>OY978526.1:19312333-20029330 GCA_963854835.1 Megamerina dolium | reverse complement strand
CTCCGTTTCAATAATGAACTCTTCGATAAGCTCAAATCGTAATCAGATCGTCTATCTCCGAGTCATTTTTCAATATTTGGAAAAAGATAAAAGTCGCATGAGCCTAAATCAGGAGAATAGGGTTGTTGTTGTTGTTGTTGTAGCAACTTCAATTTGTGTCGTCGTCAGCACGCACAAGCTATTGTGTCCTGATAGAGGTCAAGTCCTAGAAATGTAGCCACCTCAAGTGGGTGTGTCCAGAGTTGTACGGGTGTCAAGTTTGTTTGCGGTGCAAGGGACAATTGAACAGGTGGACTGTGTCGTGCGATGATTGCCCGCAATCGGGGCATATGTCCGGTAGGTATATCGGTATTAATTCTCGATAGATAATTATTGTGGAACTTACTGTGTCCCGACCTGAGTTGCGCCAGGGTGCACTTTGTTTTCCTGGACAATTGTTTTTCCACGTTGGCAACAGGTGGGGGTCTTCCGTTAAGGATTTTATTGGGCTGATGTGAACTAGTCGCAGCTTCTACCGCTTCCGAATGCAGGCATTTGGAAGCAGAGGACTGCGAGTTGTGATCCCGAGAATTATTGTTCGTTAGTCTGTCAATGTCGTCATTGTAAATTGTCAAGTCGCCTTCCTGATCCGCCTCAGGGGTGGCGGCGGCGTAGATGACAAGAGGTCCAAATGGAGCACTCCACACCACCACTGGCTGTCAACTTATGTCACACGAGGAGGATAGGGTGGATGCGGCCGTCATTTGTCGCATCTTCTGTATCTACCACCGACTTATCAGCCCGTCTTCGTTTAAGGAAATAATTGCAGATTGATATGCATGAATCTATTTTACAGGGTGATTTTTTTGCAACTTTTTTTTTTTTGGCAACACTGTTTTTGGCAGCTCAGATGTTGACAGTTTGTGTAACGTGTTACTGTCAAACATGTTCAGTTTGGTCTATAATTTAAACATGAATCGAACGAACAACGCTTGCAGATTATTAAATTTTATTATCAAAATACACGCTCGGTTAAGAAAATGCATCGTGCACTTCTTCCATTTTATTATGGTCAATTTGGGCGACCTTCTGAGGCGGCTATTCGGAATCTTGTGACTAAATTTCACACAAAATTTACATTATTGGACATTAAGAGGAAAATATCACAGCTGTATGCGCCAGTGTTGCTGATGACCGTGAATTATCGATTCGGTGCCGTTCGCAGCAATGGGGCGTCTGTTACATGAAAAATTTTGTGGAAGGATTTGGGTGTAAAACCTTTTAAAATAAAGCTGGTGCAAGAATTGAAGCCACACGACCTACCACAACGGCTAAGTTTTGGTGAATGGGCGCTGGCAATTGGAAAATTGTGTTTAATGACGAAGGTTATTTCTCATTGAATGGATACGTGAACAATCAAAATTGCCGTATTTGGTGTGAAGAGCAGCCAGAAGCATTGCAAGAACTGTAAGAACTGTTTGGTGTGGATTATGGGCCGGTGGCATCATTGGACCGTACTTCTTCAAAGACGACGAAGGCAGGAACGCTACTGTGAATGGCGAGCGCTACCGTCCCATGATTACAATTTTTTTTTTTTTGCCCCAAAATGGAAGAGCTGGACTTGGCTAACATGTGGTTTCAACAAGACGGTGTCACATGCCACACAGAACGCGAAACAATGGCACAATTGAGAGGCGTGTTCGGTGAACAGTTTATTTTACGTTTGGGGCCGGTCAATTGGCTGCCTAGATTGTGCGATTTAACGCCTTTAGACTATTTTTTGTGGGGCTATGTTAAGGCTCTTGCCTATAGCGACAAGCCCACACTGGAAGCCAATATTGAAGAATTTATTCGTGGTGAGATATGTTGGAGAGACTATGCCAAAATTGAACCCAGCCTATAAACCATTTGAGGCGCGGCGGCGGTCAACAAAACACAATTGTGTTTTTTTTTTAATCAAATGCGAAGGCTCTTAAAAAATCACCCTATATAAAACCCACAATATAAGCAATACAGCAACGAGATAGATAGACACAGCATTAACTATAATTATCGTCACTGGAGTCTGCCAAATTCCTTTCAATCAAGTCAAGGTAAATACAATCAATAGCGCCATATTATAGCTTTGATCTTTAATATGCACTCAAACACGTCGAAAGACTATTAGCAATATGCAAATATAAATTATATTGTAGCAATTAATTTTTAATAAAAAATATAAACACAATGTGACAACTAAGTAAGGTGTAAGGTTTTAAAAGTTAAGTTATTGAAGTTTATCATCAAAGTACATCGAAAATTCTTTCAATACAATCTAATAATTGCAATCACTAGCAAGCCAATGAACTACAGATTCAACATAATGTGAAAAATCGCGTTGGTTTCTTACTCACTCCATTTCGCTAGTAGAAGTTGAGATGAAATTACTTATATTCTGACCATTACATCACGATGATAATGATGTTCTCATACTTTTCTCTTCACTGTTTTGTGTAGGTACTAACATATTTTGTGCTTTTAATAAATCTCCAAATGAAAAAGTTTCAAAATGAAATATGTTGCAACACTCAAACCTCCTGCAAACAATGCTATTTTATATACAAACCCACACACACACACACACAAATATATCCAAGTAGTGCAATCTGTGACACAACACACAAAAAAAAAAAAATATTTTCATATTTTATTATTGGTGTCGCTGTTGTTGACCCACTTGATAAAATTATAAATAAAAATAATACAAATTGAAAAGTTAAAAATAAAATAGAACAAAACTACATGCATATATTCTAGTTTCCACCATCAGAGAACATACGATATATTTTCATGGATAGATAGCATTAGAGATTTACAAATAGTATAGGGGATTTTTAGAATTTTCAATTTTATAATTTAACCTGTGGAGTAGAAGATTTTTGTCTATGAAATGCCATATTTAGTGAAAATATGTGATATTTTATACCTCTCTCGTAGAAGCCCTGATCCCTATTGATCCCGGGTCCTTATTTATCACGAACTTCTCTTGATAGCCATTACTATCACTATGAGAGTTTTGCTCCCAGATTCTGGAGAGTCATTATAGACATCTGTGCCCTGATGTTGTTCTGATTGGGGACAACACTTCTCATGTTGGCAATTTCTGGCAGCTTTTGGTCACTTGCTAGCTTCAAACGTTCCAATTGTTGGCAAAAGAGGTCCGAATTTAGTATTTGGTAATATGGAAGCAGCTCGTAGCACATAATATACCTTTCCAGTCCCACTAAATGCACACCAACACCTTCTAGGACATTAGTTTTTCTTTAGACGCCGTTTGAGCTGCTTCACCGAGCTTTGAACATGATCGTTTTCGTATAATCTGATCGTATGTAACCCCTTTCTCATCCCCAGTAACTATTTCGTTTAAGAAATTGATCGATTTCGTTTCATTTAGCCAAGGCTTCGTAGAAGAAAATTCGATCCGTCATGTTTTTATGCGTCTTAGCGTCATTGTCTTTATTAAATTCCATTATTTACAACTCACTACTGTATTGAGAATTGAGATTATCACTTTTCCGACGAGCACAAGTCTAAATTTTGTTAATCAATACTTTGTGAGATATAAAGTTACATCACCAACAGCCATTTAATTGGATTTCTTTTTGCTCCAAACTAATATTTTCAGATATTTCGTAAAAACTTTGGTCCCATTGATAAAGTTGAACGCGTCTAATCATATATGTAGTTGCCTAGAGGCACAGTGTACTCTCACTTAATCGGAGAGGTAGATTAGGTTAGAAGATTATTGTGGCCACCGAGCTGCTGCTATTGTTGTTGTTGTTATTGTAGCAGCAAAAATACGGAAATGCTTTGTACGAGAAAAAAATTCTGATGAGGAGAATGGACCTTGGTCGACCACGTGGTCGAGTGCTTCCGGGACGGAGTCCTCTCCATTCTTGGGAAGCCCACCGAGCTGCTCTTTCACTACTGTTGTGAGTGTTAAATTTGGACAGCATTAGAAGGGACCTATTTATATTAGCCGGTTCCGAACAGCAGAACCCTTGTGACAGAGCTCTTTTAAGAAACATTTTTGGCAAGTTGATATTGCCGAAAAAATTTGCAATTACTTGCCGACAGAAAAATCTTTTTAATGTAAAATTTTATTATGCTTCAGCAGGTGATTGAGCCCACAACCTACAGATTAGAAGGCCAACACACTAATCTCTGAGCTACCGCACCCACTAATCGGAGAGGTGAGGAATGATGCATTCTATCCAATATTTATAAAAATAAAAAAAATAAAAACTTAAATAATAGCTGATTAGAAACATTCATATTTGAATCAAAACAGGACAAAAAAAAAATGAAAGATAATCAACTAATGCAAATTTAAGACTAAAGTCCACTATTAGAGCAGACACTGTATTGTGGCATGCAACCATCATCATAACTGTAAGTAGAATTTTTATGACGTTTTCGTCATTTGTATTCCTCTCCTTTTGTTGCCTATGTTGCTATGCTGCTGCTACAGAAACGATGTTTTGCGTCATAAAACTTTAATCAGGTGTAGACATCAAGTATATGAGTGAGTGTGGTGGGCGTGTACATCAAGCGGAAAATATCATCAGTTTAGCGGTTTTACAATTTTATTACACTGAGACATGGACATGGCATTGCATATGACATTTTTGTGAAATTCTAAAGTGCTCCCCGTTTATGGCATTTTTGTGTGAAGATCTAATGCACGTGATAATGAGCACAACAAGCGGATTTAATGAATATGTTGGTTGTTGTATGCATTTAACATGCAGATATTTTTGACAGAAATTTATTTTTAATGCTTCATTAAGAGAAATTGCATGATTTGTTTTCTTTAAAATTACTCAATAAAACTCGTCGAAATTCTACATTCACTTTAAAATATAATACAGTCATGAACAAAAATACACACTGCTGCTCTTAAGAGTTCCTCCTACTATTGCTTCTCATTATCTTACCACATATTATTACGCTTCCACCACCTTAGTCATCTCTGTCTGTGTATACAACAATACTTGAGTGTAGCTTTAAGCTAAGAAGCCATAAAACATAAACTAGGAGTTTCCTATGAAAATTAGAAGGAGTGTTCCATGGCATGCAGGCATGCACTCACTCACTCACTCACTCATTTAGTCAGTGAATTGCTAAATATTATACATTACACTTGCAGCTACATAGAAAAAAATGTATGGTATAATTTTTTCCCCAAACAGTCATGCAACCTTACATTTACGCGCAATCCCATATGTACTTGCGGCGCATACATTAATTTTTCAATACAAAGCACAAACAAGTAAAACTTTATTATTATTGAACTTGAACGTAGAAAAAAAAAATTCTATAATAATAATAATAATTCGTTGAATTTATGCAATCAACATTCAACCAACCCCTTTTGATATTCGCACATACAAAAGCATATTGTTTTTCTCACATTAAAAAATTGCGTGTCTAGTGTATGAAGTTCAAGTGGTAATGGCGTAAAGTTAGTTGATAGTACATACATACAACTATACTTGGTTAACAAGATATATACTCGTCACATATGCCAAGTATCAGTACGAGTACATTGCATTACGACTATAGGCAGTAGAAATGACAGAAAAAAAAACCGCATCGAGTTAAAATTAAAATACAACAATTTTCAAAAGCAAACAACATAAATACTCATAGTATACATATGCAAACTCCAACTGTCACACCATAACAATATGCCGCCAAGTCGTGTCATGGCATCCGGCATAAATGATTGTTGTATGTTTCCCATCAATGGTCGGCTCAAGCAGCAGAGCAAGCAAGCAACACTTTAGCAAACAATTTATTCATATGCGAAGATATGTGTACACCACCTGTGCTGTTGCGAATAACTGCCGGCATGGCAAATATATACATATACATACATATATAATCGTACATGTTCTGCACCACACCATGAACTTGACCTTTTTGCTTTGTTCGTTGTCAAGAGAGTCGGAAATGTTTTCATTACAATTGTCGACGACGCCTCGTACATGAGTATATGGATGATATAGACCTCTGCGACACCGTATAATAAAATTATTACACAATAAATGTATAAAGTTTTAAAAAAATATATATATATATATATATAAATTTTTAAATATTAACGATAATCCATGGCATGGTAGAATTTCAAGTGGATAAAAATGCAGACATTCATCTTAAATTCTCCAAGATATTCATTTCGAATATAAGAAATTGTTAAAAAAGCTAAACTTCGGTATTACCAACGTTTAGATACGCTGAACTACAACAAATAGAGAGTGATTCCTTCGAAAAAGAATACTTTTGTACTAAAAGTGGGCGTGGTTTGCATTTAATAGCAACTTTTTTAAATTTACTCACTTGTTGATAGAAAATAATCATATGTGCCGAGTTTCAATGCCCTAGCTTTATGTATTCGTGCGCCAAGTCTACAAACATATATTCGAAATCGATCTTTTGTATGGGAGATAGGCGTGTTTTTTAACCGATTCCGCCCATATTCAAATTTATCTATTAATTAATAAATATATTCCTATGTAGCAACTTTGAGCTTGATAACTTCATTTTCTTGTGTCCAAAGTCTGCAAAAATGCATTCGAAAACATACTTTTGTATGGGAGGTAGGTGTGGTTTTTAACCGATTCCGTCCATACTTTAAGCCATATATTAATTAGCATATATATTCGTATGTAGCAACTTTGAGCTTAATAACTTCATTTTCTGATGTCCAAAGTTTGCAAACATGCATTCGAAAGCATACTTTTGTATGGGAGATAGTCATGGTTTTTAACCGATTCCGTCCATATTTCAAGCCACATATTAATTAGCAAATATATTCCCATGTAGCAAATTTGAGCTTGGTAAGATCATTTTCTTATGTTCAAAGTCTGCAAACATACATTCGAAAACATACTTTTGTATGGGAGGTGAGAGTGATTTTCATCCGATTCAATCCATACTTCAACGCGATTCTTAGTTAGTAAATACAATCGCATGTACCAAGTTTCAGCTTGATAACTTCATTTTTTGTGCCCCAAAGTGTGTAAAGATGCCTTCGAAAACGTACTTTTGTATGAGACGAAGTCGTACTTTTCATCCGATTACATCCATACTCACCATAATCTATTAGTTAGTAAATATAATCGCATGTATCAATTTTCAGCTCGATAATTTTATTTTTTGTGCGAAAAGTTGACAAACATACATTCGAAAACGCACTTTTGTATAGGAAATAGGCGTGTTTTTCATCCGATTTAGCCCAATTTCGAATTCGACTATTTATTAGCAAATATAATCATAACCATAAAGATTCAGCTAGGCAACTTCATATTTTCGTGTGAAAAGTATAAAAACATAAATACGAAAGCAAATAATTATATGGGAAGTAGGCGCTTTTTTTTCCAATCACGCACATTTCAAACTTTCTTATACATTAAAAAAAAAAATATAATCCTTTATAACAAGTTTCAGATTGATCACTTAATTGTTGTTCAAAGTGTAGACAGATAGATAATCAACTAGGATGGTGATTTTGACCATAACATCCCTGTTTTATTCGACCATTCGCTATATGTGTGTGAATAAAATGACAAACATGCTTATTTTTCTAAACAGAGTTGATTTAATTTTATATATAAATTTCAAATAGACAAAATTTAGATTATTTAGTGAATAAAAAGTCTCAAAAATAATCGAATAATTTTTTTTTTTGCAAATTTCTTAATTTTTACTTGGGTTAATCATAAAATTTTTGGCATTTAAATAAAAATATATATAGATAACAACTCTGCACAGTAGAAAAAATGAAAGTAATTGGTCAAACTGAACTTGAGCAGTATACTTAGCGCCTATAGATTTATATTCGATATGTCTGGCACTTTGTTATTTTGCCATGTAAAAATAAACATCCCTACTGATTTCATTCTCTGCACTAATATTAACCATGAATTGTATATATTTCGATTTTTAAGGATTCTTAATGAATTCATAACTAAAGAATCAATTCAAAAACTATAATGATGCAATCCCATTTCATAAACATCCCTGACTCATAGTTAACGTATGATATATTCATGCCAATGTACTGTTACAATAACAAAAGTTGCGTACAATGCTAACGTGTTTTAAATGCAAAAAAAAAACAAATATTATACAATAATAAATACAATACAAAATAAAAACATGCAAAAAAAAAAAAAAAATACGTGAAAAATTCACAATAACTGACCTATCAGCATGTACGTGTTAATATCAAAATGTGAACAATGTACTCTCTTCCCATAAATAGAATCAAGCACATTTATTTATTTACGTAGTACATAATACTTGTATATACATAACGATTGTTACTCATCAACATATGTACTACATACTGCATACACTAAATTAAAGCGATATTACACTGATGCTCATATTATACACAGCGCTATAAATATAATCAACAATAATAACAGCGAAAATAATTTGCGAAAAAAAAATCGTTGATAGTCACGAGGAGCTCATTTTAAGCGCCATCGGCACCGCACCGTCACAAATACGACCAAGTCTCATCACAATATCAATCAATGTGTCCATTCGGTTGCTTGGATCTTTTTGGTTAATTGAAATTTTTTTCAATTTATGAGTTAATTAATCACACAAAAATAGCAACAGCAGCAGTCAGCAATAAAAATGCTGACAAAATTATCAACTACATTCATATAAGCACAGATACGTTTATTTATAAGAGAACGACTTGTAAATTTGGACGGGTTACGGTTTTAGATTATACAAATTTACCGAACTATCATCGATATATCCTCTAACACGGAGTGCAGACTCTGTGTCTGGAGGAAGATGAACCATCAATCCACATACTTTGCGAATGTCCGGCCTTACCCAGACTACGTCTCAAACACTTTCAACTGAGTTTTCCAACACCAGCTTCAATCATCAAAAGTTCGACAAGATCAATTCTATCCTTCATTAAAAATGTAGAGGAGATTCTAGTGTCGTAGACGGGCTTGGGTACAAAAGATCTCGTTTGGTCGCAGTGCCCATAACACTTGTAGTTGGCCCCCAGAGATATCAGCTATAGGGCTCATATCCTCTAACAGACCTTGGTCTGATTGCGCGTGGTCCACTTGATGAACAAGTGACAACAACGTCACGATCTCTTTTGATTGATTGATAATCGATATACATAGTATGAGCATGAAACAACTTCTAAAAGAGCTCTCTGTCCAGAAAAAGTGATGTCTGCAGGGTTCTGCCGTTCGCAACCGACTAAATAAGTAGGTCCCTTCTGATGCTGTCCAAAATTTAACACGCTCAACAATACTGGAAGAGAAGCTCGGTACAAGGACCATTGAGTGTCACATATTTAATTTTAATTTAATTTTATGATTGGCATGGTGAAAATGTTCAAGATTTTTTTAAAATTCTTCACGACACTTGGTACGCAGATTCCGATGAAAGGTAATTTCTTTAAATTGGTTTTCAAGTTGCCTTTTTCTCTTCATAGTACCTTCAGAAATATTCTTGATAAATGAAGTGTTATTAAATGGGGTGAAAAATTTCAATGAAATACAAATTAATCACTCATTAGTGGTTAATTTGGTTAATAATGAGAAAAAGAGCGCTGAAAAAAATTGGAATGAAATAACTTTCTTATCCCACAGACTTTCCAAACCTATCAACCTTTCCCATACATTAATATTTTATTAATTATTTTTAGTTATTGCTGATAATGCGCTGCTACTGAAATTCTATTCATTCAGTGTAAATATGCACATATTTATTGAATGACTATATTTAGAATTATGCTGAAATGAACTGATGGTGTTAGAAAATTAATTGTTTTTTATTTATAATTATATAATGATAATAATGCACTCTGAAAATTATAAAATCGCATTTTTATGTAAATAAATCGCAAAAAAAAACAATCCAGGTATGACACAATTTTGTCATTTAAAACCATAATATAGTGAATCACAAATTTACCCAATCATATTTGATATTCGTCTTGCAATTGCATTTTTTACATGCATGTGGCATTACTACTCATATTTATTTCGCCCAGACAAGGTAATCAAGTAGGCTTAAAAATCTGTCAGCAATGAAAAAAAAATACATTTCACTTGTTTTTCATTACAAGTCACACCGTATAACTCATACAACTTACTATTCCGTACTGTGCCTTCAATCAAGAACAAATGATTCATAAATATATTATCAACAATAAATATTTAATTTTAAATATTACAACATGTGAATAAATAAACAGAATCGGTATGAAAATATTTTTATATCAAGTCAGATTAATAAAACAAAACTGTTTTCAATAGAAATATAATATTGTTCCTAGATTAATGTGGGTCAAATTACATGGAGCAAAAGAAAACATGCTGAATAATTTTACGTAGCACTCTCATTAATCGCTTAGTTGAACAAAGTGATTAATCAATTAATCAATTAATCAAAAAGCAAAAAATATTCGAATAATTGTGATTTTCATTAATCAAAATATAAATTTTTTGAATAATCACGATTGTGATTAATTAAAATAAAATTTGTTCGAATAATCACGATTTTGATTAAAATTGAAATTACTCAATTAATCAGAATAAAGTTATTCAAATAAAATAAATTTGAAAAAATTAATATGTGGCATTTATAGGCCCCGAAAAAACCCTTTGCCCGAGCTTCTCTTCCATTAATGTTGTGGATATCAAATTATTGGGTAGTATAAGAGATTTTAGCCGATTCCAAACGGCAGAACCCTTGTAACATCACTTTTTTCTGAGCTTTGTCACAGAACTTTTTTATAGAAGCTTTTTCATGGCCAATTGTTAGTGTCGGAAGAGTCATCAATTGCTTGCCGACAGGAGGGTACCATTCGAAAGAAAAATCTTCGATATTTAGTTGTGCTTCAGCCAGAATTGTACCCACGACCTACAGATCAGAAAGCCAGCGCATTAGTCACTGAGCTACAGCACAAATTCGAATAAAATATTTTAAATAAATATTTTTCATATTTTCTTCAACACAAAATTGAAAGGTAGTTTTTAAAAGCTTTGAAATATTTATTTCAAATGACATTTCAAAAATAAAGAAAAGATTAAAAAAAAGTTCAAAGATTTTTGATTAATCAAAATTGTGACTAATCGAATAATTCGTATTTTGATTAATCATAAGCTTGAGTACATGACAAATTGATTAATCAGAATTTTAATTAATCAGATTAATCAGTTCAACGAATAATCGCATATCCCTAACTTTAAGCTTTCAAAAAATTAAGATTGTTAAATTAAAATTAAGATTGTTTAAAAACTGAGTCGATTAATTCTCTTCCGTTTGGTAAAGATTTTACAGATGAAATGATCAAGATTTTTTGGGTTAATCCGTGTGGCATCAAAACATCGATCTTCTTGCAGATTTCAGCTTTATGTAAATGGTTTAAAACTGTTTTGTAGTTGATATTAAGCTCCTGGGCGATGCAACGACTGCTAGCAGGCCGATCTAGTTCATTAATTTCCACTGACGAGATGGGATTGACGAATTCACTCTGACGTATTTTTATAACGACTCGATGACCCGTGTGTAATGAATCCTTAACATCGAAAATACTGGAACACATTTGATGATTGAATAGAATCGATGAGACCATAAAAACGTAATTTCGCCTTTATCAAAGGAAATTTGTAAAATCTGCTGAATTTTATTGTCAATTGCAATTTTTTATAAGAAGCCATCTTTAAGTCGCAACTGAATTGACCAATCAAAAAACTGTAAAATATTTTTGTTGATACAGAGTGCCATTTTACCAACGAACAAATCGAAATTTTTCAAATTATTTTTCAAGATATATATAGCATCTTTTCTCCTAACTGATACGTATGTAAGACCTACTTAAATGGATTACCGTAAAATTAAAAATAACTAATAATGAGTAATGATTGCATTTCCTTGTCTCTATAGATATGAATAGCTCGCTCGTCTGTATGTAAATGCAATTGGAGCAAAAAAAAAATGTAAGCTGTATAATTTCTCAAGGAAAAAAATATAAATCATAATAATTAATCTTAACATTGAAGAAAATAATATTATTTAAGTACTATATATACATATAAATATATATATAAATAGAAAATAGTGTCAATTGTAATGCACCCAAGTGAACATAAATAAATACGAGATTAATAAAATGCAGAATGTGTGAATGATGGTCATATAAATACAATATTTACTGTCTTTATTAATCTCAATTATTTTAATCTAGTCTTATACGTTACACAAACACACACATAGAGAGAGAGAGAGAGAGAGAGAGAGAGAGACACACACAGTCGTTGGTCGAGATAAAAGTAAACGTATTTTATACTTGTATACATATGCATTACGACGAGGCGCTTATTTGTACTAAAATTACTAGTTGCAATACAATTTAATTATATAGTATAACATCAGAAAATAACAATATATGAATCATATAATGCCATTGACCTATTACACATGTTTACATATTCAATTCAACTCAGTTACTTACTCACTCACTCACTCACTCACTCACGATTACAAACAAATAGGAATATTATCATCTTACTATGTACATGTATGTATAATGTTGAAGCTCGGACAAAAGCAACAAAATAAAACAAAATTCAATGAGATGCAAAATGGTACACTTTAGAAAAAATTAATTATAATAATTTTTACATAAGATCTTATTATGCCAAGTGCTCTTAAATTGAATGTTGGTTTTATGTAAAAGCGAAATTTCTAGTAAAAACTTGATATGAATAGTTAATGCTCCTAATGATTGCATAAAGGTAAAAACAGAAACAATTACATCATAAATACAGGAAGATTATCTTATAATGCACTGGGAAAAAAAAATTTCCTATTAATTTTTCTCATAAACCTAAGATTTTAGATTGCCTTTAGCATTAGCATGTTTTTAATATTAAAATGTTGAAAAAATTCTTCAGCATTCAATCCTGTTTCAAATGTATATTTTCTTCTCTTCAGTGTATAATATGTAGTAGGTATAACAACATGTGTACCTTATATATATATATATATTAATTACAAAATAACCACCATTCATAATATGAATGTATAAACAAGTTCAAACTTGTAATTGAATGTAAGGTAAATAATCGCCGGCAAAGCGGAAGAAACGTAATACAAACATACAAGGTCGATCCCAGAACTACCCGACCTAACAAAGGAAACAACAAATTTGGGAAATTTTTTCTTTATTTCTCAACATAATCTCCTTTAAGCTCTATACACTTTTCCCAGCGATATTCTATAGCTTCGATGCCCTGTTTATAGTATGAAGTGTCTAGCTCATTAAAATAGCCATCTACCACAGACTCCACCTCTTCATTGTTTGCAAATCTTCCACCACCAAGCCATTTTTATCAAATTTGAAAATAGAAAATAATCCGAAGGAGCTAAATCTGGCGAATAAGATGCGTGCTGAAGCAATTCGAGCTTTAACTCATTGATTTTGGCCATCGCAATAGCGGATGTGTAAACTGGTGCATTGTATTGATGAAAAAAATACTTTTTTTTTTCGCCAAATGCGGCCTTTTTTCTTTGATTTCATCCCTTAAACTTAGACTTTTTGAAGATAATTAATAAAAATTATCCCAAGTGCATCCCAAAGTGGTGGACCCATGTCTGATCCTCCATGGTTACGCAACGACGCAAAAACTTGGCTTTATTACTGTGAAACATCGCCAAACATTCTATAGAAACATCTTCACGACGTTGATTTTGTTCTATTGTGAGCAAACGCGGCACCCATTTTGCACACAGCTTTTTCATCTCTAAATTTTCTGTCAATATACAATGTATTCCACTTTTTGAAATGCCTGTAATTTCACCTAGCTTACGCACCTTCAGCCAGCGATCATCCAATACCATTTTGTGGATTTTCTTAACCGTTTCTGGCGTGGTCACCTCAATTGGTCGACAACTACGATGTTCGTCTTGACAGCTCGTACGACCTCGTTTAAACTCTGCCACCCAATATTTTGTGGTCGTAAACGAAGGAGCATACTCTCCCAGAGGAGAATCTAGAGACCTTTCAAATGAAAGTATTGAATTACATAACCAACCGGTGACCAATTTTTCCATTTTTACAAATTCACTGAGGTCGTTAACTTTCGATGGCTCCAAAAAAAATACTAAACAACATGGCGCTTTGAAACTTAAAACATATGTTTTATAAGGTTGCCACTTTTCACCAAAGGAATTTTTTTCAAACTACTGCCGCCATCTATATGTTAGGTCGGGTAATTCTGGGACATCCCTCATATGTATGATACATATCTTTACCGACAACAACCAGCCATACATAGGGACATATATAAATTGTAAACAAATTGTTATACAATTTACTTTAATTTATGATTATGTTTCATTAACTCACTCACCTTAATATATTTGGATGTGATAATTTATTTAGAAGTTGTACTTCTCTCAGCATATTTGGTCGATTTGCACGTAATTGATTCATTTTTAGTACCATTACTTGGCCGGTTGTACGATGTGTAACCTAAATGAAAAATGAAAAATGAAAACAAACAAATGAATTGAATTATTAATAATGATGATGAATCGTTTATAATTTTTGTTATAGAAATAAGCATGTATTTTCTCATAATTAAGCACACACACACGCAAAATCATCTGTATATCACAACTGTCATTGTTAACAATAGTAAAACATTGTCAACTGAAAATTCTAAAAATGTACAATTTTTAATTGCTATGTATGTTTAAATACAATATACAATAATGTTAAATTAATAATTTGACATTGTAATTGTGCCATGAATGAATTTATGAACTATTCACTGAAAATTTTTATTTGTTTATATTTTTTTCCTTACTTGCACATATTTATTTGTTATATATTGTTTATGTTTTTCATGTTATTTTGTGAATTATGAGTTTGCATTGTGAGCGAGGGTCAAGTTTATGATGATGGCCTTGTACATTATGTAGAAAAATTAAACAGCATCTAATAAATCACAAAACTAGTGTATAAAAATTGTAATGTTTGATATTTTAAAGTTTTCATTATTATTTTCTACATTTCCTCCTTTTTACAAGGATTCAATCGATTACATGTATTCGATAATAGAGTGCGAGCGAGAAGGATGGAAAGAAAGGAAGCAATTATAATTTGCAAAACAGCTTTTACAGTCTATGGAAACGAAATTTATTCGCTTTTTGTATTGCATGTATTATCCAAATTGATAAGCATTATCCCAGTAGAAAATTATTGGTATTTGAAGTGATAATAAACATACGACAATTCTAGTTCATTTGGTCTGCAATGCAGAGAATATAAAAATTGCAAAAATGGCAAATTGCAAAATTGATTCACCACCTTTTTTGGTAAGTTACTCCTCCTATACATTATAGATTTAATAATTACATTTTTTTTTTAACAAATTGTTAAAGAAATTGTGAGTTCATTTGCTGATATATGGTATAAAACTGTTGTCACGTCCGTTACTACACTTGATGTCATATAAAAGAAACTAAAGATGATCTTGCCAGCAATTTAGAGATTTTTTAAAAACAATAGGAAGCAATCACACGTTTCTATTTGACTTTGGTCTTCTCCATATTTTACGCGTAGCAATGTCACGTCCATAACGTGGGAAATGCCCATTTATATATGAGTGCCTCCTTTTACATTCACTATACATAATTGGAAATTTTTGCTTCCAGAATTCGAAAATAACACAACCACATGACAAAAAAAGTCTTGATCAACAGGCGATATAATAATTTCTATGTTTTTTTCTATAAAATTGATAGAATATAAATACTGTAGGTAAGTCCCCTAAGCGCTGCAGAAAGGGTGTACGTATATTAGGCAGTAATGTTGAGACAGAAAAATTATTGGAGGTCAGGCATACAGTTCACCGGTCTGGGAATGATTCCTGGGTTATTATGAGGTTACTTATAGATTTGCGGTTGGTTTGAAGGGTGGAGTTACGGTGGGTGCCGCAGCTGAGTGGTTAGTGTGTTGGCCTTCTGATCTGTAGGTTGTGGGTTCAATCCCCGGCTGAAACATAACAAATTTAATATCGAAAAGATTTTTCTTTCGAACGGTACCCACCTGTCGGCAAGCAATTAGCAATTCTTCCAACAGTAATAATTTGCCATAAAAAACCTTCTAAAAGAACTCTGTGACAAAGGTTAGAAAAAGTGTTGTCACAAGGGTTCTAATGTTCGGAACCAGCTAAAATAAGTAGGTCTCTTCTAATATTGTCCAAAATTTAACACGCACAACATTAATGGAGGAGAAGCTCGACCAAAGAGCCCTTTGGGGCTTTAAGTGCCACATATTAATTTTTTTTTTTAAGGGAAGACTCACTAAGGAGTAAAGATCGGGTTACTGCCTATGTTATGTTTAGAAAAAATATTAAATAGTAAAATTTAATATATATATGAGAGATTTAGTCACTCTAGGGGAACTCTGGGAACGTTGGAAGCGAAATTTTAGAAAACGACAATTTAATAGGGGAACTTTTCTTTGGGGAAAATATAATGCGTAAGTATATTCAGAGAAAATGTTGATAAGAAAAACATATTTAAAGTCGGTCATATATTTAAACCTTCTAGAGCCGATTCTGGATATATTAATGAAGAGCTTCCCAAGAATGGGCGGGTCTACGTCCCGGTAGCACTCGACCACTTGGTCTACCAAGGTCCATTCAACCCAGCAGAATACGGAAATGTTTTGTAGGAGAACAAAACAAAGCATTTCCAATTCTTGCTGTTACAACAACAACATTTTAATGAAGGTGTTAAATATATTGTTATACTACTACTTTGCATTTGCATATACTTTGTTATATGTTTCTGAATCTAAGTAATCTAGTTTATATATTATTAGTTTATATTGCTTGTATTGAAAATTTTTCAATTCAATAAAGAACTTTGAAGTATATACATATGTATATCAATTGTGAAGTCTTTTGTAATAGGTTATGGGCCCAGAGCACGAATATCAGATATAATTGCAAATTATAATTCGTTTTTTGGTCTTCGTTTTGTCAATTGTAATTTGGCAAGAATGGCTGATTTAAAGCTGGCGATTACTAAACTAAATCGCGATAATTATGAGTTGTGGAAATATAGAATGCAGCTTATAATGAAGAAGGAGAAAGTTTGGGATGTAATCGAAGATGCTATTCCGGAATCTCCTGACACTTCTTGGAAGCAGCGTGATACGGATGCTTCAATTTTAATTGGATTGGCCATTGATGACGCGGAAATGTTCCGCATAAGCAGTTGCAAGAATGCAAAAGATGCTTGGAATACCTTGAGAGAATATCATGAGAAGGCTACATTGAGCAACAAGGTGAAATTAATGCGAACAATATGTAGTTTGAAGCTTCAGCCCGGTGGAGATATGGAAAAACATATCATGCAAATGAAGTTGCTGTTTTTCAAAACTTCAATCATTGGGTGAGAAGGTTATGGAAACATGGATAATTGCAATGCTCCTGAGTAGTTTACCATGCATATATGATACCCTTATTACGGCATTAGAAGTACGTGATGAGAAGGATCTCACAATGACTCTTGTTGAAAATAAACTGTTGGAAGAGTATGAAAAACATAAACAGCGTGTAACAGAAGAAGATTCTGTATTAAAAATTTCTAAACACGTGAAATATAGAAGTGATGTCAAATCTATTGTATGCCATTATTGCAAAGGTGTCGGGCATATTCGAAAAAATTGCTGGAAGTTGAAAAATAAACCACAAGAAAAACAAAAGGCACATTTAGTTGATGACAAAACTGTAGAAAATAATTTTTGCTTTACCATTAGTGGTAAGCATGTTGGCTGGATTGTAGATTCTGGTGCAACCTGTCATATTTGTTGTAACAGATCAGAATTTTTAAAACTGGATGAATTGTGCAATGAGAAGGTTACAACTGCTAATGGACACGTAATAACATCATCTGGAAAAGGAGTTTGTGTGCTGAGACTGTTGAATCACATGGGAAATGAAGAAGAACTTCGCGTGGAGAATGTTTTATTTATACCATCGTTTAAAGGGAATTTACTGTCCGTCAAATTGCTGTGTGAAAAAGGACTCAAAATCACTTTCAACGGATTTAATTGTAGAATTTTTACTAACGACCATCGTGAAATTGGAATAGCAAATCAAATTAATAATTTATACCAGTTACAGTTAAAAACTTCTTATCAAGCTATGCAAGTTTCATGTTGTTCTAAGAACTGTGTGCATTATTGGCACAAAATTTTTGGTCACCGAGATGTTAATATTGTAAGAGAAATGCAAACAGGAAAATTGGTAAGCGATTTTAAAATTATTGATTGCGGGGTCCGTCAATGTTGTGATATTTGTTTGAAATGCAAATTTACAAAGAAACCTTTCAATGTGAAATCTAACAGCAAAACGACTGATATACTTGAATTAGTGCACACTGATATATGTGGTCCTATGCAAACTCAAACTCCGAGCGGAAATCGCTATTTTCTTACGTTTATTGATGATTATAGTCGTTATACTGTTGTTTATCTTCTAACGCACAAATCTGAGCTATTTCAAAAGCTGCGATCGTATGTTGAATTGGTTCGAAATAAGTTTGGAAAACTACCTAAAATCATACGATCTGATAATGGTTGCGAATACAAGTCGCGTGATGTTAAAGATTATTTGGAGCGTCATGGGATATGTTCACAATTTACCGTACCTTATTGTCCACAACAGAATGGAGTGGCTGAAAGGAAGAATCGTTCTCTTGTAGAGATGGCCCGTTGTATGCTAGCAGAGGCTGGTTTGTCATACACGTATTGGGCGGAAGCTGTGAACACAGCGAATCAATTACAGAATCGTTTAATCTGTAGTGGTATTTCTTGTACTCCTTTTGAAAGATGGGAAGGACGAAAACCTGATATAAGCAATTTTCACATTTTTGGTTCAAAGGCTTATATTCTTATCCCAAAGGAAAAACGTCGTAAACTAGATGATAAAGCACAACTAAGAACTTTTGTGGATTATGATGAAAATTCGAAAGGGCTACGTTTCGTTGATACAAATACTAAAAGGATTACGATTAGTAGAGATTATAAATTTGTTTTTCACAAGACGATTGATTCAAAGAAAATTACTGAACAAGATTCAATTTTTGAAATAGATATGTCTATTAAATCTGGTAATGAAGATGTTTTACTTCCTGATAGTACTACGCATGATGAAGAATTTTTGGATAAAGATGACGATATTAGATCAGATGTTTCAGAAAGTTCATTTTGCAGTATTAATTCTGGCAATATTCCAATCACTGAAACAATTATCATGTCTAACGAAGCTAAAGTAAAGCAAGCATCAGAGGATATTGCTGATAATCCAATTATACAATCGAATGAAGTTCCGGATTTACGGAGGTCATCCAGAAGTACTAAGGGTATACCACCTTTGCGGTATTATGATGATATTTGTTTAGTAAAAGATGGTGAAACATTTGAGCCAAAGAGCTACAAACAGGCAATTTCTTCGAAACAGTCTCGTGAATGGAATTTGGCTATGGAGGAGGAGATGAATTCCTTGCATAAAAATCAAACATGGGAATTAGTACCAGCTCCACCTAAGGCTAATATTATTGGCTGCAAGTGGGTATACAAGATTAAACGTGACTTAAATGGTAATTTAGAGAGGTATAAAGCTCGTTTAGTTGCACAAGGCTTTACTCAAAAGTATGGTTGTGATTATGATGAAATATATGCACTGTCGTTCGACAGTCAACATTTCGTATACTATTATCCATTGCTGGTGAGAAGAACATGCATGTTTCACATATGGATGTAAAATGTGCATTCTTAAATGGTTATATTAACGAATCTATCTACATGAAGCAACCTCCTGGCTTTATAGTTGGTGATAGCAATCTCGTTTGTAAATTAAAAAGGAGTATTTACGGTTTGAAACAGGCAGCAAACGCATGGAATAAAGAGTTAAACAACATTTTAATAGAAGGAGAATTTAAACAAAGCAAAAGTGATCCTTGTTTATATACCAAAATTATCAACGGGGAAGGAATATATGTATTGGTGTACGTTGATGATTTAGTAGTAGCTGCTAGTAGAGAAGAGCACATTAAAGATGTAGAAAATTTGTTAAATTCAAAATTTGAGATAAATAATCTTGGATCAATTAGACATTTCATTGGAATTGAAGTTTTAAGAGATGGAAATAAATTTTTCATACGTCAAAAGGGGTATATTGAGAAAATTATTGAGAATTTTGGTTTAAAGGATTCCAAAATTTCTAAATATCCTCTTGATCCATCATATGGTAAAACTGAATCCGAACCTTTACGGAATAATGAATTTTACCGAAGCTTAATTGGTTCTTTGTTATATATATCAGTAAATACACGACCAGATATTTCAGCGAGTGTGGCAATTTTAGCACGTAAAACAAGTATGCCAACACATGCAGACTTGACAGAATTAAAAAGGGTCGTAAAATATCTCAAAGGGACACACAATTTTTATTTACAATTAAACAACGGCAAACACCAAGATGAAAAACTAATAGGATATGCTGATGCGAATTGGGCAGAATGTCGCACAGATCGAAAATCAAATTCGGGATATATTTTCTTACTGAATGGAGGAGCAGTAAGTTGGGCATGTAGAAAACAAACTTGCTTTTCATTATCAACTACTGAAGCGGAATTCATAGCATTGTCAGAAGCAGCAAAAGAAGCAGCGTGGATTTGTAATATATTGAACGATTTAAAATATTCTCAAAATCATCCTGTAGTAATATATGAAGACAATCAAAGCTGTTTGAACCTAATTAAGGAGGAGCGTTTAAGCAATAGATCAAAACATATCGACACACGATTCCATTTTGTTAAGGATTACGTGGACAAGCACATAATTTCATGTATATATTGCCCATCAGAAGAAATGCTGGCTGACATGATGACAAAACCAATATCTTCAACGAAACTGGAATATCTTAAGAGAAAATCCGGCATGGTATGCAAATGAGGAGGAGTGTTAAATATATTGTTATACTACTACTTTGCATTTGCATATACTTTGTTATATGTTTCTGAATCTAAGTAATCTAGTTTATATATTATTAGTTTATATTGCTTGTATTGAAAATTTTTCAATTCAATAAAGAACTTTGAAGTATATACATATATCAATTGTGAAGTCTTTTGTAATAGAAGGTTTCAACATCATTTTATAAAATTGGCTTTCAGTAATTAAATAACAGCCTTTATGTGAAGTAACGAAACGAAGTGATATCAATTGACGTTTATGTTAGGCATTACGATTCTAGTTGCGAGTGAATTTTCCACAGGGTCCATAGATATTTACTATCATTTCACCATCATCATTATCAACAACTAACACAACAGATGTTACATTTCAGAAACAATTGCGTCACGATGACTCGTAGCGGTTTTTGAGGTTTTTTTCGCAAACACAAAAACTGGAGCCTACATAAAAGAAATACAAATTGCTGTCTAGACGTAATAGTCTGTATACGTATGAGAATAGATACAACGAGTACCATAGTTCAGATATAAAAATTAGTAATAATCACATATTTGTACCTACAAACCCGGCAGTTATGCATACATACGAGAAAATAAAACTAAGCATTTACTTTATAAAATTCCATTACTCTACTATTGATTATCCTAAGCTATAGAAACAATTTATCCAGTATAAATAATATAGTACCTATGGTATGTACGTAGTCGAATCACAACGATTGCCAAATATTGAAAAAAATTGAACATGTTCAAAAACAGTGACGACAATCATCAATATGGCTCTCTACTACAAGAAAACTGTCAATGTCGCGACCAATGTCCATAGAAAAATAAAAAGAAATAAATATAAAATCAAAATGTACCCATGTATGTGTTGTGTTCAAGTGAAATGCACATACTTATCGGATGTGAAATGAAAAGAAAGTCAAGTTGAATTGCCGATAAAATCTCACTCTATGGATAACAATTGCTGTCATTGATGGATATATTCGCAAACCAACATTGGAATTTAACCTTCACAAATACATAATTTTCACAACAATCATTCGCCTGCCAGTCGATTCTTCGCCTTCTATTCTAACATTGGTTTATATCTACTTCGTTTTACCGACATTTTCGATTGTGTTGCCAACATCAGCATGTTAGTATGTATTTGGCATCAAAACTAACATATATCATACATATACATATGCAGTAAATGAACGGATTTATTATGTACCATTTGATAAATGACAAGGATATGTTGTTGTCCTCAATTTTCTTCACTTCAACCAAGTTTAGAATAGCATAGAAATACAAGTATATACAGTAAATATCGAAGAGCATCAGTACGACAATGAAAAAAAAAAATTACAATTTCATTCAATCACATATTTTATAGGAATGTATTCGAAAAATATAAATTATTGACCTGGCAATAATACTTCCCAACATTTAAGTAAAAGTTTTAAAATGCTTTATGCTCATCATTTATTCAAGTGACTCCAAGAAAAAGAAAATGCCAATATTCTAGAAGATTATGTACGAATACATGTAGCAACAGACAGCAGTCGCATTTTAAAATATAACCACCACATAACCTAACATTAAAAAAAAAAAAACAAATGTTTTTCCAATTGAAAGTACGGAAGCCAACAGCATAATAGTGAGGTGGTGGCTGGCAACAATTTTACATCATCATGAGCAACATATCTCGCAACATATGCATATCGCGATATTGAAACGTAGACACATGACGTAGATACATGTATATAATAACTTGTTGGCAATAAATAGCGTCGATAATTAATAAATAAATGTAAAAAAAAAATAAATGTAAAAAAAAAAAAAAAAAAAAAATAATAAATAAAAAAAAATAAAAAAAAAATATAAAAAAAAAAAAAAAAAATTTAAAAAAAATTCACGTCCATTAAGCATCTTTTTAAACTGGATTTTTCGAGTGCATTTGAGACACTCAATAGAGCAAAAAAAACACCCAAAAATATGATATGGATTACTTTATAATAGTCATTATTATCAAAATAAGAATTGATTACCACAATATGACCCATTTATTTAAATTAGTCATGACAAACAACACCCTGATATGATGAAATGCAAAAACACTTTCTTCTTATCGCTCATTCTTGACTACATTGTTTTTATGTTTACACTTATTCCTTCTACCCATGCATGTTATTGCCATGTGGGTGACTATGTGAATATTTCTGACATTGGCGCCAGTTACTTAGTATTTATAAAATAAAACAAAATACCAAAAAAAAACCCTCTAGTTAAAATATTCGTACTTAAGAGTTTACTTCAAAATACCATTTTTCCTTCAATTTTCAATTTTTCTGCATAAAAACAAGAACAAAAAAAACGAATTTTTATGGATTTTCATTAATATTCATATACACACAGCTACACAATACAAATGCATATGTTCGCGTGTAATATATGCAATGGAGGTGGACTTTATTGCTAAATGGCAATAAATTCGACTACATTGGTGTATGTGAATGTGATTTTACATACATAAAATCTACAATCAACAACATTCTTGTTGTATTGCAGAAGGCGGCAATAAATACATAGCGTAGTGGCGCATACTTGGGCACGTAGATTTCTTAGCAATTTCGCAATTGTTGTCGCAATATAAAGCGACATGCATGTATGCATGCATGTAGGTGCTGAGGTGTTATTATTACAACATTATTTTATGGTTAACAACTGTTCTATTCTTGGTAAGTGTGAGAGCGTGCTAAATATTTCCATGATACATAACAGTCGCGCATTAATTTAATTACATATTTCATTACAATATTTAATGATGACAATAAATCTAAAAAAACAAAAACAAAAGGATAGAGCAGAAAATCCATCAACTTCCGCAAAACAAAATTCTTTCGAGCTTGTATCACTGTCATAGTAGTTACCTACAAATCTGTATGTGCCACACCCGACCATATAGTTGTCATTTTCAATATACATTTGTAATTTATGATATTTCAAAGTTGAAGTAGAAATGATCAAACATTTTATCTGGTTAGTATGATGTATGCATTAATGATTGCCAAATTTATTTGACACTTTTCAAAATCATTCCACTGTAGTTTTGTTCTTTTTTTCTGCCCCTCCCCCTCCCCCATTTACTTTTAATGAAGACTGACATGCTGTCATATGTCAAAATAAAAATTATAAAAAATGCCTATAAAAATACATACACAAATACATACATAAACAATTAGGTGAATACATGTAAATGTGTTTAGCATTCAAATTATTTTGGAACAAAACAACATGAACGCACTCTTTTTTTTTCGATTGCATACATCGTTCATTTTTCATAGCCTTAACATCAATGTGGTGTTGCCAACTATGCGTTGGTAAACAAGAACGCCAAGAACATTAAATACATTAGACAACCATCAAATTGATATGAAAACAAAATCTAATGGAACGCATACACATATTGTGCGTGTGCGTGTTAACATGAAAAACAATAAAATGCAACAATATTTAAAGCACGCACGTACACACCTTTTAGTCAAATAGTGGTATTAACAGCAATGTCGTCAAATTGAAATACACATATTAATGATTATAAACTTTATAAATAACCTACTAGAGGTTAAAGGTTTAGTAGAGTACAACGCAAAATCATGTTTAACAAGTTTTTGATACCTTCAAATTTTCAATTTACCGTTAAAATGCTGTTTTCGAGTCACTTACACCATTTAACAATCAGTAATTTAGTCATTTTTTCAACAGATTTCCAACTTTTTAGGGTTATGGAAAGGGGATAAACATATCTTTCAATGAATATACTTTGTTTTCTTAGCTGAATGGGAATATATGAGGGTGTTGACAAGAATATCTCAA
Organism: Megamerina dolium; assembly: GCA_963854835.1. Classification (NCBI taxonomy): domain Eukaryota; kingdom Metazoa; phylum Arthropoda; class Insecta; order Diptera; family Megamerinidae; genus Megamerina; species Megamerina dolium. The sequence goes on along the minus strand of OY978526.1, from coordinate 20,004,388 downwards.
CTTTTTTTCCATTCAAAGATGTTTGTAACATTTGATTCAAGAAAACAATAACTTTTAATAAAATTCCGATTAATGTTGAAGGCTAAGCCCATTACACCATAGTCTTTTTGTTCCCGCGGCAATCGGGTCTTCGTCCCGAAACATACCCTGGTCATTCCAGTCAAGGATTGCCAACTCAGCCAAAAATGCTGTTGAAACAACAACAACACCATCGTCTGTCATATGTGGGAACAGTTAAGGTCATTCCAATTCGATAATTTTGAGCGTAAAACACAAAAGTTAGACAAATTTTCGAGCTAAATCGTCGATTTCTAACGCTTAGCCTCATATTTTAGGCTTCAAGCTCCCTCAAATTAAATGTTATTGGATTTCTTGACCTATTAGATGGAAACATTTACAGAAAGAAGATCTGATTTGCTAAAGTAACAACGCATAGAGGCCAGACCATAGAGAAGTGTACCTCTCAAAAAAAAGATATGTTTTGTTCCAAAATAGAAATCCATTAATGAAATCTCTCAATCACGTTTAATGTTGATGCAATCTTCAACGGAAATTCTCAAATTTTTAGATTCCAAATGCACTTGAAGTAGTACCCACTGGGAAGTCGATGTTGTTGCAACATTTTTCAAGCATTTTCAAATGGTCGGCAGCAGATATGCATATTGAGCAGATGTCTGAGTTACGATAAAAATTATGAAAATTCCGTTATTTAGCCGTACTCATACACTTAGTTCCCACGGCAATCGGGTCTTCGTCCCGGATCGTACCCTGGTCATTCCAGGTCAAGGATTGCCAACTCAGCGGAAAATGCTGTTACAACAACAACAACTTAGCTAACAACAAAAACAACAACAAAGTGCCAGTTCTAAGTATACTTAGCATGTTGCTTAAGTTCAGTGCTGCCAATTATTTTCATTTCACTACTGTACAGAGATGTTATTTATCGATATCAACACCAAAAATGTTTTAATTAATTAAAAGAAGAACAGCAAGAAGTTTTCAATAATATGATTTCACTTTTTTGTGAAATTATTTATGCATCAGAATTTATTCTATTCAAAATTAATATATATAAAATAGAAAATTAAATCAATTTTGTTAAAGAAAATAAGCACATTTTTTTTTGTTAGCACACTGATAGCTTGCTGACGAATAAAACAATTCTAATATTTTTTTTTTTTTTTTTTTGCGGTGAGGAGGTAACAAAATGGCTGACCCACTGACTCGTAACTATCGTCACAATTACAGAGTGTGTCGTCGCAGACACTAAAAAACTTCCCCCTCCTTAAGGACCTTTCAATTGAAAAAATCAACAAATAACGAATACCACTAATAGCAATTTGTCATATTCTAAAAAAAAAATTCCAAATAAAATGCATAAAACAAGAAAAAAATAATTAAATTTTGAATATAAAAAGCAAATCGCATGTACACAGCTGTTCTATGAGAAATTTTGTGTATAAAAACAAATTTACTTGTAAGTAAACATTATACATGTATATTTAAAGCAATTGCAACAATGTTGAAGATTCTATGATACATGTATATTCATTCTATTGAAATGAATTGTTGCGCAAACATCATAGTTTATAAACATACGATGCAATTATGCATATTCACTGATTTAACTGAATATTACAAAGTAACTCAAATAATCATACTGTCAAATTTCATTTGAAAAAAAAAAAAATAATTTAATATCCATTTATCGATTGAACTTTATTCTAATTGAAATTGACATGTGAATAATCTAATAAAGAATGTATCACACAACATTCCTCTTATTGAGCATCACAGTAAAATGTTTCAATACAAAGAAGGTAATATTCAAACAAGATATTCAATATTAATTAGTGTCTAAGTAATGCAATACCAAGTAAATGAAATTAATGTGACTTTAATTGTTCACTGTCAGTAGATACAAAAACGAATGTTGCTAATTAAAAAAAATTAAAAAAACAGGTTCACACCGTATACCGTATACATATGATATTGCTTGTTATAGGCTCATTATTGTCTTGGATGAAGATGGATACACTACTTTTTAATGAGCATTACTAAAAGCAGATATTTAAAAAATACATTTTAAGCATCTCTTATTAAAAGTTCACTCACATGTAACTTACTTGTATAAATTGATAAAAATAATAATAATTATTATAATAATGTTATGGAAAATATTTAACGCTACCACATAATTTAGCTTGCGTTTATTACACTCACACACACTCCTAAATATCAAATATATGCATGGTATATGTAAGGAGAATTAAATATATAAATATAAAAATTCACGTTTCGCTTTCATTAACACAGTTAGACTCGTTTTTAGTTGGAATTTTTTAACGCATATACATAAAATATTTTTGTACCAATTTAAAATGGCATCTTAAGTAACTTCATTATCATTACGATTATTTTTATTACAAGTTATAATGAATCTTTTAAAAATACATCAAGTAATACTTCAATTTTAATACCTTCATCATCAGTACTCGTACATATGTATGCGAGTATATATATAAACATACAATAATAGATATTCATATGTTTACTACAATACATCTTTTAAATTACCACACGCAACGGTTCAGTAAATTTCTTTAAAATAAAGAAAACGTTATATTTTATGGACAAAAAAAACTCTTTAAAAAATATTAAGTGAAATATAATAGGGTGCGTATTTTATACATATATATGACTAAGTAACATAATTATAGGTCCAACACCTTTTAAAAATATGCCCATACTCATGTGTATAATAAAATACATAGTCACAAAAACAAAAACAAAAATTCATATAAAATCCATGCATTAGCTTATTGCACGTACTTCATCAAAAATAGTGTAATAGTTATAATAAGAGTTATGTTAAACGATTGATATGCCAAATAGCAATACTAACAATGGAAATTTTGAAAAACATGAAATAGTGCCTCTTCAAAAAGGTATACCGATACTGTGGTGTCACCATCACATCATCATCATCATCATCATCTTCATGTCTTAGAGCCTCTTGATTATTATTATTGATGATGTTATATTGGTAATACGCTTGACATGATGATGGTCACGTTGTGGAATGTGGTAGCAAACCATGTAGCTACATGCATTGTTTCAAGTTGTGAAATATTTTAAATGCAGCATTACAAATCATCAACATTACATATTATCATGTGCAATCCATACACACAATACATATCGTAACTTAAAAAAAACAACTATCATTACAAAAGTAAAATTCATTTGTGAAAAGAAAATCAATTATTAACATACTTATGTGCATATGCATTTTCTGTGCGTATATAGTTGTGAACAAAATAATTGCAATGCGTAGCAAAGCGAGTGCGACTAAATGAGAATTACTTCTATTAATGTATCCAGAGCAGTGGGGCAGCTTCTAAAGATGACTCTTTCAAAGCTCTAAGGCAGACAGAGCTCTATTAGAAAGTCGTCAAAACAAACAAAAATTGTCGATCGTTAGAAAAAAAGTTTGGAATGACAAATTTCAGAGTGATAACTTTATATTTTCGTGCGAAATGTGTGAAAACATACAGACCGAACCTTTATTTGACATGGGAAGCAGGCAAGATTTTCATCCCATTCAGCCTATTTTTAAATAGATCTATTAGTTAGTAAATATAATCAAAAATATCGAATTTCAGCTGGATAACTTGAAATGTTCGTGTGGCCTGTGAAAACATACATATGGAACAATCAATTTATATGAGAAATAGGCGTGGTTTTCATCTGATCCACACCAATTTCGAATATGTCGATTAATTATTCAATTTAATCATACGTACCAAGTTTCAGCTTGATAACTTTATATTTTCGTGCGCAAAGTGTGAAATCACACAATCAACAATATACTTTTCTATGGGAGATGGGTGTGATTTTCATCGCATTCAACCCATTTTCTAATATATTCATTTTGTAATCGAAAAAAATCTAATATCACAAATTCTTATTCTCGAGTGTAATGTTTGAAAACCGATTTTCAATAGCATACTTTTCTATGAGAGATAAGATTAAAATAATCTTGTGTTCCAATTATACACTCAATCGCTCGATAATTATGATCATACTCGTAAGAATAAACTAAAATTTAAAATAAGAGAAGTATTAGACCAACAGCGCTGAGCTTCAGAGAAAAAAAAACAAAAACAACTGAATATAAAAATACAAGTCCGTCGAAAGTGTATTTTTATAAATGTCACATTGATTTCTTCACGGCATTGATCGCACCGATAATGAACTCAGTAATCATAAGACAATCTAAGGAAGAGCTCAAAACACTAGCACGCAGAATGGGCATCACTCTTGTCTAGGTAGCTGGTCACAAGAACATAAGAGGAAACGAGAAAGCGGACGAACTGGCAAGAAGGGGGGTAACTAACAGCGAATCCGAGTCGGTAACTGTTGGAAGCTCCCTTAACGCCATCAAAACAGAGCTCTACCTACAGTCTCGAAAGCAGGCAGAAACCAGGTGGTCAAAAGCTGGAGCCTATAAAATAGCAAAAACCAATTGGCCTAAATAATATCATTCAAGAACCAACGAATTGGTAAGAAAGAAAATAACAGATATCTTCAGAATCACCTCCACTATTACCGGTCACTGGCCGATAGGGGACCATGCAGAGAAAATAGAAAATAGGATGGCTCCACAATGACAGATACCGAAATTGCAAACAAGAGGGATCAAAGGAGACGGTTTTCCACTATTACCGGTGGCTCCACAATGACAGATGTCGAAATTGCAAACAAGAGGGATCCAAGGAGACGGTTTTCCACTATTACCGGTCACTGGCCGATAGGAGACCATGCAGAGAAAATAGCATAGCCACGCAATGACAGATGTCGAAACTGCAAACAAGAGGGACTCAAAGAGTCGGTTTTCCACTATCTATGTGAGTGCCCAGGTCTACGACATACACCTCTAGGGAAATTCGTAGTGTATAGCCTAAATGAAATTGCTGGAAACCAAATAGCAGGTTTATTAACGGATCAATATGGTTCGAATAGACCTTACTTCAGTGGTTCCAGGAGGAGAAGCTAATTGAGTCTCGGTTTCTGTCCACCGAACAGCACCTAAACCAACCAAGCAACCAAATGTCAAATTACAATCAATTTTTTTCACCAAAATAAAGTTAAGCTTTGTACTTCACAATTATTTTCACCACAACTATAAAAGCTAGAGTATGCATATATAGTGATTGATTTAATTGCTATTAAATTGGCAATCAATTATATTAAATTTGTACACATTTCTTGTTTCTGATGTTGTTGTTGTTGTTGTTGGTAAACTACCATCATTATCACAATTTATTTTATAAACGCAAACAATATCCACTAATGTTTAGATATTTAAATTGTTTTCTCTTAAATACCAACATATACAGTAAATTGCCAACATCATCATGGCAATACTGCTCAACACATTTTCATCGAAAAAACAAGTGGCACGCACATGTCAGTGTTTTTAGAAAAATCATAAAGCATGCGTCAACAAAAAAAAAAAATATTAAATAATAATAAATTCCATTAAATTTATTTCATGATTTTGCAAAAATTCTCCAAAAAAAAAAGGAGATTATATCTGGATTACTTTCCCCAATGACAAAACTGACTACTGCCTGACTCTTCTCATCAGTCTTGTGTATTTAATGCAACATTTTTAATCATATTTACGTATGTGTGTGCCTACCTGCCTACCTGCCTAGTTATCTAACTGTGAGAATGAAAAGCATTTTTCCAGAGATTTCCCAACATGTAATTCGCCAGTAGCGGAACATTCAAATTGCAAATATGTAAAATAGAAAATAAAATAAAATTGCAAAATATATTACTTTATAGACTGGCTTTGAAACTAAGTAAAGTTTGTTGCTTTGATAAAAAACAAACATGTTTTCATTTCATATCATATATATATATATATATATATATATATATATTATTCATTCATAGTATATAGAATACTGTGACAAACAATTGTCAGCTGTCAAATGCCAACTGTCACTTAGTGTTTTCTAGTCTCTCTCTCTCCATCTCTCTGTGTTGTTGCAGAGATTGAATATGAACATAGAAATGGTGTCGTAAATACTTAAATCAGAGCAGAATTATTTATAACATAAAAAAAAAAAATATATGGCTACATGTGACAGCAACTAAAGATGCCTTTTTCACCTGTGTTGTATCGTATCGTATGTATCGTATGATATGTGGTAAAAGCTTGACGCTTTTTATACATTTCTTCATCAATAATAATAAAAACAAACAACATATTCCGTATAAAATTATTTTCAATTTTTTTTTTATGATTTATTTGTAAACAATTCGAAAAAAAAGTGTATTTTTCCCAAATCAAAAAAAAGGAAAATAGGCAAAAACCAGTCCACTGCAACGAAAACCAAAAACAACAGCATTTTAACCAAACCAAGAGAGAGAGAGAGGGAGAAAGAAATGAAAATATTCAATCAGACTGATATCTGTCTGATGTTGAATAGATATTGTGCGCTACCATATGCAGCAACATGGCAACACGGCTGGCTAGCGATTGTATGTACAACATGTACTTTTCTTTTATTCATTTTCATATTTTGTGGCAGACACATGTGTACATACATATGTACAGCATAGTGTACACATGCATGTGTGTGTCTGGTTGGTAAAAAGGATGTCTTTGACCATCACAATTTTTTCTTGTATGGTATTTTTTTTTTTTGCTGTTATCGTTGTTGTAATCGTTGTCATTATTATTACCGACATTGAGGCTATTGTCGTCGTTTTGTTGCGCTACGCTAGTCGAAAGTGAAAACAACAACAACAACAGAGTAAAGGTTATTATTTGAATACAGGTGATTACGATGAATGCCGCAGATTTGTTACTTATGCCACATGTGGCGTCAAAACAAATGCCAAGCCACTACCAACTACATCACGAAAAAAAAAAAAAATGATTATACGAGTAATATCCAGTCAGATTAGATAATGAGCTATTGTCTAATAGATAAAAACTATACGATAATAATAAGAAATAATAATGAGAGAGGTCGAAAAGTTCATTATAATTGATAGCAATGATGTGATTTACATGTGATTAATATTAAAATTTAATTAAAATTGAATAAAGTATAATGAAAATTGATAGAGGATTGACTTAAGTAGTGAAAAACAAAGAGCAAATATATTTGATTTTTCAAAAAAAAAAATTTTTATTTTAATTTTGTTGAAAATGTTTTTTAATGAAATATAAATGACAAAAAAAAAATACTTTTCAGTCGATCTTGGCGGATCACACAAGTGATTTGGTATAGAAGCTACACATTTGATTGCTCCGTATGGGCGTGGCAGTTGGCCAATCATGCGCATTTGGAATAGCGTTCGTACCCTTTAATCATAGGTAGTTTGTGCCAAATTTCGTCGAAATATCTTAACATTTGTTCAAGTGATCGTGCAACCCAGCCAGGATACACAAGGTGGATAAACAAAGGGACATCTTTAAAACAATTATGGAGGCGACGCTAAACAAGAAAATTTGTAATTTTGATGTTGAACTGACCAAAACGCTTATACTCTTAAGCTTCCCAAGAATGAACGGATCTACGTCCCGGAAGCACTCGACCACGAGGTCGACCAAGGTCCATTTACGTTATCAGAATACGTAAATGCTTTGTACGGGAATAAAACAAGGCATTTCCGTATTTTTGCTGCTACAACAACAACAACAACAACAACTATATACTCTTAAACTTGTATTTTAAGCTTAACTGTGACCCTGGAATGTAATCATAATAAAAAAATATCAAAAAATCAAAACTTAAGACCACTTTTTTCACAAGAATTTTTTTTTTTTCTTAATTTAACTCTAAAATTAAAATAATTGATTCCATAAGACAATGAATTTAATAACAGCCACTACTCATAGTGTAATATAAAAGTGGTAGCGAAATTAACGTCTCCGCCCACAAAAGTCAGAAATATGCTGACATAATTACCCTCAATTAAATTAATAATAAATTATAAAAATTATTTATTTTTAATAAATTAATAATTGTTTAATGGTGAATAATAGAATTGAATTCGATTTTACATATTGTAAAAATGCATAAAGAATATCCAAATGACTTTTATAAGTGCAATTGTCAAGAGAGAAATGGCAATTTCAGTACCACTTTGTATTAATACGCTAAAGTTCCTTTCAATGATGTTGCATAATAATTTTTTTTCATCACAATTTTTCAAAATAATCTTTAATTCGATCTCTAATCCAAACCTTTCGATTCAGCAAAATAATAAGATGTAATATACAAAACGAAGGGAGAAAAAAGGGGAACTTTTTTAAATCTATTTCAAAATTAGCTATAATTCAATCTCTGATCAAAATCCTTCAATGCAGCAAAATAATAAGATGTAATATACAAAACAGAGAGAAAAAAAGGGAAAAAATTAAATCACAATCAATAACAAATATAAACATGACTCGTGACATGTACTCGTCGTCGTCGTCGCACATACATACATATTTAATTATGGCCAAATTAATTCAAATTTAAATCGAATATCATGAAAAAAATATTAAATAAATCCCAAAGCTAAAGCATTGGACGACAACAACAACAACAACAACAACAACAACAACAACAACCACAAAATAATTTAGCCTGCAAACAAAATGTGTAAAGTTCATTAAGAAATCGTTAACAAACAACAGCAGCAAGCAGCAGCAGCAATAGCATGTGCCAGACGAAACAAAAGCCGCACAACAACAGCAATAAGTCAACACCAAAAACAGAAAAAACATGAAAAAGCGTCAACAACAACAACAAGCTAACGAGCAACAATAAAACGTGAAACCACAATATTAATAATAACAACAACAACAACAACAAATGTAATTAACAATTTAAACAGATGTTTAAATTAATTAATGAAGTATATAAATTGCAATATACTGTAAATATGTACAAATGTAAGCAGTACATGCACAAGTGTCTATATTAGACCGGGTACATACCAAAAAAAAAAAATTTTTTTTTTTAAATAAAAAATAAACACTTGAAATATTCACCAACTAATTGAAAATTCGCACCGACAACATCTCGACACTATTAAAAATTTCTAAAAAACCAACAAAAGAATCAAAATCGTCAGAATATTGTCATTAGTTGTACTATTTTATTAAACTCATACATAAAAATTGCAATTTTATTGATCCTCCAATAGAAGGTCGGAAAAATTGTACGAAAAAAAGGGAGAGAACTGGGCCAAGATTTTGCGCTCGGTCAAAATTGATCAAAATATGTATATCGTATATCTGTATGTCGTGTGACACTTGAAGTACCGTTATGTTTTAAAAACAAGAAATATTCTTTAGAAACTCATTTCATGCAAAGTACACAGTAAAGACTTTTATTTTATGTACAAAAATAGTAGTTATTGGTTACAACTCAGAGATTCTGAAATCTGGGATGCATGGCACCTTAGAAGAAATTGATTTGCACATCGAAATATCTGCAATGATATAACTTTTCGAAAATGAAATAGCAGTTATAATAAAACAAAAACAATTTCTGAGCTACTGAAAGGAAAATTTTGAATGATGCCGATATGCTCTTCATGTAAATTTACTTACATTTATAGATTAACCATGTAAAAAAAAAAGTTTGTATTTTTTTTTCGACCCACTCTAAAGTATATTTACTTGTAAACATAAAGTCGTAATATGTATTATTATTATTATGAATGTTTTGTATTTAAAGCAATCATAATATGAAAAACATAAGGAAATAAAAATGTGACTTATATTTTGTTATAATTATATTTTAAATGAAAAAAATCAAAAAAAAAAATACAAAATTTTAAAGCTTTACGCGAATTACATAAGTAATCATATTGACATGTGTATTACAAAAAAAAAATCCTTATCAAGTCAACAGAAATCAATTAAAAATTACATAAAACATGTTAAACAACAACACAATGTTGGATATGGAAAATAACGTAAAAAATTATTTCAGAATATGTGCTTATGGGTATCAACTACCAAAGGTACTATCTCGATGTGTTCATTAAAGATCTGAAAATTTGAAATAAACACAATTAGCAAAAAGGTTTAAAGGCGTTGCCCTCTAGTACGTAAGCAGATGAGTGTCGAATGATTAAAAGTAATTAAAAGATTTTTTTTTATAATTGTTCAAATAAACTAGGCCTACTGGCATATAATTAATTATACTTAATTCTTAATGTCATTTCTAGACATAGATATAACATAATAACAACATAAAAAACTAATCAAAATTATTACGAGGCACTTTTAGAATATGCCATTTCATGATAAGATTACTTATTTCACTCTATATCCAATAAATAAATTTTACCAACCATTATAATCAAAAATGATGTAATTACTCAAGTGATAAAAAGTAATAATTAACAGATAAGCAAAGAAATTTGAATTGCCATTGCAGAAAAAAAAAATTATGGTACAAAAAAAATATCAAAATAATTTAATTTAGCTTCATAAAAAAATATGCACGCAATTTGTTTAACTTTAATGAATGACATTTGCCCTATACTCACTCATTCCATTCGCATTAGTATTGTAATAAAATGCTTGTGTATACGTTGAACGTATAACAGATTTCTTAAAGCAGATAATAAATAATATAACCTTGACATTTAAAACAAAACACAACAAAAAAAAATTGTTAATGTATCATCATCATCATCATCATCATCACAATCTTTGCATGTAGTTATATTACTTACTACCTCATGTAGAAATAATGCCCTTTAGTGATAATTTATAAAACAAAACACACAAAAACCAAATTTCACAAAACAAGCAACAAAACTTAAGATGTTTATATACTAGCAAATGTTGTGCAACTTTGTACTTATACATATTATGTATAGAGTATATGTATATGAACAAACTTCACGAAAGGAAGTAGTTGATTTCAACTTTAGTCATTCAATTATGAAAATTTATTACCTAAAAGTGACCAACAATAAACACAGCATCAACCTATGGTAAATGTTGAAGCAATTTTTTTTGTTTGTTAATAATTTTAATTTATTATTTCAACATGTCACAATTCATAGATATTTCTTGAATTTCATGCTCTCATTAGCTGTAGAGTTCTTTGCCAAGATATTCCGACAGCTTTTTTTGAAATTTTCAATGAAAAATATACATAAATCAAAAGGACAAAAATGTCATAAACACCGAGACTAAAAGGCTTTGCTTTATGCGCTTCTATAAATGGAATTAATATTTACATGCAAATATTTTGGCGTAGAATAAAAATAAAAAAATAAAATTTAATCAATATAAAAATTCAGCATTTTAATCGACAAAAATCAATTAAGTAAACATAAATGATACATAAAATGAATAAATCCCACAAAAAGGAGATGCACCTCATACATCTATAGTACATTCCATCGATTTGTTGAAAATAATTTTAAATGAAAACATAATTTCGGGGGCTAAACGACCGATTAATTGAACTCCAAAATCGCGTGAATTAACACCTCTGTTTTAATTCAGAGGCACTCTTAGAATTATATATTTAATTACATAATGTTGTAATTAAAGTTAGAGTACTCAAGACATTTCATTTGATTTTTTTTTTTTAATTTTTGTTCCCACTGTAATTAAAGTCTCTAAAATCAGTTCTCATTTTATTGAAATTCTTCTTTAGTGAATCTCAACATATATATTATGCAACAAAATTATGATCTCAACGTGAAAGTAACAAATTGAATGAAAACCACGACCATCTCCCATACAAATGTATGCTTGCGTTTATCTGTTTTGAAACCTTAAGCGCGTAAATTTAAAGTTATCAATCTGAAACTCGGTTAAAACGATTTTATTTATAAACTAATAGACATATTCGAAAATGGACGAGATCGGATGAAGACCACGCCTACCTACCCCATCAATTACTACCTTTTTATGAATATCTTCATACTTGTGCACAAAAATATAAAGATATCAAGCTGAAACTCGGTACATACGAATATATTTGCCAATTAAGAAACATATTCAAAAATGGGCGAGATCGGATGAAGACCACTCCTACCTGCCACACCAATTACTACTTTTTTATGAATATTTTCACACTTTGTGCACGAAAATATAAAGCTATCAAGCTGAAACTCTGTACATACGAATGTATTTGCCAATTAACAAACATATTCGAAAATGGGCGAGATCGGATGAAGACCACGCCTACGTGCCACACCAATTACTACTTTTTTATGAATATTTTCACACTTTGTGCACGAAAATATAAAACTATCAAGCTGAAATTCGGTACATACAAATATATTTGCCAATTAAGAAACATATTCAAAAATGGGCGAGATCGGATAAAGACCACGCCTACCTACCCCATCAATTACTACCTTTTTATGAATATCTTCATACATTGTGCACGAAAATATAAAGATATCAAGCTGAAATTCTGTACATAAGAATATATTTGCCAATTAACAAACATATTCGAAAATGGGCGAGATCGGATAAAGACCACGCCTACAAAAGTATTTTTCCAACTAAACGCCGCACTTAGCAAAAGCAATGAGATAAGAATACTGCCGTTCGGCATCGACTACTGCAAGTATATGCCTTCAAATAACGCCCAAACTTAATACAAACAATTTTGAAAGCCAAAACTGGACCCTAAGATTTTCAAAGTATTTTTATTCAAATATTTATTCCAAAAATAAAAGCCACACCAACCTTTCCCCATGTCTTTTAAGCAATTTCAAAAAAAAATTATAAAATTATAATGGCATAAAAGGCATGCACACAATATTGACCAATATTCAAATAAAGAAGAAACTTATATAAACATATGAATATTTTGATATGAAAGCATTGTCACGATCAATCATCGCACTGAAAAGATCAAAATAACATAAAATCAAAAATACCATACAAATAATGGATATGCCAAAGAAAATTTCGTGGTGAACGTTCACATATTAAAATATTTTTTTTTTTTTTTTTTTTGTGATGCTAATGTGTCACATATTGTTCATCAACTATGATTACATGAGGAAAGAAAGTAACTAAAATTATATGATGTTTTTTTTTTCGTGTTTCATAGCCGCAAACAAAAATTACAGGAAACAACAATGCACAAAGTTATAAAAATCGCAAAAAAAAAAAACAAAAAGCAATAAAGTCTGTTGGAAGATGATACTCTTACCATGCGATAATGACTTTCACGAAATGCAATTTAGCAATGGGCGGCAAATGTCATGATGCATCAACATCAGCATAAAATCATTCTAGAATATTATGCTCGAATAATATATGAAATTTCCCTCAAGCTGAAATGGGCAATTGAAACCTGATTGCAAGTTTGTACACATTTTAACCCACGCAAGTGCACATTAGATGTTGTTCTTACGTTGCAAGTAAGAACATTGCACTTCACTGACATCATTGCAACATCTCTTCATGATATCTGCTGCATTTAATGCATTAAAATTGCTCGTATTTTGCAAAACATGTACAATGCATTAGAAGCAAACATGATACGTTCCCAAGTATTAATCAATAAAATAATGAATACCTACTCGAGTAGCAACAAAACTCTTAAATATTCAATAATAAAGGAGTACATACGTAAGCCCCCTCTATCTTTATCATGACCCTCTTCATCTTCAAACAAAAAAAAAATGTGAATAAAAACACAAAATTCACAAATTCCAGCAAAACAGTCATAAACATAATGAAAAAAAAAAAAAGAAGAAAACATTTAAATAAATTACTGCTGGTGCTGATGCAACATGTATTTGCAATTAACATTAGCAACACAAGTTTATAAACATTCATATTTGCACACAACATTAACACAGCAGCACGCTTTGGAAATCGCCAAAAGCTTTCAAATTAAAATATCAAAAAAAAAAAAAAAAAATCGAAAACCAAACAACCAAATTATTGAAGGAAATTATCAACGTCGATTTAATGCTAATAGAGCCTCTAGCTCTTGCATAGAAGAAGAGAATATGAAGACGATAAAGACAAACAACGTAAACAACAACGATGGCGGCTTCTTATTAAAAATTCCGGAAAATTTTTCAATGTTTATGAAATCGCATAAAAACGCAAAAATTGCATGTTGTTGTTGTTGTTGTTGCATTTGGTTTTGCATCACCGCACCGCATATCACTTCGGCAACATTATCAAATGCATAAACTCCACTGCAGCAGCCACACTGCACTTGTGGCATAATAATATGATGGCTGTATAATAGTTGTTGTTGTTGCAAAAGCAACTTCACAAAAACATGAAACGGGAAATTAAACAACAATTTGCTAGTGTTGTTAGTAATTGTGGAATTGGCATTTCAAAAGAAACAAAAAAAAAACAAAAACTCAGCAACAAGTGCTTTCGGCATTGATCTTGGCACTTCAAATGCATACAAGTACACATTTTGCTGTTGATGTTATTAAACTTAGTGACCAACATACAATAAATTTTTATTTTTAAATATTTATTAACGGCACAACATCATTTCAGCAAATTTTTTGCTTTTTTTTTTGTTTTTGGTAAAAAAAAATATGCGAACTTCACAAAAAAAAACCACGTTCAAGAAATGTCAACAAATGTTTGTGTCAACAACAGTAAACATTGTAAAAATTTAATGAAATTTAAAACCATTTTTGCCACTAATATTTCATTTACCACATTTGGATACATGTATGTATACATGTTTGTATACATGCATGTATATGCAATTATATTCGCTTGCATTACAAGAAGCACGTTTAATTGCCTTTGTTAAATAACATCACAATAGAAGCAAGCAAAATAGCAACAACAACAACAACAACAATAATAATATTGTAACAATACATCCGCATCGAATTAACGTATACCATAAAATTAACACCATATAAAATGTATATAATCATTGCAAGCAACACTCTGTTATCAATAATGTTGCTTAGCCGACATGTTATTCCGATGTTCCACCACCTTCAGCACTCTTCACTACATAATTAATAATTCAAATTTTTAATTTTTTTAAACATCTTTAGTATGCATACTTAATAATGAAAAAATTAAAAAGTCTTACGGAAATACATTTTCTATTTATTTTACATATTTTTAAACCACTTCGTTTTCCTTCAATTAGTAAGTGCTTGTATATTAATGATATATTCGAGCACTCTCGATTCAGGAAAATATATTTCATATTATTATTGTAATATGTATGTATATACTATTGCATATTATGTTTATAGTATATTATGCATTCTGGTGTTGGCGCAGTCATAAAATTATGCATGTGTAATTTGATCAATCTTTATTTAGATGAAGCAATAAATAAATTGCAACAGCGTAATAAAAAACTAATAAAAAAAATATAATAAAATGTATTTTTTTTTTTTCAATTTGAAACTTTTTTAAAGAAATTTCAAGTTCACGGTTTGGATAAAATGTATTTTTGTACGGGAGGCAGATGTAGTTTTTATATAATAGCGCCATTTTTTAAATATACAAGTTTCTTGATAAAAAATAATATTATGTGCTACATTTCAACCCTATAACTTTCTATTCTGGGGCATAAAACCTAAAAAACTTACATTCGAAAACATACTTTTCTATAGGGAATATGCGTAGTTTTCATACCACACCACCCAGTTTCTAACCTTACAATTTGTTCATAAATATAGTCATGTGTACCGAATTTCAGCTTGATAGCTTTATATTATCCTGTACAAACTATGGAAAACTAGTTACGAAAACACATTTTTGTATGGTGAGTATGTGTGATTTTAAACCAATTATGTTGATTTACAATTCTATGCTTTCTCTGGTAAAAATAATTACATATACGTAATTTACGTTCAATAGCTTTATGATTTCGTGCACAAACTGTTAAAACTTACATATAAAAGCATACTTTTCTATAGGAAGTAGAAGTAATTTTTATCCGATTACGCCCATTTTTTAATATATTCATTCTCTGGTCAAACTAACTTGATATACAAAATTTCCATTCAATAAATTTATAATTTCATGCACAAAATGTGAAAACATATATAAGAAAGCACAGAAAGTAGAGGTAATTTTTATCCGATCACGCCCATTTTTCGATATATTCATTGTCTGGTCAAACTAACATGATATACAAAATTACCATTTGATAATTTTATAATTTCGTGCACAAAGTGTGAAAACATATATAAGAAAGCACAGAAAGTAGAGGTAATTTTTATCCGATCACGCCCATTTTTCGATATATTCATTGTCTGGTCAAACTAACTTGATATACAAAATTTCCATTCAATAAATTTATAATTTCATGCACAAAGTGTGAAAACATATATAAGAACGCATAGGAAGTAGAAGTAATTTTTATCCGATTACGACCATTTTTCAACATATTCATTCTCTGGTCAAACGAACATGATATACAAAATTTTCATTCGATAACTTTATAATTTCATGCACAAAGTGTGAAAGCATATATAAGAAAGCACAAAAAGTAGAGTTAATTTTTATCCGATTACGACCATTTTTCGATATATTCATTCTCTGGTCAAATTAATTTGATATACAAAATTTCCATTCGATAAATTTATAATTTCATGCAAAAAGTGTTAAAAAATATATAACAAAGCACATTTTTGTATGAGAGCTAGGCATGGTTTTTATCCGATTACGCCCATTTTCAGTACAACTGTCCTCTTATCAAAATAACTTCATAAACACAATTTTCGTTCAATATATTTACGATTTCGTGCACAAAGTGTGAAAACATAAATACAGAATAGTACTTTTGTATGGGAAGAAGGGGCGGATTTTTTATCCGATCACGTCCATTTCATATATTTTCTTTAGTAAATTTTTCAAAATAATTAATTTTTAAAATAATTTCATAAGTAGATTGTGAAAACATACATACTTCCGCATATTGTTATGTCGCTTAATATAATATTTCTACATCATTTAAAATTCGGTACTATTTTCATGGCTTTGTAAATAATCACATTTGCTAATTTATGCAATTACTGAAACCTCAGGCTTGACAAAGTAATTGAAATTGAAATATTGGACAAATAAAAAAATAAAATTAAAAGAAAATCTGCAAAATGCTATTTTAAATTGCCAACAAAAACAAATAATTTACAAATAACTTATAGGTACTGATCTACTAAATTTCAATTAAAATTGTCAATTAGTAAAATTTTGAATATAATTTTTTTTTATTTCATAACCGCATACCACTATTGTTTTCAATTTCAAAGAGCAGCCTTAAAGCAACAATTATCATAGTTTCAATAATATTATTTCAAGAAAATCCAATCAATACAATTTCAAGCCAATTAAAATTCCTTTCAAATTAACGCAAATTTAAAACAGATTTTATAAAATAATTGAATTTCACAACAATAACAACAAACATGTCATAGCAAGCAATTGGTATGGAGAATTTGTACAAAAATCAATACAATGTTGGACCAAAAAAAAATACAACAAAATCAACAACAACAGCGACATCCATTAAAACATGACAATAATAATAACTGCCAACTCTTGGCTCACGAAATACGAACAAGCCTTAAGACGAAAAACAATAATGCTGTAATAAATTCAAAGGGAATTATTTGTCCCTTCGTCTATGTTTAAAGAGGGAGAGAGAGAGAACAAGAGATACTCAATCGATAGTGATTTGTAGTAGGAGATGACATAATATTTATTTAACCCAAATATAAACACCGAAATATGTATATTAAGCAATTTTTCATTTTAGACTATATTTGCATGGTCAATACAAACAGCTGGAAAATAAACAAAAAAATTTGCTTAAAATATCTTGGCTCCAAATTCATACGATAGTTAATTCAAAAGTAAACTAAACTGAATAATAAATAATTTCCATTAAGAATAAATTGAAATATGAAATAAAGTATGCAAAAAACACTAATAGAATGGAATGTTCATTCATTCATGATTCTTCAAATTATAAATACCGGTATGTACAGCAATAAAAGAAGAGAAAAAAAAGAAGGCAATTTCAAAGCAAACAAATAAATATGTAGATACAATCAAATGATAGAAAAGTAATATACAGAATCATAAACAAATATGACCTTCCTTACCAATCGTTAGACTGCATCTCTGACTCTTACTACGCCCGCTCTATTAAGATCTGGGTACAACAATACGTCTCAAGTAGATGATTACGCAAAAGCAAATACCGTGACTTGATTGATTTTTGATTTAATAATAATTTTATGAATACCACACGTAAATGTATACAATAAATGTATATATACATGAATGAATATATACAAATGTGTTTAGATACATATTCATATATTTATATGAACCTCTCTCTCTCTCTCTCTACGTGTATAAAGTATCTGAATACATGATTTGTTTGCTTCTTTTTTTATTGACATTGACATTTTTTTATGTACACACTTACTCATACATAGTACATACATCTACAAGCATTATCGCATAAAAATCACACGTAATAAAAACAAAAGTACGCTAACCAAGAGACAAAAGTCACGTGACGATCATTTAAAATCATCATGCGTTCGCATAAGAACCAATCATTAATGCTTTAATTAAAGGATAAACACATGCGATTGCATTGAATACATAAACATGTGCGTATACCATCAATATATGTGTGCTTGTGTGTGTGTAAGTATTAAAACGATGGGTAGGTACGTACTTCAATAAAAAAACAAGCGACATTGCATTACATTACTGCATATAATATTTTCTACTGTCGCCATGGCATAAGCGTAAGCGCACCATTTAATGACTCTTCATTTCATGTCCATTAGAAATAAAGGCGACAAACGCGTACCAACACGATTAAATGTCGCCGAGACGGGTTGACCATTGCGGGATGCATTGCATATTAACAACCAATGTCGCTACGCTCTCTAACGAGAAGACATGAAACATACGTAGCATACATAGCTTGCTTTTCATTTCTAAGATCACCATCCCGCTCGCTGCCCTTGAGTCTTGTAACACTTCTGTGTCGCATTTAAAATCTTAGAAAAAACTGTTGATTAGGCGATATTTTTTATAGTCCAATAAATGGAGAACTGAGAGCACATATAAAGTATCATACAACTTGGGTAGTCCCCATCGATGATTGTGCAAGTAATACTATTTTTTGTATCTACACTATTCGTGACATTTGTTCTAAACACCAACAAAATTTTCAAAACAATCTAAATAGTGATATTAGCACGATAAACGAGATTATATTCAATTTCACAATATCGCTTAATTATCACGTCGAATATGTACGTTATACAATGACGCATTAAATGCGATAAAATTGTTTAAAGGTACACAAGTAATTTGTTTTAAGCCAAGCCGCTTAGAGAGATAGAATTTCAATTACAAAAAAAAAATTGGAAAGCTTAATTTCGGTCATCCCAAAGTTTAGATACCCTACGCTATAACAAATTTTGTACTAAAGCCAGATTTGGTTTTTATTCTATAGCACCCATTTTGACAAAAATAATCGCATGTGCCGTATTTCAATCTCCTAGTTTCATGCGCAAAATACAAACGAGAACATATGTACTTTTGTATGGGAAGTACGTCTGGCTTTAATCCAAAGCCACTGATTTTCAATTATTTCTATTATTTAGTAAATATAATTGAAAGTAACTTAGTATTTTCTTGCGCAAAGTGGGAAAACATGCATACGAAAGCATAAGTTTGTAAGAGAGATAGAGAGGTCTAGTTTTCATACGTTTTCGCCCATTTTCCAATATGTATTTTCGCTAGTAAATTCAATTGTATGGACTACATTTCAGCTTGATAACTTTGTATTTTCGAGCAAAAGGTGTCAAAACATGCATTAAACAGCCTAATTTTGTATGGGAGGTAGGCGTAGTTTTTATCCGATAATGGTCATTTGCGGATATAGAAATTTTGCGATTAGATTAACTTTATATATAGAAATTAATTTCGATACCTTTATATTTTCGAGCATAAAGTACGAAAAATACATATTTTCAATACACTTTTGTATGAGAGATAGGCGTGGTTATTATCCGATAACGCCCATTTTCTAGTATATCACTGCTGTGATAAAAATAACTCTATGCAGCAAATTTTAGTTCCTTTACTTTATATTTTCGTGTATAAAGTACGAAAAAACATATTCAACAATACACTTTTGTATGGGAGGTAGGCGTGGGTATTATCCGATTACGCCCATTTTCTAGTATATCACTGTTGTGATAAAAATAACTCTATGCAGCAAATTTTAGTTCCTTTACTTTATATTTTCGTGTATAAAGTATGAAACTACGTATTCTACAATGTACTTTTATATGAGAGATAGGCGTGGTTATTATCCGATTACGCCCATTTTCTAGTATATCACTGCTGTGGTAAAAATAACTCTATGCAGCAAATTTTAGTTCGCTAACTTTATATTTTCGTGCATAAAGTAGGAAAAATACATATTCTCAATACACTTTTGTATGAGAGGTAGGTGTGGTTTTCATGCGATTTTGCCCATTCACATACTCATGAGTTCGTTCGTAATCATGTGCACCAATTTTCAACTCAATCGGTCTATAATCACCGTAGTTGTCTACCTACCATCTCTCCTCTTGGATGTAACAAACGAACGCACAAACTCAATATGCCGTTGAATATTTGAGTGTAGGGTATAATAATAAATCGTAGGTAAAGTTTATTTCGATTCATTTCGTTATCACGAAATACACGAAATTCTAATCGTAAATACAAACCATCCGCACGTTTGATGTTTGATTTGGAAATTTTAGAACCCTTGAGCATGTTTGCATTATTATTGCCGACTTTCGCACCACACTTTCTATACGACTACTATACGACATCATATTACAGACGGGGGGTAAAGACAAAATAACACTCCTCAAGCGTTAAAGTTAAAACGGCATAATTCAAAAGGAAACCAAAATAGATTTTCCCTTTTTTTTTATGTAGATCAAAATCTAAATATCTATAGCTTACTTTACATCTATCTCTCCCTTGTGTATTTATTACCTATGTAGATACATACAATACACAGATAAGATT
The DNA here is from genome assembly GCA_963854835.1 of Megamerina dolium. NCBI lineage: Eukaryota > Metazoa > Arthropoda > Insecta > Diptera > Megamerinidae > Megamerina > Megamerina dolium. The sequence goes on along the minus strand of OY978526.1, from coordinate 19,983,291 downwards.
ATATGACATCTGCAAAATTAATGCCACAAATTTGCAATTTCGAATAAATCGTTGTAAATGAGTGAGTGAGTGAGTAGAAGACTTTAAAAAGCACGACTCTTGTTGGTTAATTGAGTGTCGTGCACGGTGCGGTTGACCAAATGGCAGACAAAGGGCATACACGTTTTTCATGTCAGCCATATGTGATGAAATGAATACAAAACGCGGCCGCAGTGTACTTTTAACATCATTTGCTCCTCACCCACCCCGTTTAGCGTCTGTAAGACCGTATGACAGTCAGTGACTTGAACAAAAAAATAAAAAAAAATAAATTAAAATAAACGAAACAAAAATTCACATTAAATTTGATGTTAATCGCAGGCGCATGTATAAGCGGCGCGTTAGCTGCTAAACATTGTGATTTAATTGACAGCTTATTGGTTAGGTGGGGTGTTAAAATTAACAACAATAAGCGCACACAACTGTTCTCTTTTTTGTTGGTATGGTTGGTTGTATGTAGATAGGTAGATGTGATATAGCCGCCGCTTCTGGTATTTTTTGTTGTTTTAATATAATGACAAACGAGGGTGTGTTCAGACAAAAACGGAAATATTGATGTTGATACCACGATATATGGATGCATGTTAATACTAATGCCATAAACATTAAATTAAAAAATTAAATCAGAAGAGAAACAAAAAATACAAAACATACATTAGAATTTTAAATTTACAATCGAGATCGAGATATACGTGAATAAAATGTTATACTATAATAATAATAATAATAATAATAAATAAGTCATTTGCTAATGAGGACAATGTTGAATAAATGAATGATATAATATATTAGATAATATGTAAATGAATGTTTATACATACTCACATTTCATATAGTTTATTGTAATTCTATAATATGACAATATTTTTTCCAATGAAATTATAATATTACATAATTGAGGGGCAAAAATATGCGTTCAAAAATGACAGGCACATGTTGAAATTCTGAATTTCTTATTTAAATCAATTTATTAAATAATTTAATCACATTCAGAACAATAGGGCAGCGATCCTTAGGTTGGAACTGGTTTAATACTAATACAAATAGATATTCTGAAAAACTGCCATAGAGGGTGGTGCTTGAAGCCATATTTGACTTAGGACTTGTCGAAGAGTTCTTTTAGAAGACAATTGCTTACTCACAAATGCAAAGGAAGTAACAAATGCTGTTGGAAAAAATTGTTTTTTTCTTGGTGGGCTTTCTTGGTTGTTTTCATTTTCCTCCTTTGCGTTTCGTCCACAGGTAGTCTAAAAATGTCGAAACGCGTAGCAATGAAATGAAATTAAAATTTAGCCTTGAATTTCTCAGCAACAAAATCGACCAAGAAAGCCCACCAGCGTTTCGTCCACAGGAAGTCTTAAAATGTCGAAACGCGTAGGAGCAAAATGATATTAAAATTTAGCCTTGAATTTCTCAGCAACAAAATCGACCAAGAAAGCCCACCAGCGTTTCGTCCACAGGAAGTCTAAAAATGTCGAAAAGTGTAGGAGTAAAATCAAATTAAAATTTAACCTTTAATTTCTGAGCAAACAAAATCGACCAAGAATGCCCACCAAGGCAAACATAACAATTAATTCTAGAAATTGTCATAATTATATACAAAAATGTCTTTGTGATTTGATGGTATGACGGTACAAAATCATCATCATATAAAATCAGTTATGAGTCAAACGTGTCACTGAATGAAAATATGAAAATCGAATAAGATCAAATAAATTAATTTTGAAGCTATTATTACAAAGGTCGACTAAATTAATGTTGAAAATCATGTTTATACCCTTTTTAGACATTATTGCAAAAAATATTGAAATTTCCAAAATAGGGAATTTTATATATTAGCGCAAAGGTCAGCTTGACCCCAGTAAATCTTTACTTTTTTCCATATAAACGAAAAAATATTGAAATAATATCGAAACAAAATGTATAAATTTAGATTTTCGACATTGTTGCAAACATTTTCAGAAATGTCGAAAAAAAATTGGCCAATACTGAAATAATGTCGAAAAAGAGAAATTTACATGTATGAAAAACTTTGTTTGTCCCATTGCATTTTGCATTTTCGACATTATTGCAAAAAAAAAAATATTGAAATAATGTCGAAAAAAATGTTTGAATTAAAATTTTCGACGTTATTGTAAAAATGTTCGAAAATAATAAACATTACTTCAAACAAAAAAATGTCGACATAATTGATAGAAAAACTCGATATTATTGTAATCAATGTTGAAATTATCGAAAAATATTTTGCTCATTTTTTCGACATTATTGCAAAAAAAAAATGGAAGTAATGTCGAAAATCAATGTTCGAACTCAAAGCGAAATATGCATTGCCCTCGTTCCTTATTTTTTTTTTCGACTTTATTGCAAAAACTATTAAATAACATCGAGATAAAAATGTATAACTTTACTTTCATACAAAAAAAAAATGTTCGACATTACAGCAAAATGCTTTTGATTTTAATTGAATACACCTAAAACAAAGTGCATAAAAATTTAAATGCAACAAAAAGCTGTAATCAATTTTAAAAGCAACTTTCAAAAGATTTTTGTCGCTTAAGATTGTAAATTTTAGTGATACTCATCTTCATTCCAACAATAAACAAGCCTTCAACCTATGAAATTCAGATCAATTTCAAAATTAGTTCAAGCATTATTAGAGAAGAGAATATTTTACTGAATATATCTTAAACTGTGCTAAAAATTAACTCTCCAATACTACGGATAGTGCGAACCTTTGGACTTTTCCCTCACTTAAAATCAATTGACACATCAACTATAGATCGCTATGTTATAAAAATTTAGAATGTGCGAAAAGAAGCCATTCTCCCATAACAAAATACAATGAAATGGATACACGCATTTCACAAAAGATAAGATGAATTAGAAAACATTCAATTGATTATTTATAGAACATCACAACATCACTATAATCGCCAAGTGAATTGGGTTAATTTTTTGAGCTATCATATGAATCTACTTGGATCTTCATATGAAGGCATTCTCATAATTAATAAATATAAAATACTTAAAAGTATTAATAGAAAAGCATCTCCCATGTCCACAGAGACACACACAAGACAAGTGTCATTTTCAACAAACAATTAAGAATAATGTTAATGTTGAATAAAGAACATTTGTAGACAACAATGATGACCCCACATGAATGAAAAAATAGTTTGCCAGTAGATTGCTCGACTGATTGGCGCAAATATCTTGGCGCACTTTGATTCGTATGCGAAATATTGTGGCGCGACAATCGATCGTCATTTTCAACTAGTTAGACTAATTAACTATTAGAAGCAACACTATGAATCGATCGATTGAATTGCAATTGATGGCAACAAATATTGAGTGCAATTTTCCTTTTATGACCAAAATGGGTTATCTACCAATTATATTGTACATAAGCATGCAGCATGCAGCAACATCTTCTCACAATATTTTGCGTGCCTCTCACATTATATTCATTAATAATATGATCACTGTACGATCAGTATCATTATGAGCCATATGAAAAATTATGGCTCGGGAGTAATACTTACAAAACAAAGAAAACTAAATATGAATTACAATGCTGCAGCACAAATAATAATTTCATTTCAAATTCATACAATTAGTCAACAAATATCGAAATCGTGCACAAAAACTCAATACGTAAACATTGAAAAAAATGCCTTGAATGTAATTGATTTAAAATGTACAAAATTGGTGAAAATTGCAATTTTTTTTTTTTTCATATTTTTTGTCGTCGTTCAACACATTGTTTTTACATTTACTAAAAAAAAAAAAAACAAAGCCAACTTGTTACTTTTCTTTTATGGAAAAAGTAGTTTTATTGCTTTTTTTTTGTATTCGTCTTCTTCTTCGCTCTACTACGATCACTATCGAATATCACATTTGCTTTGCTCTCTCGCATATTATTGCTGACGATATATAGTGCAACACATTAAATGCAATTGAAATCAAGTTGCATTTTTTAATTGATATTTATATATCGAAACGATCGAATCCAACATTTGGTATAAAAAAATGAAATGAAAAACAACACGATCGATCGATCGATCGGTGAGTCGATCGATATGATCAGTGTGGTACATTAAAGTATCAACAGTTGTAAAGCCTGTTCTGATATGTACAAATGAATTTGTATATAAATTCTGACAAAGATGTATCAATATATGCGCCATCACCAGTTGTTGGTCGGCAATTCTAATTTCTTCTTTCTTTTTCATTTTTTATTTTTACAGCTTTAATTTTACCGATCTGTACATACATAGATCAACAGTAGCAAGAGTGTCCATGAATAGTACAACATACTATATATATTGGAAAAAAAAAATCGACCACATTAATGAGCTGTCGTTAGACCACTATTCTCAATTGAAATCGAATATGCGAATTCCCCAGCGTGAATGTGACTGAATGCGTGGCACGTATAGACTTTTCTTGTCATGTTAGTTATGTGTAGTTAGTTAGTTTGTCGTTTGAGAGAAGACGGAAGTTGCGTGCCATCTAAATTTCTAACAGGATTATCAAAAGCCTCTTTTTTTAATTCTATCAAATAATTATGAAAAAAAAAAAACAATGTTGAATGTATTAATGGAAATGAAATGCGCATGCAATATAATACTGAAATTCTATCAGCAATAATAGCAAGAAATAATATTTATATTTAATAAACAATTAGAAAGCACATCTTCTGTTAATACCGAGGTTTAAATACGAGAGTTGCCTTTTATATTTAATTAAAAAGTATGAAAATTATAATCAAAAATGGTTTTATTGTTTTTCAAAATATTCTCCATGAAGGTTTACACACTTTTGCATGCGCCCAAACCAATTGTCAAAGCACTTTTGCCACTCGGACTGAGACACCACATCCAAAATATGGTTTTTGTTGGGTTTAGCTCGACTTGGAAGACCCATACGGTCGATTGCTGTTTTGTTTCGGGATCACACGAATACCAACTTGATCAAAAAGTTCCCGGAATAACCTCCGTGTGGCGCTCCCATCGTTTCAATTTGAGTTCTACTTTTGCAAATGTCAAGCTATGACGCTAAGATTTAGAGGGAATATCAACAGCAGATGTACCAACTTAACTAAAAAAAAAAACACACAATGTAGTTATTCCGGGAACTTTTTGATCAAGGTGGTATATTCATGATTTGTCACCTGTCACGATCTTACCTAGTCAAATCATAAATATTGATACACAACTAAACGCATTCATTACAAATGCAATATTGGGCGCATTCATTTCATCTTGATTGCGATTTGACAGTTGACATTTATGCTTCATTACTAGGTATAAAGTTTTTGACATCAATTGTTTAAAATCATGGAATGGGGCGACATCAAAAATCGTATTGTTGTAGTTGGCCCACTAAAATGCAACATGTAGAAAAGGCGATATCTTTCGGACGTTGCGATCGTTTGGAATCACTTGCAATTTTGTGTACCGTGCTGTGAAGTTGTTTGAGGATACTGGTAGACGAGTGCGAGACCGTCAAAGATCCGGCCGCCTGCGCCGAATGTGAAAACTCCGAAAGCGCTCAAAGCCGTGAAGAAACGAATCGACCGAAAATCGTTGCGAAAACAGAAAATCTTGTTGTGGGAAATGCAAATTTCGCAAAAATCAATATCCATGAAGATTTGGGACTCAGAGCGTACAAGCGACACACACTGGACACCTGCTCACGGGCGCATTGGAGGGAAAACGCAAGCGAAAATCGAAAGTGTTACGCAGCCGGTACGCTTACAGACAAATTCTGTTTAGTGACGAGAAAATCTTCACCCTAGAAAATTTGTTCAATAAACAGAACGATCGTGTGTATACTTGGTCATCCAGAGAAGCATTCCAACTCATACCGAGGATCCAAAGAGGCCTCTGCTACAGCTCACAATGCAAAAACGACTCAATTGTGGCTAAAAAACAACATTCCGGACAGCTGGTAGTCCAGACCTCAACCCGTTGGATTACAAGTTGCGGTCCGTATTACAGGGCATGGCTTGTTCTACTCGACACTCAAATATTGAGTCATTGAAGCGAGCCCTTGCCCGTGCAGTGGGCAACTTCCCCATGCATGAAGTGCGTCTCGCGATCAGTGAGTGGCCAAATCGTCTCAAGTCGTGCTGGAAATCAAATGCAAGTCATTTCAAAAAAGTTGTTCTAAAATTTGTAGCCATTGAATAACTCAATAAAAAAAGTTTTGAAAAATATTACTTCGTTTTCATTTGACGTCGATTTTTCTGTGTACCAATATTCATGACTTGACTAGGTATGTGGAAGCATAAGTTTGTATAGAAGGTAGGTGTGGTTTTAATCCCATTTAGCTTATTTGAGAATATATCTTTTAATTGGCAAATATAATCGTATATACCGAGTTTCAGGTTGATAACTTTATACAAAGTGTGAAAATACGCATTTAATAACATACTTTTGTATAAGAGGTTGGCGTGTTTTTACTTCGATTGCGCCCATTTTTAAATATAACTATAACTTTGACCTCATTTACTTTATATACCAAGTTTAGTTTCGATAACTTTATATTTTCGTGCAAAAAGTATGAAAACACGCATTCGACAACATACTTTTGTATGGTAGGTAGGCGTGGTTTTAATCTTATTACGCCCATTTTTTAATATAACAATTATGTGATCAGAAAACACTAATGTGCCAATTTTAAGTGCGATAGCTTTATGATTTTCCTGTCAAAGCAGCTATTATTCTAGTTAGGCATCATTTTTGCTAAAGAAACACCCAGCAATATGACATCACAAAATCAAATTTTCATATTCATAATCATTAAAAAATATCTACCGCTCGATATACTCTCATACATTAAAGCACACAAAGCCCACTTACGATTGATATCATAACAGTCATTAATTTATAATTAAATTCAATTAAAACGCACGACTTGAACAAATTCTTGAAATTCTTTGCTAACAATAACTAACAATAAGACGAAATATTCACACGCCTTATTAGCAACACCTGCTGTGAACAATACATAATTGTAGAACTAATAAAAACAAAAACAAAATCAAAACTATTTCAAAAGAGTAGAAACCCACTAAGAATGATATACAACAACACCACCAATAACAGTTAGCTATCAGATTCATATACAAGCACATACAAGTAGAACTAGAAAACAACAGCTATTAAACGAAGACCACCGTCAGTTAACTAAGTCAAGTTCGAGTACTATATTTCGAATGTGCTAAACTGAAGAAAAACTTGTTTTGTTATTCTTCTGTCAAGCGTTCACAATGCCAAAGAATAATAACAATAAAATTAATAATAATTTAAAAACAAAAAAAAAACGAAATACAACTAAAATGAAACCCCGAAAATTTTATGCATTCTTTAAAGGTGATTTTGAAATGAGAACAAAATATGCTAAAAATTTCCAATTTAGGTGTCATCTTCTTGTGTCGCATCTGAATAAGGAAACACTCAATAATAAATAGACAATAGAATTTATTTGCAAATTAATTTTTTTTTTTTTTGTGTCTTCTTCTTACTACCTTGTATTATATTTCACATTGACAACATGCAAAATAATCTACATACAGCATCATCGCAACTAATCATCATCAACATCATCATCGCGTGTTATACCAGCTACCTTCAATGCAAGATCAATAGAATAATTATATCTATTGTTTCGTATCGTATTGCATGCATATCATAAGTGTATTTATTGGATGATGCCGCTACTATTGTGTTTAATTAGAAATTAATTAAAGATCAATGATTTTTCCTACACCTCTTCTTTTGTCATTCGTTCATATACATTCTGTCAAATAAGTACCCGGAAACCGGAAATTCTCATTTTTAATTTTTTCTCTGAGAATATTTCAAAAAGAGTTTGTGTGAAATTTTTATGTGTTTCAAACGAAATTTCTTGTGCCAAAACGTTGGAAATGTTGAAAAAAACATTTGGTGATTCAACCATGTCGAAAAAAAATTTCACACAAACTCTTTGTTCGATATTTTTATCCATAGTAAAAATCGCAACGCACACAAAAGGTTGACTTGTTCCTAATGACGCCGTAACCAAACTAAATGACACATAGCAATAAAAATTCACAGAATAGTGGCTGACAGTTGTGCCAACCTGGGAAAAATTTTTTTTTTTAATATTCTCCGAGGGAAAATTAAAAATAAGAATTTCCGGGTACTTATTTGACAGAATGTATATTCTTGTATGTTACAAATCAAGCATGGTAACAACAACAGGCAAAACAATATACCGCGAGCTAAACGGAACAAATATGATTAAGATAATAGAAAAAAAAACACAAATAAAAAAAGTGTCTTTTGAAATAGTTACAACAAAAAGAGACGTCGTAAGCAAAGTGTATCTGTGTCAATTATAAAGAACTATTGAGGTTTTGGGAACATAATGGATTATAGCAAATTACGCTGATGACTAGAGCAAACAAATCAAACAAAAGAAAGAATTGTTCAAATTCAGCATTTTCTAATACCTACTACTACTACTACTAGCTACCTACTCATGTGCATATAAGTACATGCATACATGGTGGTTTAACACTATTTCTACCTAAAGAGTGTTAAAAGACTCTTCAAAATGTAACTGCATTTCATTGTAATATTTTGAGAAATGATACCAGAAGGCAAGAAAAAAATTGTTTATTCTCAATTTACATTCACTGTTCAATATCGAATCCCTCAATTGTAGTGTATTCGAACTTCATTCTCAAAAACGAGTCAAATGTGAAAGCAAAAATGGCTTTACAGCCGGCCTGGACCGACCTATTTAAACATTGCACTCGTATAGGTATGTAAGCAGTTTGCTTGTTGTTGTTGTTGTTGTTGTAGCAGCCAAAATACGGAAATGTCTTGTTTTGTTCCCGTACAAAGCATTTCCGTATTCTGATGAGGTGAATGGACCTTGGTCGACCACATGGTCAAGTGCTTCCGAGACGTAGACCCGTCCATTATTGGGAAGCAGTTGGCTTGTCACACCAATCTCTCACCCAGTATACGCATTTCATGGTGTTTAACGTTTAAAATGCCAAATTGCTAAGTACATTACATAGTGGGTAAAAATATTGGGTATGTATATGTAACATAAGGGGCGTGGTACATCAGCAAACAATCAACCACTTAAAATTTGTTAAAATTTTACTTTCAATAGGTCGATGTCTCATATTTTTAAAAGGTACATAGTGTCACCACTGACCGCATGGCCAGTGGTGACACGGGACCTGCATTAAGTAATGGGCATGTCACGCCAATTTATCGCATAATTATTACCCAAGAATGCTTATCATAATGAGAGGATTATGTAAATTATGACAATTTAAAATTTAAAATAAATTCCGTAACTTCGTATGGGGGTCCTACATGGGGATTCCGTAATGGGCGTAACTTGTCTATTATTTCCACTTACAATATTAAACTAGACGACAAGTGTAATTGTCCTATGAGAAAGTCTAAGAATATTATTAGTGAATTTATTTCCACTTACAATATTAATTTAGCTGCCAAATCTATCTGTCCAAGGAAAAAGATTTGAAAAAAGTTATGGCGGTTTGTAATTCTAATAAATTTTGAGACTTTGTGTGGCAGCTACATGAAGTAGTAGGCGTGGTTAGCTCATTTCTTGCGAGTTTATTTCACGCTGGCATAATTTACATATTGACCATTTGGTTGACCTAAATTAAATATTGAGTAGGATATGCCGATAGGTGCCGTAGCTCAGTGGCTAGTGCGTTCGCCTTCTGATCTGTAGGTCGTGGTTCAATCCCCGGCTGATGCATAACAAATTTAATATCGATAAGATTTTTCTTTCGAATGGTACCCACCTGTCGGCAAGAAATTGGCAATTCTTCCGACAGTAACAACTTGCCATGAAAAAGCTTCTAAAAGAACTCTGTGACAAAGCTCAGAAAAAGTGATGTCACAAGTATTCTGCCGTTCGGAACCGGCTAAAATAAGTAGGTCCCTTCTAATACTGTCCAAATTTAAGACGCACAACAGTTATGGAAGAGAAGCTCGGCCAATGAGCCCTTTGGAGCTTTAAGTGCCACATATTTATTTATTTTTTTAATCACGATTTCAATAGGCTTGAACTATAGGTAGCTCTTGCCAAATTTCGTTGTAATATCTCAACATTTGTGCAAGTTATCGCGCCAGACAGATCGATTACTTTAGGGGGGATAGGGCTTTTAACATTTTTTTTTTTAATGAATGCATAATATCTCAAGAATGTTGTGTCTAATTTTTCAAATTTTTCTAAATTTTCAATCGGAGCAAAATTGACGAAGTTATGACTATTTTGATACCGCACGATCAACTAACTCCATTCGTAATAGGCCGAGCAGAGCAGGAAGCTGAAAAAGAAACAAAAGACGGAATTCATCATAGTTTTTTTTTTTTTTTTTTTTTTCATCATAGACAAGAGCAAAAAGATGCTTTAGACATCATTTTTCCCATAACTCACGTTTTCAAAGTCGGTGTCCTTCACAACTTCAAAACTACTGCACCGATCGTTTTGAAATTTTGAACACTATTTCTGTACAGAATTTACGAGGTTTTAATAATTAGATTTTAAGCGTTTCATTCAAAAAAAAAAAAAAAAAAAAAATGTGCCTTTTTAACACGAATTAACCCTATTCTCCCCTTAAGCGACGTTGATAAAAATCCCACATTCCGTAAAGTGCATTTATTTGCAGAATATATAACGTCAAATTTAGAAGACGAAAAAGTAAAATGTAAGCGATTTCATTTCTTATTCACTTAAAAGTGAAATGTAGAAATTTACAACACCAAAAAGTGAAATTGAAGCGATTTTATTTCTTATTCACTTAAAAGTGAAATGTAGAATTTTGCGAGTATAGTTTGTTCATTAAGCGATTGTGGTTGTTTGGCTTCTCTAGAAAGAAATTTAGAAATTTTGGATATAAATATAAAATAAAAATCATTTTTCACTTGACTATTCACACAACAATTATATTGAAGAATGGCCTATAAATATTTGAAAGGATATGTAAAATCATATTATTGATGATACAAGACTTTACTAAAAGGAAATATCATACTACTAAATCTTCGACCCAGCATATTAATTTATTTATTAGAAAAGGATTGACTCAAAAATCAAGAAGCTGCAAACCAAAAAATTCTTATTTTTTTCAAGTCCATCGTGAATTCAGTCCAACATACGTTTCTAAACACATCTCTTATGTCATATTTATTTGCAAAATTTCATTAAAATATTATTCGATAATTATAGATCGAGTAAAATCATAAATATGATTGCATAATGTGCTAAAACATTATGGATATGTATATGGTGTATGATTAAACTTTTGCATTCACCATTCCAATCGCAAAACAATGATTAAATAATTGATGGAATTTTTTTTTTTGTTGAAAAATCTTTGCTATCTATGCACAATAATCAAATATTTACACATGAATTTAACGTCTTTTCAAAAGTGTTGTAATATATGAAAATGTAACTGTAAAATTTCTAATGTAATACTATTATAATAGCCAATTATTAAAAAATGCTATTTGCAAAATGTTTTTATAAATGGCTATTTCTCTAATTAATTTACACACATTTCGATCACAATCGATCGATCGATCGATCGATCTATCGATGGATAGCATAATAATTCATAACGTATCGTATCGTATCGTATTAACATAGTATGTGGAAGTAGAAAAGAAAAACTGCATTCATTAATTGTGAATGTATATATAGCATAAAAAAAATATTTGATACTGTAAATAGTGTATAATTTATAAAAAAAAAAGAATAAATTATCAACACAATTTGTGCACTACATAATGAGAAGAAAGATGAATGGAAGACAAAAAAAAAAAAAAGTGAAACGTAACATACCATAATTGATTGTAGTTTTTTATTAACAATTTCTTTCATTTTATATTAGTACATACATGATACGTTCGATGTGAACAATAATACATAGTTTTCTTTTATTCATTCATTCACTGGTGGTGATGGCAAGTGAAAGAGATGCGACACATAAGCTAATTTTTTTTTTTTTTTTGTAGTGGGATTGTATCATAAAATGATGCATAATACAATTTTCAAATTTAATACAACTTTAAAGTTTATCATACACACCACGCGCACACCAATATTATTATTATCATTATTTTTGATAATTTTCTTCTTCTCTCTTTCAGGTTTAATTTATAATCGCATTTACACAAAAGCAATAAATTATCGAAAAAAAAAAAAAAAATTTCATTTTCAACTAAACCAAAGATTCACATATAATACTTAACATATTTTACTTAAATATGTAATTTCATTCATTCAGCCATATGTTAAATTGTTACTGTTACTGTTAACGTTAACAAGTGAAATAGAAAGTGTGCATAAAATGTATTGTTTTCAATATTTTTAATACACACATTTCGTTTTTTCTTCATATTTTTGCTTTTCTTGTCGTATTTAAATTAGTTCGAACAACAACAACAACAACAACAACAACACCAGCATAAAAATGTAACATATTAAATCATAAATCACTTTTCTATGCATCATCATCCATATGGATGGGTTCAACATTTACAGCACACCACCACCACCAATAACAGAGAGAAGGTCGATCGTTATTATCATGGGTAAAACTACAAGTATTCATAGAAGCATGAAAATTCAATAAATGAAAATATGAAATATGTATTAATACGTACATATTGCATATATCATACATACGAGTACTCGTAGTATATGCATAATGAGTTTAGGCATGGGAAATGGCAAATATGTAAAATATACAATTTAATCATCCCACTACCATTATTAGTAGAAAATTGCTCAATTGTTTGCAAATTTATAGTGGCATGTAAATAGAAACAATACAAATATCAATTTTCTTTTTTTTTTTGAAAAAAAATTATAAATTCGATTAACGTTTGTTATTCGGCTCGATGACCCAAGATATATTGATTATTAAGGAGGAGTCTTACATATGTTGAGGAACATGGTCGACGTAATTTGATACATTTTGTATCGTAATTTCGAAAAAAAAAACATGAGTCTGAAGTAGCAATCCTTGGTCCAGACTTCGGAAGTAATCCAGGGTCCGGTGCCTTTCCCGTTTTTTTTTTTTTTGAAGCTTCACCACTAGGTTTTGGAGTAATTTTTTTTACTCTAATTATGACTTGAGTTTTTTTTTTCACTTCACAGTTGAACACACGCACGACACCCGTCATCTTTTTGCCTGCCCCAGAAGGCATACCAGTTTGGTCCCTCTTCTCTGTGGACGCACCCCCTGGAGGCTGCCGTCTTCATGGAGCTGATCGATGTGAACAACAACAAGAACTTAATTAACTGACCTACATACATATTCGTTTAGTGACTACATGCGCAAAAATAGGAAAAATTCGAACAAAATCTTAGAAAATAATATTATTTTGGATCAACAAACAGATGAGTTTACGAATGGATAAAATCGGATGAAAATCACAACCACTTTCCGTACAAAAATAGATAATCGAAAGCATCTTTTCATACTTTGCGCCCAAAAATATAGAGATATCAAGATGAAACTCTATACAGAATAATATTATTATCAACAAAACAACAAGTGGAAGAATGGGCGTAATGGAATGAAAACCACGCCCATGTTTCATACAAAAATATGTTTTCGCACGCATATTTTCTGGCTTTGTGCACAAAAATAGAAAGTTATCAACATGAAAATTTGTATAAAAAAAAATTTAATCAATAAACGACACTTATAGGCCTCGAAGGGCCCATTGGCCGGTCTTCTCTTCCAGTACTGTTGTTCTAATATAAAAATTGCTTTTCGCATGAATAGTTCCAGGCTTTGCACACAAAAAAACAAACTTATCAAAATGTAAATTTGTACAAAACATTATTTTCAACCGACAAAAGTATCACTTGGAGAATGGGCGTAATCGGTTAAAAACCACAACTATATCCCACACAAAATTATATTTTCGCATACATATTTTCAAACTTTTCGCACAAAAATACAAAGATATCAAGATGAAATTCTCTACAAAAGGCTTTTTTTTGTCTACAAATTAATGAATTAAAGAATGGGCATAATAGCATACAAGCCACGCCCACTTCTCATATAAAAAGAGGTTCACGAATTTACATTTTCAAACTTTTCACAGAAAAATTCAAAGATATCAAGGTGAAATTCTGTAAAAGAGAATATTTTCAGCAACAAAAATATGAATTGGAGAATGGACGTGATCGGATAAAAAATGCGTCTATTTACCATGCAAAACTATGACTTCGAATTTAAATTTGCACGCAAAAATACAGAGATATCAAGATGAAACAATATTTTTAAACAATAAAAGAATCAGTTGGAAAATGGGCGTAATAAGATGAAAACCACGCCTACTTCTCATATAAAAAGAGGTTCACGAATTTACATTTTCAAACTTTTCACAGAAAAATTCAAAGATATCAAGGTGAAATTCTGTAAAAGAGAATAGTTTCAGCAACAAAAATATGAATTGGAGAATGGGCGTGATCGGATAAAAAATGCGTCTATTTACAATGCAAAACTATGATTTCGAATTTAAATTTGCACAGAGATGAAATTACGATAACGAAGTTTTTTTTTCACCAACAAAAGTAAGAGTTGGAGAATGGGCGTAATGATTCATCCCACGCCACGCCTACCTACTATAAAAACCATGCAAAAATATGGTTTTGAATTTAAATTTACTGCCACCAAAAATACAGAGACATCAAGATGAATCTACGATAACGAAGTCTTTTTTTTTCACCAACAAAAGAGTTGGAGAATGGGCGTAATAGGATGAATGCCACTATAAAAAACATACAAAAAAAATGGTTTCGAATTTCCATACAAAAATACAGAGATATCAAGATGAAATTACGATAACGAAGTTTTGTTTTTTCACCAACAAAAGTAAGAGTTGGAGAATGGGCGTAATGGGATGAATGCCACGCCTACCTACTATACAAAAAATGTTTTCTAATACATGTGTTCAGAGTTTTCGAGACATCACAACAAAGATATCGAGATATATTTTCAGGCTACCATACAAAATATGAAGCATGGGCATAATTATATGAAAATCACATCCACATCCCATACAAAATTCATGTTTTCAGACTATCTTGTACGTAAATTATTATAATTTTTTTAATTTCATATATTTCTACATTATGAATGGAGTAAATTACATGCTCTTGAACTTATATTACTTGATTATTTTATATATTTAAATTTTAATGAATCATCTCTTCGTTATTATTGAATTGAAAGAATTGAAATTCAATACCAACTTAAAAATAAATATTATTGCTATACTGATGAATGAATTTTTTTGCTTAATAATATTAATAATATGTCATAATTAAATAAAAATAGTTTATATTGTTCCATGAGCAGCAATAAAAATTGCAAAAATAGCTAGAGAAAAAATCAAGACAAGATCAAAATGTCATACTCGTAAAAATAACCAAATCAAGATTGTATTGTTGATATTACCGGTGTAATAGTCATCAAATACATACAACAAGCAATTGCATTGCATTGCTAATAAACAATGAGTGTATAAATGAGCAAATTTGCATGAATGAATAAATGAATGTATCGTCCGTATTATGAATGTATGAAATGTGTGCACACATGTACTGCAACATGAATGATTGTTTCGATAATGTCGTTGTATTAACAACAGCCAAAATATATAATAACAAAAACAAGTAAACGAAAAGCAGCAATGTCAATAAGCGTTACAATATTAAGTATGCATCATAGTAATTCGCATCCTCCTCAGCCTCATCAAAACAGCATTTTTTATTCATGTCCATATGTCGACATGCAGCAGCACTTCTGTTGTGATTTCATTTACGACTTGCATCATATACGCGCATAAAATTATACATATGTACTTTGAAGCATTTTAATATGGCCATTGTTATTGTTTAATTCTCCTTTTATTTGTTGGCAATAACATCCAACCACCACCACGTCATCATATAGCATTGCTATTACCATCAACATTATCATTGTCGTCGTTGCCGTCATCAAACACTTGCAATTTCTTTGGTGATATTTTTACCAATTCAATCATGCTCTTTTGATGATGATGATGATGATGATGATGATGATGATGATGTTGATGATGATTTTGACGATTACAGTGTGGAGTATCATGTCAATACCTATGTATGAACAATATACTCATACATACAAGGTTAAAATTGATAAAAAAAAAAAGGGAAACTGAATATTGTAGGCGCTAGCAAACAGTACAACTCTGTACGCATATGACACATGTATTCATATGTATAAAAAGTCAGGGCAGTAATGCATGCATATACTGCACTGCACATATAATGATGAGTAAGTCAGTAAGTACGTAGTAGTAAATCACAAGAGTTGACTGAACTTATCACCATGTATGTACGTTTGTTGTTTATGTACTACAACAATATTTCAGTTTTTAATTACATAGTGTATTACTGTTGTTGTTGTTGTTGTTGTAGTTGTTATTTTGAAAAATTCCAAAGCATACATCATGAGTCGCATATATAGATGCGACTACATATAGTGGATGGCACCACTAATTGAAAGGGGATCGCCCAACTGCTTTGATATACATTCTATACCACCCCGCATTTGTTTAAAAAATGAAATGACATTCTTGATGAATTTTTTCGTTTTTTTTTTTTCTCCAAGTTACGAGTATTTTTGGAAATGTCATCATATCACTTTGTTGATGTTCTGATTTTTTGTTTGTCATTTCGGCCTTCTTTCTGGTTCATTATTTCAATCAGAGGTCAATGAACTTTTATCTTTTGATATATTTCATGTGTGAAAAAACGGTACCAAGCTATGTGGAGATTATAAGAGATGGATGAATTATTGCAAAATCGATTTATGTAATCATTTTGTGTTATTTATTGAGTTTTTTGCATAAAGCGCTTTTTAATAGGACAAAAATATAAATTACACAACATTTAATATTAGCAGTTTGATTGATTCGACAACTTGGCTATCTTTGTGCCAATAAAATGTCAAAAAATATTATTTTCCGCAAGCAAATTGATTTGATTTTTCATTTTATATACAAATTTCTAATGGAAAATATTCCAATTAATAAATAAAATGTTTCAAAAATGATGAATTAATTTTGTTGTAAAATTCTTCCTTTTATTTTTTAGCTTAATTATAATATTTTTGACGTTTAAATAAAATGTTGATCGAAAGTATTTAACATCCCTGTACATACGCTTTCATTTAGAACTGGCAACAAAAACCTTTGAAATTCTAACTATACCAATATCACATCCCTGGCCTCAGGCAAAACTAAAGGCCGAAATACATAAAAAGTATGCATGCATCAAGCATACAAAATTTATACTTCATGAAATACATAAAAAGTATGCCTCAAGTATGGAGAGTCAAGTCACTTTCATAAAATTAGTCTTTACCTGGTGAACAATAAAAATTGTCGGCATAATTTTTGCACACCACTGTCCAACTTCAGCTCTCACTAGGAAAAAACTTTTTTTAGTATCATCAAAGAGCTCATCTGACATTAAATTAGCTTCAGCAAAGAATGCCTAGCTTTTGTCAAAGGATGTGTAGTCTTTGATATCATGAAGAAGTATCAAAACTTCGAATACTTCAATGAACTACTACTTCGAAATTATTCAATAAATAAACACCACTGTTATGCAGAATTTCATGTATTGTACATTAAGGATATTGGTCAAAACAAGTATTTTTAAGTATTTTTAACAAAATGTTTCAAAAACTCATTGTTAAAATTGATTAAAAGTAATTGGTCAATTTAAGGTCTTCATGTCAAATAATTTCAAAAAACCAATTTCGACATTTCGAAAAATGCATTTTTGTATTTTCCAAAACTCTAAAAAATCGGAAATTGGTTGAAAAATTGCAATAATGCTTTATTAACATTATCTACTTCGAGGCTGTTGGAAATTTTCCAACCCCGGTTTCATGTTGTACTCGAGCTCAGGCTCCACCATGTAACTAAAAATAAAACGGGATGTTGTTGTTGTTGTTCTAGCAGCAAAAATATGGAAATGCTTTGTTTTATTCCCGTACAAAGCATTTCCGTATTCTGATGAGGCGAATGGACCTTGGTCGAACACGTGGTCGAGTGCTTCCGGGACGTAAACCCGTCCAATTTTGGCAAACAAAAAAAAAAAGCAATCGTGTTCAGTAGTTTAAAATTTTTTTAAATTCAAAATTTAGCACAAAAAGATTCAAAAAATTTTGAATGCCCTAACTGAATGTTTTGGGCGTTGGTCTTCCAACCAACCTCTCGACACCAAGTAAACAGAATTTTGTTCAAAAACATAAAACCTTTTTCTTTCAACGGTGCCGATTTTCTAAATTCAGTACATGGTTGCCATAGCTCAGTGGTTAGTGTGTTGCCCTTCTGATCTGCAGGTCGTGGGCTCAATCCCCGGCTGAAGCATAACAAATTTAATATTGAAAAGATTTTTCTTTCGAACGGTACCCACCTGTCGGCAAGCAATTCGCAATTCTTCCGACAATAACAACTTGCCACGAAAAAGCATCTAAAAGAACTCTGTGACAAAGTTCAGAAAAAGTGATGTCACAAGGGTTCTGTCATTCGGAATCGGCTAAAATGAGTAGGCCCCTTCTAATAATGTCCAAATTTAACGCGCATAACATTAATGGGAGAGAAGCTCACCCAAAGAGCCCTTTGGGACTTTAAATGTCACATATTTCTTTTTTTTTTTTTAAGTAGAGGAGAGACAGAGGACAGATCTTCCCGAAATTAAGAAACACAAGGCAAAAAGAGTTGATCCACCAAGTCTGTCGAAGTTGTACCATAAGTAGTCGTCACAATAAATTGAATAGACTGAATTAACATTGTTATTCCTTAATTAGAGTAAAATTGACAGCATTCCTATATTTTTCCAAAATGTCAAACGATGAAGCAATTTGAAATTGACCAATTTCAGACTTCTTTGCAAGTAGATAGTATAAAGAAAGAAAAATCCTAAAAAGAAAAAAAAAAAAAAAGAGGCACAAATTGCAATTTTTTTGGGAGCAGCATGTTGAATGTGTGTATATATATTTTTTTAACTTACACAAGACCGATAAGCAACGGATGGGTTCGACAACAATGGTTTTGTAATGCAACAGCAGCACATTTATAGACATATTGTTACATTACCATAGCCACGTACAGTCAGTGTAAATGGATGTAGACATACTCGTATGAGTTTTTCAATTGACTTAGAATATGAATAATCACACAGTAACATATTTTAAAAGTGGGGACAAATAAATATGGGTGCAGCAGCACAAACACACAGCAGCAACAATATTAGCAGTTATAACCACAGCCCTGGCAATATCGCGATCGTGGCAATAGTGACATTATTTTTTGCTTTTTTTTTTTTTCAAAATAAATTACCAATTACAGCGTATAATTTGAATATGAATTAGATTTAAATGAAAATAACACAGGCTAAGCGCCTTGAAACTGATTTTCCATTACAGATTATTTTATTGTGTATACATTGTATATAGGAATCATGTAATTTTTTTTTTTTCTTTTTCTAGCAATTATAAACAAATTGTCAATTTAACACTGTATCAAATCGAATGAATAAACACGACATTTTCATGTGTTTATATGACAATTACATACACTGAAATTTACATGTTGTTACATATATAAATACTCTACTCTACTCTCTATGTGCTGCATCTACATTGTAGTAATACGAGTAGTTACAATTTGTTGTTGGAGGAATTTGAACTAAGATCAAGGCTATGCCTATATACAAATAAATAATACTCTCATAATCAGTCCGTCAATCAGTTAGTTAATCAGTGAGATGGATGAAATAGTCAGAATTGTGTGAATCAATGAATGAATGAATGAATGAATGAATGAATGAATTATAACAACAAATAAATTGCTAAGGGAAATGAATACATACATATATTTCGTACCAATATACCATGAACGAGTAAACAGAATAATATGAACAACTGCAATCAGTCGCACTATACTACTGCAATGGTACGCGCTTAGCAATAATAATCATTATGATTGTGTGTGTGTGTGTGTGTGTATGCGTGCGTAAATGTTTATTTTTACATACCTACGACATATTTACTATACAACAAATTGATGAATTCACTGAATAATACGATGATGATGATGATGATGATTGAGAAAAGGGACGCTTAAATTATATTTTTTTGTAATAAGCAGGAAATGCTTTAATTTCAGTGCGTCGTCATCGGTGTAAATAACCAAGAACAATGTAGAAAAAAAAAAGAGAACAAGCAAAAATTGTATACATTTATTGTACATCTTTAAACATGCGCAACATACTCATATTTATTAAGCGAGCAAACACAAAAAAAAAGAGGGTAAACGTATATGTACATAAATACAGACAAACGCTTAAGAGGGTGCATTATTATAATACAACGAGAATATTCTACAAATGACAAAAAGCACAAAGTGATTATTGAAAATTATTCAAATGGAAAATTATCAAATAGAATCGGGAATGCCCAAGAATGAAACAAGAATGACCAGAACCAAGCAACTTTAATGTTGGTATGGGGGGGAATCCACTATTGACATGCAACAAATTTGAAAATAGTAACATGAAACAGGAAATTATTCAGTATGAAATCATTTCCTCAACAATATGATAGAAATATTGTTTTGGGGAAAAATAAATCCATTATTTTTACATTTATTTCAAAACTTTATATAACATGATTCGGGGTCGATTCGGTTCGATATGCTCATTTGTCAACTTCTGAGCCGTAAATATTGGGTTCAAAGCAGCAACTTTAATATCGAAAAAATTCTTCTTTCGAACTGTGCTCAACTGTCGGCAAGCAATTAACAATTCGTCCGCCAGTAATAATCTATCATTGAAAAGCTACAGAACTAAAGCTAAAGCTAAAAGCTAAAAAACGCTACCACGAAGCTCACTTTGGCGCAGCTAAAGTCTGGATGGAGCGTCTATCTGAACTGCTAAATGCACCGGCTGACTGATACAATTCCAAACAAATGCCCGCGGTGCCAGCAAAGCCCGCACGACACCCGTCATCTTTTCGCCTGCCGCAGAAGGCCTACCAGTTTGGCGCCCTCTGCACTGTGGACGCATCCCCTGGAGACTGCCGTCTTCCGGGAGCTGTTCGACGAGAACAACAACACCCAAGCTGAACATGAATTTTCGTGATTTCGAAATCGTTGTCTGTTACAACAACAACAACAACAACAACGAAGCTCAGCAAAAGAGAGTTTAGCTGTTCAAAACCGGCTAATATAAGTAGGTCGCTACTCATATTGTCGAAATTTAACACGCACAGCAAAACTGAAAGAGAAGTTTTGGTGTTATCACAAGGCGACTTTCTGGGTCGTGTGCCCTCTCATAGAGATGGTACCTTGGAGAGGACGGTACCAATAAACAACCAACCAAACAAAGTTAACATCATAATCTCTCCCTCAGAAGAGCCCGGATCCATATTAGTAAAAAACTCGACTGAGTGATTTTCACAATCTCCTCTGTTGATGTCAATTTTATAAAACTAAGCGAGTTTTGCAGTGCTACAAAACAATATAGTAATCGCTTGGCGCCAGGTCCGAACTATTAGGTCCGGTATAAGCTCCCAGAATTTCTGGCAAGTCACTATAGACTTGAGTGACCCGGCTCTATCCAAATGCTACACAATATTTCTATTGTTGATCAATTCTGGCCACTTTTGGTTAATCTCTACGTTCACATGTCCGAATTTAGTGTTTGGCCATATGAAGGCAAATCATATTTCATTCCAGTTCCACAATAAATCGCGATCACCATCTTTATCGCACAATATTGCCGTCCGTAACCCATTTTTCATCCTCGGTCACCTTTCTTTTCGGAGATATGTCGACTTCGTTTCGTTTGACCTAGGCTTCGCAGAATGAAATTCGATATATAAATGTTTTTTTGCGTCAATTCGTGTGGCACCCAAGCATTCAGATTCTTCTTTTTAATTTATTGTTCTTCAGATTGTTGAAAACTATTTTGTGGTCGATCTTTAGCTCCTGGTCAATCATTTCCATATTTTTATCAACATTTTCGATAACGACGAGAAACTTTAACATGAAAGACACCTTAATTGAGTCAACGAAAACAAAATTGTCAGTAATTGGCTGAGGCTTCATCGGGACCATAAGCAACAGTCACAATTTCAGTCACCTAACTTGCCTTTTTGGCTTTTAGCAGAGCAGATTTGTAGAATATATCACATTTTCGATTAACTTGCATCTTTAACTCAGAAGCCTACAACTCACAACTGAATCGTGTGATTTTTTCAACTTGCTACTACAGTGACTTGGCGAAAAATAATGGGAGCTTATAATTGGTTATGCATATAATTATTCTTTAAGAATCCATCGAGTAAATTGAGCTACAAGAACCAATTGAGCTCCTTCACGAGCATGCCTGACTTGAAATAATAAAGCTTAAATTCAATTTTTTACAATAAATTAATTTTCAACCAACTCTTGTCGTGGAATTATAACAAAAAAAAAAAACAATGTGACGCAACAAGAAAAATTAAACAAATCAACTTTACATTGTTATAAAATTGACAATAGATGAAGAAAATTCCTTCCTTAAGCTCTCTGGGGGACGACTTTCCGAAAGAAGAAAACCACTACATCGACTGCAAAAAGTACAAAATTCAACAGAGTTAAAATACAATGCAACAGAAGACTTTTACACGTAGCAAAAGCCATCACCATTGAGACCATTGAGAACCTTAAGTGTAGAGACACACAACACAACACAACAGGACCAAATGAAAAAAGGCCAAAGGATAAATACATTTTATTGATGTTTGTTGTCGGTCATGTACATCTCTCTTTCTCTCTCTCTCTCTGTCTTGGTGCGATGATGCCACAAAGATTGATTAAGAAAGTGCAGTAAGTAAAGTTATTTTTGGAGGCAGGGAGAGTCTGCAAAAATAATGATAGCTACTTGTGCTTAAGAATAATGCTTTCGGTACTATAAGACATTGCCGACATCGTCAAGATTATGTAGATATACAACCACTAGTAGACGACACTGATGTTGTGGTGGTGATGGTGGCAGTATTCACATTTGTGTTGGCAAAAATGGTGACAAACAACACCAACAGATTAAAAGTATGTAATAAAAACAACAACACACCAATAACAACCACTTTTATTCATTACATTTATATGCAGCTATTCAGTAGTTGCATTTGTAGAGGTAAAACAACAATAACAACAGTTGTTTGCAAGCGATTGCGATCAAAAGAACACCGCCGCCGCAATAGGATGATTTTTACGCCAACATAAAAACATATAAACTCCAATGTGAATGCTGCAATAATAAGTACACGATGATGCCCATACATAGAAGATGAAACAGATGAAACAGCAAACCAGTAGTGGGTAATGCCAAATGATGTAGAAAATTTATTGTCTCTGTCTCTGTCACTTCTTCACTTCTTACACTGTTTTGTGGCATTGACTCTATGTATCGTAAACATAGCTTATGAAAGTGTCATAATACAAAAAGCACACATGCATATATTATCAAGTAGCTACTCAACAGCAGCATGAGTAGCAACATCAACATTGGTAGCAAGGTTAAATCAAGTGATTAATAGAAGCTTATATCTGATGGTATGAACAACACAGAGAGAGAGAGAGAGAGATTCTTTTCCCTTAATATATGCAGTTGCTTATGATTTATGTATAGCAGCAGCAGCAGCAGCAGCAATCTGTTTTATTGCTTACAACATTCGAGCCACAATGAATTTCTTCTGTGAAGCCCACCAAATGTTATGCAGAAAAAAAAAAAAAAGACTCCACACTTATTAAATTTCATAAGCGCTGCAACAAATAACTTCCGCCAACAACATGGATTATGGATTTTATGTATTTGTTTTTTGTATGCAACATATGCAAACATAGAGGGCAAAGCAACCCCCCAAAAAAATTAAAAAAATAACAATAGATAATCGTCCAAATAAAAAATCTCAAAAGAATATTATTGAAGACATCATTTTAGTGAAACTGCCACAAAAAAAAAAAAAATCAGTTTACAAATAAAATGGAGAGTAAGTAAATAGGCAGTGTGTGTGTACGAATAGTAGCAGTAATAGTCATACCATGATACGTATTCATATGATAATGATGATGACGACAAAAACGTGACTATACTCAATGAAACCATTAGATAGACTTTCGTAGATAGTCTTAGTAAAATAGTAAGTAGTAAGTACAATATAAGGCGCACGAACCGATGATGGTTTGGCAACTGAAATGTACAACCGATGTTATGTGTATGTGCAACTCATACATATGAAAAAATACAGAGACCGGGGTTCACCCATGTCTCACCCACCACAAATATGCACACATTCAGGCGGGCAATGTAAAACCCGCAAACCAATGCGCAGCATTATTGTTGGAAATATTTACTTGCATGTATATATATACATATATATACATTAAGATTGATGCAAAGATGTCGATGACGATGATGATCATGTTGATGCTGACGACTGACTACCAGCTATGTACATTGTGTGCAGCTATTCAATTCAGTTAGTAAGTGGTTATGGCATGGCTGTGGTTATTTAATGTATACATATAGACACACACACACACACACACACACACACACCCACTGATTGACAACGATGTCTGCCTGATGATGCTCTAAATAATGTTATAAAGCGTGTATGATAAGTAACTGTGTTTAACCACTATATCTAGTTTCTGTGGACGAGAAAACTGTCAACATGTCATCCATCATTTCTTGAATAAATCAGTTTGAAAGGTATTAGAGGTAGCGGCGCTGTGCGATTAATCGTTTAATCAAAGTATGTGCAAAATCAATTTTTTTTTAAATAGAATTATTGTTTTTGTTAATCAATATTTGTTGCCATAGTTTTGAAAGTCAAAACAAACTACTACTACTACTACTGTTGTTGTTGTTGTTGTACTAGCAGCAAAAATACGGAAATGATTTGTAGTAGCTGTAGTTGTTGCTGTAGTTGTAGTTCTAGCTGTTGCTGTAGTTGCAGTTGTATCTGTAGCTGTAGTTGTGGTTGTAGCTGTAGCTGTAGTTCTTGCTGTAATTGTAGTTCTAGCTGCTGCTGTACCTGTAGTTCTAGTTATAGCTGTTGCTGTAGTTGTAGTTGTAGTTGCAGCTGTAGTTGTAATTGTAGCTGTAGCTGTAGCTGTACTTGTAGTCGTAGTTGTTGCTGTAGTTGTAGTTCTAGCTGTTGATGTAGCAGTAGCTGTAGCTGTAGCTGAAGTTGGAGTTGCAGGAGCAAAAATACGGACGGGTCTACGTCGCAGCTACGCGTACATAAATTGTGCACCTGCGACGTAGACCCGTCCGTATTTTTGCTGAAACTCCAACCCCAACTCCAGATTTGGTATAATTTGCGTTGATTTTTGTTCAAATAGTATCGCTATAACGGTAACAGTATTGGAAACCGTTAATTTTACATTTCGAAAATTCATTTTAAGGTGAAATTACGACTTTATCCAACTACTGTGCTGAATTTAATTCAATTAGAATCACAATAACGGTACATTAATGTCACCTTCAGCTCGTGCCATGGCAATAGGGTCTTCGTTCCGGAACATACCCTGGGCATTGCAGGTCAAGAGTTGCCAATTCAGCGAAAAATTTTGTTACAACAACAACAACCTTCAACTGTCAAATCGATATCGATTCTTTTCTCAACGATCGCAACCTACTCATTTCTTGTTGCGGTCATTCGATTTTAGTAGAAAGTTTATCCAATGTGGTTAGAATTTGCCATTACGTACGTCTGTCGAACCAACATTGTTTTATAGAGCAAATATTCGTCTTTAGCCACCAGCTAGAATTAATCTAGATTGAACTCCGATTTCACCAATTAAGAAAATCAAACGTGACAGTTTATTTAACAGTGAATTTACTAAAAATTGTGTATAAAGGTGGAAACACAATCAAGAAGAAGAATCCGATTTATATTCCCGTTTTTTATGGATAAATTGTAGTCTATGTCTTGAAATTAGCAGAGTACATAATAGGCAAGTGAATCAGAGTCCTCATTCTCAAGGTGAAAGAAAATTGAATCTCCAGTGGAAGGAACAAAGTAGTCGAAAACCAGCCGTTAAGCCTGAGGCATATATTTAAGAAATTATGCTTAAACAGGGGTAAGTAAAAAAAATGTGATAATCTCGTGCTAAAAAGAAATCAAATCAAAACATGTTTTCCTCCATGGCACAGTTACTTATCATAATACTCTTAAAAAGGTCATTTCGTCTATATTCATACCAACTAAAACAAATTAAATGGAAAGTTCGATGCTCCACTCGTACGCAATACTATCTAGTGTAAACACGTAATATCATTATTCGTTGTTGCTTTTATTTTATTTTACTTTATTTATCTATTTTTTGTTTGTTATTATTTTCTATTTTCACTATTTACCATTCCATTACAAAATGGGATTGTGTGAGATGAATATTGCGTGTGATTGTAGATTGAAAATCTTTGATAAATTATATTTAAATTGGTAAAAAAAAAAATAAAATGTAGAAAAATTTGGCGCAACTTTAGATACTGTTTCATGTACTTTTAACAGAGTTTTTGATTTAATTGTTATCTCAATTGTACAACAAATTATTAGTTGGAAATATGTGTGATATGTAAAACTAATCATTGGAGTTGGTGTATGAATTAACGTACTGTTGGTGCCATTGTGACAAAATCAACAGCATTTTTTCAGAAAAACAGCAAATCTTTAGCAACGGACAACACTTCCGATAGTAAAAATTTGCCGGGAAAAAGCTTCTAAAAAGTATCATAAGCAATTTCCAAAACAACCTAATGTCGCTAGAATTTTTGCCTTCTTTTGAGCACTGGAAAAGAAGTTTGGATAAGGTCTTTTCTAACTTAAGGGTAGAATAGGGTTTTTTAATTTTATTTTTCGAATTTTTTTTTTTTTTTTTTTAATAAATGCATAATATTTCAAGAATATTGTGTCTAAATTTCTAGTCAATCGGAGCAAAATTGATAAAGTTATGACTATTTTTATACCAGTCGGATTTTTATAGCTACTTGACTCGAGCGCGCTATTGTTACCAGGCAGCTGGTTCGATTTCTATAGAATTCATCGTAGACAAGAGCAAAAAGATGCTTTAGACATCATCGATGATTGCAACATCCTTTATGGACCTGGCATCGATGATTCAGTGTGAGGTAAGCCGATAAAACTCGCTTATGAACGTTTCATCCCAAATTTTTTAGTGTTCAAAACTTTAAAGCGTTTTTCCTACAACTCAGGTTTTGAAAGTCGGTGTCCCTCACAACTTTAAAACTACTGCACCAATCGTTTTGAAATTTTAAACACTATTTCTGTATATAATTTAAAATTGATTAACATTTTTCATTTTACACTAACAAATTAACCGATTTTTTTCGCAAAAAACATCGCGTTTTTTCCTTCAGTGTTCCCAAAAAATGAAAAATTGAAATTTCGAAAAACCTCCACAGCGTTACCTGCGCACAGCGATTATCTAATAGCCTAAACAGATGGCAGCGTTAATCCGGATTAACAGCACACTTAATCCGAATAAAATACTAACCTGACAGACGACAGTATTGCGGATTAACTAAACAGCTTATTGCTGTTTTATTAGGTTTGCGCACTTACGTTACTATCACTATCAATTTCATTCAGCTGTCACTCTCGATATGAGAAAATCTACAAGAAGTACGTGAACTGAAAACTATCAGAAACTTGTAAATTGACATTCACAGTTCATAATTGACAGTTGGATTTATTTGGTCGCCGACGCTTTTCATGTCGAAAACTGTTAACAATTGTTGAAAGTTTTTTGTTAGCGAACACACCTAATATTTTGTAAAATGGATCAAGAAAAGTTCACAATAGACAATTTTCATCAGTGTTGCCATCGAAAATTGCCCTAATTCTCTTTAATTTTGAGAATTACCTCGCATAGTTAATGCGGATTAGCTGCAGTTAATGCCCGAGTTAATTCGAATTAAATCGTTAATCCGGGTTAACGCTGCTGTCTGTCAGGGCTATAACGATATAATTTTGATTTTTTGATTTCAGATGATCCAGCAGCACCGATTTATGAGGGATACCGCAATTCAACTTTTTTCCCCAAGATGCTCCAGAATAATTGCTGCCATTGCCATATTTTTTAATATTTCTCCCTGAAAATTTTACACAATATTCTTCAAATGTCATACTATAATGTACCATTGGTTTTAATAAATAGATTTTAACTATTTCATCGAAAAAGAAAATCACAAAAATGTGCCCTTTTTTATACGAATTAACCCTATTCCCGCCTTAAAGTATCAATCTTTTCTTTTCTATACTTTATATCAGTCGTTGAATCATCAAAGGCAAAAATTTACAACTTCTATAACTGCATCATCAATGTAGAAAGTCCATGAGAGTGTAGTGTTTATTATTTATTCAATTTTATGTACATGCTGCTGCTGCACTTTACCAATTTTTCCAATATTATTTACAGATGAACGATATGCCATGATGATTTTCTATTTTCACAAAGACATATTTATGTATAAAGTACAGTGCGCGCACACACAATAACCCAATTGAATTGATCATTTTTTCTAATTAAATGAATAAGTCAGTATACATGTTCAATTACGCACTTGTCTATATCATATACCACTGCATATATACTCTAATCATACCACACCTATATTCATTCAATTAAAGTAGGCAACATAAATACTGGTGTATAGATTTTCTTTTCACTTTCAAAGTTATACATACAAGTCTATTCATAGATATCTATGTATGTGTAAGTAATAGTAATATAGAAGGTACTTAATAACCACGCAGATAAACAAACAAGACTGTCACCTGTCATAACCAACATAATTGTCAATAAAACAATGCAATAGACAATAGACAAGACAGACAGATACGACAGCCAGCAAGTCAGTCAGCCAAGCAGCCAACTTACCAATCAAATAACCAAACAAGCAACAAGTGACATCAAATCAAAACATATGTAGGTTTATGTAGACTCTCAATAGAGTGACTTTCTTTTGAATTTCTGAATTTGTATAGTTCATTCAATAGTTAGAAGAGAAAAACCAAATAGTGAAAACAAATAATCAGAAGCTGCAGAAGAAAGTTTCAACAACAACTCACACTCTCACAACTCATATGTTTTATATTTAATAATGAAATTTTTTTTTTTTTAATTATGTTGTAAACATACACAGAAATAAAAAGTAAACACAGTTTTTCTTTGCTTCTTCATAAACAATGTTTTACAATCAGTAGGGTCAGGTCAAGTAACGATGGTGTGAAAAGAAAAGCAAATGTAGGCACCTACGAATAATATGAAACCTTAATGTGTAATCAACATGGCTTTAAATAATAATCAACATGAATAAAAATCAAAAGTTATAAGGTATACATATGAAACGAGTATCTAATGGACGACAATTGCTCATATAAATACTTCCCACGCATATAAAATGCCGGTAACAAAAACAATAACATGATCATATAAATATGTACAGTGATTGTTTATACCAACTATTCATTGTAATAAAAAAAAATGTATACGTTAATTCACTGAAAACATAAAAAATGTTATAGGAGCACAGTTTTGATGGCAAACAAACAATATAAGGCACATACATGTAAGTACGAGTGGGGGTGCTTGCTGCTTATGCCATTAGCATTTGTATATACGATACGATATATGAGTGCGTTTATTTGTAAACTATACTCAATGTATTGTAAATGAAAAAATAACAACAACAAATACTGAGAAAAAAAAACATTAATCATCAGACCATCAAATGCCGCATTAAGAAGCTTCTAAAGGTATGGCACATATATGAAAATGCAAAATTTCAAAGGCTTTTTTTTTTTTTTTTTTGTTAGGAGTTCTACAAACTCAAGTTGGTAATTTTAAAATTAATGTTCACATCATTCGTGTTCATGTTACGACGAGTACCTACATTTCATTTAACTAGTTTATATATTAATACAGCTAATGGTAGCCGTAACCTCACCTAGAACAATTTCGGGCAATAGTATATTACAACATAACAACAACAACAACAACAATCATGAAAAATATGGGCATATGAAGGCACTGCAGTTAAAAGGTAGTCGTATTGAAATTTATTGATTCTCTCACAAGTCACCGACATGTTGCAAATTGGTAGAAAATTTGGATTGGTTATGAAATCCTACACACAAAAGAGTCAAGAAAATATGGAAAAGCATAAAAGCAGATATAAAAAAGCATAAATTGTTCGATTTATTTTCTTTTTCAAAATCAAATTTTACATCATTATGGATTAAAATCACAATTTGAATCGAATTTTGGTCTCTCTGACCATCCGTTCGTAAGATAAATATCGAAATTATAGAGTAATCCAGTTGAAAATGGGTACATATGCTTATTTCCACCAACAAACTAATGAGTTCATGATTGAACGAAATCGGATAAAAACCACGCCTACCTCCCATACAAAATGATGGTGTCGAATGGATGTTTTCACACTCTACGCACGAAAATATGAAGCTATGGAACTAAAATTTAGCAAGCAATGTTACTTTAGCCACAGAAACGATATATTAAGAAATGGGCGTGGTTCGTTGAAAACGACGCCTACCTTCCATACAAAATTATGGTGTCGAAAGTATGTTTTAACACTCTACACACGCAAATATGAAGCTATCGAAATAAAATTTAGCAAGCAATGTTACTTTAACCACAGAAGCGATATATTAAGAAATGGGCGTGGTTCGTTGAAAACTACCCCTACCTTCCATACAAAATTATGTTGTCGAAAGTATGTTTTAATACTCTACGAACAAAAATATGAATCTATCGAAGTAAAATTTAGCAAGCGATGTTACTTTAACCACAAAAGCGATATAGTAGAAAATGGGCGCAATCGGATAAAGAACGCGTTCACCAGCCACATAAAAGTATGTTGAGGAAGATGGTTTTTCAACACTTTACACGCGAAAATATAAAACTATCGAACTAAAACTTAATGTGTCAATTTAGTCTGATCACAAAACGAATATCTTAAAAACTGAGCATAATTGGATTAAATTCTCGCTCACCTCCCATACAAAAGTATGTTTCTGAATGAATAATTTCACACTTTTAGCGCAAAAAAAAAGAAGCTATTGCGCTAAAACTTGGTACAAAAAGTTAATCTGATCACAGAATAGTTATATTAGAAAATAAACGTAATCGGATAAAAATCACGCCCATCTCCCATACAAAAGTATGTTATTGAGTTATATATTCACACATTGCGCTCCAAAATATAATGTTATCAAGCTGAAACTTGGTACATATGATTGTATTTACTAAATAATAGACATATTTAAAAATAGTCTAGATTGAATAAAAACCACGCCTACCTCCCATACAAACTTATACTCCCGTATGTATTTTTTCACACTTTGCACATAAAAATATAAAGTTATCAAGCTGAAACTGTGTAAACACGATTACATTTACTAATGAATAGCCATATTGGAAAATAGTCTAAATCGGATAAAAATCCCACACACTTCCCATACAAATTTACGCTGACGTATGTATTTTTCACACTTTACGTTCGCAAAAATTAAGTTATCGAGCTTAAAATCGGTATATCTGATTACATTTGCTAATGATTGGATAAGTTCGAAAATGAGCGAAAAAAAATGAAAATCGCACCTATCTGCCATACAAAGGTATGCTCTGGACTGTACTTTTCATACCAAGTTCGGCACATGCAATTATTTTTAAAACTTCGGTATTACCAAAGTGAAGCTTTCCAAAATAAACATTTTTTTACTCATTTTTCTGTAAATTTTTAAATTTTGAGTTTAGCACGTTTTGACCTCAGCTCCTTCACATGTACCTTAATACATTTATGTACTGGCGCAAAATTTTATAAACTACATATAGCCAACCAATTCAATTATCAACGAAACCATACCCACTTATCGATCCAACACGACATACCCCAAGTACGTACAAATACACTGAGAGAAAATCCTCTTAGGTTTTCAAGCGTCACTTTGTCTGCTGCCCTTGATATTTTCCAAGTGTAGTTTGAGTACGTTGAGTACACTACAAGTAATAGTTAGCAGCAGTACTAGTAGTAGTAGTAGTTTGCCCTAGTTTATGCATTGAATTGCGTTGAATTGAATATTGATGTTGTTGTTGTTGTTGTTGTTGTTTTGTTGCATTTTTCGTCATGCTAATTTTCAAAAACTATGTTGGCATTTTCCACATCAACACTAACAAACACATACCTATCTAGGTACTATACGAAGAAATATCGTATATATTATCAAGTATGTATAAAATAGTCCATCAATAGGAAACAGAGAGAAGAGAGAATAAGCATACTTTAAAATGTAATTATAATATACTGCGACTTATTATAGTACCTAACATGATACTTATGAGATATATACAATACTAGGTAACAAACCTATTAAAAATTTATTATGAGCCAACACTTTAAGCAACATTCCATTATAGTTTTATGTACGACGACGACGACGACGAGTACTTATACAACACGACACATCAGAGGCAGCCAATTTAAATGTTTCATTGCGTGCAAAGGAATTTGCCGCAATTTTATCAAACATGGCCACAAAACTATACACATTGGTGTAAGTAGTACATATGTGAAAAATAATCGTAAATATACACATGTACATACATATTTTTTAGTATGGCTCTTAATATTTCACTATTGCGTGCTTATGATGTATTCAGAAAAAAAAAATCTTTTTTATTTCACTTCTATTGTATGTGAATTTACATTAAAATGCCTTGCGTACACAAACACTGGTGCGGTTAATGGCAAAAAATGAATTTTAATTTATTTTATGATAATTCGTACAAATATTTCGTCTTTAGTGATAATCGTTCGTTGAAAAATCTCAAACTTGAATGGAAAAATATTTTTCGAAACATTCTTTTAGTCAAAAAAATTGCGGGAAACGAAAAATATATATGGCTTCCCAAGAGTGGACGGGTGGGTCTACGTCACGGAAGCACTCGACCACGTGGTCGACCAAAGTCCATTCACTTCATCAGTGAATGGACCTTGGAATGGGAATGGGAATGGGAACAAAACAAAACATTTTCGTATTTTGGCTGCTACAACAACAACAACAACAACAACAACAAGAAAAATATATTAAAATTAACCAGTTCAATTGCGTAAAATTGCAACAAAAAACAGCAAAATTAAAGAAAATTGACGAAAAACCAAATATTTTCTCAAAAAAAAACCACATCCCCCGCACTAGTAATTGGACAAAATTAAAAGTTTTGTGTTAGAGAGAAAAAATGACAGGCTTTACCATGGATTTCTTTTTTTTTTGAGAAAATGTTTAGTTTTTTCAAGGATATTCAAGGATAAATTTATTTTCTATCATTTTTTCTTCTGAAAAATTTTAAAGAAGAATTTTTGCTCCACCGCCACGAATTTTCTCTTTCGTTTGATGCCCATTATTGTTATACTACGTGAAGTTGAAAAATATTTTTTTATCTTATTTTTTTTTTTTTGTGAAAAAAAGGTGGGAAATTGTGAAAATCGATTTCTCGAAAATTTGACATGGTTGTTGTTGTTGTTGTAACAGACAACGATTTCGAAATCACGAATATGTATGTAAATCAGCTTGAGCTGTTGTTGTTCAGATCGACCAGCTTCAGGAAGACGGCAGCCTCCAGGGGGTGCGTCCACAGTGCAGAGGAGGCCAAAGTGGTTGGCCTTCTGGGGCAGGCGAAAAGATGACGGGTGACGAGCGGGCTCTGTTGGCACCGCGGGCATCGGTCTGGAATTGTATCAGCCAGCCGGTGCATGTAGCAGTTCAGATAGACGCACCATCTGTTCTCGCTGCAATCGGGTATCCGTCCCGGAACAGACTTGGGACTCTTGGATCACTTCAGACGTCTGGACCAAGGATTGCAACTTCAGACTTATTATTATTATTGGACGTGATATAACCCTCTGGTGGGTACCGATCAACTCAGAAGGCATGCCCTAACCGACAGAATTTACTAGAACATAGCTTCCCAAGAATGGGCCTCTCAAGGATGGACGGGTTTACGTCCCGGAAGCACTCGACCACGTAGTCGACCAAGGTACATTCACGGGAACAAAACAAAGCATTTCCGTATTTTTGCTGTTACAACAACAACAACAACAACTAAAACGTTAATAAAAAAAAATTCGTGCCAAAAACTAGAACAGTGTTGTTGATAAAAAAAAGAATATTTTAAGTCGATAGAGTCGATTTTAAGTCGATACTAATTAGTTGCATATATTTAGGATGTTAACCAGTATTCAAAATGATAACAACAGTATTATTGATCGTAAAAATAAATAAATATTCTAAATAAATGTATTCTATTGCAAAATTGCATATTACAATTGCAATTGCATTCTCAAAGTGATTGTTTGTTGCTACGTACGAGTACTTATATGCTGCACATGTAAGCGATGATAAGCAGCTCATCATTGCCGCTTGTAATACATATCAGTAACCCATTCTTTTAATTAACAGCAAAGGAAGTGTCACTGCTCTATGGCTTCCTTTTCTTTGCAATATTTCAAACATTAGCAAGAAACAAACACTATCCATTCGACATATATGTACAAGCGACAAGAAAATACAAAAGATAAGAAAAACATTTGGGCGAATGAAATACAATAGAATAAAATAGAGAAGAAAAACTGAAAAGAACAAGAAAATATATATGTACATATGTATATGTACGTGCATTTTCTATGCAATATACATTCAAGATTGCAATTTTGTTGTTGTAAGTACTATAAAACAATGAGAACGGTCGTACGGGTTGCACTCAATTCATGTGTACATAAGTCACTTCCTCTCAAACCACCAGCAGCCAGCTAACCGACACAGAAGATTATTTGCAACAACAAAAAGAGACCAACATTCTCTGCATGCTACTGCACCACTCAATAATGAACTTTTCCAAGTGGGTATCATTTTCATTTGAACTAAAATTTAATACGTACTACTGCTAGTTACAGTGACGGACAATAAAATAGACGAACCTACTTATATTACCACCATTCTATTGGAGATTTGACATAAAGGTGCCAAACATATTTGTAAAGAAGTACACTTACAATATCCGCATGATCAACAGGAGTCGAAGGTCCACCTTGAAGACAGGCAGGGCTGCCAAAGGCTTTGTAAATGAACCTGACAACAGACGAGCGAACTTTCTCCTATGATTAAGTAGGAAGCACCTCAAGATGCTGATTGGGTTCATTAAAGGGCACAACACTTGTGGACATCATATGGCCACCATAGGAGTCATCACCGATCCAACATGTCAGTCTTGTTTAGAGGATATGGACGCAACAGAGCACTTACTCTATCACTGTACAGTCTTTGCACGAACAAGTTTGAGATTGTTGGGAAAAGATGCTTTGAGCCTGAACACAGTTTAGTGTCTCCCTCTATCCGATCTTCTTAGATTCGTTAAGAGTACTAGCAAGTTTTTTTACTCTACGTAGAGTAATATTCTCTTCTCTGTCGCTGCTTTCTGTTCTTCTTTTTTTTTTTCTCATTTCCTTCTATTTTCTTTTCCATTTCTGGGTTTGGGTACAATCACAATGTTCTTTAATAAAATCAAAGAATAGCACAAAACAATAAAAAACACAAACTAATACTACATTTTTTATGCATAACACCACTTGTGAAATAATTAATTTTGTAAGCATTTTGTGAGCATGCTTACCAAATGCTTTCACATTACAATTGTATTTAACAAATACTGCGTTCCTTATTGAAATCAAAGAATGGCATGAAACAATGAAAAAACGTAAAGTAATGCGATGTTTTCAAATTTGTAAGCATTTTGTAAGCATTTTGTAAGCATGCTTATGAAATGGTTGTTATAATGGAACCTAGAAATTTTGCATGATTTTTACAATTAACCAAAAAATATTGCATAAAGAAAATATTGCGGGGATTGTAAATTTCTTCAAAGTTTAATTTATACTTAAATTCAGATTTTTAATTCATATATAATAGTAAATATTTTTTTTTACCGTTCAACATGTTTTTTTGTTATAAAAATCGATCAAATGAACATACAGATTTTGCAGACACGAACCAACAGCAGCAGTTAAAATCGATAATTACCTAAAAGAAATGACAGAAAAGAAATAAATAAACATGAGTAAAATTTATTATGATATTTACAGAATATATTTTCACGCTAAACAAACATTAATAAAATTTCTTTACATAACTAATAGCTTGACCGTGAATTATCATTTCTAGAGACATACGGTACAATATGGATATGTATGGAGAGCATATGTACATATTTATTTAAAAAGCTTTTTTTGGTCATTATTCTTTGTAAATAGCCGTCTATCGTCACAATAATCGTTTCAAAAATAAATATCTTTTTTGAAATAAAATTTAAAACAACTATTATTGGTCGTTCAAACAATCGCTTTCACAATCAGTCTCTTAACGATTATTAAACATGCTATCATCACTTTGGTCTCAAGTAATAATATTGTAAATATTAAACAGTATTACTGAGAATTTTATTTATGCAATTAAATTTAAAGAAACACCGTTAAATAGATTCTATATAAATATGAATTGTAGAGAGTCAAAGCGATGACATTGCATGTAATTAATGTTAAAAGTGCGTGCAATAAAATATTATTTTCAATATATAATGACATACCATCTTCACACAATAATATTTTTAAAAAAATTGCATGCTTCAGAATAAACATCTCAACATTTATAGAAAAAGCATTAACTTATTATTACACACCCTCCATCTATTTTATGATTAATTATTTTCTATTGCAATCCAACTGAGGAAATAAACAATCTTATAGTAAACTCCATCTTAACCCTTAGTATAATTTTTATTCCTACCTGGACATGGGCAAAGTATTGACTAACTGTAGACGTGTATGCATGTGCATTAGAACGGGTCAAATTAGTATGGTAAAAGAAAGTGAAAAATCGTACAACCAAGTTAGAATTTAACAATGATTTTAAGTGCAGTTACCCAAGAAACCATATTTTTTATAAGAAAAATGTCTTTGTCAAAATTATCTGTCAAAATTTGGGTGTCAAAATTCAACAATCAACAGTCTTTTTTTTTTGTAACATGAAATGAAGCGCAGTACTCAGACATTTATTGGTCCATTGTACTGCCCTCGAAGTTCCATTTTATTTTATTTTCCGAAGAAATCGTAGTAGACCCTGTGGTGCTAAAGACTCAAGAGTTTCGGCTCTCAGCATGTCTTTGGCACAAAGACCTCAAACCTGATTCGAGCGAAAGCAGGGCAGACACATAAAAAGTGGTCCGCCGTCTCATCTCCTTCTTCACAGTCTGGGCAAAGTGCACTGCCTCCTAGTCCTACCTTTTCCATGTGCTTTACCCATAGAAAGTGGCTTGTTACCAAGCCGGCAAGCATTCTGCAATCACCTCTACGTAGAGATAGGAGGAAATGCGACCATTTACCCGATATGTTAGGTAACAAGGATTTCATGCATCTGTAGCCTCTTTCGGCCTACCAGGTCGACTTATGGACTAGATTAGCTCAGGTGTAGACCGTAGCGTTGATGGCTACAGCGGGTAGTGGCGAAACAGGCTCAGGGCTTGCTAATGCATCAGAGGCCTCATTGCCTACGATTCCCAGTCTTACTACCGAGTTCGAATATTTGAAGTTGATATTAATGTCTGAAAAACTGCTCTTGTCATGTATATTGACCAGCCATGTATTTTTAGCTGTAAAAATATATGCATTGTAAAAGTTATCCAAGAACTAAAACTACACACACTAACGCCTGGACAATTTCCACCTCGGATGAACGAATGCTTGGAGTTTTCGAGAGAAAAGTCCTACGCAAGATCTTTGGACCTATTTGCGTTGGTGGCGAGTACCGAATAAAGTACAACCATGAGCTGTACGAGCTGTATGCCGATATTGACATAGTAAAGCGCATCAAAATCCAGCGGCTACGCTGGCTAGGTCATGTCTAGCGAATGGAAGAACACGCTCCAGCTAAGAAGGTGTTATATTCGGAACCCGCTGGAGGACGACGCAGAAGAGGAAGACCAAACTTCCGGTGGAAAAACCAAGTACTGGAGAACCTGACGGCGCTTGAAATTTCTAACTGGCGCCAGCTAGCGAAGAACAGAGATGGCTGGCGAAGCATGTTATTTTCGGCCTAAATCGATATTCGGTTGTTATGGCCACATAAGTAGGCACGTAAGTAAAAAGATATCCATATAAATATTGGGATGAGTTCTCACGATTGTCTATTAATGCATTGAAATGCGTAGTCTGTTGGAGCTGTCATTTCATGACATATTTTTCGAATGTAAAGTGAAACAGCTTGCAATTTTTCAGATTTTAATGATTTTTCATATATTGGACACAATTTGAAATACTCATATCTCCCTTGTTTACCAACCGATTTCTTTCAGATTTATATATTCTTATTCTTGCCATGACCTCACTTTATTTTGTATTGAATTTAGATTTCAGAAAAATAGCGCTGTTAAATGATGATGCACGAGACAGCTAAGGATAATTATTAAGAATATTTCCAAGACCTGCTATAACAACAACAACAACAACAACAACAATCTTACTATTTGTGGCAATGAATTATGACAGCACCTCGAAATGCTGAACACGAAAAACATATTTCAAGCACCCAACAATTTGAACAAATTCTATTTGGCATTGGTTTTTCTTCATATTTCATATGTAGAAATGTCACGTCCGTTACCCAAGAAATGCCCACATATATTTTAAAAAATTTATATTTAAATTTTTCTAAGACTTAAGAGGAGTACTCAATTTGGTTGGTGGGATAATTGTGGAATTGCTTGTAGTGTTGACTTGGCCATCCAAGACCTGGAATGACCAGGGTATGTTTCGGGATGAAGACCAGATTGCCATGGAAACACAATTCGGTTGATATTACGCATGTATATTGATTCCAACATAACTACTCGAAAGTATATCCGATCTTTTTGTGTTTAATAGGAAAAAGCTTAAGATTAAAGTAAATTTCATGTAGGTGGGTCACCTAAGTCACCTTTATGCAAGAAAAACAGATTTTCTTAAATGAGTTTTTGTTTTTTAATTAAAAAATATCAAATTTAAAATCCATCAAACTGACAAGTTCCTTAAATCTCGTGCTAAAGGCTTTTCGGTTTAGAATATTACCCGAATTCAGAAAACGAAATTATGATAAGCAAAAATGTTGCAGCTTCTTCTTTACTACTAATGTCACTTTGACAAATTATTCCCTTTTTATCGCGTCACCCTGTCTGCTGCTGACATAGAACTCACTGCTATGCTATGCATCCATCCAATATGATGTTCTAACAAGTAACGCCTTAAAATTCATATAATCAATATAAATGATCATTTAGCGCTTTTGGCTAAAAGTAATTTATTAACAACATTTGTCTGCAACATGCAAGTTCAATGACTTTTCGTTTGTCACGCATGACTTTTTACATCACAATAGAAATAGAATTTCCTTAAATTCTACATAAGCATTACTATTTTATTGAAATATAAAAATATGTTACTAATAATCTACAAGTATAAAATCATATCGAATAGACATATATCAATATCGATCATAATCAATTGTTGTTGACTTGTTAACATAAATCTCGCAGATTTACGTCAGCACCGCCAACACTTGCTTCATTTGTTGTAATACTACGTAGACAATTGTATACTAGCAATGTAATTGATATAGTTCGATATATGAACAATTTAAGTATATTGACGACAATATACTGTACTGTATAATGTGCAGATTAATCTTCATGAGGGTAGAGATTATTCTCATTATAAATAAATATACAAAAACTCATATATATATATATATTTTCAATACAATATTTACCTATGAGTTTATGTGCCAACTATTGCCACTATATGTTTGCACTCGACCGTATGTTAAACATTTACTTTTGACTTGAAAAGTGACAAAATCGTCAGCAATAATAATATGAATGGTAGTGTGAAATGTAATTAAATACGTCAAAAGGGGTACGTATCGTACGAATAACCGTAGACATTACTCAAGTGTCGCCACGCGTAATACAATAACGCCTACCTAAAGTGGTAAGAAAAACCTAATACGAGCCATTCATTCATAGTATACCACCTTGATCAAAAAGTTCCCGGAATAATTTTTTTTTTCTTGAGTTGACATTTGCAAAAAGTTACGTAGCCAAGAGTAGATCACATGGTGGTTATTCCGGGAACTTTTTGATCAAGGTGGTATATTTTTATATGTGAAAATAAAGACGTTTAAACGAAATTATATGCTAGAATTATAGTGTAATATATAATAAGACGTACAAAACATATATTTGACAAAAGCTTACGATCGACATTTACACTCTATCGTAAATAAATAGTTACATGCTACTGCCATATTTGCTTTCGAAATCGATTTCACGTACCATGTGTATACAAACAGACTCATTCATATGAGGAGTAGTAGTATTGTGTGTTATGTAAAAGTTGATGATTTTTAAGTGTATTGGTTTAAACTATTATCAGCTATTTACTATAAGCATTTTTTTTTTTTGTGGTTCACTTCAATTGTTTAACACTTAAATTATATTTTTTTCAAGCTTAAACGCGTCATACAATCGTTTGAGTATTTATGTGTGTGTGTGTGGATCAATCTATAGTTTTTAAAGGTGTTGACTTTTATTGTTGATTTTTACTCAAGCTGTTGCTGCTGCTGATGATGAGCATATAAAGTTATCGAATCAGATCACATTTACTTTCTACGTTTATTAACAATAAAAATTGTTCAATCAATGAAATAAATCAACAACTTAACGTTACCGTATGCGATTTACATACATAAAAGATGGGATCATTTGAATTTCGTAATTGGAACAATTTTAGTGACAAAGAAATTTTAAAGTACAATATATAAATATATTGAAAGGTTTTTCTATATATATAACTTTGTACAAATTTTATTTGATTTAAAAAATTTAATTTTATTTACTTTTAGATTAACCCATTCACGACTTTTTTTTTTTTGGTCATGGAAAGAACTTTTTGAAAAAATATATGTCAACATTCACCTGAAAATTAATTTAATTATCTTCAATTATTCACATGCAATGAAATTCACCAGAAAAACAAAAATGTTTATGGACTTCCTCGTAGAATCCCTTAACCCTTGAATTTAGCCTTGGCACGTTATTAAGCACGTTGAAGTCATCAATATATTTCTAACATAAGCCGGAGATAAGCCTTCATAAATTGTGGGTCGAAATTAACCCATTTTCATTAAACATGTGACGTTTCCAATATTCAAAATAAATTCACTTTCTGTAATGGGCAATATTGGAGCATTTTTTTTTTTTATCAAAATACATCTTTTAAGAAAAAATTACCATAGGCTTTTCTTGTTTTTATCATGTGTATTGAAAAATATTTTTTTTTTTTTTCATAAAATATAAACATTTTTTCATTATCTTAACATTATCTTAACTTCACCAATGTTTCTTCAAAATTCAAATTCATTAATTCGTGGTGCTAAAAACTAAATGATCTTCAAAGAATACCTCGAAATATTTATAAAAACTTATTGCTGAAGCAGAACATCACTTATTTGGCTATGAGGTGAATTTCGCCCAGCGTAACTGATATGACTGATGTGATGTGACAAGTGCGACCAAAAGGTTAATGCATAAAATTCGACCATATTTTGAACAAAAATGAATAAGCAAGTGTAAAACGTAGTTGATATAGTCACTTTTAGACAAAAATGCATGGGAAATTTGACTTTTTTGAGCAACATTTAATTTGTTTATGCATTAAAATCATACGGGATAAAGTTATCAACAATTTTGATAAACCGTTACAAAACTAGAGATCAGAATTACGAATATACTTCCGACAATTACGATTTTTGAAAAAAAAAAGAATGTATTTTTAAGATTTTCAATGTCAAATTTTACCGAAAAAATCATTTTTTTTTTTTCAAAAATCTGCTAACATTCATAAAAGATCTAAAAAATAAAATATCACTTTGTCGAAAACTTCTAAAAATACAGAAAATACATCAATTCAAGTAAACTGCAATTGTTTTACGGGTTGAATGCGATATTCTTGCTGCGACTTTGAGTCAAAGTCCAATTTGCGAATTTTGGTGCGACGATTTCACTTCCACATAATGTCACGCCCGTATCGCTTTCTATTGGTTGATATCTTGAAATCAATAATTCGAACAGGCCTAATTTTCCATCGTCTAAATATAAGACCTAGTCATATACACGGTGCGACAATTATGTATTAAGACTGCCTCTACAAAACACAATTAAAACACGATATTTGCTAATTTTTCGGTATATTTATTCGAAATATTCTCCACCTGATTCAATACACTTGTTACATCGATAATAATAGTGATTCAAACGCGTGTTCAAGCTCATTTTTCGGAATTGCCTCCAGTGCCCTCGTCGAAACCCGTTGTATGGTCTGAATGTCATCAAAAAAGCTTCCTTTCAACTTCAATTTCATTTTTGGGAACAAAAAGAAGTCGAACGATGCCAAATCAGGTGAATACGGCGGGTGATTCAACACACAGACCTGATTCCGAGCCAAAAATTGACCAACAATGAGTGCTGTGTGACTTTTTTCTCCCTTTGCTCCATGTTAAAATTTCAACATCAAACGAACATGTGTTTTGTAAAATGAATGTCAATAAACATTAAATGTCAACCAAATGCCATGAAATTTTGACAGTTAGTAGAGGAAGGTTGAAGCTTCAAAATGCATATGCTCACACATAGATGGCGCACTTGGTGGCTGAGATATGGTTCGAGTCTTAATACATATTTGTCGGACCTTGTAGATCTAGAAAACAACCAAAAATTGTCTCACATTCTTCCATGTCTTTCGTTTCCTCCATATTCCAAACATACCAATGTCACGTCCGTAACCCAGGAAATCGCACAATGTGTAATTTAATCCATTTTCAAGCAATATGATGGATTATATTAATAAGTAAGTAGTAGACAATTGCTTTACAGCGTCCTCTTCAATTTAAATAGAAAATTATACAATACAAAGTCTTCAGCAAGTCTCCTTTTGAGAGGGCAGCCACTCTAACCTAACCTAACCTAACCTAGTCTTCAGCAAAATCGATTCAAATATCTTCATCTTTCCAAATTTCACAATTTCATTCACGTTAGCTTTATTTTTTTTAGAGTATTTAATAAATTTTGTTATAAATAAGTTATTCTCGTGAAAGCGATGATGTCCTCATACGAATACAAAAAAAAACAAAATCTGAAAGGGTTAAAACTATAAACCATATGTTGTTACTTCTAATTCAGGAAATTATTTTCATTTTAATTTCCGCAAAAAAAAAATTGCTTATCATTAATAATCGTAATACGGCTATTAACAAGGACGACATAGACCCTCGTCATTAATGTGAATAGTATTTCAGTGGGTATACGATATATTTGCATTTTTTTTAGCTTTGACATTTAAAAATATTTACAAGATAGGAAAAAAAACAACAACAAA
Organism: Megamerina dolium; assembly: GCA_963854835.1. Lineage (NCBI taxonomy): Eukaryota > Metazoa > Arthropoda > Insecta > Diptera > Megamerinidae > Megamerina > Megamerina dolium. Next base: position 19,939,506 of record OY978526.1, on the reverse strand, counting down.
AACACTCATTCTGTACTGATTACTTCATTTTGCACAAAACAGCTGAATTTACTATCGTTAACAATGTTACTGATATTACTGATTAAAAAGTCAACATCAACATATTTGAATGAAAAGAAGAAAAATAAAATTTCCAAGCTTATGTAAATATTTTTTAATTACAAATACTCAACACATATCGTTTACTAGTATTATCCATCATTTAGTCATATTTGTTGTACGACGTATGTAGCTACAAATGCATAAACGATGGCAAAGACGAACTCTAAATTAGTCACAAGGTTTGTTAACGTGGCTAAATATTAAAAAAACAAAAACAAAAAAACAAATAATGATAATAAAAATGAAAAATTGCGCTGCAACAAAATTTAGTATGCCATTCATTAGCCTATTTGCTTTGAAAAATTACTACTGCCATTAGATAGGGCGAACGTCGACAACAGCATCTATCTAATGGCAGTTTGATAGGCAAATAGATATGTATGGGTACTTATGTAGTTCGACATTAATATAATCAAGCTTTCACTCGTATCTACCTGCATGTAAATTAATCAAACTTGATTACCATATGCGCCCTAGAAACCCATTGGTCGTCGTTCAGAGTGTATGCATTTCATATGCAGTTTTCAATCCATCCGTCTTTCCTTCTTGATGTGTGTACGATTATGTACGAGTACAAGAGTAAGTAAATGCCTTTCATTTGTAAATTTAATTCAACAATAAATTAAAGAAAATATGCACAAGACAATTTCAATTCAATTCCCTCCATCACTTCACTAAGCGTGTAAATTAGTTTTCCCTTCATTTTAATATCAGCTTGTTCGTTCGTTTAGTTACTTGTTATTTAGTTTTCTCATCTATTTACTTCACTCACTCACTTTTTAAATCATTCTATTGTTTGTAGATTTTTATCACATTTGAAAATAATAAAACAGCTGTATGTAATCATGGAAAAAAAAAAACAAAAAACAAAAACAAATGCAAAATGTAGGCTCGCCAGTTGGGGAGGCAAGGCAATCAGCAAGTAGCAACATCATCATTATCTACATTGTTGCTTTTGGTGCTTTCTTAGAAATTATCTGCATACTACATACTAAATCTATTTGCACAGTTGCATTGAAATAAAAGTTGGAAATAGAAAATAATAACAACAAGAAAATGTGTAGTATCAACTCTACATTTTTTTCTATATTTTTCCATTCATTGGTTTTTTTTTGTTTTTGCCTGCGACTCTAAATCTAATTATTACAAATCACGAATTTTTCTAGTTTTTCATCAAGATTTCATGAACTCTTCTTTTTTTTTTGTCTCTTGAACATAATAAATGGCTTTTAGCTTAAAGCTATTAAATTTAATTTGAAAATTACACATTTTTAGTTCAATTTCAATGTTTACATCTTAATGATAGCATTTACCTCATAGTTGTTTTCCATTTATATGCTCGTCCAATGGATTTCCAAGCATTTACATAGGCAAACTATTAATCAAGTTAATACAAGAGTGTATTTTGAATGGCACAAAAGAACAAAAATTTTAATTTTAAAATGCAAAATATGGAAGGACAAAGAAAATTTGATTTTTCATATGAACAAAATTAAATCATATTTAGCTTAGATTATTATTTTATTTTTTATTTGACCGTAGCGCAATGATTTGTCCCATTCTTTCAGAAAGCCAAATAATTTTTTTTTTTTGCAAATTGTGCCCAACTGAAAGAAAATTCTTCTGACAAAAAGAATATTAATTTGCTCTGATCAATATGCTAAAAGTGCTACAAGTTCTAAGAGAGTTCTGAACAAAAGAAATAACTCACTACCAAAATAACTGTACTTTTCTCACATTCTGCAGATTTTGCCGCACAGCGACTATTTTCTGTTTTCAGACCCACAGAAATGTCTCGATGAAAGATGAAGAAACCTCGACCATCATTATTAATTGGAAGGAATAAGTAATACCGTAACTTAGATCTCCGACATACTTTTGGATGAGTGGGAGCTGTGGTTTTCATCCGATTTCGGTTATTTTTAGGCTTGTTCATTAATTCTCAAATTTTATCGTACGTAAAAAACTACCACGTGATATCTTTAAATTTTCATGCACAAAATGTGAAAATATACATACAGGAGACATAAATTTGTATGGGAGATAGGCGTGGTTCTCATACGATTTCGACCATTTTTAGATATATCCATTATTTAGTCAATACAATTATATGTACCAAGTTTCAGCTTGACAACTTTATATTTTCGCGCGAAATTTGTGAAAACTTCAATTCAACAACATACTTTTATATGGGAGATAGGCGTGGTTCTTATTCGATTCAGACCATTTTCGGATATATCCATTATTTAGTCAATACAATTATATGTACCAAGTTTCAGCTTGACAACTTTATATTTTCGCGCGAAATTTGTGAAAACATCAATTCAACAACATTCTTTTGTATGGGAGATAGGTGTGGATGTTATTCGATTTAGACCATTTTCAGATATATCCATTATTTAGTCAATACAATTATATGTACCAAGTTTCAGCTTGACAACTTTATAATTTCGTGTGAAATTTGTGAAAACATCAATTCAACAAAATACTTTTGTATGGGAGATAGGCGTGGTTCTTATGCGATTCAGACCATTTTCAGATATATCCATTATTTAGTCAATACAATTATATGTACCAAGTTTCAGCTTGACAACTTTATATTTTCGCGCGAAATTTGTGAAAACATCAATTCAACAACATTCTTTTGTATGGGAGATAGGTGTGGATGTTATTCGATTTAGACCATTTTCAGATATATCCATTATTTAGTCAATACAATTATATGTACCAAGTTTCAGCTTGACAACTTTATAATTTCGTGTGAAATTTGTGAAAACATCAATTCAACAAAATACTTTTGTATGGGAGATAGGCGTGGTTCTTATGCGATTCAGACCATTTTCAGATATATCCATTATTTAGTCAATACAATTATATGTACCAAGTTTCAGCTTGACAACTTTATATTTTCGCGCGAAATTTGTGAAAACTTCAATTCAACAACATACTTTTATATGGGAGATAGGCGTGGTTCTTATTCGATTCAGACCATTTTCAGATATATCCATTATTTAGTCAATACAATTATATGTACCAAGTTTCAGCTTGACAACTTTATAATTTCGTGTGAAATTTGTGAAAACATCAATTCAACAAAATACTTTTGTATGGGAGATAGGCGTGGTTCTTATGCGATTCAGACCATTTTCAGATATATCCATTATTTAGTCAATACAATTATATGTACCAAGTTTCAGCTTGACAACTTTATATTTTCGCGCGAAATTTGTGAAAATATCAATACAACAGCATATTTTTATATGGGAGCTACATGTGGTTTTCATCCAATCATGCCCATTTTCTAATTCATATATTATATGTTCAGACCAACTTTATATATCAAATTAGAGTCCAATTGCTTAATATTTACTTGCGCAAATTGTGAAATCATCAATTCAACGACATATTTTTGTATGGGAGGTAGGTGTGGTTTAATTCCAATTACGTCCATTTTCTAATACATCAATTTTGTAATGAAAGTGATTTCACGAGCAAAATTTTAGTGCGATAACTTTATGCATTCGTGCGCAAAGTGTGAAAACTGACCTTCAACAGCATATTTTTTGTATGGGAGGTAGGCCTAATTTTTATCCGATTTTGCCCACCCATGAAAATATTTGTTCTTTGGTAAAAATAGCTTTATGTACCAATTTTCAGCTTGATAGCTCTATAATTAAGGCAATTATCGTGTGAAAAATGACTCAGATTGTGATTATGATGTACTATTTGCATAACAGAAGCACAAATTCAATATACCCTTGACTTTTTGGTGAGTAGACTATAAAAATCACATATTTATTTATCTCAAATCGTAGTATACAATATGTATATACCGCACATATGCTTGTGTCTAGGGTACAATTAAAATAACATGAAATTGCTTATTCCTCAGGAGACGTTAGATATGCATATAATGTTCAATATAACAAAGCGTTAATATGAATTTCAATAAAAAAATTCTTTTACTAAATAATAATGACCAGCACCACCAATAGAGCTACACATACATGAATAACTCCAACTACGAATTGCATGAACTTGAGCAGCGCAATTGCTGCTTGACCATTGACAACATTAAATCATAATTAATATACGCATGTATATACACATGTATCTAGATGTTTTATAAAGCATTATTAATGATAAACACTGACGACAAACAAATAAACAACAACAATTGGGTGGAGTTGTCCTGGCATAATTCACAACATTACTCATAATTAAATGTCTGGACAAAGAATTGCATCTCAATTAAAATACTGTGAATATTTTTTATTTACTTTGTGTGCATTACACATATATATGTCTGCATATGAATACAGTAAAAAGGATCGACCACCTACTTTGACATTTGCGGTTGGAATTTTTATACAGAATATCCCAGAGCCTTTATTATTGCTTTAATTATTTAGAAATTAATCTTTAATTTCGCAAGAAGACAAAAATTATATTAAATACTGTCTCGACAAATCCAATAAGTCGATGGCGCGACGAGTCACAAATACTAAATGAAAGCAAAAACACATGGCATGCCGCCACAGGCCATATCTCCGACATTCGAGATGTGAAAATCTTTAATCAACACACATAAATGCACAACATTTTGAGTCTATTGTAAGCGTAGATTTAGAATTTGTGCTTATAAAAATAGCGCAGTACAAATTATACCAGAAAATATCACACAGCAATTCTGATAATTATTCCAGTCTGACGAACTAGCAAAATATTCTACGAAATAACAGTGTGGTTGGTGGTTGTCTCATTGGGTTGGCTGTTTTCAAATGAAATCAAAAAATTATTCAACGCCCTACAAAATGTAGTCGTCGTTCGCTTTAAAAAAAAAAAAAAGAATTTTCGCTTTCAATACAACAATAAAACAGCAATAACGACGTCGACGTCGACGTCGACGATGAAAGAGAAATCCTTGAAAGCATCGACAGGCACCGCAGCAACAGGGATTACTGCCGATTAAACAATTTTACTTTTAATTGAAAATCGTTGCGCGTCATTCTTATACCCACCCTCTTCCGCTTCTCTTCTATAATTTAGTTTATTTTACTCTTTACCATAGTGAATAGTAGTTTATGAAATCAAAAAAAAAAAAAAAAAAAAAACCAAATGCTTTTTAATTGCAGAGGGAAACAATTCTGGCGCAAAAATTAAAAAGCAACAAAAAAAAAACAAAAAAACTATCAACAAAGTGGCAGAAATAATACATAGACGTCCGGGCCAGCCCGGCACAAATCAACAGTTTACCCTAGAGATTTCACTACATTCAACTATAATCTACATTGAGCAATGTTTAGACACTTGAAGAATGCCAACAACAACAACAACAACAAAAACGTCGCCGACAACAACGCAAATATGTATGTAATACACATTAGTGAAACTTTGATCGTAGCAACAACATTTTATGGGTTTGGCTTGTATACATACTATGGTCACTACTCGTACTATTGCTTCGTCTACTGATGAAAAAGGCAGATACCTAATTTATGCGCTCCATACTACAATATGTATTACAATATCCATTGCTAGGGTAGAATGTTTACCTGGGATTTTAGAGTGCAATACACAGTGTGCTACAGTGCAAAATTTGCAGCGTCAATGATGCACAGTAAAAAAAAAGGAAGAGGAGAAACTACGGCCACATTCTTAGTCTGATTTGATAGTATTAAATTTGTATGGAAGCTACAATAAATAAATGGGCGTGAGTTAGTCATTTTGTGGGAAATTATTTTCCCCTTACATATTATACTACATTTAAACTATAATTATCCTAGGCGGAAGACTACCCAAGAGATGGCTTTTATGGCTTTGCAGTGGGCGCGGTTCGTTCATTACTTGGGGGATTTATTTCCCCCCTTCAATATTATTCTGCGTTTCAAGTATAATTGTCCTGGACGAAACAATCAATAAGCTCTGGCTCTTTAGAATATTTTTATGTTCCGTGGTTTTGTATGGGAACTACATTAAATGGAGAGGCGGGGCTGGCCCATTTCATGCGAAATTTTTACACCTTGGAATATTAGTTCACGTGCGAAATATAATTCTCCTAGACAAAACACTACGTAAATTAGGGCGGTTTAAAATTTTTAAAAACTCCACAACCTTGTATGGGAGCTATATGAAATAGTAGGCGTAGATGACTCATTTCTTGCGAAATATTTCTAAACTACAATCGTAATCCACATGTCAAATATGATTGTCCTAAGCAAAAGACTATCCAAGTTATGGCGATTTAAGCGTAAAACAAATTCCGAAACATTGTATGGGAGCTACAAAAAATGATGGGCGTGGTTCACCCATTTCTTGAGAAATTATTAAGCACTACGATATAAATCTGCTGGGCAAAATATTCCTTCTCCTAGATCAAATACCAAGCGAATTATGCGTTAAAATTTTTCAAAATTCCGATATTAGTATTTTTGATTGCGTTGTGTGGGCGTGGCAGTTAATTTATCTTGTAAATTTTCAATAGCACCCTTGCCATTGATAGGTTATGCTAAATTTCATCAAAATATCTCCACATTTCTTCAAGCTATCGTGCGAACCAGCCTTGTGGCAGACTGAAGGGCAAACGTATGGATATCTATAAACCGACTATTTTGGTAGGTAGCTCCTTTTCTATAACTCCCGAACTGTCCAAACCAACTGCTAGTGCAAAATGGTAGGAGGAAAGTCCATATTTCCCATTTCTTATTAAAATACTGCATGTAAAACTGAATTTTGGGGGTTGTCCCCTACTATTGGCAGGGTGCATATTTTACGCTATTGCTCAAAATTACTCTCTCAACCTTCCAAATTTTTGTTTTTCATGAGAAACAACAACAATTCGGTGTCTTCGAAAGCAAATATAGTGAAAAAAGCAGGCCATAATTTACTAGCTTTTAGGGTTCAAAGTAAGAAGAAGCGGTGGCACGAGCGCATAGGATGATTCAGTAAAAAACACAGTTACGCTTCATTTTGTTGGTCGAAAAGAACCGAAACGAATGAAACAAATCCATCGTCGCCCATTTCTTCCATCTTCTTATACTATTATTTTGCTTTGTATGTTGTTGTTGTTTAGCACAATAAATAAATTTGCTCTTGGCATTGAAAAAAAGCGTATAGATATACATAATATTTTATATATCCATACATACTCGTATGTATATTATATTATCTTGCTTTCGTGCTTCTTTTCTCTTTGTCGATCCATCTGTCGGTCTGTCCGTCAATAGAACATGGACATGAAGGTTGGTTTGAGACTGCGCTCTGGTTGGCTTTTGTTTATGGTCTGTTGTCATCATTGACACGCGAATTACAAACGTTAATTTCAACATACAATTTATGTTGAAAATAACGAAAGCAGCTTTAAAACGACGACGACGAAAAAGAAGAAGACGAAAAAAAGGGTTTGGTTTTCATGTCAAATTTAAAATGCAATGTTTTTCCATGCCGCTGTTGCTGTTGCTGCTGCAGTTGGTCTAATGAATTGAATTAAAAGCAAAATAACGCGTAAAAAGCAATGCAATTCTGTGAAACTAAAAAATTTGAAATAAAAAATCATGCAAAAACGTCATGTCCATAAATCATTTAGAGTAGTAAGAAAGTCGTACGTACTCTCGTGCATCTAGCACGTTCGCGGCAAACAAAAAAAATACAAACACATATCTTGATTGACCATCAACAAATTTGCTAAAAATAAATCAAATAATTCCAAATACGAGATAAACAACTTTTATTTGAATTATGAACATGAAAGGTATTCCTTATTGTTATTATACAAACGAATGAATATGATCTGTTTAAAAATCAGCCCAAAAAGACACGTGAAAAATCACTTTCGATAGAGACTATTTATTTTTATAATTTTTTTTTTTACTTATTATCATTTTATTTATGGTTATGGGCAATTGTTATTGTCTGCAAAATTGTGAAATTTTAATTTGTTTATTTTTTACTCTCAACAAAATACTTTTACGTGTTTTTTTGTTTGTTTATAAACAAATAGTTTTATTTATCTTTACTTATTCATAGTTCATTATTATCACATTATTTTATATGCAATTTAAATTTCATACAAAATAGGCATTGCCTTAACAACAAACGACAATCAAAGAAATAAGTGTTAAAAAGCATGTACGCTTAACTCATATATTAACCCGTGAATGGTTTAGGCAGGAATAATTTAGGAATTTGAAAAGCTAAATTTCGGTAATATTGATGCTTATATACTCTAGGCTATAACAATTAGACAGCCAAACTTTTGAAAAACACATACTTTTGTACTGAAGGTAGGCGTGGTTTGCAGCCGATGACGCCCATTTTCAAATATAACCATTTGTTGATAAAAATAATGGCATGCATCCAATTTCAGTGTTATAACTTTGTATTTTCGTTCGCAAAATGTAAAAATATGCCTTTGAAAGCATACTTTTGTATGGCAGGTAGGCGTGGTTTTCAGCCGATGACGCCTATTTTCAAATAAATTGATTCGTTGATAAAAATAACAACATGCATCCAATTTCAGTATTATAACTTTGTATTTTCGTTCACAAAATGTAAAAATATGCCTTTGGAAGCATACTTTTGTATGGCAGGTAGGCGTAGTTTTCAGCCGAAGACGCCCATTTTCAAATATAATGGTTCATTGATAAATATAATGACCTGCATCCAATTTCAGTGTTATTGGCTTGCATTTTCATTCACAAAATGTAAAAATATGCCTTTGGAAGCGTAGTTTTGTATGGCAGGTAGACGTAGTTTTCAACCGATGACGCCCATTTTCAAATATGATCGTTCGTTAATAAAAGTAATGTCATGTGACAAATTTCAGTGTTATAAGCTTGCATTTTCGTTCACAAAATGTAAAAATATGCCTTTGGAAGCATACTTTTGTATGGCAGGTAGGCGTGGTTTTCATCCGATGGTGCTCATTTCCAAATATAATGGCTCGTTGATAAAAATAATGCCATGTATCAGATTTCAGTGTCATAGGCTTGCATTTTTGTTCACAAAATGTAAAAATATGCCTTTGGAAGAATACCTTTGTATGGCAGGTAGGCGTGGTTTTCATCCGATTACAAACATTTTCGAAGGCAACCATATAATAACCAATATATTCATATGTACCGAGTTTCAGCTTGATCATTTTCTATTTTCATGCTGAAAATCTAAAAACAGTTACATTCGAAAATATATTTTTGTATGGCAGGAAGGTGTGATTCTCATTCCATTACGAACATTTTCAAATTCAACCATACGATATTAAATATAATTATATGCATTTATCGAATTTTATAGCTACCACAATGTTACGAATAATCTATTGCGAGCAATCATTTATTGTGGGCGAATCGTTTCAAATGTTAATTTTGGCCATTTATGAGTTAAAATACCCTTTTACATATAGTACTTGTGAGCGTAAATATTGTAGACATTATGAAAAAAACCATTGGTTAATGCAATAGCATCGTTAAAATGTTTTAACAAATGTGGGAGTTTTGTTACAGTTCAACCATTTTGCACTTTGTCATTTGTTGCGTAAAAATATGTGAATATGTATTGTGGTATTTTTGCAGCTCTAATTTGAAGGTCATCAATATTGCAAATGAAAAAAAAACCTTATATTTTTCTACATATAATTTCCAATAATTTCTTGCATTTTCATTCACAAAATGTAAAAATATGCCTTTGGAAGCATACTTTTGTATGGTAGGTAGGCGTGGTTTTCAATAATTTAAGTGGGTATTCTGGTCTAGAGCCCTACTTTTTGGGTATTTTTCAAACTAGGATAAAAAAAAAATGAAAAACATTTTTACTATCCATTTTTTATATAATATTTATTGATTTTTAAAGTATATAAAAAAAATTCAAAAAAAGAAAAAGTCAAAAATTCATCCAATGAAGTGGGGGTTGCCAGTCAAACGGTGCTCCCTGGTTGACATGATTCCAACCCTTGTAGTGATCCAAATCAAACAAATAAAAAAAATTCTCAATCAGTAAAGATGTCGCTATATCTTGGACCTCGGGCAAAAAAAACAAAAATTCACAAAATGGCGTCCACTTGAAAAAAAAAATTTTTTTTACCCGTTTTTCGACCTTTACGAATTTTTTAAAAATACTTAGAATTAAAATTTTTTAAAGCCCAAGGTCCAGGTGATAAAAAGATGTATAAAGAAGATTCTCACAAAATTTCAGAGGAATCGGTCAGATAGAACTTGAGATATCGTGTCAACCACCTCAACAAAAGGAGTTTTGAGAAAAACGCGTTTGAAGTTTGAGAAAGATTCCAGTAGAATAACTCAGATAATAATATTTAATACTCACTTTGGATTAATCGGCGAACCCATATCCATATATATATATATAAAGAACTCGATTCGGATATAAAAGAATTTCTGGAAAGAATGAATCCTCAAGCCACCCAGTAACATCTGCCGTCCATTGTGTGATCACTCCGCTCGGCCGGCTTAGATGACACGTCACAAAATCCGGTGTATCTCCCAAAATAATTTGAATTTTGAAAAATCCTTTTAGGAGCATATTTTTGAAAGTCTAAGTTTCGAAAATATGTAAAAAAAAAAAGTAGGTTTTTTCAATTTTCTAGACCAGAATACCCCCTTAAATCAACATATTGGTAAAAAAAAAAAGCAATAGCTTCAAACAAAGAAAATCTCAAGTTTACACATGTTTAGTTAATTCATAAATATATTTTAACCCTGGCAGAGATTTATGTAATGTAAATCAATTCAAATAAATTATAATAATAAAATCTCCCTAAAAAAATATTATGTAGAACAAAGAAGCGACTTTTCTTTAAATTATAATAAAATAAATGAACTAAAATAAATAAACTAAACTAAATGAATTAAAATAATAAATTAACTATATTTTAATGACAAGCATGCATATAAAGCAACATTCTATTTTCTAAACAACCTGTTGATATTTGAACAACAAATATAAATCTATTTTAATGTTATTTATTTATCAGTTGCCAACAAAATTAAAATAGCATAAATTGACGAGACACATAAAATTATTAACAGCATTAAAAGCATATTACATACAGCGCAGTGATTCAGTGCAAAAAATTTGTCTTCTAAACCAATGTAGATAGCCAATACATCATATATACGAAATCTACAATACTAATACAACGCTTTATTATGAATAAAAATCTTTGGTTTTATTGGCAAAATTTCAAAATATATGGGGTATATTTTCTGCCAGAATAATATATGCTCATAGACAACAAAACAAAAACAAAATAATAATAATAATTAAGTACCTATCTACATTACCATATAAAGGGTTTTCCATTAGGGACATAACAATTTCGTATCTTTATATGAACGCACCTTTAAACTCTTTTAATCAACTGTCAATGTCAAAACGTTAGTTAAAGTCAACATTTTCATCATGGTAAAGTTGACGAACCACCAACGTTTGGAAATTATTAAAAATTACTACCGAAATTCTGAGTTGCTGGTCGCAATTTTAAGAGCGCTTACTCCAATTTTCGGCCGTAATAATCGTCCCACCCGACAGGCTGTGCGTGCTATAGTGGATAAATTCGAGTCCACATTTTCATTATTGGACGTTCCGGTGCCAAAAAGACGTCGTGCCGCTCGAAGCGAAGAAAATATCGCAGCCGTAAGTGCATCGATTCAAAATGACCCAAATCAATCGATTCAACGTCGTTCTCAAGAATTGGGCATCGCTCAAACGACACTGTGGCGTATTTTGCGAAAAGATATTGGCCTACATGCTTCCAAGATCAAATTTACTCAAGAATTAAATCCACTTGATCAATTGAAACGCCGAAACTTCCCCAATTGGGCTTTGACGAAGCTTGAAGAAAATCATCTTCAGCGATGAAGCTCATTTCTGGCTCAATGGCTTTGTCAATAAGCAAAATATGCGTTATTGGTCAATAACAAACCCACTAGTGCTTCTTGAGACACCGTTGCACCCGCAAAAAGTTACTGTTTGGTGCGGTTTTCATGCCGGAGGTGTGATTGGGCCGTATTTTTCGTGGATGAAAACGATCGTCATGTTACCGTCAATGGAGAGCACTATCGTGCTATATTGGAAGATTATTTGTGACCATAATTGGATGAACTTGACATCAGCTATATGTGGTCACAATCGATTTATTGCAAGGCAAATTCGATGTATGTGATATCTCGAGAAATGGTCCGGTCGAATGGCCGCCTCGTTCATGCGATCTAACACCATTGGATTTCTTTTTATGGAGCTTTATCAAGTCACTGGTCTATGCCAACAAGCCAGCAACTTTAGACGAGCTCAAAGACAACATCCAACGCGAAATTGCCAACATTCCGGTCGAAATGTGTGCTAGAGTGGTGAAAAATTGGTTCCAAAAAATCGACCACTGTAAACGGGCTCGTGGTGGTCATATGACCGAAATCGAATTTCATTCATAAAATGTAATGCTAATGGAAAACCCTTTATCAATAATATCGAGCAAGATGGCACCATTTAAAAGTAGAACAACAACAAAAATCAAATAGTCACAAAGCAAAATATCTTATGTCTGATTATGAAATTTTCGGTTTCAAGTCCAAACATTGTTAGAACAATAGTCTCAAAAATATTTTACTAAACCAAGATGAGTGAAACGTGTGATACATGTGATTTACGTACAAATTTGAATGAATTAAAAAAAATTTTTTTTTTTATTATTTAATTACAAATCCAAAATGTTGCAATCAAATATATTATGTTATTCCTTTTGAGTAAATATACAGCTGTCTATTTGATCAACAAAAAGGAAATTGCACAATATACACATATATATCAACATTTCCTCCTTCTCTTGCTCACTACTCTCACAATCCCATTCTCACTCTGTCAATTTCTAAATATTTATTTTATATTTTATATTTTATTTATGTATATTTCAGTAATTAGTGTGAGAAAATATTTGGCACACAACACCAAAGTGATGTAACCGAGTATATCATCAAAACAAAGTGTACATAAATATAATGAATGGCGAAAGGGAAATATTTTAATTTTTGACAAATTACACTTTTACAAAATATTTTGTGATGGCTTAATCAGATATGTAAAGAAAAGTTCACATTCACAAATCTTTCAACTATTCATGTGTTATATTACAAAAACCATAGAGGCATTTCTGAGGTTACGAAATTATGTTGCGGACGCGACAATCATACGCATAATGATAGTATAAAGAAAAATAAAGACAATTGAAAGAATTTGCCACAAATTTTGAAAATTTTATAGAATTAGATGAGTACTATTTTTAAACAAAAAATTGGTCATGGTCGAGTGCTTGATAGATGATTCAAAATGTAGCGTTGCGGATATGACGAAGAATGAAAGTGCGTTTGGAGTGTGCATTGGAATTTAGAATTACTATACGTTTTCGAACAATTGTCAAATTAATTTACTCGACCTCATTATATCATCATCTTTTCATCATCTTTCTACAACATTTAGTAAATAGCGACTGTGACATTACGGACGTGACAAATTAATCTATGTACCTTCTATAACATAACGTATAGCAGACGCGTCATTACGGACGCAATAAATTTAATTTCAAAATAATTAACTCTCAACTAATATCTTGGTGTGACTAATTCCCCACTTTTTCATTATATATTTGGTTTAAAAAATTTTTTTTTAAATTTATTCCAAATGCTATACAATTAAATACATAGAAATTTTAAAATGTGCCAATTTAAGAGCTTCTTGTCAAAAACTTGACACATTTTCATTCAGTCAACAAAATTTCCCTTTTCCAAAATCGTAAAAACTTTGGAAATCAATTGAAAAATGATGGCAATTAACCCAAAAACGGAATTTAAAAGTAAATCGAAAATTTGAATGTGTTGAATACATTTTAAACGTGTGAAACTCGAAATATTTGAATTCGTCCAATAAAATTTACGGTTCCAAAACTGCAAAAATTTTAGAAATCGTTTGAAAAATGATGGCAAGTAACTTGAAAACGGATTTTTATGATAAATCGAGCATTTGAGGGTGGTAAAAACCTGTTAAACACCCCAAACTTTAAATATTTTCATTTGGGGCAACAAAATTTCCACATTCCAAAATGGCTAAAACTTTGAAAATCAATTTTTAAAGATGAATTTAAAATCTGAGGATGCAAATTGGCAATTTGAAATATTTGCATTCAACTTACAAAATATTCCCTTCTAAAAGCCATATAAACAAGTAGATCAAATTGTAAATCGAAAATTTGTGTTTGAAAGAAAAAGAGATCTAAAACCTCCACCCTATTGAATTTTTTGTCTTTTGCATCAGCGCCTAATCGTGTATTTAGGCCATATTTTAAGAATTTCAAAAAAAAAAAAAAAACACCATGAATTTCAAATTGTTCCATTTTATTTTCATATTTTGTTTAAATTTTTCTGGGAAAGGCCCATATATATGCACATGAATATACATGCTCATACATGCTTGTATTATTTGTCTTTAAAATTTTTTTCTTCATATTCTATTACAATAATATTCGCAACTCAATTTGATTCACTTTAGTTCAACAATTTCTGGGAAAGGCCCATATTCATGAATTAACTCTTTTTGTATACACGTATGATTAGTCTTAAAAATGTTTTCTTCTTCAACTTCTATGGTACAATCACTTGTAACTCAAATTAATCAAACAAAAACCAAAAAACAACACACAAATCCATGCATATTTTCATATGCAACATGCTGCAAAACTATGAACAACATGCTCATATGAATGTTATGAATTTTTTTCGCTCGTCTACGTTGTTATCTGCGTTTGGCTGCATTATTTCAGGTGAGGTGAATGAATTTGAAAATATTTTTACACGCATAATAATTATTCACATATACAACTCATGTACTCATCCCATGTATACTAGATATTGCAACAGAAAAAGCAGCAACATAATGTTAACCCACATAAGATTTTTCTTGTGAAATCAACGTGAAAAAGCACACACACACACACAACAACAACAACCAAAACAACAGCGATGGCGTCAAGAATTTTATAATTTTCTACGGAGGCATCTAAAGTCACATATTTCTAACTAAAGCCTACATAAATATTGTTTATATATGCACATGTGTGAGGTGGTGTTTATGTAATAAAGGCATATATGTAAAATACAGAAAAATGTGAATAATATGAATATTTTTTGTAGCCATAGTATATATATTTTCACATGTGTTTTGAGTAGACTTTATGATGATTACATAGAGGTAATTGCTTACACCTATTCGTATTAAAAAAAATAAGTGTGCGTATGCATAAGTACCCAGTCGAAAAAGAGTAGCGATAGTAAGGCAAAAGGTAAGCAAATTTCCCACAAATTATTACAAAATTTTTCATTAAAGAATTCTTGAGTTCCTACTGACCATCTACGTTACTTTTTTTTTTATTTTGATGTAGTTCTTTTTTTTTTGTGCCTGGTGCATTAATGTTGTCACAATAACATCACAATCATATGTTTTAAACACTTCAGTTGAATTTAGTGGGCATATTAATGTAAAAAAAAGACTTTTATTTATTTTAAACAATTTTTTAATAAAATATAATCTTTTAAGCATACAAATAAATTTTTAATTTTTTTTTTTTTTTGCATTTATATCTTTGTGAATTATGGCGCCAGATTATTGTATTTTGTGTCTTGCGTGTTGGTAAATTGTTGTACATATATTTACATGTATTTTTTCACAGTTGATGTAAAGAAAGAAAATAATATTTATGTACACAAATATATATACAAGAGAAAAGGCATAATAAAAAATAATAAAAATAAAAAAACGCCAGATTTTTCGAGAAATTTTTTATTTTCAAAATTATGACCGATACATAAACACGAGCAGAAAAATAAAAACATTTCTTTTGTGACTTTTCCGAGCAATGTGTACATCATTAAACAAATAAAAAATAAAAGCCATGCCCAAATAAATGCCATCATAAATGTAGATGCATATATGTATATAAACAAAAGAAAAATTCCACTAAACAAAGGCGACAGACAACTAAGTGAAAAAATGAAAGCATTAAATTTATTAAGAAATTTTAATTAATATTATGCAAGCAAGTGCATTTTTGATTCTATTCAATTTGTTTGCAACATAAATTAATACACACTTTAGAATAGTTTTTAAACAAAAAACTATAAATTGCTAAATCTTGTTCATATAATACTTGCATAATTATTGGCTTATTGCAACAACATTCAATGTATGTACATAGTGAACGTGAGGTGTGCAAAATTAAAAGCATTCAATAGCATTGCAATTTGCTATTACTTATGAGGCATATGAGTTGAGTTGAGTTTTAGCCAAAAAAAAAAAAAAAAGAACAAGAAAAACAGTCAATAAATTTTCTTAAATTTTGCACAAATTCAACACATTTTTTATTTTTAAATTTTTGTCTGTTTTTGTACATTCAAATATGCAAATAAAACATATGCTTGACTCACCTGATGAAACAACAACAAAAAATTCCTTTTTAAACTAATACGAAAAAAAAAACACGTAATTAAATGAATTAATAAAGCACTTTGTAGGTATTTGTACTAGAAATTTCAATACCATTAGACAAAAGAATAAATAAATAAAATAATAAAAGATAAACAGACAATTTTTTTTGGCACACATTGTAGCTAATAAATAACTCAAAGTGTGCAAAGTGTAGAATCGAAGTTATCGAAGTATCGAAAATTTAGTGTGCGGAGCTAATTTGAACCCAAAATTAATATATTGAAAAATAGGCGTAATCGAATAAAAATTACGCCTACATTCCATACAAAAGTGTGATTCAAATGTATGTTTTAACACTTTACCGTGAGAAATTATAAATCTATCAAGGCAAAATTTGCTGTATAATGTTAATCTCAGCACAGGATAGATATTTGTAAAAATGGGGGTAATCGGATAAAAATTACGCCTACCTTCCATACAAAAGTATGCATTCAAATGTATGTTTTAACACTTTACCGTGAGAAATTATAAAGCTATCAAAGTCAAATTTGCTGTATAAAGTTAGTCTCAGCACAGGAGAGATATTTGTAAAAATGGGCGTAATCGGATAAAAATTACGCCTACCTTCCATACAAAAGTATGCATTCAAATGTATGTTTTAACACTTTACCATGAGAAATTATAAAGCTATCAAAGTAAAATTTGCTGTATAAAGTTAGTCTCAGCACAGGAGAGATATTTGTAAAAATGGGCGTAATCGGATAAAAATAACGCCTACCTTCCATACAAAAGTATGTTTTCAAATGAATGTTTTAACACTTTACCATGAGAAATTATAAAGCTATCAAAGTCAAATTTGCTGTATAAAGTTAGTCTGATCAAAGAATAAACAAATATAAACAATTTGGGCGTATTCGGATAAAAAACTACATCTACCTCCCATATAAAATCATGTCGTTAAATGTGTTTTCCCACATTTTGCACGCGAAAATATAAAGCTTTCGCGATAAAATTCAATATATATAGCTAATCTGATCACAGAATGTATATATAGTAAGATACGCATAATCAAATAAAAACTACTCCTTCTTCCCATTCAAAAGAATGCTTTTGAATGCATGTTTGCACTCTTTGTGCACGAAAATACAAAGTTATCAAACTGAAATTTTGTACATACGATCATTTCGATTAATAATACGACATAATCGAAAATGAAGTGAATCCGATAAAAACTACAGCTACTTCCCATACAAATTTATGCTTCCGCATACCTATTTTTTACACAAAAATATAGAGTTATCAAGCTGAAATTTTGCACATGCGATTATATTTGGTAGTGGAATGAATGACTTCGAAAATGAATGAAATCAGATCAATACCAATTGCATCTCTCATACAAAATTATGTTTCCGATTTTTTTTTTTGTTTGACTATAAAATATTTTGATAAAAATGTACTTTCTATTTAATGATAGTAATAAAATTACCAAATCAATTGATCAATAAAAATCAATACTCGATAAATCGTTTATCGACATACAAAATTTATGAAACGGATACATGTTATTAGATTAATAAATTTAAGTAAACATTTTATTTTATATTTTATGTCAAAACAAGTTTTTCAATACTAATTTGATTGAAAATCCACACACAAAGTAAATTAATAAAAATTTTAATGATTTTCATTTCAATTTCAAATAAATTGCATTATTATCAGCAGGTTCTAAATTAAAATTTGCTATAAAAATGTATATATCAAAAAAACAATTAGCAATTTATATCAAATTTTTATTTGCTAGTTTAATAAATTTCAAATGAATATTCATCTAATCAAAAACATCAAAAAAAATATATAAAATCAAATAAAAATTGCCAAAAAAAAAAAAGACAAGAGGAAATCTAAGGAAAAATCATCTAAAATTACTTCCAAACATGCAGACTTCATAATCACAATTATAACAATAATAATAATAATAATAATAATGAAATTCATATAAAATTCAACAATGAAAATAATATTGTAATTAAGTTGACATGGCGCTTTGGTCAATACCAAACAAGTTAAATAAATATCAATTTATAAGTACGATATATGTCTTGTATATACTATATGCTATATGTAAACATGAACATGAACAGAAAATGGCGTTAACAATATTTGCTAAATTGAGTATAAACAAATTAGTCGAGTTATTAAAGCACTACAAGTTGATTGACTGAGCAAAAAAAAAAAAACAAGGGGAGCAAATATGAAACCCACGAAAAATTACTACATAAAGAATTTATTATTACAACGACAAATAAACAATTTGTACAATTTGTATGTAATAAAATATAAAGAAATAAACAAACACAAAAATTAAGTTATTATAAAGCACTTTAGTCATGGTGATTTAATTTTTATATGTAGGCATGTATGAATTCATAAGCATATGTGAAATACGCACGCAAATCATTTAATGACAGATATAATAATATTTATTATAACTTATGCTAAAACAGAGGAAATAAAAAAAAAAAATATATATATTCGTACTTGTACGTTCCATCAGATTTACATAAATATGCATACAGTTATTAATAATCAATTTCATTCAAAATAACTAAAATATTTATGCAAATATTTATGCACACACTTTCGTATATTGATGATTTGTTTTTTCATTGATTCATTTTGGCTATATTAATTGAAAATATTTTATTGAATATGAATAGTAATTATAGGCAACATTGCATAAGTTGCTTGCCATTTATTTGCAAGTGGGTGTTAAATATAATTTATTGATTTTTAACTTATTCAACGATTTTGTTTACAAACAGTTGAATTTTGAAAATTATTAATAATAATAATAATAATAATAATAATAATAATAATAATAGTAAAGAAATAAAAAATTGATTGTAAAACAAAAATCACGAGATCTCGTTAACAAGTCATTATTTGTATTGGCTCTACGATTATTCGTATGTGTATCACATAATACAATATGATAACAATTAAATCATGTGACATTTGTTTTTCACACTTTCAGCAGACTAATGGTTGATTTAGATAATAATCATACAGCAATTATTGCATATACAGGGTGATTTTTTAGCAACTTTCTTTTTGGCAACACTGTTTTTGGCAGCTCAGCTGTTTTCGTTGTTGTTGTTGTTGTTGTTGTAACAGACAACGATTTCGAAATCACGAATATGTATGTAAATCAGCTTGAGTTGTTGTTGTTCACATCGACCAGGCTCCAGGAAGACGACAGCCTTCAGGGGGCGCCTTCTGGGGCAAGCGAAAAGATGACGGATGTCGTGCGGGGTCTGTTGGCACCGCGGGCACCTGTACTAGAGCTCAAATCATCGAGCATGCATGACTCACATGCCCATCAAATGAGCGTAGGCTACCACGGATATTACGCGGAGGAGGCACAATCTGCGTTAACCAGTTGTTGGGGTGTAATGGAAGATGGCAGGAAGGAAGAAATTGTTGCGAAAGCAGCTCGATGTGTTCACGCACCTTTAGCATTCGCGTTTCCTGATGTAGGTGATCCTCAGGTGACATCTTATGGCAGCCCGAAATCATAATGATGATTTACAATGATTACAAACTTTTTTTTTTTTGCCCAAAATGGAAGAGCTGGACGTGGCTGACATGTGGTTTCAACAAGACGGCGCCACATGCCACACAGCGCGTGAAACAATGGCCCAATTGAGAGGCGAGTTCGGTGAACAGTTTATTTCACGTTTGGGGCCGGTCAATTGGCTGCCTAGATCGTGCGATTTAACGTTTTGAGACTATTTTTTGCTAGGACTATGTTAAGGCTCATGCCTATAGCGACAAGCCCGCAACAGTTGACGTACTGGAAGTCAATATTGAAGAATTCACTCGTGAGATACCGGCCAATATGTTGGAGAGAGTATGCCAAAATTGGATCCAACGTATGAACCATTTGAGGCGCAGCCACGGTCAACATTTACATGAAATCATCTTTAAACATTGAGTTATATAGATCGTTCTATCGACTCAAATGAAGATTTCATACATTTTTCTAAATTTTAAAAAATCACTACACAAGTTACAAGTTAGTCAAAATGTTTTAAAAATTAGGCCTATGAAGCACCATTCGCATCGGCTAACCATTAGTTAACCAACAAATATATATTTCTTCCTTACTAAATTTTGCTACAAGCTACTAGTTACTTTTAAACTTGACGGCTTAACATCAAATATTAATTAAATGATCTATTTGTATGTATAACTTTGTCTTATCTCTTGATATTGATGAATTCATTGAATTCATTAATAATAATCAGAAAAAAAAAACAATGCCAAAAACACCGGAAAAAATTACTCCAAAATTGGACAATCTTTTAATGGCAAAGCAAGTAAACAAAATTATGTAAATTTAATAAATTTATTTTGGAATTTTTTTGTTTGTATTTTATATTTTGATATGTTTTTACGGACAAAAAAATGGGATATGCAAATAAGCAAAACGCATACAATAAATTGACACAATGTCGTCAACAATCATGACAAGAGTTGTTGTTGTTGTTATTAATGTATTATTGTCCGTTTTGGGTGTTTGTTTTTTTTTTTGTTTTATTATATTTATTTTTATTATTTTGTTGACTTCTGAATGAGGCTGCTGCTGCTGCTGTTGCTACTACCGATTATTACTGCGACTGCTTGCTACATAACAAAGAAGAGCAAAGGAAATAAGTAACAATTTCATGTTGATTGCGTGCAAAAATAAATTATTGAAACAATAACAATAACGAACAAAATCAAGAGAAACAATGCAAAAAAATTCAAGTAATATGTTTAAATGAAATTAAATGAATAGCAGCAACAATGACTTTCAACAATCTGTATAGCATTTAATTGAGAAATTACACTCGATTTTTCCATACAACATTTCAAAGAGGTGCAAGCACATTTTATAAAGATTCAAATTGATTATAAAGATACTCCAAAAGTATTAGCATTGAAATTATTCAAAAAAATCATCATTAAAACTAATTAATCTAAAAGTATGTACATTTAATATATAACAACTCTGAAAAAGTTTTTTCCGATGTCCCGATAAATACACGAAAACCATACCGAAGCATATATTCTTTAGCTTTTCGATTATTTTGAAAACTGGTGATTCAAATGTGCAATAATAACTATTTTTACTAGAGCTATGTGATTAATGTTTTAATCAACAATCTGAATAATCAAATTTCTGATTAATCAATGATTCATCAATGACAATTTTGATAAATAACATAGCGATTAATCAAAATTGAATTTATTTGAAAATCATAATTTTAATTAATCAAAGATATTCGAAAATATTTATAATATTTTTGCGACACAAAGAAAAAAGAAAAATTAAAGAGCATTCAAAAAATTTCAGGAAAAATAAAACTAATTTGAACAATTTTTGATTAATCGAAATTCTGATTAATAGATTTTTTACTTTGGTTAATCAAAACGTTGAAAAAAATTAATTAATCACACCTTTGATTAAATTATTAATCGCACAACCAAAATTTGTGCGAATAAAATATACAGGCGGCTCCAATAATCGTCGAATTGAAATTAATCGTCAAATCAGCATATTGATTAATCATAATAAAAGTATTTACACAAAATATTCAAAAATATTTACAATATTTATTCCAATGCAAAGAAAAAAATATTAAGAAAATGTCAACCAATTCACGAGCAAAAAGAAAATCAAAATTTTAAAAAAAATTGTATTAATCGAAATTGTAATTTATCGATTAATTTGTATTTTGATTAATCAAAACGTTAATAAAATGAATAATTAATCAGAATTTTGGTTAATTCGACTCTTTGTTTAACCGATTAATTGCACAACCTTACTTTGTGCGAATAATATCATATAATATAAGCACGTTGCACTTCTACTAATCGATTAACTGTTTAATTTCGATTAACCGAAAAGGTCCCACAGTCGTTAAAATTTGTAAAAATACAGATACTTGGAGATTAAGCGGATAGCAGAATAGTTTTAAGTAGTCCAGGAGACCCAGCAAAATAAAGGGTTATCCATTTCGTGGTTTCAAAAGTATAGAGCTAGAATTCGACATCTGTCAAACTGAGTTGTTAAAACAATTTTTTTCTTTTTCAGTTCAAAGTTTGACATTTGCGAAAATGGATCGCTTAACTATCGCACAACGCATTAAAATTGTAAAAACCTACTACAAAAATTGTGATTCTGACACAGCCACATATCGTGCTTTAAGAGGAGATTATGGTTTACATAATCGTCCAACTACGCAAGCAATTGGCAAAATTGTGAAGAAATATGAAGAGACTGGATCTGGTTACAGATATTGTAAGGCCTGTGCATCATCGTTTCGCTCGTACCACCGAAAATATCGCTGCAGTAAGTGAAAGTGTTGCCGAAGACCCGAATGTGTCGATTCCTCGTCGTTCTCAGGGATTAGGACTGTCTTACGGCACATTATGGCGTATTTTGCATTTGGATCTACACTTACATCCATTAAAATCCAGCTCACACAACAACTGAAGCCAGTTGACCATTCACAACGTCGTAGATACGTCGAATAGGTGCTTGAACAACAGGCGGTGGACGGCGATTTTTCGAACAAAATTTTCTTCAGCGACGAAGCACATTTCTCACTCGGTGGGTATGTTAACAAACAAAATTTTCGTATTTGGGGTTCTGAGAATCCTCAAGTAATTGAAGAGAGGCCACTACATCCACAAAAAGTCACTGCTTGGTGCGCTCTTTGGTCCGGAGGTGTGATTGGACCTTACTTCATCGAAAACGACGATGGAACGACTGTCACCGTCAATTCGGAGCGTTATGGTCATATGATAACCGACTTTTTTTTTGCCTGCTATTGAAGAATACGACTTAGTGAATATGTGGTTTCAACAAGACGGTGCCACATCCCACACAACTCGAGCGAATATGGCTTTATTGCAAGAGAAATTTTCTGGCCGCGTAATTTCTCGTAGTGGCGATATCAAGTGGCCACCAAGATCATGCGATTTGACACCGCTTGACTTTTTTTTGTGGGGCTACGCGAAAGACCGTGTTTATGCAGATAAACCTTTAACTCTTGAGCACCTAAAAACCAACATTCGTCACGTTATGGCTGAGATACCGCCCAATATGTGTCAAAAACTGGTCGAAAATTACCTCAAAAGAATCGATGCTTGCAACAATTCGCGTGGTGGTCATTTAAATGATGTAGTATTTCACACATAATGTCAACGTTCAAACTTTATAATAAAAAAGAAATATCATGATAAAAAATATTTTATATGTGTTTTATTTATATTTACTTTTGAAACCGCAAAATGGATAACCCTTTATTAATATGAAGTACGTACAGTTCTATTCAGGTATTCGATTAATCGGACGACAAGATCTCCGAAAAATAAACTACGAAAACATCAGGTAGCCCTGATTTCCATCCGACTTCGATAATTTTTAACTAAAACGATGAGGAAAATAGTCTTAAATATCGCATAATACCGCTCGATAGGTAAATATTTCTGTGCGAAAAATTATAAATCACACTTGAATGACAAATAAGCATGGTTTTCAGCCAATTGCGCTCGCCCTATCACGAGCACATCTGTTTGTGAGTAAAAATAATGTCATGCACCACGTTTCAGATCGATTTCTCTACCATCGCGGCAAATTTTATACGAACAGACAGTCAACCACGGCTAATTCGGCTAAGCCATGTGACTTTTATCGATTATATTTATACATTTTCGAATCTATCATGCCCTTTTATTGGTATATCAAAAGAAGACATAAACCCAATATACATTTGACCTACTGAACTTTAGCTATAAAAATTAATTTGTTGAAATATCAAATAAAAAATTGCAATTATTTGCCATATTGAGTTAAGAGTGTTTGGCGCACATTAACACATTTGATAACATATACCTGATTATCGATCGAGGCTTATCAATAGTATTTTTGATTATATTTTATATAGATATAATACAGACAGTGAGGCAAATATATACAAATCACCTGAAAATTGCAATCATGATGATACAAATTGCAATAATTTGATGTACATTCCAAGTAGAGGGGGGGGAACAATAAAATCGACAGAAAATCTTATCTAAATTTGAAAACCGATGATACTATTAAAGTAAAGATAATATTAAAGTTTCTTATTTATATTACACATAAATATTTAGCCACTTTGCATAAAATATTAAATATAAAATAACTGTTAAGACTACATATGGATATTTACGTTAAAAAAAGACGCTTAACCAAAACTAAACAAACTAGTCTTACAGGCAAAAATTAAAAAACAAAAAAAAATTTTATCAAGAAATTTTGTATCGTACAGAAAATATGCTCTGCACCAATTCAATTCACCACAGCATAGAGTTTGTATACAATAATATTTTGCAAATTTATTACAATTTTTAAGTTGGCGTGAACATCATCACTTAAAAAAGTCGCACCACATCAGTTGTGGACGAGATATTATAGCTCACATGCTTCAATATCAAATCACCAACTCTCGTACGAATCAACAAGAAAATGTTACCTACACTGATGAAAGAATCAACAAACATTTATCAAAATTAAGAGCACATATACCGCAATATATGAAACAAGATTGTTTTTTTTTTTGTTATTATACTTCAATGGAATGCTTTAGTTTCAAAAACCTGTTCAAAGTATAGGGGCACGTGCCACTCTCATAATACTCTCAGTGAGTATTGAATATTACACACTATTTTTACATACATATTAAATGCAGGTTTTTGATTTAAATATATGTATTTACATAAAATACTACATATAAAGCTAGATTGTAGGATGAATCACTTACTCGTACTCGTGCTAGTATTAGAGTAAATATGAATTTTCAAATGCAATAACAAGCGACAGAGTATCAAATTTCTAAACTATTTTTATTAAAATAAAATAAAATAAACGAAAAAAAAAAAAAAATAAATACCAGAATTACCAACATCGGATATTCTTCATTAAATACTAGTATATCATCATTAAATATTATGTATACAAGAAATGTTCTCTAGTTTCTTTTACCGTACCTCTATGCACACAAAAAAAGAAAAAGAAACTCGATTAAATTGAAGCATCATTTATATTAATTTACATTCATTTCAACACAAATTGCAATTTACTAATACATACAATATACTTTATAGATGAAAGAAAAGTGCAACATAAGGAGAGAAATAATGTTGCATGTAATTTGCTTAAAACGAAATAGAAATTAAGTGGGATTTAACATCACATAAATATATAAATCATATATAATTTGTGTTAAAATGATTCAACTGTTTAACAGCATAACTAACTAACAGCATAGTGGCATAGAGAAATTTGTTTGTGGTACAATGTGGACTAAAAAAAAATAATGACTCCAACTTTAAATGATTTCGGATTTCACAAGATTCAGTTAAAATATATTAAAATGATCTCTCAAGACTAATTGCAATTGCAATTATCTTTGAATTGTAGTACAAATCCTACTGCTTTTGCTTTATAAAGTGAATGAGAATTGCAAATGACTCTAAATCGCAACTAAATAAAAATTGTGAAGAGGCGATAGAATAATTCTTCGAACACAAAATCGGTAATCTGGAAGCATTCCTAATCAATGTCACTATTACCTGACAGACAGTGGCATAGGGAAATTTATTCGTGATACAATGTGGATCTAAAAAAAATTATTCAAATTTTAAATGATTTCGTATTTCACAAGATTCAGTAAAAATATGTTAAAATGATCCCTCAAGACTAATTGCAATTGCAATTATCTTCGAATTGTAGTACAAATCCTACTGCTTTTGCTTTATAAAGTGAATGAGAATTGCAACTGACTCTCAAACGCAAGTAAATGAAAATTGTGAAAAGGCGATAGAATAATTGTACACAAAATCTTGGAACCAAAAATCACAAAATCTTCCAGGTTCGAATCTTGTGAAATACGAAATCATTCATTCATCCATAATCAATGCCAATGTGGATAAAAAAAAAAGGACTCAATCTTTAAATAATTTCGTATGCGAATTTCACAAGATGCCGTTAAAACATTTTAAAACTAATTACGGGTCTACGTCTCGAAACACTCGACCACGCGATCGACGAAGGTTCATTCAACTTAGCAGAATACGGAGATACTATGTATGGAAACAAATTAACGAATTTTCGTATTCTTGCTGCTACAACAACAACAACTAATTACAATGAAAAATATCATTAAATTGCAGCACAAATCCTAATGCTTTTCCTTTATAAAGTGAATGACAATTGTATTGCAACTGACTCTCAACCGCCACCGTTTGAAAATTGAGAAAAGTCCCTCGACTTTCCCCGCATAAAGTGAATGAGAATTGTAATTGGCCCTCAAAATTGCACTAAATGAAAATTGCGAATTGCGACAGAATAATTCCAGCACCAGAACAACAAGAGAATGCTCTAGAGAAGCATTCATAATCAATATCATAACATCATCACCATTTTTACACCTCATTTTGTACCTAGTAATGCATACAGTAGTACGTACATACTATAAAAATATAATTGACGTATAATTTAACAGAAAACAATAAGCAGTATTTTAAGCAATAATTACTTCCTTTTTTTTTTCTGCCATCTCTAAAAATGTACAGTATCTATAAATTACCATAGGCGCTAGATTTTAAGACTGCCTACCTACCTACATACGTAGATATTTCTCTATTAGAATGTATCGTCGTCGTATGGTTCGAGATCAAATCAAAATGCCAAAAAGTAGGTCAAATAAACGGTAAACGCCTGCATATAGTTTACTCTACCAATATTACCATAGTTAAGGCTAATATCACATTCGTCATTACCATCATTATCATCAACGTGATCATTACAAATTTTATTACCATTAAATACAACAACAAGAGTGGAATATAACAATAGAATTATGGGGAGGGGGAAAAAAAAAACCATCGTAAAACTGTGTATCACACTAAACGTCAGTCAGGTAACCAAATTCCGCACACTAAAATTGCAACTATCTAACGTGTACAGATACGATAAATAGAGAAATGAACGAGTGCATAAGAAAAAAAAAAAAAAAAGAAAATGTACAATAAAATCTTATAATGAAAAATGAAGAAAAATAGTGAAAGAAATATATACCAACTTGAAAAAAAAAATTGTATTCGCCTCAAGTCGTATTGAAATATAGTAATTTGTTCTTCTTAACGGAGAATTTATTATGTAAAATAATACGTTGTGAACGTAAAGAAACGTAAAGCATGCTCGTGGTGGTCACCAAGAAAACACCAACTATTTCTACAATACATGCTAAATGGTATGAGAGAAAAATTGTGAAAAGTCTCTAAGAGCGAGAATGGAAAACAAGCAGTTCAACTATACGAATGAATGCGCTTTTGAATTTTTGGTGCTAGTGCTGGTGGTGGTGGTGGCAATGATAGTAGATCGTATAAGACGATCGCTATATGTCGCGCTTTTGTTGTTATTCTATAGCATTGTAATTTATTTCAAAATGTTCTCAACCTTCCAGAGAACAATAAATCTAAGCATAGACAATTTTCACCACTATTACCCACCACCAAATCTCCCATGCTGCTTGCTAGCCCTTTTTTCTTACATGAATTGAAATTTAAGCCAAACACCTTTTCTTCGTTCTTTATTGTTGGCTTTCTTTATTTATTTCTTTCTTTTTCTTTGTAGGTACAGTTAGTTATTATGAAAGTTACACATACCATAGACAGTATAGTGTTGCACACTTGCACCGTCCATCTCTGCTTCTTCTTTTTTTTTTTAATGTCTCAAAAAAAAAAAATTTTTTTTTTATTTTTGGTATTCACGGTTTACCTAAATTATGGCTTACATATTTTATACTACTATGAAATATTTTTCATGATGTAAATTATACATAGTGCCAAGTGAACTTTATATTCTTTTAATGATTTAGTAAGTTTCAGAACAAAGAAACTTGAATAAAAATGCATGAACCCATCTTGGTTTTTATGATGTTTTTTTTCTATACAAGACGATATATAATTTCAAAAATTACAAAAAAAAAATATACATAATAATGATGTGAACAGAAATTGTATAGGAGAAAGTTGTTTAGGTTGGGTCAGTGCGCGTAGGATGAAACAATATTTTTTCCACATTTTTGACTTGAAATATTTCTCGTAACCTGACTAGAGTTGTTTCTATTTAATATAATATTTCATGGTTCACAGGATTTCCAAAGATATTGTAAAGCGAAAAAGAAATTAGACTAGAAATGACGTCATAATAGCTCCAGATTTCTTTACTGCACACATCGGTTAGGTTATATGGCTGCCCTCTCTCTGAGAGGACACACTTAGACCAGAAAGGCCCATTGTGATATCACCGAGGTTCTCTTCCATACTGTTGTGCGTGTTAAATTTGGACAGCATTGGAAGGGAACTACTTATATTAGCCGGTTCCGAACGGCAGAACCCTTGTGACATCACTTTAACTTAGTTTTGTCACAGAGTTCTTTTAAGAAGCACTTTTGACAAATTGTTACTGCCGGAAAACTTGCCAATTCTTGCTGGCAGGTGGGTACAGTTCGAAAGAAAAATCTTTTCGACATTAAATTTTGTTATGCGACCTACAGATCAGAAGGCCAACGCACTAACCACTTATCTACGTCAACCCCCTACTACACACATAGAAATATACGAAAATTGCGCTTGGCATGCCCATCTTTACCGCAATAAACGAAATTTCAGTGGGTTAAAATATAGGGGTTAGTGGGCGCGACACGCCCATTTTTTAGTAAACATTAAACTACTATAATTTTCATATATTGCTATCGCACACTTATTTTTAAGAGGCATTTAGCGACATAATTCCCTGGATTGTAAAAGTGGCTTTGTATGGCAGCTACATTAAATAGTGGGCGTGGCTGGCCCAATTTCTGCGAAATTAATTTGTACTACAATGACAATCTGCATATCAAATATGGACCTTCTAACCACAAGGATACGAACATTATGACGACTGAAAGAAAGGTACATTAAACAATGGGCGTGACACGTCCATTTCAAGCGAAACTATTTACTCCTTGCAATAGCAATCTACGTGTCAAATATGGATGTTATAGAAGAAAGAAAATGTAATTTAAGATGGTTTAAAGTGCGAAATGTCCGACTTTATGTGGAAGCTACATTAAATTATAGATACACTAGCCCACTTCTTGAAAAAAAAATGTTTTCCCCATGCAGTATTCTTTTACGGACCAAAATATGTTTGTCATAAATCGGAAATAATGTAAATTATGGCATTTTAAAGCGGAGAAAAAATTGCGACTTTATATGGCAGCCACATTAAATAGTAGGCGTGGCTCACCGATTTCTGACAAACTGATTTTACCCCCTATAATGCTAATCTGCGTCTAAAATATTGTTAACTTAAGCGAAAAACTTGGGAAATTATGGCGATTTAAAGTTTTGAAAAATTCTACAACTTTGTATGGGAACTACATTAAATAGTGGGTGCGGCACGCCTATTCCTTGTAATATTATTTAGCACTATGTAATACTCAACTGCGTCTAAAATATGATTGACGTAAGCGAAAAACTTGGA
Source organism: Megamerina dolium (assembly GCA_963854835.1). Taxonomy (NCBI): domain Eukaryota; kingdom Metazoa; phylum Arthropoda; class Insecta; order Diptera; family Megamerinidae; genus Megamerina; species Megamerina dolium. The sequence continues at coordinate 19,909,295 of OY978526.1, read as the reverse complement.
ATATTATGGCGATTTAAAGTTTTTTCAAAATCGTGCGACTTTGTTCAGAGCTATATTAAATAGTAGGCGTGGCTGGCCCATTTCTTGCAAAATGATTAACCTGTACAATATTAATCTACATGTGAAATACTAAGCAAAAAAAAAATACTAAAGTTATGACGATTTAAAATTTCTCTAAATTCTGCGACTTTGTATTGGAGCTGCTATATGGTAAATAGTGGGCGTGGCTTGCTCATTACTACAAAGTACACTATTAAGCTGCGTGCCACAAATTATTGCTCTGAGTTATAGTGAGTCTTTCAGATTTAATATTCCAAGCATCGTTTCTTTGAATGCTCCGCCGTGGGTGTGGCATTTACCTGATCATGCCAGTTATAAATAATGCCAATATCTTTATATCATAGATATCTCATGACACATTTCATCATAAAACCTCAACATTTATACAAATTATAGTGCAAAACAGCCAAATTACAGACAGACAGACAGATGAGACATGGAAGAACATCTTGAAATCAAATATTTAGGCGACGCTGATCTCTCCGGAGCTTCCTTCAAGTTTTTACTAAAATCTGGCATCTTAATATGACAAAATTCTCTATACTATACTTTAGAAAATCGGATTTATCCCATCTAATCTATGAAAAAAAAAAGTATTTTCTAACATCTCTCTGGCTTCCTTCAAGTGCTTACAAGTGCTGGGCATCCGAATATCCCAAAATTTAGATTTATTTCAACTAATCTACGAACAACGTATTTTCTAACATCTCTCTGGCTCACCGGCTTTCTAATGATACTTCATATTATCGAAATTATTATTGCCCAAAATATTTCATAACTCAAAATACAGACCTTTCTCCCTACATATCGTAGACATAGAAAGAGTATATCACCTTGATCAAAAAGTTCCCGGAATAACCACCGTGTGGCGCTTTCATCGTTCCAATTTGCCTTCTGTTTTTTTTTTTTTTTTTGTTAAGTTGGTACATCTGTTGTTGATATTCCCTCTAAATCTTAGCGTCATAGCTTGACATTTGCAAAAGTTACGTCGCCAAGAGTACATCTATCTCTGTGTGTTGGCAATTTTTTACAATTTTCAATCAATTTCATGCAAAAAAGAGACCATATTGACGTCGCAAAAGACATGATTTGAGAGGCTGAATCCGATCCCACATTCAAATTGAAACGATGGGAGCGCCACACGGTGGTTATTCTGGGAACTTTTTGATCAAAGTGGTATTTTTGAGCAGCTACAACTCGCTTAGAAGTATCCACAGAACAACATAACTATGATAATAAGACTATTTTAAATAAATTTATGCTCACAACTTCTATTTCATTAGTCTGTTTGTTTTCTTAGTAATTTTAGATGAGATTGTAGAGTAGTAGTAGTAGAACATGCAATGTGTTTGAATGTACGTACACCGTTATGCACATCCGAGTGCATGAATTATACAAATATTTGTGCATATTGAGTTCCTTCCTTCGCATTCATAAAATATACATATTTCAATTGGCAGCAACACATTCATCGATTTTGTTTAGAGACTAAGTACATACTACCACCACTCCACTCCACTCCACTTGAATGCGGTAGTTGCATAGGATTTGATTTCATTTCCGCATATAAACGACTAAGTATGTTTATGAACATGTTGATTTGATTATCATTCGATTCTATTCGCATATATGTATTTGTTTTTGCAGCAAAAGAATATTATATGCGGGTAGGGGGTACTTATATGTGTGTGAAACACAAGCGTGGTCATTGATTTCTTTTTATTGCAACATAAATATTTTCACACACCAACAAAAGCATCATAAATTTTTCAATTAATATATTTATATAATCACAGAGATTCACGAGAGAGATGAAAGATTTATGAAATTCAAAAAAAAAAAAAATATCATAAATTGCCACAAATTGCCATGTTGCTTATACTTAACCCTTTTTGCTTTCTTTGGGATTCCAAGAGTGAGCGAATAGGAAAGACCTTATACCTGTGTATGCATTTGCATTCTGACACAATGCCAAGCAATTGGCAGAAATTAAAATAAAATAAAAAAAAATGACAATCAACAGAGATCAACAAACAAATAAATGAATGAATGAATAAATGAATTGGTGGTTGGTTCTGTTGCTGCTTCGGGATTCTGCTTTCAATTAATTGCGTGTCAAAAGTATCTCAATTAAAATGGGCGCAACAGTGTGTGTGTGTGTGTGTGTGTGTGTGTGTGTGCGTGAGTGTTTATTCATAAAAGACACACAAACAACAATAACCACAAATTAATTAATACTTTATTTCCGCACACACAGCACATTTTTTAATTAAATGTGTAGTTGTTGGTGTTGCTACTGCTGCTGCTGTTGCTTCTACTGCTATTGCCCTCTTGCATTGTTTATTTACTTTTATGGAATGCATTATTTTTTCCCCCACATATCCCTTTTCTTCTTCTTATATTCCATCATCATCATCATCATCATCATCATCATCATCATCATCATGTTAGTTATATTGTCTATTGAATCAATTCATTTCAATTCACTGTGAATTGAATTTTTTGTTACCCTACAATTTGAACTTTGCACCATCGTACAACACATTCACATAAAAGTCAACTTTAATATGTGCAACAACAACAACACACATACAAGTGTACATATGTATATACGAGTACATAACAACAGTGCCAGCAATTAGGAGTGGGAGCTCCCATTTTAATTGAAAAATTTTTTTTAATGTTCCATAAGAATGCATATTGTTATTGTATGGCGCATCATCATCATCATCATCATCATCATTAGCATCATAATCATCATCAGCATCATCGATATATCCATCCGACTCTTTAGTTATTAGAATTTTTTGCTCCAATTGCAATTTCCTATATAAATATGTACATTAGGTAGGGTCATATTTGTTGCGCAAAAATCGTAGGGCAAAGAAAGAGCAACTAACAATGATTTCAAGTATTTTTGCCCAAGAAATCATGGGTCGAAATACAATTTTTTTCAATTATTTGTCACATTTTTTGCCCTTACTTATTTGATTCTTCCTAATGTACAAGTATATATAGTACATGGTGTATTTTTATACACATGTCAATTCATATATTTTGCTGTCAAGAGAGACTTTTGCCTCAATTGCTTGCTGTGCGCCGCTGTGATTGCAATGGAATTTATGTATTTGATTTAGTTTCAATACAAGTGTATGTGTATGCAGCATGCTTTTCAATCAAGCGCTTACTCGATGATGCTGACTGCAACTTCATATTATGCTCATACGAGTGTACCTACAACACGCACATCTTCCATCCATCTATCTAGTCTATTTGTGGTCTAAACATAGACTACATATATATATATATAAGTAGTCATTTATGCCTATATATGTATTTATATATATGAAACACATCGAATTAGATATTTCTATAAATGTATGGACGAATACTGTATTCAAGCAACGGACACACGGACACACAACAACAACTGAATGTGTGTTTCATCATTTTTTTTCTTTCAATTATGCTCATCCATTATTTATATGCATATATTTTGAATTATAGTGAAATAAAGCAAAATCAATTGCAGAAATTATATCATTGATGTGAATAATAGAAAATCAACTAACTTATTATTGAAAAACTGAAGAGCATCAACAAGACAATTCTATAGAAATCACCTGAATGCATACATTGCTTTGCTGCTTCAATCAATACGTTGATTGTTATTTTTATTTAGCATGGATCATTCATATTGAATGGATCACGCAAATATTTATGTACATTAAGCTGTCTTATCTAGTATGCAAAAAAAAAAAATTAAGTATTATTTTTACCAGGGAAACATGAAATTTGCTATAATTTATGACGGTCCAGCATAATATTTCGATTCAATATAAATCCATTCGTTTGCTAAATTGTTTTGAAAAACTTTTAGCTATTCTTTGGTTTTGAAATTTTCTTTTGAAATACAAGTTTCAAACGCACTCTTATATTTCAATACTTTGTCCGATTAATTTTATTCTAATTAATCGAAAAATGTCAATTTTTAAATAACCAAAGCCATTATTATTCGAAAAATATGTTAATTGATTAAAAAAATCTTTAATTAAGCGAATAATAATTAATCAGAATTTTGATTAATTAGATTATTCGATTAAGGGGAGGTTCTCCTCTTTTTTTTCAAAAAATCGACTTTTTTTTTCTTGATGAAATGAAAGGTATAAATGCTTAGAATATTTGTGCAATCGTATTTTTCGATCCACAACATATTTATCTCACTAAAGCCAGGAATAGCCGACTAAGATACTGATGTGAGTACAATGTAGCATTTTAACTTTAAACGCGTTTATCTCAAAAGCATTTTTTTTTTATCCTAGCGTCAAGCATAGCTCATGATCTACTGCTCAGATTTACTTCATCTAAAATTTTCCTGAAAGAGGATGACACGATCCGCCATTTTGGGACCGCAATATTAGATTTTTTCATCAAAATTTTTTTTTGTATTTTTAAAAGTTGTCTTAATAAACCATCAAAACTGTTCGTTCGTATGTCTTTTCATTATCCGACAGTAAACAATCAAATTTCGCTTCATTTTCGGCTAAAAAGAGGAGAACCTCCCCTTAATAACAGAAATAAAATTTTTGTTATTGCAAAAAAAAATTTTGTCTACATTTTTTTCCTATTAAACACAATCTTTAGAGGTTTCAAAATTTTATTTTAATCTAATCAAAAAATTTCAATTTTCGATTATCAATATAATAATTTTTCGAAAAAGTAGTTATTTGATTTAAATATTAATCAAAATTTTCTATTTTTGAAGCAGAATTTGTATTTTTGAAAGAAATTTTTTTTTTTTGAAACAAATTGTTTTTATAAAAAATTTTTTCCATGGAAAACTCAAACTTTAAAGGTGATTATTTGAAAATTGTTTAGCTCAAATTAATTTTATTGTTTTATCGGATAATCAAAATCATGACTATTCGAAAAATTTGTTTCATTATTCATAAAAATTGTATTTAATCGAAAATAAATCAATCAGAATTTTAATTAATCAGATTATTCGATTGAACGATTAAGAGCGTTTTTTATTTTATTTTTTTTTTGTAACAAAATTTGTTTTTTGAAAAAAATATTTTTATTTTTGAAACCAATTGTTTTTATAAACATTTTTTTCCATGGAAAACTCAAACTTTAAAGGTGATTATTTGAAAATTGTTTAGCTTAAATTAATTTTATTGTTTAATCGGATAATCGGAATCATGACTATTCGAAAAATTTGTTTCATTATTCATAAAAATTGTATTTAATCGAAAATTAATCAATCAGAATTTTAATTAATCAGATTATTCGATTGAACGATTAAGAGCGTTTTTGATTTTTTTGTTTTTGTAACAAAATTGTTTTTTTTTTAATAAAATTTTTTATTTATGAAACAAATTGTTAGAATTTTTTTTATGGAAAACTCAATCTTTAAGGGTTGTTATTTGAAAATGGTTTAGCTTAAATTAATTTTATTGTTTAATCGGAAAAAAAAAATTTTGTTTCATTATTCATAAAAATTGTATTTAATCGAAATTAATCAATCAGAATTTTAATTAATCAGATTATTCAATTAAACGTTTAAGAGCGGTGCAGTAAACTTTTTATTATTGGGGAAAATAATTTCAATCTAAACTTTATTTTATGAAAAACACAATTTTCGAGTTTTAATTTCAAAATGATTTAGTTTAATTAAATTTTACTCTGATTAATAGAATAACTTTAATTTTTGATTAATCAAAATTATGATTATTTGATGTATTTGTTATTTGTTCGCAAAATTTAAATAGAACGAATTAATTAATCAATTAGAATGCAACCACGGTTTTATTATTGAAAACAACTATTGAAATCACTCTTTTCATGGAAAACTTTAGTTTGTATAGTTTTTTTTCAAAACGCTACACAAATTAATATTAATTTTTATATTAAGGCTTAAACAACAATAATAATCAATAACAAAAAAAAATATCAATTCATAAATTAAAAATTAAACAACAACAAATCTGCGAAAATAATATGTGAGCAGATTTTCCAAAAATGAGTGATAAAAACATATAAAACTACATAAAATAGTCACTAAATATACCAAAAATTGTATTCGAACTTGTTATAAATCTATTGTGGGTGTATGTATATATTTACATATGGAGAGAAATTCCTACGTTACAGATGCGACATTCGTAAACAGAAAATATGTAGAAAAACAAGGACAAATGGAATAATGTGATTTGTAGATCTTAATGAGTACTATTTATAGACGAAAAGTTAAACACGATTCAATGATTGATTGTAATAAAGCGATTCGGATGCGACAATATATGGAAATACTTTCTGATATGTATGTGAAAATTCAAAAAATTGAAGAATTTTCTTCTGAAAATCTCCAAATTATTTTAAAACAACCTGATTATAGAATATATTTTCTATTTGAGAAAATCATCTTAAGATTCACTTCTATAAAATAATGTAAAATAACGGACGTGACAAAATGTGCAACTGTTTTCTCAAATGGAAACATTTGAAGAATTTTTTGCTGAAATTTGCAAAATGAATTTTAAATAATCTGATTACAAAATACATTTTCATTTTCAAATCATCTTTTGTTTTTTTTTTCTGCAAAGTAATTACAAAATAGCGAACGTGACGTCATGGACGAGAAAAATTTTCTTCTACAACATTGAAGTAATAACATACATCATTTCTTTGACTGATTTTTGTTAAATCAAAGAGAAATTAAATTATAATGTCTGCTTTCTGAGAGTAAATAGTCTATATAAAATCCAGGACTCCTATTACTCACCATATATCGCCTAGAGAAAGGTATGCGTTATAGTTCTGAAAATCAGTTTGGAAGCTATGGTTGTCGATATCATGTTAATTATAAAAAATTTGTTAGATGGAACAACGGGAGTACCTCCTATCATATAACGCAAATAGATAATAGGCCATTTTTTGGAAATATTAAAAATTCAAAAAAAATTTACATATATTTGCATATTTTTCATGTTTTTAAGTTTTTTTTATTAAAGATTTTGAAAAAAAAAAAAATATACATTTAAAAATTTTTATTTTTATTTTATTTTATTCATTTTATTTGTTTTTTTATACTACTCGACCACATGTATCCGCATTTATTCACCATAGTTATTACATGTGATGTACTGTAATAAATATCATTAAATATTATTTCTTCGTTTTATTAAGTGAACACCACAATTACACAACACTGGGTTATCCATTTCGTGGTCCGAATTTGGCAGCACTGTTTCAGTAACATCTGTCAAATACAACTGTCACCGAGGCACCACATGTTTAGTATAAAGTTTGCCGTCTTACAATATAAATCATTTAACAATCGCTCAACGCTTTCTACAGCATGTTAAAAGCAGAATTGTGGAATTTGGGGCAGTGAAAACCGACGAGTGACTACTGAGGCACCATTACATCCGAAAAAGTCGCCGTATGGTGTGTCATTTGGTATAGTGGGGTGATTGGCCCGTACTTTTCCGAAAATGACGAAGGTGTGACCTAAACCGTCAATTCTCATCACTATAACCAAATTATTACTGCCTTTTTTTGGCATAAAATTGAAGATATGGACCTGGAGAAGATGTGGTTCCAACAAGACGGTGCCGCAAGCCACATAACACATGACCCATTTAGGCTTTATTGCAAGAGACATTTCCAGAACGTGTAATTTTTCATTTCGGCGATGTGAATTGGCTTCCAAAATCGTGTGATTTATCATCGTTGGAGTTATTTTCTTTTTTTGTGGAGCTACGAAAAGGATCGTGTTTTTGCGGATAATCCTCATACTTTTAACGCTCTGAAAATAAGCATCTCTCAAGCTATGGCCGTGGCATTGTTCGATATGTGCCCGAGAGTCATCAAAAATTACCTCACAAGAATCAAGTGCTGTAAGAGGTCCCGTGGAGGACATTTGAATTATATTATATATCGCACATAATGGCAAGGTCCAAGATCCAAGATCCAAGGTTCACATTATATTGAAATAAAAATTTAATCGAAATTCGAAAATGGATAACCCTGTACATAATATAAAAATTACACATGTCTAATAGAAAATACATGGAAGTAGTTAGTGGTAATAATGTATGCACATGAGAGCACATACATGTTGTGATGAAAATGAAAGAAAAATGAATAGATACAAACAAACAAACAAACAAAAGAAAGTGAAAATTCACATACTTCAAATGCTAAATGAAGAGAAACAAAAAATGCAACAAAATGCATAGCAAAACTACATCGACTGTGGTAATGCATTTATTACAAAGACAGATCGATTGATTGGTAACAGCCAACATACGGACGGCAAGAGACATAGATATGTTACCATAAATATGCATGGAATCGATGAAATGTTGGAAATAAAGTGCCAAATGCTGTCAGATATTAATTATGGCGCTTCATGGTGACATGAAACAACTGAAGGTAGTCAATTATTAAACACCAATCAAATGCAAATGTTGAATTTAAAACAATGCAGGCGGTTTTTTTTTTTTTTTTTTTTTTTTTTGAATGTTTGTGGTATCTACTCGCACATTATTGCTCCCGTTTATTGCCACATTCATCAGTGCATCTGCGCATCACCACATCATCGCATCATAATGATTATGGCAAGTTGGTATAGAAATAAAAATATAACAACAATCCCTTCTTTGATCATTGTAAGCAAATTTTATAATAAAATTCATTAAAAAAAAAAAAAAGAAAAATAATTATTTCAATTTGTTACAATGTATTGTTAAATATCTTGCACACGGCTAGTTTCACTAAATTTTTCAAAAAAAAAGCACAATTATATTTATTACATTTTCATAATGTCTTGATGCATTTTCATCATTTTCTTCTTCTTCTTGTTTTTTTTTTTTTTATTTAATCGCAATGGGATAATTTTCACTTTTATTTCGATGTGAAATATATAATGCGACCATTGTCTATCATCATTATGATCATCATTATCAAATTGTACAATATCTAAAAATGGCTTATAATCACCACTCAGTCAGCCAACAATAGTCCAAAAAGAGTGCAATGGAATGCAATTTGATTTGATATATTACAATAATGATGTGATGAGATGCAATCTAGCACTATTGTGCTATTGTGTATTGGCTACAATATGATGTGACTGATCTAATTAATGCATATGGATGATGTTTTGTGTGTACAAATCAAAATGTAACAATGTAAATTGTCTCGTGTTGCTGCTGCGATTAAATTGAAAACGAAAGTTACAACACCTTTCTTGTGGGGGCGCCAAATTGATTTCAATTGCGTTTTAGTAAAAAGAAATCCACTACTTTTCCAATAGATGGCTTTGGTAATCTGTATCTCGCATTGTATAAGTGCGATCGGGTTACGCTAGATGACGTAAGAAAGATCAAATTTCGTACTAAATAAACTTTTCAGACAGTTTTGTAATTGCTTGACTCAGTATTGTTTGAGTACGCGTCAAAGATGGACACCAGTAAAGAGAAAATACGCCATATTTTATAGGTTTTCTTCAATAAAGGCGAAAACGCAACCCAAACGGCTGAATAGTGTTTATGGTCCTGATACTGTAACAGCCAATCACGTGCAATTTTGGTTTCGTCGATTCCGTTCCGGTAATTTTGATGTCAAAGATGCACCATGCTCTGGAAAGCCAATTGTCGAAAATATCAATAAAATAATGGAAACCGTCGAGTCTGACCGTCATGTAAGCACTGTTTCTATTGCCCAGGAGCTAAACATTGCACAAAAAACCATTTGGAACCATTTAAATAAGGCTTGATTCGCAAAGAAGCTCGATGTATGGGTGCCACACGAGTCAACGCAAAAAAAAAAACGAATTTCCATCTGCAAATCGCTGCTGAATCGCAACAAAATCGATCCATTTCTGAAGCGAATGGGTTACTGGTGATGAAAAGTGGGTCACTTACTGTAACGTCAAGCGAAAACGGTCGTGGTCGAATTGCGACGCGCCGCCGCAAACGGTGGCCAAGCCAGGATTGACGGTCAGGAAGATTTTGCCATGAGTTTGGTGGGATTGGCACTGAATCATTTACTATGAGCTACTCCCCTAGGGCCAAACCCTTAATTCGGACCTGTAATGTCAACAATTGGACCGTCTGAAGGACGCAATCGCCCATAAGCGGCCAGCATTGGCCAATAGGAGAGGATTTGTGTTCCATCAGAACAACGCCAGGCCACACACATCGATATTGACTCGCCAGAAGTTCCGTTAGTTTGATTGGGAGGTTCTTATACATCCACCTTATAGTTCGGACCTGGCACCAAGTGATTACTATCTGTTCCCGTCTATGGCGAATGATTTTGCTGGTAAAAAATTCACCTCAAGAGAAACTTGTGAAAATCGACTGTCCCAGTTTTTTATCAATAGGTGTTTCGAGGGTTTTTACGAGAGTGACATTATGAAATTACCTTCAAAATGGCAACAAGTTATCGAACAAAACGGACCTTACTAGACCTTATGTTTCTCCTCCTTAGAGTCATCCAAATTTGTGCTATAGATTTTAACAAAATAAAAAAAAGACATTTGCACACTCACCTTATAAACCTCCGAGAAGAATCCCGAGCCGATTTTCTCTTTGACAAAATCATCCACTGAATATAAAGCTGAAACAGCAGTCTTTAGTGCCTTACATGATGGTCCCGTCACTAGACGATCTGATGAAATGGTGCGAGCAACAGGTGGCGGCATACTTTGTGCTGTCGTCGTCGTCGTGGACACAACATTATTATTATCGCTGCATTTAGTGATCGAATTCGAAACCGTAGCTTTATTTGCGTTGGTATTTGCTACAAAAGCACCACCATTAACGCCGCCGCCAATACTACCATTTTCTGTATTAGACATTATTGTTGTATATGTTTTAAATACGACTGCCGTACCATCCACTTGATCGACATCAGCAACACTATTAACAATCTCCGGCGGTCCGGGTCCACTATGTTGATTTAGATTCATTATTATCAGCTACATATGACAGATGTCGTCTGAATTGAACTAAAGCGCATAACCAATTCGTATGAATGCACAACAAACAATGCAAATGCAAATAAATAGAAATGTTAGATTTGTGAATAAAAGCACACGGCACACGCAAGCAAAAGAAAAAATAATAATCACCACTAAAAACCCGTATTGACGACGCTGAACAGAAACAGAGTTTGCGCGTATGCAGCCACCATTTGATGTTTGCTGGCTTATTTAAATGTAATAATTAATTGATTTCAATTTTGTTTTTTTTTTTGTTTATTTCTTTTTTTTTTTTTTCTTTTCAACACAAATTTTGGAAAATTTGAAAGTTATACATACTTACTTCAATATCATATGTACAGAGAGAGAGAGAGAGAGAGAGAGAGAGAGAAGTAGTAACATTGACACAAATGATTATTATGATTATTAAACAAGGAGAATGAGATGTGGAATGCTTAGCGCACTCTTTTTCACATATTTGTTCATATTTGTTTTCATTAATATTTTCATATATCTAAATTCAACTTTTCTAAATATTTTTCTTATATAATCAAATTAATATGTATGTACATTTCTTGTTTGATTTATATTGGATTGTAATTAAAGTTGGCACAATTATCAACGTAAATTTAGCACAATTTGTATTTTTTACACTTTAATAGTAGTAGTAGTAGTAGTAGTAGTAATAGTAGTTACTAGTTAATATTAATCAACATTTCTTATACTGCAGTCAAAAAAAAAAATGGGAAGCTCAATTGAGTTGATTTGGAAATTATCTGCAAGAAAGAAAGAAAAAATTGCATAAATTAAAAAAGCAAAAAATTTTTATATATTCATATATTCATAGTATTAATAACCAGATACAGAATATGATATGTTAATTATTAGCATTCATTTGCGTTTTTTTTTTTTTTAATGAATTTTATGCATTTAAGCACAATATTTATTAGCAAACAACATCACATATCATATGGCTCATCAATGCAATATGCAATTTATAACAAAATTTATAAAATTATTATTTTATTGCTAAATAAAAATCGCATAAAACAAATAATTTATTAATAATTTCTATTTACTACTACATTACATACATCTTAAAGATAAATTGCATTTTTTTTTTTTTTTTTTTGCAATAATCAACATGTATAGTCTTCATATACGATGTTCATGGTGATAAAAATGCAATTTTAAAAAGTTGTTGATTTATTATCAAGCAAATAGATAGAAATGAGCAACAAAAACCAGCAATTATTATCAGCAATTATCTTTAATAAATATCAAAGCTTAGATACTTTGCTCTAGGAAAGGAAAAACAAGTTGATATTTGATTGTTTAAGGTAGGTAGGCGGCAAGATCCAATCACAAATAATTGAAAAAATTATTTTTGTATGGAAGCTAGACGAAAAGCTCGATATTTTAAACTTTTTTAAAGCAACTTTGCGACTTTTGATATCTTCAGTGGAGAATCTAAAGAAGCAATTTCATAAAATGTACCTTAGGGGAGCCCCCTCAGTAATTGCAAACCCAATATGCAATTGGCATCTTCAGTGCAGCAGCTAAGCAAGTAATTTCAATCATAAAATATATATTCGGGGTATCACTACCTATACAAAAGAAAAAAAGTTTCAAGTATTCACTGCTAAATTGAAAGTTTATATGGAGGGCAACTCTGTCTAATTAAATTTTTGTTTTCTGGAACCTCGAAAAATATCCAAAATCATATTTTTATAATAACTGCTATTTATAGGATATAGAAATCCACTTTTTTCCCAACTGATAGCTTTAAAAATCTGTATACAGCTAGAAAGATAAGATTTGGTCCTAAAAAACGACTCAGGCACTTTTTGATTACTTGACTGAATTTTATTTGAGCACGCTTCAAATATGGACACCAGCAAAATACGTCACATTTTACAGTTTTTCTTCGATAAACCCGTAAATGCAAGCCAGTCGGCTAAAAATGTGAATGTTTATAGTCCTAATACTGTAATGGCTAATCAGGAGCCATTTTGGTTTTGCCGATTCCATTAGATTGCAGAGATGCTATGTATGGGAACAAAACAAAGCATTTCCGTATTCTTGCTGCTACAACAACAATAACAACAACAACAAAGAAGCTCTCAAAAATAGATGGGTCTACGTCCCGGAAGCACTCGACCACGTGGTCGACCAAGGTCCAAGATGGGAAATGCTTTGTACGAGAACAAAACAAAGCATTTCCCTATTCTTGCTGCTACAACACAACAACAACACATGAACAAAAAACCACATGAACCGAATTTCGATCTGTGAATTGGTGTTGAATCGCAACAAAATCGACCCAGACCGCAATTGACGGTCAGTAAGGTTTTGTTGTGTATTTTGTGGGATTGGTGATTGTGGGATCAGGTACTCCCCTATGGCCAAGCTCTTAATTCACACCCTTACTATCAACGATTGGACTGCCTGGAGGAAGTAATTGCCCAGAAGCGGCTAACTTTAGCATTGGCATCATCCACTAATCCACTGATTTATTCAATTTCGGTACGATCGATATCCCGACACACAAGTCTGCAGTAACAATGACAAAATTGCATGAATTCGTTTACAAATTGCTACCTTATTCTGCATATTTTCCAAATTTAAGCTCCTACGAATATTTGCAGTTTTCAAATATGAAAAAATGGCTTGCCGGTAAATGATGTGGGTCGAATGAAATTACCATCGATGAATTAATGCCATCGGGAGGAATCGATTTATATACATAGATAAATACTATAGTTTCAGGGAGGAACAAAGAGCCACAACAAATTTTCTCCATTCAGATCTGTCTTGTGCCAGCCTCTTAACTTCGCTCCAGCTTAGGTTCATAGGGCGTGATTCCGACTCTAGCAATCGTCTCCAAATGTTTGCTGGCCTTCCTCGTCTTCGGCTCCCTTGTGGATTCCAATCGATGGCGTTTCTTATTAAGTCTTCGCTTTGTCTTCTACGCAGAACATGACCGACCCAGCTTCATTATCTTTTCCGAATTTCAATGAGTACTAGCGTTTGCTGCGTCTTGCTCCATAAGTCAGCATTTGTCATAATGTTTATGAAGACTTGCAGTGCATTCATATCCGCCGCTGATGTGTTCCATGTCTCGCAGCCATACAGCAAAGATGGTTTAACATTAGAGTTAAATATTTTCAATTTTGTGTGCCGCAGGATGTGTGATGCTCTTCCAGATTGGCCAGTGCTTTTTTGATGCGATTTTGGATGTCTTCGCTCGAACTCGAATCCCGACGTCGAGATGATACTGCCCAGATAGCAAAAAGAAAGTACCTCCTCTCCAGCTGGATACCATCAATTGCGAATGCACGCGTACTATTTGGAGGTCGTAAAAAAACTTGGGTGGAAAGTGGGTCCAAATGTATCCAGCTAAAGGGAAACTGTGTTGAAAAATAAAACGAATTGGATTTTACTCAATCCAATGTTCAGCGACTTATTGACTATTGACCCACCCTCGTAATTATTTCACATTATTTAGCAATTAACACTTTTTCTTTAAATATATTTTCTTATCAACGGTAATACAAAACTATAAATACGCTCTAGAAACCAAAAAAATAAAAAATACTCACTGATTAGAGGAATAAAATTGAAAAAAAAGAAAATAATATGAAACGAAACAAAACGAGACCAGCAGCACAAGACTTTCGAACAGACTGGCTCCTAATAATATGAATCTCAAGGTTATAGCTGTACGATAAGATATGTGTGTATTGAGTATAAATGGATGTGTGCTTTTCAAATGTTCAGCTCAATTTTGGTGTTCAATTAACAATTGATAAACAACAACAAAATGAGCACACAAAAGTAATAACAAACAAGTGTACGAGCATATGGCAGGCAATACCAAAGAGCATGCTAACTAATCATTGATATCATCAATAACGAGCCAACAACTGGCAAGCCATTCAAGTTATAGCTGTAAAAGGTATTTATGTAGTATGTATAACTGCAAACGCATAGGTGATGATTTGTAACAACAACAACAACAGCAACATATACTCTTCTACATATGTGATAAGAAAGCTAAATAAAACCATTTTTATGGTGATATAATCATAATATTCATATAATTTAACGTACCGCAGAGTTCATTTTGGTTATTTCTTCTATTTTTTTTTGTCATTTTTGCAAATGCATTATCAAGCTATCAGTAAGAAATAAATATAAAACAAAAAAGCCAACATAACAAATAACAAATAGGTATTGTTTATGATAAGATTACGAAACCAATAATACCAACAATTTAAATGAAATGAAATCTAGTATGTTGTTGGGTACAATGTATTGTATTAAACAAGCAAAAATAATAGGCACCTATAAAAAAAAACCAATACTAAACAATAATCATAAATTGAAGGTAGATAGTCAAAGAAAATTAAAGCTAGCGTACATGAAATGCTAAAAATGAAAAACGGATTTTTTAATGCATTCCAAAAACCACAAAACACTTGCTTTTATTAAACAATTTGTTTAAAGGTGAAAGATGGCGTAATTTTTTTTTATTATTTTTTTTTTTATAAAAATATGTTAACTATTTCAAACTTTTACTTTTATTTGTTTGCATATATACAATTTATTTTTTTTACGATAACAATGAAGAAGTAACTGATTAAACACATTCACATACAACTAACTATATACAGTGAAGGTAAACGAAATGAGCCCACAAAGCACATAAAACAAAATACATTTTCGTTTAACGGTGTTAATTAGGGTTAATTGTGATTTGAATTAAATCAGATAACTGGATATAAGCAAATACTCAATCGCTTATATGTAACTACGAGTATAATTTAATAGAATTGGTAATTTTGTCTTGACAAATATGGAAATCATATTCATTCCGATTATAGTGATTGTAATCAAAACTTAAAAAGGATGACGAATATACGTTTTACATTCAATTCAATGATAATTGTTTTGAATAATACACTAAAAAAATTCAATTCACATTTCAAATGACTTAATGGTGGTAGTATGTTGAAAAAAAAATAAGAAAAAAATGTTGCCAATTCAAACTTTTCTTTGCCAAACCAGGAAAATCGACAATTGGTTGAAAAACGATTGCCAAAAGCCGCAATTGGCTTGAATAGGGATGGTGAGAATTTTTTTAAAATAATTTTTCAAGTAGTTCTCGACCAGATCTACAATCTTTACTATGTCATAATTGCTGAGAGGCATAAAGAAATTGTAGATATGGGCCCGTCTACTTCTAACAGACTCGGAAAACGTGAATTTTGCAGAAAAGTCCCCTAAACGCGGTCAGATAGCCCTTTGGGACATATAAGTGACACATATTATTAATTACTAGTCCCCTAAGAAGACGAAAATGTTCAGAGGAAATGTTGAGGAGAAAAAAGTATGGGTCAGTCTTACGTTCCAACGCTTTAAGAGCGATAACTGAGGAGCTATTTTCGAATTTTCATGAGTATGCTTCCCAAGAATGGACGGATCTATGTCCCGAAAGCACTCGACCACGTGGCCGACCAAGGTCCATTCACCTCATCAGAATACGGATATTCTGTGTACGGGAACAAATCAAAGCATTTCTGTATTTTTGCTGCTACAACAACAACAACAACAACAACAACAACATTTTCATGAGTATTTTCTGACATCTAGAATGGGAATCCCCTTACAAGATGAATATAGGGCGAATTATGATTAGAGGAAATGTTGAGGAAAAAAAATGAATGAGGCTCACTCATACAAATCACCACTCTAAAGAAAATTCCTTGGCAGCTATTATCAATTTCCAAGTTGTTATCGGTCATTTTATATGGGAGTCCCTTTAAGTAGTGAAGATAGGGGGTAAGTATGATGGGGGCAAAATGTTTAAAACGCAAAATTAATAAGTATCAGTCATATACTTCACCTCCCTAGGGACATTTCCTCGGCAACTATTATGGATTTTTAAGTATTTTTCAAACATTTTATATGGGAGTACCCTTAAGGGACGGAAATAGAGGTAAGTAAGTTAAGAGGAAATGTTGAAAAGGAAAAAATAATATTTGTTAGTCATACATTTTAACACTCCAAGTGTGTTTCCTCAGACGGTATTATCGACTTTTCAAGTGTTTGGGTAGGAGTCCCCTCAAAGAGTAGAGATAGGCGATTCCTGTTATTTGTCGATTTTCATGTGTTTTTTCAGTCTTCAGGTATGAAAGGCCCCCTTAGAAGTGGAGTAAATGAGTAAGTATGTTCAGAGAAAATGTTGAGAAGAAAAAATTAATAGTGATCTGTCATAAATTTCACCGTTTAATGGGTGATTCCTGGAGTTATTATTTTTTTCAACACTTAAAATTCGGGAAAAACCTCATAACTGCCCATGAATCACCACTAGAGAGGTAAAATCTATAATCAACTCCCATACAAAATTATCGAAAAACACATAAGAATCAACAAAAGTTGCTTAAGAGTTGCCATTAGAGCGGTTGGTTGTTGCAAATGCTTGAAATTATCCAAATTTTATGTTTTTCATTGATCCAGGTAATCAAAATTTTGTTTTGACACACCTTAATGTATATGTATCATGTAAAGACTTAAATTCTCAGCTAAAGAGTTTCAAATATTTTAATTATATAAACATTAAATACATCGATGTAAGAAAATAAATGAAATTACTATATAGTCTAGCAGCCAAGTTAAAGTATTTGAAATATTTCAAAATATTGCACCACAAATATATACTACAAGCATACATACATATGTACGTATATTTGAATTATAAACCAACGTTGATATTATGTATTGCAATATAAAAGAAACAAAAGAAAAATCCATTTCATATGCGTGGTCAGTGAAGAGTAAAACATTCCTCTTTCTTTATAGCTTTTTACATTATCGCCTACATAGACGAAATTTAACTCGATCTGCATACGAATTCATTCATTAAATACAGACGTACAGATGTACATACCTATGTACATACAAAATTGTTATGAAATTTTTAAACGAAAGAAAATGAAATATTAAAAGAAAATTCATACACCACCACATATTACGCAGTCAAAGGGAATTTAAAATAAAATCCAATAGTTTATACCAACATAAAACCATTGGGAAAAGTAGCAACAATTTTCAATAATATGAAATTGCATGAATTTTGCAAGAGCTCTTTAATTATTTTTATATTTTATCGTAGATGCAAACTAGAGTGCTGCAAGAATGTATTCGTTTGCATATTCAAAACACTCTATTGATATTAGAATAGAATCTCTCATTCATTCTCTCTAAGCAAATGCGAATTAGAATCAATAAAATAGAAATAGAATGGAATGGAGTGTATGTTTCGTTTTCATAGACTGAGTAGAATCTCAATATTTGCAAATGGACGTAAAGAATTTGAGAGTACTCTAAACATTCGTTTTGCTGCTCTATTTTACATTACAATACATTTATTGTCATATAAACAAAAAATACAATAGATAGGAGAACATGACGCGGCAACATGTAACAATACAAATCATCAGTGCATGTCATGAAAAGCAACAACAATTATAACGTACAACACACTCGTTGTACTCTCAACCTCTCGTCGTACGCTCAAACATTCGTTTATTTGAAGAGAAAAAACGAATGTATGGAATATATCGTGTACAAGAAATGAATGGAGTGTTCTATTTGCCTAATATTTCACTCTCACTCATTCTCATTCTATTTAGATATGCTTTGCAAATATTGCACAGGTTTTGAGAGTAAAGAGAATCAATCGAAAATCAAATGCATTCCTGCAGCTCTTTAATACATGTGAATGCCACAAATGGTGCAATTTTTTTCGATAAAATCAAAATCACACCACAAAAAAATAACAAATAAACTGTCAAAGAAATAATTGTACTGGTACTTGTATTTACGAGTTCAATAGTTGACATTTAAAAAAGCACATTTGTTTTTAAATTTAGCACAAGGCATACAAAATTGCAATAAAATTAGACAATTTTATCCACAAGCAGGCATATCTATAGCGAATTTCTCTTCTATAAAGAAATAAATTTGTTGTTATTTCTTATTTGTGTTTTTTTGTTTTATTCATAGTAGTATCTAAATAATGCCAAAGCCAAAGTCAATAGAGGACAATCAAATTGGATAAAATTAAAATAAACATTGAATTTGTAAATTGGCAAATTGTAAAGGAACCTAAAAAAATTAGGATATTATAGTCATCGAATACAGAGTATTTTATTTTTAATATTTAGGCACTATTTTTTTATTCTAATCTCAAGACAACGAAAAAAAAATCAAATTTTTAGTAGATACAATAAAATACTCGTATAAAGAATTTTATCTTATTTAGATGTTTACAGTGAGTTGTTTTTTTTTCCGAAAATCTCAAGAATTTAATGAATAAATAAAGATATGAAAATAATTTACATATTTATATATTATGCAACAATTATTTATGAGGCACGAACGAACGCATTTCATTTGACAAACAACAAATACTCATACATATCTATATATTCTACATAAAAATCACAATTGCCCCACATATAAGCTGATTTTTTTTTTTTTTTTTTTTTGTTATTCATTTGCATTTTCGTTTAAGTAATTAAATGCGTTTGCATATAGAATATATTTTGTTCATTTATTGTATATTTATGAAATAAGAATTGGAATGTAAGCTGATGCAGTTGATAAAAATAGAAAAAAAATGAAAATTTTTCGAATATAGACAAATGACTTTTTTTTTGTGTGCCGGTCGCTCACATGTAAACATGCAAGCATAAAACAAAACGAAAATGAGTAGTCCAACAACAAAACACAACAAATAATAAATATTTACATTATGTTGGTACTCGTATGTATAATTTAATGAATGAAAAACTATACACAAAAGGTTTTATAAACAAGCGGAAGAGAGAAATTGAAATTATGAGTAATATTATGAGGCAAGAAAGATTTTATTTGTTTTTTTTTTTTTTTTTTTTGCTTCTAAAGAAAATAAAAAACGATTGTTTATTAAATAGGTGATTGCTAAGAAATGCTTGCGAATTAATATTAATATTAATATTAACCAGAAGCAGAAGAAACGAATATAAGAGTTGGCTAAGGTTAAGATAAGGTTCGCCTTCAGAACTATACTAAAAATTATTGGGCATAAGAATAAAAATTTGTTATTTTTTGGAATTCCACCAAGGGTGCTACTTTAAAGAAAATCTAACAAATTTTTCAAATTCCAATTCAATGGCTTGGTCAATTCATGTAGTTTTAATTGTTCAGCTGATAAAAAGCACGTTCACCATTAACAGAATCGAGATTTCTAATAAGAACTAGTTTTTCTCGTATACCTTTAAAAAATTCAACAAACAACGCCGGGTATGATTACAATTCATTTCCTAGTCGACTTGGCTTTTTTTTTTTGTTTTTGTGCCAAAATAATTTGCACTTCATTGTAGGTGGGCGCCTGAGTTTTATTTGAAATCAATATTATGTTTAGTATATGTGCACATATACACACACACACAAAAATCATAATAAGCACTTGATGGGATGGCAGAAATTATAAAATCTTCAACCCCCCACCTTAATTATTAGAACACACATTGGAAATACCAAATAAATGAGTAATGTGAATCAACATAGAGATAATTCTGATAAGATAAAAATATAAAGAGAAAAGAGAAGTGTAGATAAAAAGAAAACAAAAAAGAAAATGACAAATAAAAATTTGTAGCTGTTTTGCTGCTACTAGCACGCTAGCATAAACAAACCAATGGCATTGGAATTTGCACACCACAAAAAAATCTGAAGAGAATAACAAAACATGAAAAATGAATTATACTGAATAAAAATAGCAAACAAAATGTATTATTAGAACTAAATTCACATGTATGTAGTATATATTTTCATCCGTTATTTTTCCATCTTGTTCTTATTTTATTTGTTTGCCTCCTCATTCAAACAACAACAGCAACAACACGAACTAATAACAAAAAAAAATATACAACATATTACTGAACAATTGCATTTGAAACGAACGGCGGAAAAAATGACAGATACAACATTGTCGATGTCGGAAAGAAAAAGACAAAACAAAAGGGAGAAATGAAAAATTGTTGTACAACGAAAACCTAAGGTAAAAAGCAATAGGAGAGAAGATAACTAACAGCGCGTTGCACATCTTTGCTTTTTCTTTTCTAATTGCAATTGAAATTTTCTTATGGAATAACAAGAACATTGAATTATAATTATAATTACACACATTATAAGATTAAAAATGAAATAATTACTTTCACAAACTTCAGCACAGAGGAATTTAATTCTTTTAAATTCACAGTTATACTGAAAATCGCATGAATTTTCAACACCACTTCGCTGTATATGCTTGATTGCCCGTTTGCTTAGTTAGCTTTTTCGCTCCCACTTTTTTTTTTCTTGTTTCGACTTTTTGCTCCTAATAATTTAGGTCTTGTGAATGAAGACACAATTTTCTTCATAAATTATTATTATATTCACATTTTAGTGAATGTTTTTATGTTGATTAACTAACGTAAGCATATACATTTATGGATTTTCCTGTTTATTTAATAAATTTTTGTTCTAGTTATTTTTTCCAATTTGCTAGACTTTTTTGCAACAAATCGCTTCATACCGTTTTAACCGTACTCACAAACAACACGAATGACAACGAAAAGGCGACTGACGTTTTTGAAATTCCAATTTCATGTAGAAAGCAGAGCTGATATATCTGCATCAATGAGCAGGGATGATTTTTTTGCGACTATTGTCATTTGACAGGAAGTGTTAAATAGATTGTGTGACATGGACACAATTTTTTTTTTTTGTGTTTTCAAATGTTTTCAGTAAAATATAGGAAATAACTAACATAAATATTATATTTTCTATTGGCAGGGGCATAAATGACTTGTGTGTACTTCAGTTTACATTTTTCAGATTCTAGCTCCTTTTTTTCTTTAGTATTTATTTTCATATTTGAATTTTGAAGTAACGTGCGATGTGGATAATGATCATTACATGCTCAATATTTATTAATATTTGGATTGCGATACACGCTAACGATATTTATTGATTATGTAAAGTGAAAGGTTAATAGACCATAATCCTAATCGTATATCGTTTAAAATTCATCGTATATCATTTAAAATTTTTGAATTTTTGAAATCAGGATTATCATCCACCTATTCAAATATCACAGCATTCGCCTAACACTTCAGGTTTTTATGTATTTGACAAAAGTCGAAAAATGTAAATATAAAAAATAGATCATTAGTATTTTTGTTTACAACGTTATGTCCATGCTATGGCGTGTGATATTGCTTTTCGAAAGTAAATATTCATTATGGGCCTAAAATTTTAATAGTTGCATCAAGGAAACTGAGTTTTGTCATAAAGTTCTTCATGGCAAGTTTTTACTGGCATTTAATTCAGATTTAATAGTTACGCCATATTAAAACAGTGCATCGTGAGCGGCAAAGTGCTTATTCAATACTTTTGAATACATCACTCCTTATGGTCACTTCTTTTCAAGTGTCGGAAGCAAATAGCGGAATTTTTGTTAACTCCATTTTGCAAATTTGCTAATAAACAACGACTGCAACATTGATATCTAATTTTGCAGTGCATACAATTGGTGTCAAAAATCGCAAATAAAATGACTCACAGTGTAAGTCAATAATTTTCTCTCAGTGTAACTCATTTTACCAATCAACGAGCTCATAAATATCTTGTTCGATTTTGTATATGTGAATGAATTCCATTTTAATATCAATGAATTCAATTTTATACCAGATTGAATATAGTATATTAATACAAAAAATTAATTTTTTTATTCAAATATTCAAATTAGTCTTATTTAGTGGGCGAGAAGGAATATGTACTTATTGTTGGAGTCGGCAACCACTACAACAGAATAAAAAGGTAGAATAAAGGCTCAATTATAGACACTTAACTTAGCACAGGTAAACTCACGTAATATGATTTTCATGTATATCTGCAACTTATTACTTTAAAAGTAACTTAGACAAAAATCTAATGGATTTTGATTTTTAAGTTAACTTACGTTAAGTTCCTATAATTGAGCTTTCAGATTAGGAAACAACGATATAGGCCAATAAACGTAAGAAAACTAATGTTCTAGTAACACCACCTTAATAATGCACCATGGAAAAAATCTATACTGTTCAATTTGCCAAGTTATACCTAATTGACAATATTTTTTTTCCTTCAATTTTCTATTTTCTTAATGAACTTGAGATATTTGTGATAAACTCCACATTTTGATTTTATTTTAATAAATAAAACTTAACTCCAAAACTCAAATGCACAATAGTTGGCAGCGCGTCTGCCAATAGTGGAACTGCATTATCGACAACTCACGTAACCCATCCTCTCAATAAAATAATAAATTATTTAAATGTATACAAACAAAACACATTTTATTATGTATCATGGGCAATTTTACGTCTTCTTTTTTATATATTTCATATATTTTCTTGCATTGAAGTTGTCATCCACTTCTTCAACAATTTTGATTTTCTTGCGAGGTTTACGTGCTTCCAATCGCATTTTTCTTTCTGCTTCAGACAATGTACTCAAATCTAAAGGAAGCTAAAAAGTATATCAATATATTAGTAATTCAGTGGCGAACAGTACTATATTGTATTTAGTAAACCTTTATGATTTTTCTTGGTTCATGATAACGTATATTGATTGTGGAACCGTCGGGCTGTACTACAATGGTTGGGTACATACGACAATACACTGAACGATGTAATCGTGTTATCGCTGCACTAGATGATGATATTTGACGGACATGTTGCCCCAAAAAGGAAATATTCTTTAGTAGCATATCCAATTAATTTAACTTTAAGTATTTTTACAATTGTAATTTTTTCCACATTTCACAAAATTTGGGGTTGATCAGCTGTTATAATCCACTGTCAATATAATAATGTAACGAATTAAATCAAGTGTTGTCATGTTTTAAAACGTACACCGAGTAATCATAATGATAACGAATAATTCATTTGAATATTCAGAACACTAAATCAATATACTTTCGGTAGTAATAAATGCACCTATTTGAAATGTAGGTGGTCCAAATTGAATCATATAAATAATTACAAATAGAATCAAAAGTTGTTTTCAAGCCATCAAAGAAAAATTAAGAATTTTACTCTATATCTAAATCGACTAAAATTTTTAAGGTACAACGAATCTTCACTCCATCATCAAAGGCAACTGCACTAATCTACTCGCTACTATTTGACATTGTGTCAATCGTTCGTGTTTCGTGTTGGTGAGTGAAGGAAAGTAATTTTATTTTGGAAAAAATACTGAAATATATTATTAAATTGCATTTTAAAATTCAAAAAGAAATAGAATATACACAAGAAGAAAACTTGTCAATTAATTTCATCATTTGTAGTATATTTTTAAGATTTAAGGCATTTACCGCATTTTTTCAGCTGTGTTGAGATAAATTACATAATTGGTTAATGACGGTTCAATGGCTATTGCCATGATCTTTTCAAAAGTAGAATGCAATACAATAATTTTCATGCGTATTCCAATCAGATATTTAATTTCAGTCTTAGTAACTTGTTAAAAAATCTTCTAAAAAACATAACCTCACTTACGTTGTTTTCATTGCAGAACCTGATATTAAATTATGGCAGCCCGTCGCATTGCTCAGTCGTCGGTAAATTGGTCTGCTTTGGCGGAACGTGTACCACCCAATCAGAAGGCCAGCTTTGCTGCCTTTAAAACTAAATCCGATAGCTATTTGCGTGCTGTACTCGCGAATCCTGAAACCCCACCAAAAATTGATTGGTCTTACTACAAGCGTTTAGTTCCGATTACTGGATTGGTTGATACTTTCCAAAAGCAGTATGATGCCGTGAAGGTGCCATATCCCACAGAAAGTGTTACTCCACAAATTGAAGCCCAAGCCAAGGAAACTAAAACTGAGATCGATAGTTTCAAACGCGATTCAGAACAACGTATTAGTAAACACCAGAAAGATATTGAACATCTTAAATCGTTGTTACCATATGACCAAATGACCATGGAAGATTATCGTGATGCATTCCCCGATCAAGCTTTGGATCCCATTAATCGCCCGACCTTCTGGCCACATACCGAAGAAGAACAAGTAGGATACAAATCCAAGGATCAACAATCTGCTGAGCATTAATTTCAATTGCAAACGGGCGTAGATTTAAGCTGAAAAGCGTATATGTAACAACAGTAACTGCAGTGTGACATTTCAATATCTCAAATTCGATATTCTAATAAACGAAAACCCAAAAATGTTGCAATAATTTCATGAAAATAAAGAGTTAAAAAAATAGCTAAAATAAGTTTTTTTTCTTTAGCTTTTAAAGCAAACAAATTGTATGAAGCCTATTATAGCCATGAACACCACCACCCTCATGCTGACGATACATTAAGCTGTCAATGCTTGCATTCAACGCCGCCAGCCGTCAAAAACAGCTGCTGCGATTGCAGCCGAAAGTCGCTTGTTCATTTAGTTTATTTGCAATTTTTCTCTCATTTTTACGATTCCATTTCAACACAAGTTTAATTTATACTGCACCTAGACTGTGGGTCACACAGGCAAACGCCTCATAGTGAGTAGATATTGTTTTCTCCTATCTCATCATCCATTATTGCAAATGTAAATACCGGATGTTGCATGAACTACCTAACAATTTTGCTGTGCAACCGAAAACCGACGATGCTCTCACGGCGGAGCAAAGACAAGGGGCACGGCCATAAAGAAGGTGTAGTCGGAAAGTATGTAAAGAAGGATACTCCGCCGGAGATACCGGTAATCAATGTGTGGACATTTGATGAGCAACGTGCAAAGCACAATAAGAAAACATTGCAGCGCTGTGCTAGCACTTCGCCCAGTTGTGAATTTACGGCTCGAAGTTCGGGTAGCCTAAGTCGTAATACATACAGTTGTAGTGATGCGCAGTATAATTCGCAACCGGATTATTATCATGCACGTCGAGCACAGTCACAATTGCCGCCATCCACTTTGCGTGCCACACCGCACTCGCAACATCAACACCATCAACAACAGCAACAACAACAACAGCAGCAGCAGGAACAGCAGCAACCCGGTCGCCGTGCTGGTTTATATCCCACAAGAGCGCATCACCCGCATTTCTATTCGAGCAACAACCTGGATGCGAATGGTGCTGGCAATATCAACAACAACAACAACAATAGCAATAGTAGCAATTATGTTAACATTGAGCAAATCGAACGTATGCGCCGCCAGCAATCGTCTCCATTGCAGCCACCACCTGCTACGTATGATCGTTTCCAACGTAGCTATTCGACCAATCAAAAGCATGCCAACTCGTATAATGGCCGTACTGCAAACGATGCACTTGGTATGGATTCGTATGCAAATGTTATGCAATTACATCGTGGTGTAACACCACGTCCACAAACACCTACACTCTATGCTCCGCATGCACCACCATTGAGCAGTAGTTACTCATCAGAGTCTTACCCTATCTATGAGAATCCGTACAGAGTGTCTACCCTATCACCTGGTGGTATGAATAATACTTCAACAGTTGCGGAAAGTCGTTCCTCATTATCGACTGCTGGCAATCGTTCGGAGTCTCCGATTTACAGCAATACAACTGCAGCATCCTCTAACAATCAGATAGCTTCAAATCATAGTAATATGCATTCAACCTACGATCTTGTTGGTAATCGACACCTCACACATGGACCCTCGCATAACCAGAACGTGACGGTGGCTGCTGCTGCTGCTGCTGCTGCGGCCGCCAACTCAATGCAGTCAATTTTTCATTCATCCTCGCAACAGTTGCGTCCACAAGTGAGTTCAGTGCATAGCGGTAGTGGGGTTTTGCAAAAAGTGCCATCACAGCAATCAATCGAAGAAGAACTGCCACTTCCGCCCGGTTGGGCAACACAATACACACTACATGGTCGCAAATACTATATCGATCACAATGCACACACTACACATTGGTCACATCCGTTGGAACGTGAAGGTTTACCAGTCGGCTGGCGACGCGTTGTATCCAAAGTGCATGGAACATACTATGAAAATCAATATACAGGGCAATGCCAACGACAACATCCTTGTCTTACCTCATACTATGTGTATACGACATCGGCTGAGCCGCCAAAAACTATACGCCCCGAAGTGCCTGCATACAATCCGCCTGCACATGCACACAATGCTCTAGTGCCGGCAAATCCATATTTGCTCGAAGAGATACCAAAATGGCTGGCCGTCTATTCGGAGGCAGACTCCTCCAAAGATCACATGCTACAATTTAATATGTTTAGCTTGCAGGAATTGGAATGTTTTGATGGCATGCTGGTGCGACTGTTCAAACAGGAATTAGGTACTATTGTCGGCTTCTACGAGCGCTATCGGTGAGTAATAAATGAAATATTGTAATTGATCAATTTGAATTGCATTTGTTCAATTTTCTAGACGTGCTCTAATTCTGGAAAAGAATCGACGTGCTGAACAGGAGCGTTATTTGCAAGAATTGCATGCCAATAATAATCATCAATGATCTGAAGCAATTAATTAAGCATCATCGTCCTCGTTCTTGTCCTCATACTCGACCTATTATTATTACTATTATTATTCAATGCTATTTATTGCACATTTAGTTTTTAATTATGTACAATAATGTATGTGCCTGGTGCCTCTGCAAAAAGAAAGACGAAGAAGAAGAAGAACATTTCTGCAACATTAATTTATACATTTTATTTTTTTTTTTTTTTTTATATATATATTTTAAATAATATACTATATATGTATATGTGTGTATTTGGCTTACTGTAAATTTATTTTATAATTTTTTCTATTATAAGTTTTATTTAAATTTTTTTATTTAGCTCTTATTTTAATTCGATTTTCGTATAAGTACATATTCACGAAAATCATTTTGCTTGTTCGAACTGAAAATAGTAACAATAAAAAAAAATTTATTTTTTAATATTTACGAACGATGAAGTGATATTTCGTTATTGATTTTATATTATTTTTATATATATTCTTTTTAGTATTTCTGCAAATAATAATGCTGCAACTAGCCACCGACGTAAAAACGTAGAACGTGTCAGCTGACACGACCTATCTTATGGGAATGTCGTGTTAACGAAAACTCACCACCGTATGACGGTGACGTAGACGTTGCTCGGAGCGGAGAAAATCAATGCAATTTTGTATGTTCTTACGTACGGGCGGTACGTACGTACGCTACGTCGGTGGCTAGTTGCAGCATAATGCAACTGCTCTTATTGTTCTTTTTTCACAACAGAGTTGTATGCAAGCTGTCACTGAAAAATTTATATTGCCTATTTATTGCCAATGATTACAACAGTAATTGCATATAAAAAAAAAAATAGCACAAAAATATATATAAAGTGAAACATTATGTGCGTAAAAGTAAAGCTGTGTTCAACAAAAAATGAAAGCGAATTAAATGCAGTGTGCCAAGTACTACAATATGCAAGATATGGCTACAAATATCGGTAAGTGAATTTATTATATTGTATTTTTTTTTTTTTTGCTTGTAGCAAAATACAATAACAAAATTGTTGTTATCTTTCGTTTGTTCTAGTTCTTTTACGTTTACTTCAATTCTATCAAGTTAGCAAATACCGACGAATATATTTTGTATGTCAATTACATGTCTGGTCAAAATAGGCAGTGATTTATTAATGTTCAATCGTACTTATTTGTATACACATAGGGTGTTTACTTCGATCAATATATTATTTAGATTACAATTAATCACTTTATTATATTTAATACACCTTAAATGCCATATTTATTGTCTTATAAATAAGATAAAACAATTAATAATCGGTGTGAGTGGATGAGTTGTTTCGATTGCTAAAGAAATTTATACCGAAAACTTGTTTGTGTATTGAATTAACAACAAGTGTGCTTTTTGTTTGTTTTGTTTTGTAATTTTTATTCTTATCTGTTCAGATATTATTGAATAACCTTTTGTATATCATATTCATATGTGCAAATAAAAATATTGTAAAGACATTCACATTCAGTTGATTTTATATAAATTGATTAATTCCTTTCACCCCCACCATAGCAATAATGATATGATTAATGTTACGTATACGACACAGTTGTCATGTTTTTTTTTTTTCATTAATTTTATGTAAAATCAACACTTTGATATTCAGATAAACAATCAATATGAGCATTCATGCAATTAATACTAGAATTGCTTTATCGACTGATTTATAGGCAACAACAACAAGTGCAGTACATTTGCCATTAAAGATGATTTATCACTTTAGAATTTTTGTTGTTGTGAATTTATAGTTATCTATGTTTATATTCTTCTTCTTCTTTTTCCTCTTCTTCCTCTTCTTCCTTTTCTTCTTCTTCTTCTTCTTCTTATGTGGCCATAACAAACGATGATCGATTTAGGACGAACATATAATGCGGCGCCAGTCTTCTCTGTTCTGGCTCGCTTGCTGGCGCCAATTGGATATTCCAAGCGCCGCCAGGTTACCCAACATTTGGTCCTTGCAACGGAGGTTTGGTCTTCCTCTTCTTCTGCGTACTTCAGCGGGTACCGATATAAATATCCTCTTCGCTGGAGCGTCTTCTTCCATTCGCTCGCCTTACTATGTCTCTGGCAGCGTACAGCTCATACAGCTCATCGTTGTACCTCATGCGGTACTCACCATCAACGCAAATAGCTTCTAAGATCCTGCGCAGAACTTCCTCTCTCGAAAACTCTAAGCATCCTCTCATCCATGGTGGAAATTGTCCAGTCTTCTGTGCCATATGTTAGGACAGAAATCATGAGGGACTTGTAGAGTGTGATTTACGATCTTCGAGAGACCGTTCGATTACTCAATTGCTTACTCAGCCCAAAAGTAACACCTGTTAGCAAGAGTTATCCTACGCATAATCTCCATGCTGACGTCATTACATTTGTTGTTGCTAATTCGAAGATAGACGAACTCCTTCACCACCTCGAAAGTGTAATTTTCAACAGTGACGTGTTGTCCAAGACGCCGAGACTCTTTGTTTGTAGCCACCAGGTACTTCGTCTTGCCCTCGTTCGCCGTAAGATCCATTCGATGTGACTTTCGTTCCAATTCAGCGAATATATGCTTGTGGATATATAGTAAAACCAATGTCAAAACGAAATCAAGCATTAATGTGTAATACTCAAAAAAAAAAAAAATTGAAAAAACAACCATATTAACGAAAATACTTCGTTTTAATCAACAATAAAATTTATAAATTTCATAAAGAGAAAAAAATGAATTAATCTTAATCGCAATAACGGCGGTAGTACCTACATGTTCTATGAATGTGTTATAAAATCGTTGCGTTCGCGCTTTTTACCATCAGTTATTGCCGGTCGTCATTGTCATCGTCATCGTTATAGTGTCGTCGTCGTTGTTATTGTCGTCGTCGTCGTCGTCATCATCATCATCATCATCATCATTGTCGTTATCATTATTGCCGTAGGTGTTTTTTTTTGTTTACTGCTTGCTTGCTTTAATTTTAACACACTCACCATCGACATGTGTTTATGCCTTTTTTAGTTGCGTTGAGTTTGTCTAACCGTACATTACCAAGGTACCTCTATATATCGGCAAGATAGTGATTTTCTTTTTTTTCTTTTTTTTTTTATAATTATTTTCTTGCGAATGATGTTCGATAATAGATAAATTGTATTGCATGTTTTAATTACTGGAAACGTTTACAAATATTTCATCAGCCATTTGATGATTCTTTTTTTTTCAATTTTTTTTTTCGCTCTACAAGAAATCTACTATAAATAAATTTTTAGTTTGGCCATAATAAATTTCAATAAATGTCAAATAATTCATAAGGTGATCTTCTTAGTCCGTGCCAAAAACCTTTAATTAATTTGTGTAGTAATAAATTGATACAGAAATGCGCATAAATCGAATATAAATTTGAATAGTTCATTTTGAAAAAACCGGCTTTGTGCAAAATTATGCCAAATCATTATTAATTAACACAAAATAATCCAAATTGGTTTGGTTTAATTATCAACAACATTTTTTTATTCCTTTTTTTTTTTTGTTTTTTTTTTCTCCTTTGTTTTTTTTTCGATTTATTTTTATGAATTTGTGATACAACAAATTATTGCCACTGGATGTGATAAAAATTGTTTGTGTGTGTGTGTACGTGTGTGATAAAAAACTTTGAAAACAACAAATTAACATATTAGAAATGCAATCTATATTTAATCATGTAGCAGAGAAGAAACAAAACAAAAAAAAAAAAACCAAGGAACAATTACTCTTTTTAATTTCACAATATAAATTATTAATATTATTTCAGTGTTGAATAGTAATGTAAAAAAAAAAAATTAAAAAAATTTATATTCTGAATTTTTTTATTTTTTTTATTTTAAGACTTGTTATAATTGTTGTCTATCTACTAGTTATAATGAATTTTATAATTGTTGTTTAGTTTTGACATTGAACTTAGTGTATCGTATTAATTATACCAATATTTTATGTCCGTTTTCGAGTGTAAAACAACTGTTTTTGTTATTGTTGTTGTTGTTGTTGTTGTTGTTACATTTTATTTGTTCACAATATGTGTTAATATCAATGATAAAATAAAACAAACAAACAAAAAAAATTCATATATTGAATATGTAATGATGACAAGACTAAATAAAATCTAATAAATAAAAAACGTGCTCAAGGTTGATGTTACATTTTTTTTGTTGTTTTTTTTTTTTTTTGGAAGTTTTATCAACAACATTATGATATGAAAAGCATGCACATTACGCATACGCCATAGTATATTAGATAAATATGTAAATATTGAAAATAAAAATTTTGTTTCTTAAATTTTCTAGCAAAAAATTTTTTTTTTTTTTTGTTATTTGACAAGAAGAAATTGCGTTGTGGTGCAAGTGTTTATAAATGTAAAATAAATATATACTTGTATATAACACGAAATTGAAAACAGTTGTATTTACAGAAGAGAGAAAGCAGAAGCAGAAGCAGAAGCAAATAATTTCTAGTTAATAAAAGCATGTACATTCCCTTGAGTTTATTTGATGTGCAATTTTTTTTAGAATGATATATTCCTCATATACTAATATATATATATGTATATATGTACATTCTCATACTTAAGCCAAAAGTATTTTTGCAATTATCATTGTTCAATGAGTACATTTCGCCTTAAGTTGAACGTCGTCAGTTAAATTGTAAAATTATCTGTTTTATTACTGTTCTTATTTGTGTGTTGTTGTTCTTGTTGTTGTTGTTGTTGTTGTTTTTGTAGCTATTGTGAAATTTATTAGGTATTAGTAGTTGTTCGTGATTAATGTTAGTTGTTACGTTTTTCGCCCCATGATTAACTATCATTTCCAATGAAATGTCTGCTCACCGTCGTCGCATGCAATAATAAAATCAGATATGGGAGTAATGCACTTAATTTTCAATAATCCTTATTTTCACCACAATAATTCAATAATTTATAACATAAATAAAATCAAAAATAATAATATGTATTGAAATTAGTGCTATGCAATTAATATGTTTGTTCAAAAATGTTGATTAATCCAAATATTCGATTAATAAATTATTCGATAAATCTATAGTGTGATTAATTAAAATTGAAAAATATTTTCAATTTTTAGTTTCAATTCAATTTCAATTTTTGGATATTCAAAATCATAATTATTCGAATAATTGATTAATTGAATATTTTGATCAATCAAAATTGAAAAATATTTTGATCAATCAAATATTTTCAATTTTTAGTTTTTCATTGTTTTTGAATTTTTTTTTTTTTTAAAAAATTTTTTTAATGCTTTCTCATATTCGTAGCTTTGTTTACTTTGTAATGGAAAAAATATTATATATATTTTATTCTCGATTAACTTTATTCTAATTAATCGAATAATTTCAATTTTTCAATTCAAAATCATGATTATTCGAATAATTTCATTTTTGATTAAATAAAATTTTGAATAATCGATTAATTGATTAATCAAATATTTTTATTAATCAGAATTTAAAAAAAAAAAAAGAAACGATTAGTCACGCAGTCGAAATTGCATTCACATATTCTTAGCTTTAAAAAGAAGCTACCTATCAACTTTGTATTGGACAAAAATATTATAAATATTTTGAATAATATATTCTGATTAATTAAAATTCTAATAAATCGAATATTCAACATCATGATTATTCGAGTAATTTCATTTTTGATTATATAAAATTTTGAATAATAGAATAATTGATTAATCAAATATTTTTATTAATCAAAATTGAAAAAAAAAACGATTAATCACAAGATTAGAAAGCTACCTGTCTAATTTGTATTGGAAAGAATATTATAAATATTTTAAATAATTTATTCTAATAACTAATGCTGATTAATTAAAATTCTGATAAATCGAATAATTTCAATTATTGAATATTCAACATCATGATTATTCGAATTATTTCATTTTTGATTAAATAAAATTTTGAATAATCTAATAATTAATTAATCGAAATTTTGATTAATCAAAATTTTTGAAAAAAAAAAAACGATTAATCACAAGATTAGAAAGCTACCTATCTAATTTGTATTGGAAAGAATATTATAAATATTTTGAATAATATATTCTAATAATTTTATTCTGATTAATTAAAAATCTGATAAATCGAATAATATCAATTATTGAATATTAACAATCACGCTGATTCGAATAATTTCATAAGTGATTAAACAAAATTTTGAATAATCGAATAATTAATTGATTAATTGAATATTTTGATTAATCAAAATTTTTGAAAAAATTATTATTCACACAACGGTAATTGAAATAATTTTGTGATTTTGAAAA
This sequence comes from Megamerina dolium, assembly GCA_963854835.1. Classification (NCBI taxonomy): domain Eukaryota; kingdom Metazoa; phylum Arthropoda; class Insecta; order Diptera; family Megamerinidae; genus Megamerina; species Megamerina dolium. The sequence continues at coordinate 19,875,350 of OY978526.1, read as the reverse complement.
AAAAAAAAAAAATTAAAATTAACTAAATAATAAAAATAACTTTACAGTTGGCTTAGATCGATTTATTTATACCCTGCTGTCTATAGACTGTGTGTGCATGGGAATTTTATTAAATGTGGATTAAAACAATTTTTTGTTCCTTCTGTTGCTTCATCTGCTAAACAATATTATATAAATAGCAAATAAATCTGGCACAGTTTTTTCTTTGAATTAGTATAGTATATATTGCGAAATGTACTGAGCATATTGTAGCAGTGACTTTGTATGGGAGCTGCATTAAATAGTAGCCGTGGCTCGTCCAATTATTGTATAATTTTTTCCTTCTACAATAGAGATTTACATACGAAATCTGGTAGTTCTAAATGTAAGCCTAAGTGATTAATGGAGGTTTAAAGTTGAAAAAAATGATGTGGCTTTGTATGGGAGCTATATTAAGGGATGAGTTTAAACCTCTGATTTTATGCGAAATTATTTCATTCTATAATATAAATCTATGTACTAAACATGATAGTCCTAGGTGAACGATTAAGGAAGTTATGCGGGTTTAATATTTCAAAAAATTCTATGAGTTTGTATGGGAGCTACATTAAATAGGAGGTGGTGGGTCGTTAACTTATTGTAAAATTATTTCTTTCTATAATATAAATCTACGTACCCAATATAGTAATTCTAAATGAAAGATTAAATAAGTTATGCGGTTTTTGAAATTTCATAAAATTCCTTGACTTTGTATGGGAGCTACATTAACTAGTATGCATAGCTTGTTCATTTAAAACGATATTATTGCCTTTTTACAATAAAAATCTACGCACCAAATATGGCAGTCATAGATTGAAGACTAAGTAAGTTATGTCTATTTGAAGTTTCAAAAAAATTCCATGACTTTGTATGGGAGCTATATGAAATAGTAAGTGTGGCTCCATGATTTTTTGCAACACTAATACTAATTACTTTATTAATCTATATACCAAATATTGTAATCCTAAACGGAAGATTAAGTAAGTTATAACGGCCTTGAAGTTTCAAAAAATTCCATGCCTTTGTATGGGAGCTATATGAAAGAGTAAGTGTGGCTCCATGATTTTTTGCAACAATAATACTAATTACTTTATTAATCTATATACCAAATATTGTAATCCTAAATGGAAGATTAAGTAAGTTATAATGGCCTTAAAGTTTAAACTAGTTCCAAGATTAGTCTCATTTTACTTCGAGGGGAACCCGCCAAATGATTGATTATGCCCATTTTTAATAACATTCATATTCTTAGACTCTAGGTAGTTTACGTTCAATTTGCTTGCAATATGTCAACATTTATTAAACAAAAAAATTGTTTTTTCGCTGCTACTAAATGTTGTTGGTAAACAAATAATAATACACTACACCCACATCTGGCTAAAATAGCACTGTAGCATGTACATAGTAAAGTTAATAATGCATTTAATTGAAATTAATCGATTAGTTTTTTTTTTTGTTCATCAATATAGTGTTGCTTATCGTGCTCTAATTTATTTTGATATTCGTCATATTGACGCATTTATGTGTCGCATCAAAAAAATTGTATATACATAAATAAATAATATAATGACCTAAATTAATAAGTTTTCCTATTTTCTTATGTGTGTATTTGTGTGTTTGTATGTTTGTGTGTTTGTGTGTTTGTATGTTAATGTAGGTCCCTATATTATGCATACCATTAATAGGGTTAAATATTTTGAATAAATATAGCAATCATTCTAAAAATATATTCATATACGTTTATGCAAGTAAAATACAATTGTTGTTATCAGTTTAATTTTATATGATTTATTTGGGCAATTGGCAATAATAATTTTTAGAATTACTACTTTTTTCTTTTCAATAATAAATGATACGTCGTAGACCATATAAATGTATAAGTTCATAAACAAACTGCCACCGATAAAAAAAAATTCAACTAAAAAAAATGAAAACATCTATATTATTTTTAAATTAAAAATTTCATTTGCCTTTTCTTCTTTTTTTTTTTTTTGTTCATCTTAAATTATAGAATTATTAAATAATCTTATTTTCAACGAGTATATCTATTATTACTATCTTTATCAATAATCTACTACATAGCAATCGATTAAAGAAATATAAAAGCACAAATAATTTAATTTTAATGACTATCACGTGTGCTTTAAAATACGGTTTTATAATCTATGTAAGTTATCAGACGCCATGTATGATAAGAAATGGAAAAAAAAATTGAATTTCAACAATTTCATTTCAATTCATTTTCGAATCAATCAATTAATGAAATTGCTTGCAATTGCATGTAATTTATATATAAGATGTAGTAAAAAGAAATCCATTATTTTTCCAATAGATGGCTTTAGTAATCTGTATCTCGCGTTGTATAAGTGTGATCGGGTTACGCTAGATGGCCTTAGAAAGATAGGATTTCGTACTAAATAAACTTTTCAGGCAGTTTTGTGATTGCTTGACTCAGTATTGTTTGAACACGCGTCAAAGATGGCACAAAAAACGATTTGGAACCATTTATATAAGGCTGGATACAAAAAGAAGCTCGATATATGGGTGCCACACGAGTTAACGCAAAAAAAAACCTCATGGACCGAATTTCCATCTGCGAATCGCTGCTGAATCGCAACAAAATCGATCCATTTCTGAAGCGGATGGTTACTGGTGATGAAAAGTGGCTCACTAACGACAACGTCAAGCGAAAACGGTCGTGGTCGAAGTGCGGTGAGCTACCGCAAATGGTGGCCAAGCCAGGATTGACGGTCAGGAAGTTGTTGCTATGTGTTTGGTGGGAATGGCAGGGAATCATCTACTATGAGCTAGTCCCCTACGGCCAGACTCCTAATTCGGACCTGTACTGTCAACCATTGGACCGTCTGAAGGAAGCAATCGCCCAGAAGCGGCCAGCTTTGGCCCATAGGAGAGGTATTGTGTTTCAAGAGGACAACGCCAGGCTACACACATCGATAGGGAGGTTCTTATGCATCCACCTTATAGTCCGGATCTGGCACCAAGTGATTACTACTTGTTCCTGTCCATGGCGAATGATTTTGCTGGTGAAAAATTCGCCTCAAGAAAAGCATGTGAAAATCGACTGTCCCAGTTTTTTTGCCAATATGGACGAGAGTTTCTATGAGAGTGGCTTTATGAAATTACCTTCAAAATGGCAACAACTTGTCGAACAAAGCGGTGCATATTTGACTTAAATCAGATCATTCTAACTATGATAAATGAAACCTCAATTTAATGAAAAAAATAATGGATTTCTTCTTACTAGACCTTATATAAACATTTAAAAGTGTTCGATGATTTCATTGCAAAAAATTTTGTAAAAGTAGTTTCTAATATGTAAATTACACTTACTACCAGTTAAATGACCCCAAACTGCTAAAAATACATACGCACTTTTACTTGCAATTTACAATTATAAGTACGTGCTATAAAAAGTATAATTTTTTTTATTCTGAGTAAGTATACATAATTTATGTAAACATAAACATATACAAATACATTTATATTGAAACAATATATATTCGTATAAGACAATATATGTTCGCACATACATACATATAATCACACAGTGCAATCAACATTTGTTAAACATTTTTAAGTTTACTTATTTAATAAAACGTGAGCGTGCCATATTGTGTGTCAAACTGATTGCACTGTGTAATTATATGTGCAAACATATATTGTCACATTTGCTTAGAATGTAAGTAGAATGATCATATTGCATTAATATATAGAAAATTGCTAATTCAGTGAAATAATGCATAAAACAAAACACTCAAATTCTTTGATATGCAATTTGAATTAGAATAACATAATTTTTTCTAATTGCAATAGTGCGTAAGTACTAGTATATAAGTAGTGTGTAAGTACTTCTATATTGGTATATACTCATATTAAAGTGCTTAAGAATTACATTACAATTACAAACACTACCCTGCAAAAAATTTGAGTAAATTTCAAAAATGACATATACAGGGTGATTTTTTGGCAACTTTCTTTTTGGCAACACTGTTCTTTACAGCTCAGCTGTTTTTGTGTAACATGTTACTGTCAAACATGTTCAGTTTGGTCTATAATTTAACCATAAATCGACTAACAAACGAACAACGCTTGCAGATTATTGAATTTTATTATCAAAATTCATGCTCGGTTAAGAAATTGCATTGTGCACTTTCTTGTGTTTATCGACGAAGCTCATATTTCTGGTTGAATGGATACGTGAACAATCAAAATTGCCGTATTTGGTGTGAAGAGCAGCCATAAGCATTGCAAGAATTGCCAATGCATCTCGAAAAATGCACTGTTTGGTGTGGATTATGGGCCGGTGGCATCATTGGACCGTACTTTCTCAAAGACGACGAAAGCAGCAACGTTACTGTGAATGGCGAGCGCTACCGTGCGATAATTACAAACTTTTTTTTTTGCCCAAAATGGAAGAGGTGGACTTGACTGAGGTGTGGTTTCAACCAGACGGTGCCACATGCCACACAGCACGCGAAACAATAGTCCAATGAAGAGGCGAATGCGGTGAACAGTTTATTTTACATTTGGGGTCGGTCAATTGGCCGCCTAGATCGTGCGATTTAACGCTTTTTGACTATTTTTTTAAACTATAGCAACAAGCACGCAACGGTTGACGCACTGGAAGCCACTATTGAAGAATTTATTCGTGAGATACCGGCCGCTATGTTGGAGAGAGTATGCCAAAATTGGACTCAGGGTATGAAACATTTGAGACGCAGTCGCGGTGGTCAACATTTACATGAAATCATCTTTAAACATTGAATTATATAGATCGTTCTATCGACTCAAATATAGATTTCATACATTCCTCTAAATTTTATGGGTTTTTTTTTTTTTTAATCAAATCCGAAGGCCCGTAAAAAATCACCCTGTAGTTGTTACCGAGTCCGCTGAAGATATTCCCACAAATGTGAATTGCTGGTTGGATATAGTTTTCGAACCTCTCTGTCGTCAATGGGATTCCCATCTGACGACTGGGATGGCAATTTCATAAATTGAAAAGTGCAGCTGTGATTTTTCGATTTGACACAGTTTGTTCAAAATTTGAATGTGTATTCAGGATCATTATCTTGCTGAAACATGAATCCCTCAAACCGATCAAACCGACGCCAAATGAAATAACATTGTTCTGAAGTATTCGGTGATAATGTTCCTTCCGCATTATTCCATCGATTTTCACCAAATTGCCTAGACCATCATAGAAGCAAATCAAGCCCAGACCATCATTCTGTCACCTCCATTCACTGTGGGCTTAACACATCCAAATTGATATCGTTCGCCTGATTTCTACAGCAGAATATTCACCATTTGTTCACGAAAACTTGGAATTTCAATTCATCAGTCCATAACGCCTGTTTCTATTGCTCCATCGACCAATTGACATGTTGTTCTTTTGTCCATTTGAGTTGTTGTTGTTGAAGATTTATAGGAAGCAATAATGGCAGCGACTCGATCATACAAACCGGCTTCATGCAACCAATGTACCACCTTTGTTTCGGAGATTATATTGGAGAAGCTTTCATTAATCTCAGCTCGTAAATCAGGCACATTTTTGAATCGGGGAAAGTTTGCTGGTCATTTGTTTGGTTGTCATTCTGTTTGATTGTTTTTCTGGATCTACCAGAGCATGTCTGTCATTAAACGAGTTCGTTTCAGCGTATCTTGTCAAAATGGTGTGAACTCCCGTCAATGAAACATCCACAATTTATGCAATTTTTCTCATTGAATTACCAAGCTTTTGCAAAATAACAATTTAAACTGGTTTTTACTTTTGATATCCGCTTGATTGTTGTCATTTTGATGGATTTGATTACGTTTTGACATCAATACATCAGTGACACATTATGCACACAAGTGAAAAAATTGTCAAAATATACCGTTATAAATTTGACTTATGGTAGTAAACGATGTAAGACAATATTTGCGCACATTTTGAAATATTTTGAAATTGATTAAAAAGCGATTATGGTTGAAATATTGTAAAATCACGATATTTTGATCAAATTAAACAACAATAATAAGTCAAATATGTCAAAAATCATTAGAAAAATATTATTTCATTGAAAAATGTTCAATAAAATGGTTCTCGTCGAACGAAAATAACGAAAAATATAAAATATGTGTCATTTTTGAAATTGGCCCAATCTTTTGCAGTGTAGTCTACATACACATACATATATATGTGCATGTATTATATTTGTATTATATATGTCAATCTCGATCATTGTATCAAAATCGCTTAAATGGCCATTGGCACGGCACGTATTGCGTAAAGAAGTACAATTGGCAAATGTCACAACTGTAAAGAAACTCCAATTGTAAATGTCGTGGCCGTTTCCACTGTTGTCATTGTTGTTGTTGTTGTTTATTGCAGTAGACCACCACTATATGCAAATACGTATTTGTTCAACACATTCCAATTAATTTAAATTGCTTCAATTACAACAGCAAAGTACTATATTATGATTTACAACAACAACAACAACAACAACATACCATACACACACACACACACTCGTCTCGCACACCATACATATACTCGTACATAATTAAAACGACTTACTTATGTTTGTGATTGAAGATGACTAACTAAGGAGCATGTGCATATGCATATGTAACGAAATATACAGCTGTGAACATAATAATTGCAGTGCCCAAATGTTAATAATATAAAACCATAAAACACACACACACACACACATTAAATATGCATGTTAATAACACGGAAACAGAAGATAGCTTTATAAAAATAGGTTTAAGTTGATTTGGTGAATTAAATCTATGACTAGATTAACGAGAAATTATATAAGAAAACTGAAGTCTACATTGCCATAATTAGTTTATTATTTATTTTGCTCGATATTTGCATTCCTAATATTTTTGTTTTCTTTAGCATAAATTCACTCATAGAAATTATTGCTTTAAATCGCCTTGAACTGAACAAAATTTGTTAAAGTCTTGCCTAATATCTTATTTGTATATACAAATATTGTAAGATGAGTTGAAGAAATTGCTTTGGAAAAATAATACAAATCAACAATTTAAAATAAAATTTTAATGCGCTGATTATTTAAACTGTTTTCATATTCACTAAACGAATATAAAGTTATTATATACAATATATTTGTTGTTATAGAGATATACAGACGTCTGCACATATCTGCATACTGAACATTCCAACAACTCATGCTGGGTTTAACACATTCACATTGGCATTAAGGCGGATTAAATTTTTAATCAGCTTGGCCCAACGAATTTTAAAAAGTTTCTTTCCAAAGAAGCATATAGATTTTAACTGCCACTGTATAAGAAAAGCAATTTTATAGGGGACCTCCTATAATAAATGGAGGTATGGGATAAGTATGTTTAAACGAAGTATTACAAAGGACAATTTAATGAGGGTAGATCATATATTTCACTGCTCTACTGATGATTCCGATGCAGCTATTTTCGATTTTTAGTAGTTTTTCGTACATTTTGTATGGGAGTCCCCTTAAAACATACAGATAGGGTATTGATTTAGCTGTGTTTATCGTGAGCACCTGCCTGATGGCCTTATCTCACGACGCACAAAGCGTAGTATCAAATTGAAGCGTTGATAAGCGCCCCGCAGGAGTGGAAAATCAGTAACCAACCTCCAGTATCCTACTGTACCAATTGGGGCACGTTGAATGGACATACTACCCTCCTTGGTTTGGATCGCGGCCCATCTAAAACCTCTTCTGATCTAAGGGGTCAGCACCCTGGTTACAATGCAACTCCACATCGAGTACCCACACCGTATGACGTGGAATACTCTACCCGCGTGTTCTTTGGGTTACCGCAGCCACCACGAAAACCTCCCCGAAGGGCCGTTCCCAACGATCAGGTTGAAGGAATTCCATCCTGATCACCCGTATTGCCAAATTTAAAGTCTTTTGGTAAAACCTCGTAGCCGAAGCTACTACCAGTTTCAGCCCCATTCGGCTACGGACTGGTCGCCGGGAACAGATAGGGTATATGAATGTTGGGTGGAAATGTTGAGAAACAAAAAATAATTATAGTCGCTCATACATTTGATCGCTCTATGGGCGATTTTTATGTCCTTTTCGATCAAATTGTATGGAGGTTCATTTAAGCGATGCAGATAGGTGCAAAGAATATTGGAAGAAAATGTTAATGAAGAAGAATTTTTGAGAGTAGATCATCTATTTCATCGCTCTAGTGACGATGAGGTGCCGTAGCTCAGTTATTAGTGTGTTGGCCTTCTGATCTGTAAGTCGTGGGTTCAATCCCCGGGTGAAGCATAACAAATTTAATATCGAAAAGATTTTTCTTTCGAACGGTATCCAACTGTGGGCAAGCAATTGGCCATTCTTCCGGCAGTAACAACGTGCCATGGAAAAGCTTCTAAAAGGACTCTGTGACAAAGCTTAGAAAAAGTGATGTCACAAAGGTTCTGCTGTTCGGAACCAGCTAAAATTAGTAGGTCCCTTTTTTATACTGTCCAATATTTAACACGCACAACAGTAATAGAAAGAGCCCTTCGGGGCTTTAAGTGCCACATATTTATTTAATTATTTATTTATTCTAGTGACGATGCGTGAGTAGCGAAAGTCGATTTTAAGGTATTTTTCGATCATCATTTTGTATGAAGGTCCCTTTAACCCAAAGTGCAGAGAGGGGTTAACAATGTTGGGAGGATACGTCATATATTTCAACGCTCTAGTGACGATACCTGAGCAGCGAAATCGATTTTTAGGATTTTTCGCTCATCATTTTGTACGAAGGTGCCTGTTCACATTGGCCTGCCCAGACGCAAATGTGCGAGCGAGATAGGTAGAAAAGTAGGCTGTAAGAAAGTGATGGAAGTTTTGCGCCGAAAATCCAATCCGATAACATCAATAAGAAGCGTTCTATATTAGGGTTGTGCGATTAATTGTTTGTTCAAAAAGTCTGATTAATCAAATTATTCGACAAATCAATTCGCTTGATCAAAATTATGATTTATCAAAATTGAAATTATTCGATTAATCAGAATTTTGATTAATCGCAATCATTTTCATTTTTATTTTTTCTTTATTTATGAAATTTTTGAAATATTACCAATATTTTCAAAATTTTTTTAGAATAATTTCTATTTTGAATAATCAAAATCATGATAATTCGATTAATTTCATATTTGATTAATCGAATACTTTTGATTAATCAATATTTTTGAACAAACGATTAATTGCACAGCCCTACTTTATTCCAAAATTCCATTTTCACTGTAGCATTTTAGTTGAAATAAAACCGGCGCAATTGCACTAATGTGATCACAGCGTTCATGGATATACCGTTCATGAGAAATCTAATGTAAACAGGCACTAACACAGAGTGCAGAGAGGGGTTAACAATGTTAAAAGAAAAAATTAATTGGCTCAAGTCATACAATTTATCATTCTAGTATCGAATTATGAGCAGCTATTGTCGATTTTCAGTTAATTTTCAATGATTTTGTATGAAAGTACCCTTATGGGGAGCACATAGCAGGGTTGAGAATGTTGGAAGGAAATATTGAGGGGGAAAAACTAATGGGGTCATACATTTTAACGCACTAGGAGCGATAGAACTATAAACTATATTACACACTTCCATCCAATTTTTTTTCGAACACATTTACCCGCTATCTCTGCCCCTTAAAGCGATTCCCATCATATAAAATGACAAAAAAAAATCTGAAAATCGACAAATAATCCCATAACTGAACAAGAATTGTCCCGAACAAGAATTGTCGCGAGATGAAATGTATTGTTGATCGCCATTAATTTTTTCTCCTCAACATTTCCTCCAAATATACTTATCTCCTATATCCGCTCCTAAAGGGAGCTCCCATACAAAATGAGCAAAAAAACACCTAATAATCACAAGAAATCACACCTAGAGTGTTGAATTGAATGACTGACTTCAAAAATATGTCCTTCTAAGCATTTTTTTCCAACATTCTTACCCGATAACATCACTTCTTAGAAAAGCTCCCCTATAAAATATACGTTATGGGAAAATAACTAGATTTCTTTATGCTTATTTGAAGAAGAATTACTTCAAAATGTTTTAAATTTAATGTTGTTCGCTGAGCCCCATATAATTAACATTTTGCTCTATACAATTTGACCCACCTTAATATACATTCATATACGTACATTTATAGATACTTAACATATATGTATTTCTTATTCGAGTACATTATTATTGCCTGCTAGCATAATTGGCTAATTGAATTGTCTTGTTTGGTTTTTGGTATTTTCTTATTTTTTTTATTTTTTTTTTATTTACTTTATTTGAATTTATATTTTCTTCTAGACTACGTATTGCGAAGCAAAAAATTGTTAAATGTAAATATTGCTCTTTATATATGCGTATTGATTTTTTTGTTTGTTTTTTTTTTTTTTTTTTTTGCAGATTTAAGCAATAATTTTATGAAGCAATGTCCCATAACTGACGACTATTTATTCATAATGCAAGTGTATATTCTCAAATAAGTGTAAGTGAGTTTGTATGAAGTACAAGAATATTGTTACAATAATGAGATTTTTTAAAATTCAAATATTAATAGCTATTTAAATTAATTTATTTAATTTATGCATTATTCTGTAACCTTAAAAAATAATAGCCACTTTTTTATTTTTATTAAATATCATTATTAGAATAAAGTGGAACAGACTTACTGGAAACTAATTATAGCAGGTCTCAGACAAAAATCATAAAGTACATGACCGTTACGAGTAATTCGCATATTTACTAACAACACACTCAAGCACATACACCACCTAACCAAAAGAGAACACATCAAATATGTTGGGATACCGTGGCATTGAAAAAATTAACACGTTTACATTTTTGTTTACTTTTCTAGCAACAGGTAAGTTCTTTGTCTATATGTATTTTCTATACAAACTCTTTATTATACTCTATAATATCGCAATGCTAATTACTTGACAATTACAGTACCATGCACACTTATAGCACAAGAGACAAACATCAAAGGTCTAACAGTGTCCACACGTGATATTTTAGTGTTAGTTAATAAAACTCAAACATTTCATGTGCTTGTAAGGTAAGTTATTCATAATAATTATAAGGTGTAGTAAAAAGAAATCCATTATTTTTGCATTAAATTGAAGGTTTTATTTTGGCATAGTTAGAATGATCCGATTTAGGTGAAATATGCACCGTTTTCTTCGATAACTTGTCATTTTGAAATTAATTTCATAATGTCACTCTCATAGAAACCCTCGTCCCTATTGGCAAAAAACTGGGACAGTCGATTTTCACAAGCTTCTCTTGAGGTGAATTTTTCACCAGCAAAATCATTCGCCATAGACAGGAACAAGTAATAATCACTTGGTGCCAGATCCGGACTATAAGGTGGATGCATAAGAACCTCCCAACCAAGCTTCCGGAGCTTCTGGGGAGTCACTATCTATGTGTGTAGCCTGGCGTTGTCCTGTTGGAACACAATACCTCTCCTATGGGCCAAAGCTGGCCGCTTCTGTGCGATTGCTTCCTTCAGACGGTCCAACTGTTCACAGTACAGGTCCGAATTAAGAGTTTGGCCATAGGGAAGCAGCTCATAGTAGATGATTCCCTGCCAATCCCACCAAATACGTAGCAAAACCTTCCTGACCGTCAATCCTGGCTTGGCCACCGTTTACGCCGTCTCACCGCGATTCGATCACGACCGTTTTCGCTTGACATTATCGTAAGTGACCCACTTTTCATCACCAGTAACCATCCGCTTCAGAAATGGATCGATTTTGTTGCGATTCTACAGCCATTCGCAGATGAAAATTCGGTCTATGAGGTTTCTTTGCGTTAACTCGTTTGGTACCCATACATTGAGTTTCTTTTTGTATCCAGCCTTATTTAAATGATTCCAAACGGCTTTTTGTGCAATGTTTAGCTTCTGGGCAATAGAAACAGTGCTTTCATGATGGTCAGACTCGAGGATTTCCATTATTTTTTCGATATTTTCGACAATTGGCCTTCCAGATCGTGATGCATCTTTGACATCAAAATTACCGGAACGGAATCGGATTGGCTGTTACAGTATCAGGACCATAAACACTATTCACATTTTCAGCCGTCTGGCTTGCGTTTTCTCCTTTATCAAAGAAAACCTGTAAAATATGGCGTATTTTCTCTTTACTGGTGTCCATCTTTGACGCGTGCTCAAACAATACTGAGTCAATCACTCACAAAACTGTCTGAAAAGTTTATTTAGTACGAAATCCTATCGTTCTAACGTCATCTAGCATAATCCGATCGCACTTATAGAACGCCAGATACAGATTACTAAAGCCATCTATTGGAAAAATAATGCATATCTTTTTACTACACCTTATATTTGCATAAACCCCGCATACGTGTATGAGTCAAATTTATTTGCAATTTCAGAGAACCCTTAGAAGAAGATGTGAGTATAAGTCTGATAAAACAACATGATAATCTGGCACAATTGGATCCAATGCAATTTAGCATTATTGCTCACAATACGCATAGTCAAAAAGTCGATGTTTTAGGTTTACGACCGGGCCATTTGGATGTGACCGCTACAAGCGTACCCAATGCCACATGGATGTGAGTTATAATCACATTTGTGATTTATATTTTCTTAACCAATAATTGATTTCTTCCCTTTCAACAGCGTTGCCGATCTCTTTTTACGCATAACAGTTGCCAATTCGGAAGCAATTATCTATACATCACTTGTATTTGGTTGGATTTATTTCGTGGCTTGGTCGATATCATTTTATCCACAAATCTATATAAATTTTAAACGAAAATCTGTTGTTGGTTTAAATTTTGATTTTGTTGTACTGAATATTGTTGGCTTTGTATTATACAGTGTATTCAATTGTGGCCTGTATTGGTTGCCGCAAATACAAGAGGAATACGCTAGTCGTCATCCGCGTGGCCTTAATCCAGTACTATTAAATGATGTTGTATTTTCGTTGCATGCCACATTCGCAACAATAATCACCATATATCAATGTATTGTATATGAGGTAAAGCAAAAAAAAAAAAAAAAAAAAAAAATTGAGAACATTAATCATACTGATTATCATTATTGTTAACGATTACAGAGGGCCGAACAACGTGTTTCAAAAACAGCAATTGGTCTTCTCAGTATATGCGGTTTGATAATTGTAATATCAGCCGGACTTGCGGCTGGAAATGTCGTACATTGGCTGGATTTTTTGTATTATTGCAGTTATTGCAAATTGGGTATATCAATTATTAAATATGTGCCGCAGGTATATAATAATTCACAAATCATATTCTCACAGCATTTACAATACAATATCGGATACAAGTACGTTCTTTTTTTTATTAGGCTCTTATGAATTATCGTCGCAAGAGTACTGTGGGCTGGAGCATTGGTAATATTTTACTCGATTTTACTGGTGGTGTTTTAAGCATGCTGCAAATGATTTTGAATGCCTACAATTATGGTTCGTTATTGATATTCTTTATATTATACTATACATTCTGTCAAATAAGTACCCGGAAATTCTCATTTTTAATTTTCCCTCTGAGAATATTTCAAAAAAAATTTTTTCCCAAGTTGGCACAACTGTCAGCCACTATTCTGTGAATTTTTATTGCTATGAGTCATTTAATTTGGTTACGGCGTCATTAGGAACAAGTCAACCTTTTGTGTGCGTTGTGATTTCTTCTCGCCCCTCTTTGAACGATTTATACCAATCGTGAACTTGAGTTTTCGACATGGTTGAATCACCAAATGTTTTTTTTTTTTCAACATTTCCAACTTTTTGGCACAAGAAATTTCGTTTGAAACACAAAATTTCACACAAACTCTTTGTTCGATATTTTTATCCATAGTAAAAATCGCAACGCACACAAAAGGTTGACTTGTTCCTAATGACGCCGTAACCAAACTAAATGACACATTGCAATAAAAATTCACAGAATAGTGGCTGACAGTTGTGCTAACCTGGGAAAAACATTTTTTTGAAATATTCTCACAGGGAAAATTAAAAATGAGAATTTTCGATTTCCGGGTACTTATTTGACAGAATGTATACTATGTAGACTGATTTTTAATGTTGAAGTTGTTTTCAAGATGATCTAAATAATGTCAAATTTCTGACAATTTATAAAAATCAATGTTTTTAAAATTAAAAAAAGCTAGACATAGGAAAAATACAAATGGAGGGATATGATAGAAATTTTAACGATTTTATAGTTGTAGATAAGTCTCTATGTTCATGCGAAATATTTGTCACAATCTATTGATTGATTTCAAGATACCAGCATATATGGAGCCATTGAGACGCGACAAAAGTTCATAGTGTTTTCATTTATTAATGCCAAATTTGCGACATTGTCAATTTTTAACGAAATTATTATTGCATTTTTCTGAAAATTGCCAATTTATGATAAGCATAAGTTTTTATGGGAGATGGGCGTGAATGGTATCCGATTATCCCCATTTTCGAAGAAATCTTTTAATTAGTAAATATAATCGTCTGTACAGCTTGACATCTTTACATTATGGTGCTCAAAAATGTGAAAACATACATTCGACAACATACTTTTGTATGGGAGGTAGGCGTGATTTTAATCCGATTACGATTAACTTTTACAGATTAACTTTTTATACCAAAGTTTTAGATCGATAGCTACATATTTTCTTCCCCAAAAACGTAAAAACATACATTCGACAATATACTTTTGTAATTTGTAATTTTAATCCGATTACGACCTTTTTTTAATACAACCATTCTGTGATCAGATTAACTTTATATACCAAAGTTTTAGTGCGATAGCTACATATTTTTGTGCTGAAACGTGTAAAAACATACATTCGACAACATACTTTTGTATGGGCGGTAGGTGTGATTTTAATCTGATTATATCAATTTTTTAATATATCCATTCTGTGATCAGATTAACTTTTTGTTCTAAATTTTAGCTCGATAGCTACATATTTTTGTGCTCAAAAGTGTAAAAAGATACATTCGACAACATACTTTTGTATGGGAGGTAGGCGTGATTTTAATCTGATTATATCAATTTTTTAATATATCCATTCTGTGATCAGATTAAGTTTTTGTTCTAAATTTTAGCTCGATAGCTACATATTTTTGTGCTGAAACGTGTAAAAACATACATTCGACAACATACTTTTGTATGGGAGGTAGGCGTGATTTTAATCTGATTATATCAATTTTTTAATATATCCATTCTGTGATCAGATTAACTTTTTGTTCTAAATTTTAGCTCGATAGCTACATATTTTTGTGCTCAAAAGTGTAAAAAGATACATTCGACAACATACTTTTGTATGGGAGGTAGGCGTGATTTTAATCTGATTATGTCCATTTTTTAATATATCCATTTTATGATCAGATTAACTTTATATACCAAGTTTTAGTTTGATAAATTCAAAATTTCTTCCTCAAGTGTGAAAAACATGCATTCGACAACATAGTTTTGTATGAGAGGTGGGCGTGGTTTTCATCCGATTACGCTTATATTTTAATATATTTATTCTGTGATCAAATTAACCCAAAATGCAAAGTTTTAATTCAATAGCTACATATTTTCGTGCTAAAAGTGTGAAAACTAATGCTTAAGAACATACTTTTGTATGGGAGCCGTCTTATTCTTAAATGCTACTGTATTGATGCATTGTTTTTTTTAATATTAGCGGTCAAAATAAATATTTCGGCATCTTTTTCACTTTTGTGATTTTATTGAACTTTTCTAAGAAATATCAGTATTTGTTGTATATATGCGCTTTTTAAAATCGAAATAAGAATTATTCGACTAATCAGAATTTTGATAAATCAAAATATTTTATTAGTTTTTCTTTATTTTCGAAATTTTAATTGAAAATGAAAATTTAAAACGCAGATTCTCAGATTCGCAGAATTGGTAACTGCCTGTCTACTTAGTATTGGATGAATATATTATATATATTTTGATTATTTTATTAGAATCAATTTATTCTGATTAATAAAAATTTTGAATAATCGAATAATTAAATTTTTTGAATATTCAAAATCATGATTATTCGCATAATTTCATATTTGATTAATCAAAAGTTGATTAATTAATTAATTGGATATTTTGATTAAATGATTAATCACACAACCCAATTTCAAATATTCAAAATCACTATTATTCGAATCAATTTTTGATTATTGATTAATAAAAATATTTGATTAATCAAATTGATCGACTAAACAATTAAGTAATCGTACAGCCCTAGTAGAAACTCGAAAATCGTAGCAATTTATACATTTTTTAAACAACATATAAAATATCTAATAGTTTTATATTATGTGTATATATTTTTATTAATACACTTCATTTTTCATTTTACAGATGATTGGATTTCAATATTTGGCGATCCAACAAAATTTGGCTTAGGCCTCTTTTCGGTATTATTTGATATATTCTTTATGCTGCAGCACTATGTATTCTACAGGTATGCCGCTAATACAATTTATACATACTTCATGTATCAAAATTAACAAATTAATATGCACGGTGTAGGAGAGTGTAATCATTTTGATTTTCAATTTAACAATTGTCAATTTAGTAGTATTATTATTGAAATAACACCATATTGCGCTTTTTTGCTTGTGATATTCTGGTATTGTGGTTCTCTTTAATTTACATATAATTAATGGCTTTTTTTGTTTATTCAATTTATATTTTAAAATCACATTTTCTATATATATTCACACACACACACACACACACCCAAACATTTATATTATTTATCTAATTTGGTTGATTTGATTTTAATTTTGCAATTACAAATGTTCATTTCTTTTAGCAAATTACATTTCATCTGTCTTGCATCAATAATATAGCTTAATTGGAAATAATATTGGGGTTTCGAATTAGTTTTGAGGGTTTTGTTTTCTGTTTTTACGCCTTTCTATAAGTAACAAAAGAAATTTGTACATTATTCAAAGTCCATTTGTCCATTGTTAGCTACGACTTTTTTTTCCATCTTTGTGGCATCACACGAATTCCGTGTCGAAAAAAGTCGACAGTGTTTTAGGCAATCCATGAATCGACCGAATTTTGACTTCTTCCTAAGAATAGAAGCACTGTTCTTAGAGGTCGTGTGTCATCGATCGGAACAAGTATTAATCGGAAGGAACAATGTTCCTAAATATGTTTGAACGACTTCAGCAACATGTTGACAAGCATTGTAATGTTGCAAAACTACTTTGTCGTGTCTTTCGTGATATTGTGGTCGTTTTTCCCATCAATGCTCGACTCAAATGCATCAATTGTGTTCGATAAAGGTCACCGATGATGATTTCATTCGGTTTTAGCAACTCATAGTCAACACCGAGCTGGTCACCATGAATATTCCGCTTTGATGTTGATGGTTGGCCGGGCTTCGGATTATCGTAATGGATCAATTTTTCATCACCAGTGACGAAACGATGCAACAATCCTTGCGTTGAAGCAATTGTGTGTTGTGTGCACGTGAAAAATCGGCCTTGAACATCTCCAATCCAATAAAGCAATCAATTCTGCATCTTTAAAATTTTTTCAATGTCAAAATCATCACTTTTAAAATGACGAAAACAGTAGTCACATATTTTAATCGATATACTCGTACAATGTTTCTTTTAAGTTTCCAACAGCAATCGATGATTTAAACATGAAAAACAAAACGTCCCGCAAATGTTGTTTTATTGCCTCCATGATCGAAGTTCAATAAAAAATGATTGTGTACACCTTTGAAATGAATATATTAGGCTGGCAACTATGTAATGGCCGATTTTTTTTCGTATAAATAAAAAACCATTTTTTTAATACAAAGGTGTTCAAATCTTTCCCGGTCGCTTTTCTGCTACCTCTCGTATAGTTATATGACGATCCGACTCGATTATGGCTTTTTAATTTGATCATTATCAAGCTCTTCTGGTCAACCTGATCGTTGGTCATATTTGAGTGAAAAATCTTCGGTACAGAATTTGTCAAACCAATTCCCACACGGTCATTTTTTTTAAGGCTGCCGCACCTCATACACATCACGTAACATTTTAGCAGCTTGCAAAAATATGACGAAAATGACGAAATTTTGCACTCCATATTAAGACAGACGCCAAAAGAATACCTTTTTTTTTTACGAAAAATACTCGCGATTTGCTTCTAAAGTCCCCATTTATACGCGAAGACATTTGAATGAAAAATATTTTGTTCCTTAGCAAGGTAGGCGCGAGGAAAAGAGATGGGTTTTAGTTTCCCCTACACCGCGACACACTTTGTGCTTCTCATTCGTAATTAAGAAAATATAGAAACGAGCTCACATATTGCCGAGAAACATTATTGCCTATGTAAACGCAAACGAAAGAAACATCAAAAGAGAATTGAAAATATTTTTCAGGCAAATGTCTTCTTATCTAAACGGGGACAAAGCGATGTAAGACTGACAGCTAATAAATGTCAAAATGAAAAAAATATATATCATTGACACAAGCCATTAAAAAATATGACCAAAGGCGTCTATATGTGATATCGGCAATTACTTAGTTGCCAACCCAATAGTTCGATGGTAAATGTACAACAACAACAACAACAACGACGCCATCTAACGAAAATCCCTCAAAACTAATTCAAGACCCCCAATACAATAATGATTTTTGTCAATTAATCAAATCAAATGAATGAATTCATCATTATATTTCACATTCACACTCATTTATGGTATGTTTCATTATCATGCATATATACATAAATATTATTATATATTACGATATCATAATAATAACAACATATAATAGTCATTAAATCATTTTCGTTCATATACCTAAATATGTGTGCATTACACTATGAAACAATTTCAGGGTCACTGTCTGGGAGCGGAATGATTCCAACTTCGGACGAAAGACCTCTAGACCCATATAGTAAAATCTCCCAAAACTTTTTGCATTCTGAGGTCAAATTTTTTTTTATGGCCATATTAAATTTGCAGTTTTTTGACTGGATTTAAATTCATATCGGAACAAAATATATAGTTTGAAAATGTACAGTAAAATTTGTACGGGGAATATTTTTTTAGAACATTTTAACACACTCTCGCTCTCTCACGAAAGGGTCATTTTGACACCTTTTTTTTTTGGAAACTCTAAGTAAAATGGTATTTGGAAGGTAGCTAAAGGGTTAAAATGAAATTTTTTGACTGACTGCTTTTAGAATAAGTGGGAAAAAGGGGTTAAAATGCATATCGTTACGAAATATGTAGTTTGGAAATGTACAGTAAAATTTTCAGGGGGAATATTTTGGTAGAACATTTTAACACACTCTCGCTCTCTCACGAAAGGGTCATTTTGACTCTTTTTTTTTTTGGAAAGTCTGAATAAAATGGCATTCGGAAGGTCGCTAGAAGGTTAAAATATTCCAAAAATTTCACTAGGGATGCTAGCAAATAAAATCTTTATACAAAGGACGTAAAAGTCCACAGAAAAACGAATATGCCCCTTGAAATATTCAACTTTTCTAATGCATTGTTTTAGAATCTGTTCATAAATATAACTCAAGCTCTTTTCGAGGGTGATGATCCGGTGCTTGGGACATCAGTATCGCAATCATTGCTATCATCAGAGCCACATGTGACTCCACTGCTGGCCCTATTGCTCCCTCCCAAGTACCATTTAATTCAGATTTTCCAAAATAGACCCCTTCAAAAGAGTGCCTAGTGGATTAAAATGTTCTACAAAATTATTCCTCATGAAATTTTACTATATATTTTGCTTCGATATGAATTTTAATCCCTTTTTCCCCACTTATTCTAAAACCGGTCAGGCAAAAAATTGCAAATTTAATATGACCGTAAAAAAAAAAAAAATTGACCTGAGAATGTAAACATTTTTGAAGGTTTTATTATATGGGTCTACGTTTGTCATCCCAAAGTTAGCAACATTTCGCGCCCACAAATACGGTGTCACTGTATTATTTATCATTCTCCACAGGAAAGAAGGAAATATTTGCATCATGTATATGGTTTTCATTAAATATATGATACAATTGACTATCGAACATTAGAAAATAGAGACTATTTTTTGTTTTCTCGTTTGTGTAACATTCTTTCAGACATTCAAATGGTATTTCCATGTCCGATGTAACTGCTACATCAGAAGTGCCAAATAAAGATGAAACTGTATCGCCACCGGCTAAAGAACTATATATTTAAAGAGTTTTATTTTTATGTATATGATTTGTATTTACTTGTAAAGATTTTTTCACTTTTACGCTTGCACTTGCACATACAAAACATACAAGTTTGTAGGTATATTTTCTATATATTCATATGTTTTATTTTATTTTTACTTTTATTTACATTTTATTTTCTATTTTTTTTTTTTTTGTTTATTTTCTAATTCATAATTTTTTTGTTTATACTCTGTTTTTATATTCTATGTAATTCTATGTAATATATATTTATTTAAGATCTTCTTTTCTGTATAAAAATGAAATTATTTTTGTTATTTATTAGTGGTTGAGATTTAATTGTTATTCCAATATCTACAGCTGCGAGCAGTGAAATAGTAGTGGGTAAATGGAAATTTGTAATTTTTACTTTAATTATTTAGCAGAAATACTTAGTATTTGGTAGCATGGCCGTTATTTTTAATCACAGCTTGAACAGCGGTTTCTCATAGAGTCTACGAGGCGCTGGCACCTTTCTCGTGGGATTGATTGGCATGCGCGTTGAACCACAGCACACACTTCGTTGTTATTTTTAGGCTTAGCATCCCATACCGTTGTCTTTAGATCAGCCCAAAGGTTTTCAATGGGATTGAGGTTAGAAGATTGAACTGGCCACTCCATGACCTTGATTCCATTGTCTCGAAACCACAATTCTGTCAGCTTGCTTGTGTGCTTCGGGTCGTTGTCCTGTTATAATACCCATATGAGCAGCATTTCGTCTTCAGCAAACGATAACATAATATCCTGCATTATTTTAACGTATGCATAATGGTCCATTATCCAATATATTGGCCCCACACCGTTGTACGAAAAACACCACCATACAATAATACTGGATCCTCCATGCTTTCGGGTCATTGTGGTGTAACTTGGATTGTACTCAGTATTTGGGGGGGGCCGTCTTACATACTGGCGAGAGCCTTTACCTCCATACAAGACAATTTTAGACTCACAAAATATTTCCGCCATTTCCGGGTGGGGCCATTCCAAATGTTCCATTGGCAAAATCAAGTCTGCGTAATACATGATTTTTTTTTGTTTTTAGAAGCGCTACCTTGCGTGGACTTCGAGCATACAAGTTATGTTCGCGTAGCCATCTCCTTATAGCCTAGACAGACGGCAGCCTAATTCCGGATTACCGGCGCACTTAATCCGAATAAAATAATAACCTGACAGACGGCAGTATTGCGGATTAACTAAACGGCTGATTGCTGTTTTATTAGGTCTGTCCACTTTCATTACTATCACTATTAATTTCTGTCATCTATCACGTACAAGAAGTACGTGAACTGAAAACTATCAGAAACTTGTAAATTGACATTCACCGTTCATAATTGACAGCTGGATTTATTTGTTCGCCAACACTTTTCATGTTGAAAACTGTTAACAGTTGTTGAAAGTTTTTTGTTAGGGAACACACCTAATTTTTTGTAAAGTGGATGGAGAAAAATTCACAATAGACAATTCTCAGCACTGTTGCCATCGCAAATTGCCCTAATCCTCTTTTATTTTGAGAATTAACTCATAGAGTTTATGCGGATTAGCTGCAGTTAATTCGAATTAACTCGGTAATCCGGAATTAGGCTGCCGTCTGTCTAGGCTATAATATTTCAACAGCTCAGATCGCTGATCGACTTTTTGAGCATTTTATTATATGCCGAACGGCAGTTGCTGAATGTACACGCTTAGCACCCCTTTTCTCAGCGACCAACAATCTTTTCCACTTCCCTATATGTTTTACCGCTTTTGATAAGTTTTTCAATAATTTCACGCGTTTTTCGTGAGTCCAGTGCACACCACGTCCCACTAAAAGTTGCATAAAGCAATAAAACTTACTTTCAATTCCAAAAAAAAAAATATTGTGACAGGAAAACAAATTTTGTACACCTATTTGCTTCTCGCTACTATTTAACTGCTCGTTCAAACTATAACGATTTCATGGTTTCAAATTTGCACAAATGTAAGTTATAAACTAGAGATGATAATTACCAAAAAAAAAAAAAATCGAAGCCGATAACAAGTAAGATGAAAAATAAAGGACACAATATATTTTGCAAGTATGCACTACTATTTCACTGCTCGCAGCTGTATATACTCCTATATATGTATGTATGTATGTATGCATAATTTTGCACCAAATGGTATTATTGCTCAAGCATGCACTTGCCTTTTGCATTTAAATTGCTATTGTGTATTCATATGCAAATAAAAAAAAAATTAAATAAAAATAATTTTTATTCATTACCAAAAAAAAAAAAAAAAAAAACCAAAAACCAATTCGTTTAGCTTTAGCAGCACAAGCAAAAGATGTCCGAAATGTTTGAAAATTATTCAAGAAAAAATTTGTTGTCCCCAACAATTGACGATCGTTAGCAGTGACAGTGAATCGCACGCACGCGCCCATGTGCGTTATCAGAAGATATCATAAATACAACAACAATATATTCATAATTATTTAATTATTTCATACAATTCATTAACACCAATTTTAATCAATTTTAAATAAATTATAATTTTTGCTTTATAGAATTATGTAGTTGTTGTGTTTTTATTTCAATATTTCTTTTTATTTTTAATTATAGTTTTAGTTGGAACATTTTGATTATGAATTACGAGAATCCAATTGAATATTTCATTTCTTTTAGAAACAATCAACCTTATGAAATTATACATGGCACAGACACACAGAACATTTCAAATGCAAATGTCGGACACTCTTCGGCAACGATAGTGAATGTGGAAGCTCCATTTGGTGACAATGAACAAAACTCTGCAATTATATAGTATTTCGCAAATCATCACGAAAAGCATTTATAAAGTGTGACTTGTTGTAAAATTGATTGATATTTAATTATTTAAGTCTAAATTGGCATGGAAAAAAAAAACTGAAAAAAAGCTTTGAAACGACAACATCCACAATAAATATTTGATGTTGAATAATAATTGGTTGGTTAACAATTTCAATTTCGCAATCCAACCGACGCAAATTGATCAGAAGAAAAGACAAACGATAGAGGCAACAAGTTCTTTTATATCCCCCCACTCCACAATTCCTTATAAACCAACCACCTCAGAATCTTCCAAGAAACTAAAAAATATCATATTATGATTAAAAATCCATGTTTATTTTACAAATAAATTAATTTAGATCACATTCAGGAACTTTAAACTTAGGAATGCATAAATTAAATATATTTAATACAACTAAACAGTCTTTTCCATTTGAACAATTTGAAACAATCTACTTATAAATGTAATTAATGTTGCATTTATTTGCATAATACTTAATCGACTTCTTCCACCGTTGGACCACCATAGGTACCATTGCTAGAAGCGTGTTGTGCTCCCGCACCTGCACCCGCACCTGCACCACCCTGATGTATTTTCGTCATTATGGGACTGCACAATTTTGTCAATTCGTCCAACTTATATTCGTATTCCTCTTTGTCGGCCGTTGTATTATTATCCAGCCACTTAATTGTCTCGCTGCATTTCTGCGACACCTTCTCCTTCTCTGACTGATTCAGTTTATCACCGGCTTGATCAACAGCTTGTTTCACATTGAACGCATAGGTCTCCAGTTGATTTCTTGCTGTTACACGCTGTCGCTGCTTTTCATCCTCCTCGGCATATTTCTCAGCTTCATTGACCATACGATCGATTTCAGCTTGTGACAGTCGACCTTTGTCATTCTTGATGACAATGTTCTTTGCATTGCCGGTACTCGTGTCTTTGGCTGTTACATTTAATATACCATTCGCGTCCAGATCGAATGTAACATCAACTTTGGGTACACCGCGTGGTGCTGGCGGAATACCAGTCAAATTGAAAGTGCCCAATATGTTGTTATCTTTGGTCATGGCACGTTCACCCTCAAACACTTGAACCGTGACTGCTGGCTGATTGTCGGCGTACGTTGTGAACGTCTTCGCCTGTTTGCACGGAATTCGACTGTTGCGCTCAATTAATTTTGTCATTACACCACCAGCTGTCTCAATGCCGAGCGATAGAGGAGCTACATCGACTAGAAGCACATCTTGGATCTGACTACTCTTGTCACCGCTGAGGATAGCTGCTTGAATTGCAGCACCATAGGCCACAGCTTCATCCGGATTGATTGAGAGGTTGAGACTCTTGCCGCAGAAGAACGATTGCAAGAGGTTCTGTACTTTAGGAATTCGCGTAGAACCACCAACCAATACGATGTCGTGTATTTGATTTTTGTCCATCTTTGCGTCGTTGAGAGCCTTCTCCACCGGTTCCAGTGTGCTGCGGAACAAATCGCCACACAGTTCTTCGAAACGTGCTCGACTCACTTTGGTATAGAAATCTTGTCCCTCAAATAGAGCATCAATTTCAATGCTGGCTTCGGTGCTCGATGACAATGTACGTTTAGCACGTTCGGCTGCTGTTCTCAAACGACGCAATGCTCTGGGATTTGTACGTATATCTCTTTTGTACTTGCGCTTGAATTCCTCAACAAAGTGATTCACCAGTCGGTTGTCAAAATCTTCACCACCAAGATGAGTATCACCTGCCGTTGAACGTACTTCAAACAGTGAACCTTCATCTATTGTCAATATGGACACATCGAATGTACCACCACCCAAGTCGAAAATCAACACGTTGCGTTCACCCTTCAGATTCTTGTCCAAACCATAAGCTAACGCGGCTGCAGTTGGCTCGTTGATAATACGCAACACATTCAGCCCAGCAATGGCACCGGCATCTTTTGTGGCTTGGCGTTGACTATCATTGAAGTATGCTGGCACTGTAATAACTGCGTCCGTTATATTTGTGCCTAAGTACGCTTCTGCAGTTTCCTTCATCTTTGTCAACACCATTGAACTGATTTCCTCCGGAGCGAATCTCTTCTCTTCTCCTTTGAATTCAACAGAGATTTTTGGTTTGCCACAATCATTCACCACCTTGAATGGCCAATGCTTCATATCATCCTGGATCTTCGAATCATCAAACTTGCGTCCGATGAGACGTTTAGCATCGAAAACTGTGTTCTTTGGATTCATCGCCACCTGGTTCTTTGCGGCATCTCCAATAAGTCGCTCCGTATCTGTAAACGCCACATAACTTGGTGTTGTTCTATTGCCTTGGTCGTTTGCAATAATTTCCACTTTGCCATGTTGAAAGACTCCAACACAGGAGTATGTTGTTCCCAAATCAATTCCAATAGCAGGCATTTTGTTTATTTACTTTCTTTCTTTCACTATTAAAATACTTCACTTTTGTTTTGCTTAGCGTATTTGCTAATATTCTCCACAATACTTTTCACTTTAACTTCTGTTACGATAATAATGCAAAGACCGTTTTCGGTCTACTATTTATACTAAAAGTGCTCAATGCAGAAAATACGAGAAACATGCATAGAAATTTCGGGTACAGAGTGGACTATTCTCAGGAATACTCATAAACCTATATAAATGTTTATTTAAGAGGGTGAGTGAGGAAGACATATACGAATGGTATATCGTATTGTTCATATTGAGAGAACTACTCACAAATGTCAATGTTGAATGAGAAAATAGATTGTATATTCGTATATCGTATGTATATCGTAAATTTTTATCAAGAGAGCGTGAAAAACTCTCATGAGTGCTGATAACAACGAATGAGATATTTAATTGTTTGCAATGAAATACACATTTACTATGTGTCAACAATGAAATTGAAGTAAACAGAGATTCTTACGATACGATAACATAAGAGAACGTAAAACTCTCACGGGTGCTGATAAGAATAAATGAGAAAATTGAGGAAAAGAGATTCTTACGATACGATTTCGTAAACAACAAACAAACAATGAATCAATTAATTTCAATATGTTACTAAAATTTTTTGTTAGACTTAGAAAATTTACAATATTTATTAATTAATTAATTAAACCACTCACATCGTATATTCTAACAGACAGAATACCACAATCACTATATGATTTACAACTCTCTGTGTTATTGACCTACCACAAAACAAGCTATAAATAATATTTCCTATAGCTACTCTTCATTCAATGTTTGTTTATATAGACTGATTTTTCGAGAAAATTCAAACTACTGTGCGTGTGCATATAGTACTCAACTTCAAATAATGTAATGAAAATAATATAATTTTTATATTCTTATTGTTATGGTCATCGACGTATATTTTGCGACCATAATTAGCAATAGGTATTCTACCTTTTTGGATCAGCTTCATTTTGATCATACACTCATTTACACATACATACATACATATGTGGTATGTAACTAATGAACAAAAGTAAGCTTACTTTTCGGTTATGACGTTTTCGATATGAAACCAGCTCAATCAATACTAGATTCACTTTTACACGTTACGATACTTTAATGATATTTCCAATTGAAAAAATGCATGGGTGATTATATATGCACATAAAACATAAAAAAAAGCATAAAAGAATAAAATCCGGCCCATAATTGAGCTGAAAAACCAAACTATTTATGTTTTCTTATGTACATATTTATTGAATTTGTGGATTAGATACATACATACATATGTACATGTTTTCATTATTTGTTTCGACAAACATTATTTACGAGTAGTTGTACTAAAAACTGTTAAACAGCCAACAATGACAGAAATGTATATGAGGAAAATACAACATAAAATTGCAATTGTTTAACCAAAGGCGCAAAGAAGTGAAATTTGTATTTTAAATTGTATTTAAATTGTATTTTAGTACAATTGTAAATTATAAATTGTTTAAACAAGTTCTTAATATATGTAAACAAGCGATATTTCTAGAACAATCTCCAACAGTTCCCTGCATCTACATACACATAAATATATGTACATATGTACATATATGTACCTATAATACGAAAAAATAAAGTGGAACAAACTAAAAAAAAACGTCAGTCACCCTAATATCACTCTCTTGCTCATGAAATCCAAATAAACCAAGCTGAAATACGTTAAATATGTATACCCTGTGTTGCCAGATTATCTCATAGGAATATACAATAAACTAGTAGTTGAAGTAGTTGAACTAGAAGTTGAAGAGTTTCGTATTCAAATATAGTAAAGTAATTATGTGAACCACTGCTGTTGAAAGGGGTAGAAATTCTTTTTCTCCAATTTGAGTTAATGCTATTCCTAGTAGTTTTATGACAGTTTAGTCAAATTAGTAATTACTATTTAAATCGTCCAAACTGAGTAAAATATGCATTTTGTTTAGGGTTCATGCATTCATATATGGCGCCAAAATCGTATATAGCACACACACACTGCTTCCATGTTCCTTTTTTGTGTGAAAATTTACTATTAAACATTTCTTAGAGCTTTTGTTTTTTGTATTTCTCTCCAACCCCAAAAAATTTGCAAATAAAGGCTCAACTTCAATTTAGAAACAAATACATTTTCGATTTGGTTTGTAAATTTTTCAGAAAATCTAGGTGGCAGCGATAGAGAGAAACATATTCCACAAAAATTGACAGCCTTCTCTACCATTCTCAAATTATATGTACTTTGTTTTGCTCGCTCTCTTCTTAATAATGACATTGAGCATATTCTCTAATATTCTCGAAAGAGTATCTAGAAATTTCCATATATTTCATTTTTAGTATAAATACCCGCAAGAGCGCGGCTGGCAGCATAGTTAAAAACAAACAATTTAAGTGAAAACATAAGAAGAGCGAGTAGACAAAAAGTATTTTTTGCTACGTCAAACTTACAAAATAAGTGAATTGTGTATTGAAATTAAAGTGAAAAATTATACAAAACAAAACAACAAAAATGCCTGCTATTGGAATTGATTTGGGAACAACATACTCCTGTGTTGGTGTCTTCCAACATGGTAAAGTGGAAATTATTGCAAACGACCAAGGCAATAGAACAACACCGAGCTATGTGGCGTTTACAGATACGGAGCGACTTATTGGAGATGCCGCAAAGAACCAGGTGGCGATGAATCCAAAGAACACAGTCTTCGATGCTAAACGTCTCATTGGACGCAAATATGACGACCCAAAAATTAGAGATGATATGACGCACTGGCCGTTTAAGGTAGTGAGTGATGGTGGCAAGCCAAAGATATGTGTCGAATTCAAAGGCGAACAGAAGAAATTCGCTCCAGAGGAAATCAGTTCAATGGTGTTGACAAAGATGAAGGAAACTGCAGAAGCGTACTTAGGTACAAGTATAACGGACGCAGTTATTACAGTGCCAGCATACTTCAATGACAGTCAACGCCAAGCCACAAAAGATGCCGGACGCATTGCTGGTTTGAATGTTTTGAGAATCATCAACGAACCAACTGCAGCAGCCTTGGCCTATGGTTTGGACAAGAACCTGAAGGGTGAACGTAATGTGTTGATCTTCGACTTGGGTGGTGGTACATTCGATGTGTCTATATTGACTATCGACGAAGGTTCACTATTTGAGGTACGTGCAACAGCTGGTGACACCCATCTTGGTGGCGAAGATTTCGACAACAGACTGGTTAACCTATTGGTTGATGAGTTCAAGCGCAAGTACAAGAAGGATTTACGTACGAATCACAGGGCATTGCGTCGTTTGAGAACAGCAGCCGAACGTGCTAAACGTACATTGTCATCGAGCACCGAAGCCAGCATTGAAATTGATGCTCTATTTGAGGGACAAGATTTCTATACCAAAGTGAGTAGAGCACGTTTCGAAGAACTATGTGGCGATTTGTTCCGCAGCACATTGGAACCGGTGGAGAAGGCCCTCAACGATGCAAAGATGGACAAAAATCAAATACACGACATCGTATTGGTTGGTGGTTCTACGCGAATTCCTAAAGTACAGAACCTCTTGCAATCGTTCTTCTGCGGCAAGAGTCTCAACCTGTCAATCAATCCGGATGAAGCTGTAGCATATGGTGCCGCTATTCAAGCAGCTATCCTCAGCGGTGACAAGAGCAGTCAGATTCAAGATGTGCTTCTAGTGGATGTAGCTCCTCTATCACTTGGCATTGAGACGGCTGGTGGTGTAATGGTTAAAATCGTTGAACGCAATTGCAGAATTCCATGTAAACAGACGCAAACATTCTCCACTTATGCCGATAATCAACCTGGTGTCACCATTCAAGTGTTCGAGGGTGAGCGTGTAATGACCAAGGATAACAATAAATTGGGTACGTTCGACTTGTCTGGCATTCCGCCAGCACCACGAGGTGTGCCACAGATTGAGGTGACATTTGATCTCGATGCAAACGGCATTCTAAACGTTTCGGCTAAGGAAATGAGCTCGGGCAATGCCAAGAATATTACCATTAAGAACGATAGAGGCCGTCTGTCGCAAGCTGAAATCGATCGAATGGTCAACGAGGCTGAAACATACGCCGAAGAGGATGAAAAGCAGAGACAGAAAATAAGCGCACGCAACAATTTGGAGAGTTATGTGTTTGGCGTGAAACAAGCGTTGGAGCAGAATGGTGATAAGGTATCAGCACAAGAAAAGAATGAAGCGCTAAAGGCTTGTGAAGATACGATCAAGTGGCTTGACCTGAACACACTAGCCGATAAAGAAGAATATGAGGACAAGATGAATACGCTTACAAAGACCTGCACACCGATTATGACGAAATTGCATAGTGGCGGTGCTGCACCAAATTCGTCTTGTGGCCAACAATCTGGTGGATTTGGTGGAAATAGGAGTGGTCCAACCGTTGAAGAAGTAGATTAAATTAATTTATTAAATATCAATTAGTAATTTATTATGTGATCTTGTCTTAACTTTGTTTTTACATTTATAAGTGGTTATAAATTGTATCTCTGTTTTATAGAGAAAAAGTATTAATTTGTTTGTATTGCAAATCTGACTGAATTTTTAAAAATATAAGTTCCAATATAAACTAATTTCTTTGAGTTTTGTTATTGTGCTATGATATTGGTTAATTTCGATTGAGTGGTAAGTATTGTTGGGATGTTGGCGAAACAAAATTCTTTGGATAGGACGAATTTGAAATTTATTTGCTATTTTCTAAACGTGTTCCAAGTGGTAGTGTCAGAAGTTGTTCGATGAATATTGAAAGGTGTTCGATTTTTGAGCAGTTGCAAATTTAGTGACACCGCCTTGTAGCACTTGTAGCCCCCATATATTGGCACATAATATGCATTATACTCAATAAACTAAAAGACTCGTAATTGGATATTTTTTAAGTTATATAGGATCATTTTGATCATACTTTGACTCATAAAATAGTGTGAATTCTTACGATTCTAATTTAATTGAAATATCTTCTTGAACTTAGCTTATACATGGTGTTGTAGTGATTTTCTTCCTGGTCCTAATTTTGTGACGTAAAAGACTCGTAAATATGATTCGTAAATGAGTTGTACGAATCATAGAAGACTCATAAGTTGGATGAAATTATGATCATTTTCGAACTGTCATGTGTATTACATTGATTACATCGATTGTCGACACCGCGTTAAAACTCATAAATAAAGCAGGACAAGTTGGTTTGGAAGTTAACATCAAAAATACGATATACATGGGTAGGTCGCACAACCCGGCTCGCTATAGCAATCTGGTGGTAGGGCCACACACATTTCAAAAACTTGAAGCCTTCAAATACCTGGGAATAAACCTCAGTAGCACAGCAGCCCCCTTCATCTTCATAAATGATAGAATGCAAGCTGCTAACAGAAGAACAAATAAATTGTTGTCATGGACGTCTAAACTGCAAATCTATAAGACTCTCATAAGGCCAATAGCAACATATGGATGCGAAGCATGGGTACTGACATCAAACGTGAAGAATCACCTCTTGTGCTTCGACCGTAAGATTCTGATGAGAATATTTGGTCCAGTCAGAGAAGCAGATGGTTCTTATAGAATAAGATATAACAACGAAATTGAACAACTGATGGGAGGTCAAAATATCGTGTGCTTTGTTAAAGCACAGCGCCTACGATGGTTTGGACATTCACTCAGAATAAACGATTGCAGAATCACGAAGATGACCTATAATTCTCGAATTTTGGGCAGCAGAAAGCGCGGAAGACCACCAAGGAGATGAACAGACGATGTTGAAGAAGACTTGCGCAGTATGAATATCAGAAGAAGCAAAACAAATAACTGTGACGTATGGAGTGCGATTGTAAAGGAAGCATTGGATCACCCCGAGCTGTAATCGCTATGATGATGATGATGATGATGATGATGATGATGATGATTAGCTCTTTTTTGAGTGTATTATGAATTATAGATTTTGCAATCTAGCTTACGTCTGATAAAACTATAAATCTCATAAATGAATTCTTCGTACCAAAAACCATTTTCTAAGAATATTTTTTATGAACTTTAACTATTTTAACAATAAATTATATATATTTTAAGCAAGAATTTAATCAATTTGAGCTAAACTCGATGAATGCCATGAACATAGAAATAGTAAGACCTAAGATTACCGGTTGCTTTTGATTTGACTCAATACCGATCCCACGATTTTGATTTTGTCTCATAGTGAAATTGGCGACAGTCGGTTTTAGAAATTCACATCAATCTCATCAATCCATACTCTACAGAGAGCTGTTCTAATGAAACCAATCGTAATCACTTTTCTATTTTCTAATTTTATTAAAATGATAAGAACAAATTGTTGAAATGTTGCTGAAAAATGTTGAGTCAAATAAGCCCCGAAAGGAGTACCGAATTAAGCCCCAAAGGGAATTCAACTTTAAGAGGTTTTGTATGTGACATTGCGCCATAATTGCAGCAAATGACCCAAATAGCTAAAAAATGGAATAAATGGTGTGCCCACATATAATTTAGAAGTTGGAATTCTAATTGACTATGGGAGCTTCGAAGAGCGGAAATTTATTGCATGTTATAATAAATCGTACCTCGACAAAAAAGAAGTCAACTAGAGACACTTTATATTATATTAGATCCCACGCATTTGGTTACTTAGGAGACACCAGATAAATTATTATTCGTCTCCTGAACACCATGTACAAGCTAAGTTCAAGAAGTAAAGATATTTCAGCTAAATTAGAATCGTTAAGAATTTACATACGCGCCAAAGAGTTTAAGCGGCAGCCTCGGCAATTGGGTGTCATTTTTAATTGGAACTTCGTCAATTTGTTTATTTTACAAACATTTGTGTACTTATGGATGAAAGAAAACGACGACCGAGTTTATGAATTACTCTTACCCTTTCCTTTCTATTATTGTATAATCCAAAGCAATGAAATAATGATATTTGTTTGTCCAGAATTTCCCTTTCTGCTTGGGTGAAAATAAAGTTTCAAAGAACGTTCTCTCTACAAAATAATTTAGGGTTTTGAATATTTCACATTAACGGTACAGAAACCGAATTAGTATATCAATGCAATGCAATGCAATGCAATAGGTTGCTCGAATATCGATATTTTTCTTTTATTTTCACTACTTTGTATGGGAGCTAAATTAATAATTGGGCGTGGCTCACCAGATTTTTGAGGAACAATTTTTGCATATAACACTAGTCTACACCCGAAATATGGTTGAAACTTTGAAGAAGTATTTTGTAAGTTATGAGGGTTTAAAGGGCATAATTTAAGGGAGGTTTTTAAGATAATTGCGAGTAAGTTATAGCTGTTAAAATTTTTTTTTAATTTTTGCAACTTTGTATGGTAGCCCCATTAAAAAGTTGTCGTGGAATGCTGATTTTTTCCCAGATTATTTCCATATTAATCCTTTTAATATTTATTAATTATGATTGTTCTTCAACAAAAGCGTCAGCGTCAGCGTCAGCTGTTAGCGTATGACGACGATATTGACATAATCGGCATGAACACGCGAGCAGTCAGTGCAGCAGTTGGAAAGAGAGTCGCGTCGGATGGGTCTCACGGTGAACGAGGGCAAGACGAAGTATCTAGTGTCAACAAACAAAGAGTCCCGGCGTCTTGGACAGCACGTCACTGTTGACAACTACGCTTTTGAAGTAGTAAGGGACTTTGTCTATCTTGGAACCAGCATTAACAGCAGTAATGACGTCAGCTTGAAGATCATGCGTAGGATAACTCTTGCTAACAGGTGTTACTTTGGGCTGAGTAAGCAATTGAGAAGTCGAGCCCGAACGAGCGAAGAACGAAAACTACACTCTACAAGTCTCTCATCATGCCTGTCCTAACATATGGCGCTGAAGCCTGGACAATTTCCACCTCGGATGAGCGAATGCTTGGAGTTTGAACCAAGTACTGGAGAACCTGACGGCGCTTGGAATTTCTAACTGGCGCCACAGACAAAAATTGTATGAGAACGTAATAATACAGTGAAGCACACTTTCTCGGGGGTGAATCAAACCAGTCTCAGGCCCATATTAAAAATTTCCTAGGAATATTTTCTCTGAACATTTTAACCCTCTAACTACCATCCGCATGGGTCAATTTGAACCGTTTTTCGAAAAATCCATTAAAGTCACCATTTGGGAGGAGGTCAAGGCTTAAACGTTTTCTCCAGAAAACTTCACTAAGGGTCACCAAAGACAAATAACGTATACGAGTTATAGGTTATATGTAAAAAACGAAACGTTTGAGACTGTTTTGGTTCGCCGCCGAAACAATGTCCCTCAAATTTGAGAATAGTGTAATATAAATTCAACTCTGGATGCAGTTGAAATATACCCCTGCACGGGAAAAACAACGAGCTATCTGACTGCAGAAAAATTCTTTGAAGCGAAGTCTAAAATATATACTATATATAAACTATTACGAGGGTTGCCTTTTATACTTTTTCAAAAAGTATGATCTAGTACGTTTTCGTCAAATCTGACATTTCCATTGGAAAGTTTGACATTTTTTAGTTTGAACGTACTCTGAACGTTTTGATGTACAATTGCTATTTATGTTGTTAACAGTGACATAAAAAATTCATCTTGGTCAAAAATGGATTTAGTTCATTAACATTTTCGAACTATGATTTTTTACGATTTTCGAAGTGAATTATCTTAACAACAGCGCTTCGATCGTCTTCATGCAGCATTTAGCGATGAAGCACCAACCCTCCAGACAATTTATAACTGGTTTAACGAGTTCAAATGTGGTCAAGATTTGTTCTCGTTGGATCCCGCATAATTTAACACTCGCTCAAAAAAAGGCTGGTGTCGAGTGGTGCAAAAAAATTATGAAAATATTCGATCGCGGTGCTTCGAAAGGCGTTTATATAAGATCGTAACAACTGAAGATCCATGGATATATACGTATAAGACCGAAACAAAACAGCAAGCGACCGTGTGGGTCTTCCAAGACAAGCCAAACCCAACAAAAACCATATTTTGTAGGTGTCGCAGTCGAAGTGGCAAAAGTACTTCGGCAATTGGTTTGAGCGCATGCAAAAGTGTATCAACCTTCATGGAGAATACTTTGAAAAGCAATAAAACCATTTTTGATAATAACCAAATGCATTTTCATACTTTTTAATAAAATATAAAATGCGGCCCTCGTATAAAAAATAAATAAACTAAATGAGTATATGATATTCGTCTCCATTTTTAACCCCAATGGATGAAGTAGGTCTCGCTGTCCATACCAGTCCATTCTTGGAGGCTGTCGTTGTTGTTGTTGTCCGTCCATTCTTAGGAAGCCTGGAAGCTGTCCTGTCGTTTCATGCCTACTTTGTTGACGTTATCTGTGCCTCGGTGGCGCTAGCTGCCTAGTTATTGTCTTGAATTTTTTTTTATAGTCTTGTTTAGTAAGTTTTAAGAATTTGCAACAGTTGCAAATAAATACATACATCATACAATTTCAATGAATTTTTTATTTTAATTCTTAAAGTTTTTAATGTAAATTTAATTTTTTCGTGATTATTTGTGTATGAGGGGTAGATGAGTAGGCAATGCACATAACACAACGATTCATATACCTTGGTATACAAATGCTAAATTTCTTAAGACATCTCTGTGTTATAATTCAGCGAAGAATTCAGTGGTACGGCCCTCATATACAACTCCAACTCATCTATTATCTTTTGATACTGGGATAAGTATATGAACTTATGCATGTAATTGAAGATGACTTAAGCACCCCATGTGCTTCCCCGATTTGGACTAAATTTTCAGTTTTTTTTCCATAATACTTGCGTATTTGATTTATGTATTATTTTTTGCAGATTTAAGCAATATTTTTCAGAAGCTGTGACCCCCAACTGACTACTAGTAATTCATTATATCAATATTAATTAATAGGAAATAAATTATAATTTTTCATAGAATAATGTAGTTTTTGCGTTTTTATTTAAATATTTCTTTTTTAATTAAAATTTTAGTTGGAACATTTTCATACCATAATTGTAGTATAAAAAATAAAATAAATATGTGACACTTAAAGCCCCAAGGGGCTCTTTGGCCGAGCTTCTCTTCCACTACTGTTGTGCGTGTTAAATTTTTGGGCTGTCCGAACGGCAGAACTCTTGCGACATCACTTTTTCTGAGCTTTGTCACAGAGTTCTTTTAGAAGCTTTTCCATGGCTGGAAGAGTTGCCAATTGCTTGCCAACAGATGGAAAATCTTTTCGATATTAAATTCGTTATACTTCATCCGAGGATTGAACCCACGACCCACAGATCAGAAGGCCAACACACTAACCACCGAGCTACGGCACCTAATTGTAGTATACAATCAGTAAATTTCGAATCAAAGAATCCAATTGAATATTCATTTCTCTTAGAAATAATCGACCTTATCAATATCAATTATACATCGCACAGACACACAGAGCATTTCAAATGCAAATGTTGGACACACTTCGGCAATGATAGTGAATGTGGAAGCTCCGTATGATGACAATGAACAAAACTATGCAATTATATAGTATTTCGCAAATCATCATGAAAAGCATTTATAAAGAGTGACTTGTTGTAAAATTGATTGATATTTAATTTTTTAAGTAGCCAGAAAAGTCTAAATTGACATGGAAAAAACTCCAAAAAAATTTTGGAACGACAATAAATAATTACTGGTTAACAATTTCAATTTCACAATCCAACCGACGCAAATTGATCAGAAGAAAAGACAAACGATAGAGGCAACAAGTTCTTTTATATCCCCCCACTCCACAATTCCTTACCAACCACAACTCAGAATCTTCAAAGAAACGAAAAAATATCATATTATGATTAAAAATCCATGTTTATTTTACAAATTATAAATTAATTTAGATCACATTCAGGAACTTTAAACTTAGGAATGCATAAATTAAATATATTTAATACAACTAAACAGTCTTTTCCATTTGAACAATTTGAAACAATCTACTTATAAATGTAATTAATGTTGCATTTATTTGCATAATACTTAATCGACTTCTTCCACCGTTGGACCACCATAGGTACCATTGCTAGAAGCGTGTTGTGCTCCCGCACCTGCACCCGCACCTGCACCACCCTGATGTATTTTCGTCATTATGGGACTGCACAATTTTGTCAATTCGTCCAACTTATATTCGTATTCCTCTTTGTCGGCCGTTGTATTATTATCCAGCCACTTAATTGTCTCGCTGCATTTCTGCGACACCTTCTCCTTCTCTGACTGATTCAGTTTATCACCGGCTTGATCAACAGCTTGTTTCACATTGAACGCATAGGTCTCCAGTTGATTTCTTGCTGTTACACGCTGTCGCTGCTTTTCATCCTCCTCGGCATATTTCTCAGCTTCATTGACCATACGATCGATTTCAGCTTGTGACAGTCGACCTTTGTCATTCTTGATGACAATGTTCTTTGCATTGCCGGTACTCGTGTCTTTGGCTGTTACATTTAATATACCATTCGCGTCCAGATCGAATGTAACATCAACTTTGGGTACACCGCGTGGTGCTGGCGGAATACCAGTCAAATTGAAAGTGCCCAATATGTTGTTATCTTTGGTCATGGCACGTTCACCCTCAAACACTTGAACCGTGACTGCTGGCTGATTGTCGGCGTACGTTGTGAACGTCTTCGCCTGTTTGCACGGAATTCGACTGTTGCGCTCAATTAATTTTGTCATTACACCACCAGCTGTCTCAATGCCGAGCGATAGAGGAGCTACATCGACTAGAAGCACATCTTGGATCTGACTGCTCTTGTCACCGCTGAGGATAGCTGCTTGAATTGCAGCACCATAGGCCACAGCTTCATCCGGATTGATTGACAGGTTGAGACTCTTGCCGCAGAAGAACGATTGCAAGAGGTTCTGTACTTTAGGAATTCGCGTAGAACCACCAACCAATACGATGTCGTGTATTTGATTTTTGTCCATCTTTGCGTCGTTGAGAGCCTTCTCCACCGGTTCCAGTGTGCTGCGGAACAAATCGCCACACAGTTCTTCGAAACGTGCTCGACTCACTTTGGTATAGAAATCTTGTCCCTCAAATAGAGCATCAATTTCAATGCTGGCTTCGGTGCTCGATGACAATGTACGTTTAGCACGTTCGGCTGCTGTTCTCAAACGACGCAATGCTCTGGGATTTGTACGTATATCTCTTTTGTACTTGCGCTTGAATTCCTCAACAAAGTGATTCACCAGTCGGTTGTCAAAATCTTCACCACCAAGATGAGTATCACCTGCCGTTGAACGTACTTCAAACAGTGAACCTTCATCTATTGTCAATATGGACACATCGAATGTACCACCACCCAAGTCGAAAATCAACACGTTGCGTTCACCCTTCAGATTCTTGTCCAAACCATAAGCTAACGCGGCTGCAGTTGGCTCGTTGATAATACGCAACACATTCAGCCCAGCAATGGCACCGGCATCTTTTGTGGCTTGACGTTGACTATCATTGAAGTATGCTGGCACTGTAATAACTGCGTCCGTTATACTTGTGCCTAAGTACGCTTCTGCAGTTTCCTTCATCTTTGTCAACACCATCGAACTGATTTCCTCCGGAGCGAATCTCTTCTCTTCTCCTTTGAATTCAACAGAGATTTTTGGTTTGCCACAATCATTCACCACCTTGAATGGCCAATGCTTCATATCATCCTGGATTTTCGAATCATCAAACTTGCGTCCGATGAGACGTTTAGCATCGAAAACTGTGTTCTTTGGATTCATCGCCACCTGGTTCTTTGCGGCATCTCCAATAAGTCGCTCCGTATCTGTAAACGCCACATAACTTGGTGTTGTTCTATTGCCTTGGTCGTTTGCAATAATTTCCACTTTGCCATGTTGAAAGACTCCAACACAGGAGTATGTTGTTCCCAAATCAATTCCAATAGCAGGCATTTTGTTTATTTACTTTCTTTCTTTCACTATCAAAATACTTCACTTTTGTTTTGCTTAGCGTATTTGCTAATATTCTCCACAATACTTTTCACTTTAACTTCTGTTACGATAATAATGCAAAGACCGTTTTCGGTCTACTATTTATACTAAAAGTGCTCAATGCAGAAAATACGAGAAACATGCATAGAAATTTCGGGTACAGAGTGGACTATTCTCAGGAATACTCTAAAACCTATATAAATGTTTATTTAAGAGGGTGAGTGAGGAAGACATATACGAATGGTATATCGTATTGTTCATATTGAGAGAACTACTCACAAGTGTCAATGTTGAATGAGAAAATAAATTGTATATTCGTATATCGTATGTATATCGTAAATTTTTATCAAGAGAGCGTGAAAAACTCTCATGAGTGCTGATAACAACGAATGAGATATTTAATTGTTTGCAATGAAATACACATTTACTATGTGTATGTCAACAATGAAATTGAAGTAAACAGAGATTCTTACGATACGATAACATAAGAGAACGTAAAACTCTCACGGGTGCTGATAAGAATAAATGAGAAAATTAAGTAAACAGAGATTCTTACGTAAACAACAAACAAACAATGAATCAATTAATTTCAATATGTTACTAAAATTGTTTGTTAGACTTAGAAAATTTACAATATCGTATATTCTAACAGACAGAATACCACAATCACTATATGATTTACAACTCTCTGTGTTATTGACCTACCACAAAACAAGCTATAAATAATATTTCCTATAGCTACTTTTCATTCATTATATAAACTGATTTTTCGAGAAAATTTAAACTACTGTGCGTGTGCATATAGTACTCAACTTCAAATAATGTAATGAAAATGCCATGGCTAAACCTAAAGCTATTTATAATTTTTATATACTAATTGTCATGGGCATCGACGTATATTTTGCGAACATAAGTAGGAGTAGGTGCTCTACTTTTTTGGATCAACTTCATTTTGATCATACACATATTTGTACATATGTGGTATGTAACTAATGAACAAAAGTAAGCTTACTTTTCGGTTATGACGGTTATGACGATATGAAAACAGTTTAATCAATACTAGATTCACTTTTACACGTTACGATACTTTAATGATATTTCCAATTGAAAAAATGCATGGGTGATTATATATGCACATAAAACATAAAAAAAAGCATAAAAGAATAAAATCCGGCCCATAATTGAGCTGAAAAACCAAACTACATATTTATGTTTTCTTATGTATATATTTATTGAATTTGTTGATTACATACATACATACATATGTACATGTTTTCATTATTTGTTTCGACAAACAT
This sequence comes from Megamerina dolium, assembly GCA_963854835.1. NCBI lineage: Eukaryota > Metazoa > Arthropoda > Insecta > Diptera > Megamerinidae > Megamerina > Megamerina dolium. Next base: position 19,835,549 of record OY978526.1, on the reverse strand, counting down.
TATTTACGAGTAGTTGTACTAAAAACTGTTAAACAGCCAACAATGACAGAAATGTATATGAGGAAAATACAACATAAAATTGCAATTGTTTAACCAAAGGCGCAAAGAAGTGAAATTTGTATTTTAAATTGTATTTAAATTGTATTTTAGTACAATTGTAAATTATAAATTGTTTAAACAAGTTCTTAATATATGTAAACAAGCGATATTTCTAGAACAATCTCCAACAGTTCCCTGCATCTACATACACATAAATATATGTACATACATATACATACCTTTAATACGAAAAAATAAAGTGGAACAAACTAAAAAAAAAAGTCAGTCACCCTAATATCACTCTGTTGCTCATGAAATACAAATAAACCAAGCTGAAATACGTTAAATATGTATACCCTGTGTTGCCAGATTATCTCATAGGAATATACAATAAACTAGTAGTTGAAGTAGTTGAACTAGAAGTTGAAGAGTTTCGTATTCAAATATAGTAAAGTAATTATGTGAACCACTGCTGTTGAAAGGGGTAGAAATTCTTTTTCTCCAATTTGAGTTAATGCTATTCCTAGTAGTTTTATGACAGTTTAGTCAAATTAGTAATTACTATTTAAATCGTCCAAACTGAGTAAAATATGCATTTTGTTTAGAGTTCATGCATTCATATATGGCGCCAAAATCGTATATAGCACACACACACTGCTTCCATGTTCCTTTTTTGTGTGAAAATTTACTATTCAACATTTCTTAGAGCTTTTGTTTTTTGTATTTCTCTCCAACCCCAAAAAATTTGCAAATAAAGGCTCAACTTCAATTTAGAAACAAATACATTTTCGATTTGGTTTGTAAATTTTTTCAGAAAATCTAGGTGGCAGCGATAGAGAGAAACATATTCCACAAAAATTGACAGCCTTCTCTACCATTCTCAAATTATATGTACTTTGTTTTGCTCGCTCTCTTCTTAATAATGACATTGAGCATATTCTCTAATGTTCTCGAAAGAGTATCTAGAAATTTCCATACATTTCATTTTTAGTATAAATACCCGCAAGAGCGCGACTGGCAGCATAGTTAAAAACAAACAATTTAAGTGAAAACATAAGAAGAGCGAGTAGACAAAAAGTATTTTTGCTACGTCAAACTTACAAAATAAGTGAATTGTGTATTGAAATTAAAGTGAAAAATTATACAAAACAAAACAACAAAAATGCCTGCTATTGGAATTGATTTGGGAACAACATACTCCTGTGTTGGTGTCTTCCAACATGGTAAAGTGGAAATTATTGCAAACGACCAAGGCAATAGAACAACACCGAGCTATGTGGCGTTTACAGATACGGAGCGACTTATTGGAGATGCCGCAAAGAACCAGGTGGCGATGAATCCAAAGAACACAGTCTTCGATGCTAAACGTCTCATTGGACGCAAATATGACGACCCAAAAATTAGAGATGATATGACGCACTGGCCGTTTAAGGTAGTGAGTGATGGTGGCAAGCCAAAGATCTGTGTCGAATTCAAAGGCGAACAGAAGAAATTCGCTCCAGAGGAAATCAGTTCAATGGTGTTGACAAAGATGAAGGAAACTGCAGAAGCGTACTTAGGTACAAGTATAACGGACGCAGTTATTACAGTGCCAGCATACTTCAATGACAGTCAACGCCAAGCCACAAAAGATGCCGGACGCATTGCTGGTTTGAATGTTTTGAGAATCATCAACGAACCAACTGCAGCAGCCTTGGCCTATGGTTTGGACAAGAACCTGAAGGGTGAACGTAATGTGTTGATCTTCGACTTGGGTGGTGGTACATTCGATGTGTCTATATTGACCATCGACGAAGGTTCACTATTTGAGGTACGTGCAACAGCTGGTGACACCCATCTTGGTGGCGAAGATTTCGACAACAGACTGGTTAACCTATTGGTTGATGAGTTCAAGCGCAAGTACAAGAAGGATTTACGTACGAATCACAGGGCATTGCGTCGTTTGAGAACAGCAGCCGAACGTGCTAAACGTACATTGTCATCGAGCACCGAAGCCAGCATTGAAATTGATGCTCTATTTGAGGGACAAGATTTCTATACCAAAGTGAGTAGAGCACGTTTCGAAGAACTATGTGGCGATTTGTTCCGCAGCACATTGGAACCGGTGGAGAAGGCACTCAACGATGCAAAGATGGACAAAAATCAAATACACGACATCGTATTGGTTGGTGGTTCTACGCGAATTCCTAAAGTACAGAACCTCTTGCAATCGTTCTTCTGCGGCAAGAGTCTCAACCTGTCAATCAATCCGGATGAAGCTGTAGCATATGGTGCCGCTATTCAAGCAGCTATCCTCAGCGGTGACAAGAGCAGTCAGATTCAAGATGTGCTTCTAGTGGATGTAGCTCCTCTATCACTTGGCATTGAGACGGCTGGTGGTGTAATGGCTAAAATCGTTGAACGCAATTGCAGGATTCCATGTAAACAGACGCAAACATTCTCCACTTATGCCGATAATCAACCTGGTGTCAACATTCAAGTGTTTGAGGGTGAACGTGTAATGACCAAGGATAACAATAAATTGGGTACGTTTGACTTGTCTGGCATTCCGCCAGCACCACGAGGTGTGCCACAGATTGAGGTGACATTTGATCTCGATGCAAACGGCATTCTAAACGTTTCGGCTAAGGAAATGAGCTCGGGCAATGCCAAGAATATTACCATTAAGAACGATAGAGGCCGTCTGTCGCAAGCTGAAATCGATCGAATGGTCAACGAGGCTGAAACATACGCCGAAGAGGATGAAAAGCAGAGACAGAAAATAAGCGCACGCAACGGTTTGGAGAGTTATGTGTTTGGCGTGAAGCAAGCGTTGGAGCAGAATGGTGATAAGGTATCAGCACAAGAAAAGAATGAAGCGCTAAAGGCTTGTGAAGATACGATCAAGTGGCTTGACCTGAACACACTAGCCGATAAAGAAGAATATGAGGACAAGATGAATACGCTTACAAAGACCTGCACACCGATTATGACGAAATTGCATAGTGGCGGTGCTGCACCAAATTCGTCTTGTGGCCAACAATCTGGTGGATTTGGTGGAAATAGGAGTGGTCCAACCGTTGAAGAAGTAGATTAAATTAATTTATTAAATAATTTCTAATTTATTATTTGATCTTGTCGTAAATTTGTTTTTAAATTCATAAGTAGTATAATTATATATTTAGTTATAGAAAAGAAGTATTAATTTGCTTGTATTGCAAATCTGACTGAATTTTTGAAAATATAATTTCCAATATAAACTAATTTCCTTGAGTTTTGTTATTTTGCTACTAAAGTGGTATTCGTGGATTTCGATTAACGAGTGGTAAGTATTGTTAGGAAAATTGTTTGAATGTGACGAATTTGGGATTTGTTTTCTCAGCAGGTTCAAAGGTGATTGAAAGGCGTTGAGGCATTTTTGTGTTGCGGTTACGACGAATATACCTTAAAATTCAAGCATCTTTGTGCATCGCACTTTGAAGTGAATGTTAAGTGAATTAACTTGAATTTTTTGCTTTCTCGATTTTCACTGAACTTTGGAAATAAAGTTTATGTAATGGCATTTGTAGCCATATACCATCGAATATGCATGTATAGCTTATGGATCGTACGTGCGTGTATATCCCAACACCAAATAAACCAAAGCAGTCAGATGTCATGACTTATTCACTTATTATTCTAGTTATTATAGTTCTGAACGTTTTCCCCCTTCGCTCCGTTACCAAAGCAAATCGGTATATGAAACCATGTCATCCTGACTCCTAAAGTATCACGTTTATTCAACAATCTTATGGAAGATTTTTGTGCAACATATTAACCCTCTACCGCTTCCATGTATGGGTAATTTTGGCCCCTTTTTTTTTTTTTTAATTCGTAAAAATGCCCATAAAATAAGGGAATATCGATTAAAAATGTATCACAAAAATATTTCTCATTAAATTTTACTATGGGTTTCTGAACACACTAAAGCTCCAAACTTAACACAAATGCCAGAAATTGGTCAAAATTATAATTGCCTCTTAAGGGTTAATATGGTACTTATAAATAAATACAAAGTTGTTGCAAAAATGTACCACAAGACCTAATTTTACGTGGTTTGTGTGTTTGGAAAAAATATTCAAACCAAAAGAAAACGACATAATATTTACAAATATAAATATGAGTTGTTTAATGGATTTTCTTTTAGTTCTTGTCAATTCTACGCGATTATCAAACAATATCCAGCACAAATCTGCTATTAAAGTGAATACTTTTGCCTTTGTAACGTACTTCAATAGGTAGACGGATTTGATGAAATCGATCACCATACCCATCAGATTCCGTTGTCAATTGATGCTTAAAGTAAAGTAGTATTTAACAATTTTTTGCAAAGAAAATGTTTAACGACTTCATTAATACTTTTCCATGCGGTATGTTCATTTAAAGTGAGTTTTCTTAAAATGCAGCTATCTTACCTCAGGGCCTTTAAATACACCTTAATTTCCAAAATATTATACCTTCTTTAACTTTTGCTGTATGTTCTTTTCAGCCATTAGGCCCTCAAAAGCATTACAATAAACAAATGTGCTTGTTGCATTGACTGAAAAATATGGAACAAATATAACTCAAAAGCAAATTAAAGACTTGAAAAGCTTCAGCTAAAATTTTAGGTTGATTTTTTATAAATTCTATAAATTGCTAGGCCACTAGGCAACATTGCGACATTGCGCTGATGATCTTCAATTGTACGAATCAAGTCCTGTTGGTCTTGTTGAGGATTTATATCTGAGAGTTAATGAGAATCTTTGTTCTATTGGATAGTGGGCATCTGAAAAGCTGCTGAAGCTGTTCAAGAAAGGCCCCCATGCTTTTCTTTAACATTTGCGAGACAATGGATATTTATATGAAGTGAAATTATTCGAAAGGATTTTCAAATTAATTTTCCCATTATATTTGACATTCATTCAAGTTTTTATTTTCTATTTTTGAGAACTTTATTTTTTTAGTGTTTTATTTTTTACTTTTTAGTACAATTTAATTTTTTTGTAAATTCTTTTAAGTTAATGGAAAGCATTTTTGAAAAACTTTTCTTGGTAAATTTTTACTTATTTTTTTTCGTTTTGGTACAATTTAATTTTTTATAATTTCTTTTAAGTTAGAAGCATTTTTGAAATACTTTTTTGTTAAATTTTTATTTCTTTTTTACTTTTTAGTACAATTTAAGAAAGAAGTGCAGAATATGGCCTCCTAAGGGGGGGAAAAAAATAAAAAATTGGCTCGGATGGAGCTTATTTTTGTGAATATAATAAATCAAAAAGCCTCTTTGAAGTGTTGGTAACCTTCTTGCGATAAAAAATCATAAGCCTGAAATATAAAACTGTTATTGCTTCATGAAGTGAAGAAATTATATTAAACATACCCTCCAAAAATCGGACGCAATAGTTATGCCAGGCTCTATCCAATCTTTTATTATATTTAATAGGGTTTCATGGTCCTTTTTTTTCCATCGAGACGAGGAAACAGAGATTACTTCATCTCTATACTCCTCCAAATACTCATTGCCATTCAACCGCATGACCGCGATGGTATTTCCGCATGCTAAATTTACTCTCGTCTATTTCGACGGTATTGCCAATTTCGCCAATCTTTTGTTTTTTAATGACCATACCGTCATACGCTACCTCACGACAAAAATTACACCAGTCGTCCATAATAAACAACTGGATAACATTCTTTACCCACAGGCACTAAAATGCCAACAGTTTCACCATTGGCAGTTTCGATTTATCAAAGAATGTATTTTTTCTAAGGGATACCTTAACATCTCATTTACATTTCTTCTTCTTCTTGATCTTTTTATACATCGATGGTCACCTGAAATTATTTTATATATATATACACATAATTTATATCAATACTACATATGTATATAGAATATGAACATTACATCGAAACATAACCATCTAAACTACTGGCTGATTTCGCCAGTTTCAATTTATGCCCATTTGCGCATTTATATGTCCCTTCACTCGGAATCAAGCAACATTCCATCAATTTGTGCAACGTTATTTCCGAAATCTCAAAACCGTTACTCGATTCGTATAAACTATTTATTTTAAACAAATTAATCTCACTCATTTTAATTTATTTCAAAAATTAAATTTCTCAAATCAAATCAATCAACTCAAATTTGTCTATTACTTGACGCTCATTCTTAAATTTTGAAATAACAGGACTGAACAGTGTAACCTAAAAAAGTACACAAACAATAGGCCTGTTCGCGTACGTAATAGTTTTTACAAATTATTACAAATTTTACTATTTTTTACTGGAAATGTGTTCGCGTACGCCAAAAACCAGTAAAATAGGGGAAATTGAGAGAGCAAATTATTTCCTCTCTGTGATAATTCTTACAAATTTTTACTGGTAATATTTCTACTAGTAAGAATTCGTAACATAGAACGCAGAATTAGAACGTAACACAGAACTGAAGGAGTTTGGAAATTACTAGTAAATATCTTACAATTTTTCCGTTCGCGTACTTTTTCACTTTGTTCTAATTTTTAGAGATTTTTCTTACGCTCTTGAATCGTGTTGATAGATAGAAAGTTTACTAGTAAAGTTCGCAAACGGACCTAATGTTATATTTATCAGATTTAAAAAAAAATTGTTAATTATACTATTTTATCCTTTTCCGTAATTTCTTTGTCTATATCTACCGCTATAATTATGACTGTCGCTCTACTCTTCTCTATGCACATACATATTTGCTGTAGCGAAAGTATGATCATAAAAAAATATATAAAAATTCTTTAAAAATATATTTTATATACTATTGGAAAGATAATCCTATGATCTTTAGATTTTTTTGAAAAAAAAAACGTTTTTACAAAATTAGAATAAAAAATGTATATTTTTGATAATAACTTTTAAAATGTGAAAAATAGGTATTATATAATAGATATCAATAAAAAGGTATTAAAAAAACCTTTCTTTTGATGCCATTATTGTAGAAAAAAATTGCGTGTGCATCAAGTAATCTCGACCTCAATTTTGAACATTGACCTTGAGACACGCTTTATATGGGCGTTTGTACGAACAAATTTTTGATTTATTATATTCACAAAAATAAGCTCTATCCGAATTGTCATTTAAGTAACAGAAAAAGTGATGGGTCAAAAAAGCCCGACGATCACTAGTACTTGGCTCAGGTATAGCATTTGTTCCTTCTTCGCTATCTGTGTCTGTATAAAGATAAATGATTTTAATAAAAAAAATTTCAAAATATTCAAGCAATCCTACCGTTGAGATCAAAATCAAAATGACTATTATTTGCAAATAATGCATTACTTTTCAATATTTGTGCATTGAAAGTACGATTATTTTTTGCATAGAAATCGCAAATTGTGTTTAAAACACAAGTACTTATGTCCACTTTTGTCACCTCCGGTTTTATCCTTTGCAAAACCTTGATCCAGCTCATTTTAATATCTGGAGTTAGTACAATTGCCGCTAGTGCAATATTGGCTTCCGGTTTTAAAGTGAAAAAGGCGTCAAACCGATCTCTCAAACGCTGCTCCAACTTAGCAACCACAGAGGAAACTTGCTGCATTTCTGGCTTGTTTTGTAGCTTATTTAATCTATTGCTGAGAGTCATCAGAGTCGGAATTAAGCAGCCTGCATGGATTATACACTTATTTAATGTGAAAACGATAAAAAATACTAACACATTTTACCGTAATTTACATTATTTTCTCCTTGAAGGTAGTCCAAGGCACGAGCAATAGGCCCCATCAACAACTGGTACATCTCCAGATACTGCAAATCGCTCGGAGAAAATTGCGACAAGCTGAGTCTTTCGCACAAAGGATTCAACTTTTCCTTGGCCAAAAGTAACTTCGTTACTGCGTCGAACAGTGAATTCCACCGAGTTACAACGGGCACAAGCAATGTCGATCCCAAGCATTCAACAATAACTTCCGATGACTTCGGCCATTTGCACTTCCTCCACAAGGCGTTGCATTTTTCGAATGTCTGGAAAATATTGTCTTTCGTACATAATTCAACAAAATCGTTAACAATTTTAAGTTACCATCGAATGTTGGATATACAAAGACTGCTCATTTCTCAAAATCTTCACGTAATCGACGGAAGCAAGTAAATTTAGCGTGTGGCTGCAACATCTAAGATGCTTTCGCAGCAGCAGCTCGTTTTGGAAAACTGGCAAATCGTTTTCGCTTTCATCTTCAATGGAAGTTTCAATTTCCGTGCACCCGTACTCCTTGAAAGCCTTAACAAAATTGGATCCATTGTCTGTCACCGTCATAATAACATTGGACGGGCTTAGACCAAAGCCGGCATTAATTTCGGTAACGATTTGCGCAATTTTTTCAGCTGAGTGCACGCCGAATATTCTCCTGCAAGCAAGAGCAGCTGACTTGCGGTCCAGGTTCTCTGTAAGCCAATGGCAAGTATACCCCAAAAAGCTCCGGTGGTTCCCAGACCAAATATCCGCGGTTGTACAGAAGTATTTTACGGAGGCCATTTCCAACTTGATTTTTTGTACCACTTCGTCATAATGCTCCTTCAATTTTTTTACAGCTGTTTGTCTGCTCATTATCTTCATACCATTGGTCTGCAAGAGGTCTATGAAAGACCTTCTTTCTAAAATTGAGACAGGCAGTGCTCCGTCAACAATAGCATGCAAAAGTTTTCTATCGAAAGCAGCTTGCGCAGAATTGCCAAAGGGGCTGCCCGACTTCAAACTTTTGTATTCCGCATACAATTCGGTATGTTTGACTCGTAAATGCTTCACAAAATTGGAGGTCACGTCGCCGGTAGCTCTTATCTTCCGATCACATCCGACACATTTTGCAATTGTGGTCATTTTATTCTGATCAGAAATCTGTGAATTCACATACATACATATATGAATATAATTTTCAAAGTTCAATTCATCAAACACTTACAACTGGACCAAATAAAACAATTTCAATTTTAAAACAAACAATACTAAAACAACCCTAGCTAATTTGAACCATATGCACATAGAAACTAACTTTTACAATATCCGTATAAAATTCCGCGTTGAAAATAGTTTTTCCAGACACCTCAACAGACTGGTTTTTTATAAAGCTTCCAGAATTTTTTTCGAAGTTCCTTCTCCTCTTGCGGGGACTTGGCTCGTAATTCGTGTCCAAAATCTCATCATCACTTGAGAAGTCGTTTTCTCCAAAAACCAATTGATCACTTTGGGACATCTTATCTTCAAATGGAGCGTTTTTTCACACAAAACACAATTAATAACAACTGACTGACACGTGAAGTATGAAGTGTAGATAATATGATTGCACTTTATAAGCTCTGGTTTGACTTGATAACGTAAGCGTACCAACAAGTTAACAACCGTTCTTGAATTGTAACAGTACTCGCTTCAGCATTGTTGTTTTTCATACAGGTGTAAATATCAGGTACGCTCATTGAAGCTTATTCTGATGATCAGAACTGGGAACTTTCGTAATATTGAATGGCTGAATTGCTATTAACAATAGCAAAAATTTCAACATTTATAATATGTAGTAAATGCACATATCACAGAATCTATGACTTAGAATCTAAGTTTTAGATTACACAAAAAACAATTTTAAAAATTTTAATAAAAAAATGTCTTAAAATTTAAAGAGAAATGTTTTTTGGTATTTTGGATTGAAAGTAATCAAAAGTAATCAAAAAGAATCGCTAAAAAGAATCAATTATTTATTTTGAATATTTTTGATTATTTTTGATTCTTTTCAGTAATTTAGAATAATCCCGATTATTTTTTGATTCTTTATAATCGTAATCATTACGTAATCCCAATATTTCAAACGCACAATTAAATAATCATTACGATTATTCTTAGAAAATAATCTAACCGATTACTAATCGTAATCATAATTTAACAGCTCTGCTAAAAAGTGAAAAAGAAATAAAAATTTAACAAAAAAGTATTTCAAAAATGCTTCTAACTTAAAAGAAATTACAAAAAATTAAATTGTACCAAAACGAAAAAAATAAGTAAAAATTTACCAAGAAAAGTTTTTCAAAAATGCTTTCCATTAACTTAAAAGAATTTACAAAAAAATTAAATTGTACTAAAAAGTAAAAAATAAAACACTAAAAAAATAAAGTTCTCAAAAATAGAAAATAAAAACTTGAATGAATGGGAAAATTAATTTGAAAATCCTTTCGAATAATTTCACTTCATATAAATATCCATTGTCTCGCAAATGTTAAAGAAAAGCATGGGGGCCTTTCTTGAACAGCTTCAGCAGCTTTTCAGATGCCCACTATCCAATAGAACAAAGATTCTCATTAACTCTCAGATATAAATCCTCAACAAGACCAACAGGACTTGATTCGTACAATTGAAGATCATCAGCGCAATGTCGCAATGTTGCCTAGTGGCCTAGCAATTTATAGAATTTATAAAAAATCAACCTAAAATTTTAGCTGAAGCTTTTCAAGTCTTTAATTTGCTTTTGAGTTATATTTGTTCCATATTTTTCAGTCAATGCAACAAGCACATTTGTTTATTGTAATGCTTTTGAGGGCCTAATGGCTGAAAAGAACATACAGCAAAAGTTAAAGAAGGTATAATATTTTGGAAATTAAGGTGTATTTAAAGGCCCTGAGGTAAGATAGCTGCATTTTAAGAAAACTCACTTTAAATGAACATACCGCATGGAAAAGTATTAATGAAGTCGTTAAACATTTTCTTTGCAAAAAATTGTTAAATACTACTTTACTTTAAGCATCAATTGACAACGGAATCTGATGGGTATGGTGATCGATTTCATCAAATCCGTCTACCTATTGAAGTACGTTACAAAGGCAAAAGTATTCACTTTAATAGCAGATTTGTGCTGGATATTGTTTGATAATCGCGTAGAATTGACAAGAACTAAAAGAAAATCCATTAAACAACTCATATTTATATTTGTAAATATTATGTCGTTTTCTTTTGGTTTGAATATTTTTTCCAAACACACAAACCACGTAAAATTAGGTCTTGTGGTACATTTTTGCAACAACTTTGTATTTATTTATAAGTACCATATTAACCCTTAAGAGGCAATTATAATTTTGACCAATTTCTGGCATTTGTGTTAAGTTTGGAGCTTTAGTGTGTTCAGAAACCCATAGTAAAATTTAATGAGAAATATTTTTGTGATACATTTTTAATCGATATTCCCTTATTTTATGGGCATTTTTACGAATTAAAAAAAAAAAAAAGGGGCCAAAATTACCCATACATGGAAGCGGTAGAGGGTTAATATGTTGCACAAAAATCTTCCATAAGATTGTTGAATAAACGTGATACTTTAGGAGTCAGGATGACATGGTTTCATATACCGATTTGCTTTGGTAACGGAGCGAAGGGGGAAAACGTTCAGAACTATAATAACTAGAATAATAAGTGAATAAGTCATGACATCTGACTGCTTTGGTTTATTTGGTGTTGGGATATACACGCACGTACGATCCATAAGCTATACATGCATATTCGATGGTATATGGCTACAAATGCCATTACATAAACTTTATTTCCAAAGTTCAGTGAAAATCGAGAAAGCAAAAAATTCAAGTTAATTCACTTAACATTCACTTCAAAGTGCGATGCACAAAGATGCTTGAATTTTAAGGTATATTCGTCGTAACCGCAACACAAAAATGCCTCAACGCCTTTCAATCACCTTTGAACCTGCTGAGAAAACAAATCCCAAATTCGTCACATTCAAACAATTTTCCTAACAATACTTACCACTCGTTAATCGAAATCCACGAATACCACTTTAGTAGCAAAATAACAAAACTCAAGGAAATTAGTTTATATTGGAAATTATATTTTCAAAAATTCAGTCAGATTTGCAATACAAGCAAATTAATACTTCTTTTCTATAACTAAATATATAATTATACTACTTATGAATTTAAAAACAAATTTACGACAAGATCAAATAATAAATTAGAAATTATTTAATAAATTAATTTAATCTACTTCTTCAACGGTTGGACCACTCCTATTTCCACCAAATCCACCAGATTGTTGGCCACAAGACGAATTTGGTGCAGCACCGCCACTATGCAATTTCGTCATAATCGGTGTGCAGGTCTTTGTAAGCGTATTCATCTTGTCCTCATATTCTTCTTTATCGGCTAGTGTGTTCAGGTCAAGCCACTTGATCGTATCTTCACAAGCCTTTAGCGCTTCATTCTTTTCTTGTGCTGATACCTTATCACCATTCTGCTCCAACGCTTGCTTCACGCCAAACACATAACTCTCCAAACCGTTGCGTGCGCTTATTTTCTGTCTCTGCTTTTCATCCTCTTCGGCGTATGTTTCAGCCTCGTTGACCATTCGATCGATTTCAGCTTGCGACAGACGGCCTCTATCGTTCTTAATGGTAATATTCTTGGCATTGCCCGAGCTCATTTCCTTAGCCGAAACGTTTAGAATGCCGTTTGCATCGAGATCAAATGTCACCTCAATCTGTGGCACACCTCGTGGTGCTGGCGGAATGCCAGACAAGTCAAACGTACCCAATTTATTGTTATCCTTGGTCATTACACGTTCACCCTCAAACACTTGAATGTTGACACCAGGTTGATTATCGGCATAAGTGGAGAATGTTTGCGTCTGTTTACATGGAATCCTGCAATTGCGTTCAACGATTTTAGCCATTACACCACCAGCCGTCTCAATGCCAAGTGATAGAGGAGCTACATCCACTAGAAGCACATCTTGAATCTGACTGCTCTTGTCACCGCTGAGGATAGCTGCTTGAATAGCGGCACCATATGCTACAGCTTCATCCGGATTGATTGACAGGTTGAGACTCTTGCCGCAGAAGAACGATTGCAAGAGGTTCTGTACTTTAGGAATTCGCGTAGAACCACCAACCAATACGATGTCGTGTATTTGATTTTTGTCCATCTTTGCATCGTTGAGGGCCTTCTCCACCGGTTCCAATGTGCTGCGGAACAAATCGCCACATAGTTCTTCGAAACGTGCTCTACTCACTTTGGTATAGAAATCTTGTCCCTCAAATAGAGCATCAATTTCAATGCTGGCTTCGGTGCTCGATGACAATGTACGTTTAGCACGTTCGGCTGCTGTTCTCAAACGACGCAATGCCCTGTGATTCGTACGTAAATCCTTCTTGTACTTGCGCTTGAACTCATCAACCAATAGGTTAACCAGTCTGTTGTCGAAATCTTCGCCACCAAGATGGGTGTCACCAGCTGTTGCACGTACCTCAAATAGTGAACCTTCGTCGATGGTCAATATAGACACATCGAATGTACCACCACCCAAGTCGAAGATCAACACATTACGTTCACCCTTCAGGTTCTTGTCCAAACCATAGGCCAAGGCTGCTGCAGTTGGTTCGTTGATGATTCTCAAAACATTCAAACCAGCAATGCGTCCGGCATCTTTTGTGGCTTGGCGTTGACTGTCATTGAAGTATGCTGGCACTGTAATAACTGCGTCCGTTATACTTGTACCTAAGTACGCTTCTGCAGTTTCCTTCATCTTTGTCAACACCATTGAACTGATTTCCTCTGGAGCGAATTTCTTCTGTTCGCCTTTGAATTCGACACAGATCTTTGGCTTGCCACCATCACTCACTACCTTAAACGGCCAGTGCGTCATATCATCTCTAATTTTTGGGTCGTCATATTTGCGTCCAATGAGACGTTTAGCATCGAAGACTGTGTTCTTTGGATTCATCGCCACCTGGTTCTTTGCGGCATCTCCAATAAGTCGCTCCGTATCTGTAAACGCCACATAGCTCGGTGTTGTTCTATTGCCTTGGTCGTTTGCAATAATTTCCACTTTACCATGTTGGAAGACACCAACACAGGAGTATGTTGTTCCCAAATCAATTCCAATAGCAGGCATTTTTGTTGTTTTGTTTTGTATAATTTTTCACTTTAATTTCAATACACAATTCACTTATTTTGTAAGTTTGACGTAGCAAAAATACTTTTTGTCTACTCGCTCTTCTTATGTTTTCACTTAAATTGTTTGTTTTTAACTATGCTGCCAGTCGCGCTCTTGCGGGTATTTATACTAAAAATGAAATGTATGGAAATTTCTAGATACTCTTTCGAGAACATTAGAGAATATGCTCAATGTCATTATTAAGAAGAGAGCGAGCAAAACAAAGTACATATAATTTGAGAATGGTAGAGAAGGCTGTCAATTTTTGTGGAATATGTTTCTCTCTATCGCTGCCACCTAGATTTTCTGAAAAAATTTACAAACCAAATCGAAAATGTATTTGTTTCTAAATTGAAGTTGAGCCTTTATTTGCAAATTTTTTGGGGTTGGAGAGAAATACAAAAAACAAAAGCTCTAAGAAATGTTGAATAGTAAATTTTCACACAAAAAAGGAACATGGAAGCAGTGTGTGTGTGCTATATACGATTTTGGCGCCATATATGAATGCATGAACTCTAAACAAAATGCATATTTTACTCAGTTTGGACGATTTAAATAGTAATTACTAATTTGACTAAACTGTCATAAAACTACTAGGAATAGCATTAACTCAAATTGGAGAAAAAGAATTTCTACCCCTTTCAACAGCAGTGGTTCACATAATTACTTTACTATATTTGAATACGAAACTCTTCAACTTCTAGTTCAACTACTTCAACTACTAGTTTATTGTATATTCCTATGAGATAATCTGGCAACACAGGGTATACATATTTAACGTATTTCAGCTTGGTTTATTTGTATTTCATGAGCAACAGAGTGATATTAGGGTGACTGACTTTTTTTTTTAGTTTGTTCCACTTTATTTTTTCGTATTAAAGGTATGTATATGTATGTACATATATTTATGTGTATGTAGATGCAGGGAACTGTTGGAGATTGTTCTAGAAATATCGCTTGTTTACATATATTAAGAACTTGTTTAAACAATTTATAATTTACAATTGTACTAAAATACAATTTAAATACAATTTAAAATACAAATTTCACTTCTTTGCGCCTTTGGTTAAACAATTGCAATTTTATGTTGTATTTTCCTCATATACATTTCTGTCATTGTTGGCTGTTTAACAGTTTTTAGTACAACTACTCGTAAATAATGTTTGTCGAAACAAATAATGAAAACATGTACATATGTATGTATGTATGTAATCAACAAATTCAATAAATATATACATAAGAAAACATAAATATGTAGTTTGGTTTTTCAGCTCAATTATGGGCCGGATTTTATTCTTTTATGCTTTTTTTTATGTTTTATGTGCATATATAATCACCCATGCATTTTTTCAATTGGAAATATCATTAAAGTATCGTAACGTGTAAAAGTGAATCTAGTATTGATTAAACTGTTTTCATATCGTCATAACCGTCATAACCGAAAAGTAAGCTTACTTTTGTTCATTAGTTACATACCACATATGTACAAATATGTGTATGATCAAAATGAAGTTGATCCAAAAAAGTAGAGCACCTACTCCTACTTATGTTCGCAAAATATACGTCGATGCCCATGACAATTAGTATATAAAAATTATAAATAGCTTTAGGTTTAGCCATGGCATTTTCATTACATTATTTGAAGTTGAGTACTATATGCACACGCACAGTAGTTTAAATTTTCTCGAAAAATCAGTTTATATAATGAATGAAAAGTAGCTATAGGAAATATTATTTATAGCTTGTTTTGTGGTAGGTCAATAACACAGAGAGTTGTAAATCATATAGTGATTGTGGTATTCTGTCTGTTAGAATATACGATATTGTAAATTTTCTAAGTCTAACAAACAATTTTAGTAACATATTGAAATTAATTGATTCATTGTTTGTTTGTTGTTTACGTAAGAATCTCTGTTTACTTAATTTTCTCATTTATTCTTATCAGCACCCGTGAGAGTTTTACGTTCTCTTATGTTATCGTATCGTAAGAATCTCTGTTTACTTCAATTTCATTGTTGACATACACATAGTAAATGTGTATTTCATTGCAAACAATTAAATATCTCATTCGTTGTTATCAGCACTCATGAGAGTTTTTCACGCTCTCTTGATAAAAATTTACGATATACATACGATATACGAATATACAATTTATTTTCTCATTCAACATTGACACTTGTGAGTAGTTCTCTCAATATGAACAATACGATATACCATTCGTATATGTCTTCCTCACTCACCCTCTTAAATAAACATTTATATAGGTTTTAGAGTATTCCTGAGAATAGTCCACTCTGTACCCGAAATTTCTATGCATGTTTCTCGTATTTTCTGCATTGAGCACTTTTAGTATAAATAGTAGACCGAAAACGGTCTTTGCATTATTATCGTAACAGAAGTTAAAGTGAAAAGTATTGTGGAGAATATTAGCAAATACGCTAAGCAAAACAAAAGTGAAGTATTTTGATAGTGAAAGAAAGAAAGTAAATAAACAAAATGCCTGCTATTGGAATTGATTTGGGAACAACATACTCCTGTGTTGGAGTCTTTCAACATGGCAAAGTGGAAATTATTGCAAACGACCAAGGCAATAGAACAACACCAAGTTATGTGGCGTTTACAGATACGGAGCGACTTATTGGAGATGCCGCAAAGAACCAGGTGGCGATGAATCCAAAGAACACAGTTTTCGATGCTAAACGTCTCATCGGACGCAAGTTTGATGATTCGAAAATCCAGGATGATATGAAGCATTGGCCATTCAAGGTGGTGAATGATTGTGGCAAACCAAAAATCTCTGTTGAATTCAAAGGAGAAGAGAAGAGATTCGCTCCGGAGGAAATCAGTTCGATGGTGTTGACAAAGATGAAGGAAACTGCAGAAGCGTACTTAGGCACAAGTATAACGGACGCAGTTATTACAGTGCCAGCATACTTCAATGATAGTCAACGTCAAGCCACAAAAGATGCCGGTGCCATTGCTGGGCTGAATGTGTTGCGTATTATCAACGAGCCAACTGCAGCCGCGTTAGCTTATGGTTTGGACAAGAATCTGAAGGGTGAACGCAACGTGTTGATTTTCGACTTGGGTGGTGGTACATTCGATGTGTCCATATTGACAATAGATGAAGGTTCACTGTTTGAAGTACGTTCAACGGCAGGTGATACTCATCTTGGTGGTGAAGATTTTGACAACCGACTGGTGAATCACTTTGTTGAGGAATTCAAGCGCAAGTACAAAAGAGATATACGTACAAATCCCAGAGCATTGCGTCGTTTGAGAACAGCAGCCGAACGTGCTAAACGTACATTGTCATCGAGCACCGAAGCCAGCATTGAAATTGATGCTCTATTTGAGGGACAAGATTTCTATACCAAAGTGAGTCGAGCACGTTTCGAAGAACTGTGTGGCGATTTGTTCCGCAGCACACTGGAACCGGTGGAGAAGGCTCTCAACGACGCAAAGATGGACAAAAATCAAATACACGACATCGTATTGGTTGGTGGTTCTACGCGAATTCCTAAAGTACAGAACCTCTTGCAATCGTTCTTCTGCGGCAAGAGTCTCAACCTGTCAATCAATCCGGATGAAGCTGTGGCCTATGGTGCTGCAATTCAAGCAGCTATCCTCAGCGGTGACAAGAGCAGTCAGATCCAAGATGTGCTTCTAGTCGATGTAGCTCCTCTATCGCTCGGCATTGAGACAGCTGGTGGTGTAATGACAAAATTAATTGAGCGCAACAGTCGAATTCCGTGCAAACAGGCGAAGACGTTCACAACGTACGCCGACAATCAGCCAGCAGTCACGGTTCAAGTGTTTGAGGGTGAACGTGCCATGACCAAAGATAACAACATATTGGGCACTTTCAATTTGACTGGTATTCCGCCAGCACCACGCGGTGTACCCAAAGTTGATGTTACATTCGATCTGGACGCGAATGGTATATTAAATGTAACAGCCAAAGACACGAGTACCGGCAATGCAAAGAACATTGTCATCAAGAATGACAAAGGTCGACTGTCACAAGCTGAAATCGATCGTATGGTCAATGAAGCTGAGAAATATGCCGAGGAGGATGAAAAGCAGCGACAGCGTGTAACAGCAAGAAATCAACTGGAGACCTATGCGTTCAATGTGAAACAAGCTGTTGATCAAGCCGGTGATAAACTGAATCAGTCAGAGAAGGAGAAGGTGTCGCAGAAATGCAGCGAGACAATTAAGTGGCTGGATAATAATACAACGGCCGACAAAGAGGAATACGAATATAAGTTGGACGAATTGACAAAATTGTGCAGTCCCATAATGACGAAAATACATCAGGGTGGTGCAGGTGCGGGTGCAGGTGCGGGAGCACAACACGCTTCTAGCAATGGTACCTATGGTGGTCCAACGGTGGAAGAAGTCGATTAAGTATTATGCAAATAAATGCAACATTAATTACATTTATAAGTAGATTGTTTCAAATTGTTCAAATGGAAAAGACTGTTTAGTTGTATTAAATATATTTAATTTATGCATTCCTAAGTTTAAAGTTCCTGAATGTGATCTAAATTAATTTATAATTTGTAAAATAAACATGGATTTTTAATCATAATATGATATTTTTTCGTTTCTTTGAAGATTCTGAGTTGTGGTTGGTAAGGAATTGTGGAGTGGGGGGATATAAAAGAACTTGTTGCCTCTATCGTTTGTCTTTTCTTCTGATCAATTTGCGTCGGTTGGATTGTGAAATTGAAATTGTTAACCAGTAATTATTTATTGTCGTTCCAAAATTTTTTTGGAGTTTTTTCCATGTCAATTTAGACTTTTCTGGCTACTTAAAAAATTAAATATCAATCAATTTTACAACAAGTCACTCTTTATAAATGCTTTTCATGATGATTTGCGAAATACTATATAATTGCATAGTTTTGTTCATTGTCATCATACGGAGCTTCCACATTCACTATCATTGCCGAAGTGTGTCCAACATTTGCATTTGAAATGCTCTGTGTGTCTGTGCGATGTATAATTGATATTGATAAGGTCGATTATTTCTAAGAGAAATGAATATTCAATTGGATTCTTTGATTCGAAATTTACTGATTGTATACTACAATTAGGTGCCGTAGCTCGGTGGTTAGTGTGTTGGCCTTCTGATCTGTGGGTCGTGGGTTCAATCCTCGGATGAAGTATAACGAATTTAATATCGAAAAGATTTTCCATCTGTTGGCAAGCAATTGGCAACTCTTCCAGCCATGGAAAAGCTTCTAAAAGAACTCTGTGACAAAGCTCAGAAAAAGTGATGTCGCAAGAGTTCTGCCGTTCGGACAGCCCAAAAATTTAACACGCACAACAGTAGTGGAAGAGAAGCTCGGCCAAAGAGCCCCTTGGGGCTTTAAGTGTCACATATTTATTTTATTTTTTATACTACAATTATGGTATGAAAATGTTCCAACTAAAATTTTAATTAAAAAAGAAATATTTAAATAAAAACGCAAAAACTACATTATTCTATGAAAAATTATAATTTATTTCCTATTAATTAATATTGATATAATGAATTACTAGTAGTCAGTTGGGGGTCACAGCTTCTGAAAAATATTGCTTAAATCTGCAAAAAATAATACATAAATCAAATACGCAAGTATTATGGAAAAAAAACTGAAAATTTAGTCCAAATCGGGGAAGCACATGGGGTGCTTAAGTCATCTTCAATTACATGCATAAGTTCATATACTTATCCCAGTATCAAAAGATAATAGATGAGTTGGAGTTGTATATGAGGGCCGTACCACTGAATTCTTCGCTGAATTATAACACAGAGATGTCTTAAGAAATTTAGCATTTGTATACCAAGGTATATGAATCGTTGTGTTATGTGCATTGCCTACTCATCTACCCCTCATACACAAATAATCACGAAAAAATTAAATTTACATTAAAAACTTTAAGAATTAAAATAAAAAATTCATTGAAATTGTATGATGTATGTATTTATTTGCAACTGTTGCAAATTCTTAAAACTTACTAAACAAGACTATAAAAAAAAATTCAAGACAATAACTAGGCAGCTAGCGCCACCGAGGCACAGATAACGTCAACAAAGTAGGCATGAAACGACAGGACAGCTTCCAGGCTTCCTAAGAATGGACGGACAACAACAACAACGACAGCCTCCAAGAATGGACTGGTATGGACAGCGAGACCTACTTCATCCATTGGGGTTAAAAATGGAGACGAATATCATATACTCATTTAGTTTATTTATTTTTTATACGAGGGCCGCATTTTATATTTTATTAAAAAGTATGAAAATGCATTTGGTTATTATCAAAAATGGTTTTATTGCTTTTCAAAGTATTCTCCATGAAGGTTGATACACTTTTGCATGCGCTCAAACCAATTGCCGAAGTACTTTTGCCACTTCGACTGCGACACCTACAAAATATGGTTTTTGTTGGGTTTGGCTTGTCTTGGAAGACCCACACGGTCGCTTGCTGTTTTGTTTCGGTCTTATACGTATATATCCATGGATCTTCAGTTGTTACGATCTTATATAAACGCCTTTCGAAGCACCGCGATCGAATATTTTCATAATTTTTTTGCACCACTCGACACCAGCCTTTTTTTGAGCGAGTGTTAAATTATGCGGGATCCAACGAGAACAAATCTTGACCACATTTGAACTCGTTAAACCAGTTATAAATTGTCTGGAGGGTTGGTGCTTCATCGCTAAATGCTGCATGAAGACGATCGAAGCGCTGTTGTTAAGATAATTCACTTCGAAAATCGTAAAAAATCATAGTTCGAAAATGTTAATGAACTAAATCCATTTTTGACCAAGATGAATTTTTTATGTCACTGTTAACAACATAAATAGCAATTGTACATCAAAACGTTCAGAGTACGTTCAAACTAAAAAATGTCAAACTTTCCAATGGAAATGTCAGATTTGACGAAAACGTACTAGATCATACTTTTTGAAAAAGTATAAAAGGCAACCCTCTTAATAGTTTATATATAGTATATATTTTAGACTTCGCTTCAAAGAATTTTTCTGCAGTCAGATAGCTCGTTGTTTTTCCCGTGCAGGGGTATATTTCAACTGCATCCAGAGTTGAATTTATATTACACTATTCTCAAATTTGAGGGACATTGTTTCGGCGGCGAACCAAAACAGTCTCAAACGTTTCGTTTTTTACATATAACCTATAACTCGTATACGTTATTTGTCTTTGGTGACCCTTAGTGAAGTTTTCTGGAGAAAACGTTTAAGCCTTGACCTCCTCCCAAATGGTGACTTTAATGGATTTTTCGAAAAACGGTTCAAATTGACCCATGCGGATGGTAGTTAGAGGGTTAAAATGTTCAGAGAAAATATTCCTAGGAAATTTTTAATATGGGCCTGAGACTGGTTTGATTCACCCCCGAGAAAGTGTGCTTCACTGTATTATTACGTTCTCATACAATTTTTGTCTGTGGCGCCAGTTAGAAATTCCAAGCGCCGTCAGGTTCTCCAGTACTTGGTTCAAACTCCAAGCATTCGCTCATCCGAGGTGGAAATTGTCCAGGCTTCAGCGCCATATGTTAGGACAGGCATGATGAGAGACTTGTAGAGTGTAGTTTTCGTTCTTCGCTCGTTCGGGCTCGACTTCTCAATTGCTTACTCAGCCCAAAGTAACACCTGTTAGCAAGAGTTATCCTACGCATGATCTTCAAGCTGACGTCATTACTGCTGTTAATGCTGGTTCCAAGATAGACAAAGTCCCTTACTACTTCAAAAGCGTAGTTGTCAACAGTGACGTGCTGTCCAAGACGCCGGGACTCTTTGTTTGTTGACACTAGATACTTCGTCTTGCCCTCGTTCACCGTGAGACCCATCCGACGCGACTCTCTTTCCAACTGCTGCACTGACTGCTCGCGTGTTCATGCCGATTATGTCAATATCGTCGTCATACGCTAACAGCTGACGCTGACGCTGACGCTTTTGTTGAAGAACAATCATAATTAATAAATATTAAAAGGATTAATATGGAAATAATCTGGGAAAAAATCAGCATTCCACGACAACTTTTTAATGGGGCTACCATACAAAGTTGCAAAAATTAAAAAAAAATTTTAACAGCTATAACTTACTCGCAATTATCTTAAAAACCTCCCTTAAATTATGCCCTTTAAACCCTCATAACTTACAAAATACTTCTTCAAAGTTTCAACCATATTTCGGGTGTAGACTAGTGTTATATGCAAAAATTGTTCCTCAAAAATCTGGTGAGCCACGCCCAATTATTAATTTAGCTCCCATACAAAGTAGTGAAAATAAAAGAAAAATATCGATATTCGAGCAACCTATTGCATTGCATTGCATTGCATTGATATACTAATTCGGTTTCTGTACCGTTAATGTGAAATATTCAAAACCCTAAATTATTTTGTAGAGAGAACGTTCTTTGAAACTTTATTTTCACCCAAGCAGAAAGGGAAATTCTGGACAAACAAATATCATTATTTCATTGCTTTGGATTATACAATAATAGAAAGGAAAGGGTAAGAGTAATTCATAAACTCGGTCGTCGTTTTCTTTCATCCATAAGTACACAAATGTTTGTAAAATAAACAAATTGACGAAGTTCCAATTAAAAATGACACCCAATTGCCGAGGCTGCCGCTTAAACTCTTTGGCGCGTATGTAAATTCTTAACGATTCTAATTTAGCTGAAATATCTTTACTTCTTGAACTTAGCTTGTACATGGTGTTCAGGAGACGAATAATAATTTATCTGGTGTCTCCTAAGTAACCAAATGCGTGGGATCTAATATAATATAAAGTGTCTCTAGTTGACTTCTTTTTTGTCGAGGTACGATTTATTATAACATGCAATAAATTTCCGCTCTTCGAAGCTCCCATAGTCAATTAGAATTCCAACTTCTAAATTATATGTGGGCACACCATTTATTCCATTTTTTAGCTATTTGGGTCATTTGCTGCAATTATGGCGCAATGTCACATACAAAACCTCTTAAAGTTGAATTCCCTTTGGGGCTTAATTCGGTACTCCTTTCGGGGCTTATTTGACTCAACATTTTTCAGCAACATTTCAACAATTTGTTCTTATCATTTTAATAAAATTAGAAAATAGAAAAGTGATTACGATTGGTTTCATTAGAACAGCTCTCTGTAGAGTATGGATTGATGAGATTGATGTGAATTTCTAAAACCGACTGTCGCCAATTTCACTATGAGACAAAATCAAAATCGTGGGATCGGTATTGAGTCAAATCAAAAGCAACCAGTAATCTTAGGTCTTACTATTTCTATGTTCATGGCATTCATCGAGTTTAGCTCAAATTGATTAAATTCTTGCTTAAAATATATATAATTTATTGTTAAAATAGTTAAAGTTCATAAAAAATATTCTTAGAAAATGGTTTTTGGTACGAAGAATTCATTTATGAGATTTATAGTTTTATCAGACGTAAGCTAGATTGCAAAATCTATAATTCATAATACACTCAAAAAAGAGCTAATCATCATCATCATCATCATCATCATCATCATCATCATAGCGATTACAGCTCGGGGTGATCCAATGCTTCCTTTACAATCGCACTCCATACGTCACAGTTATTTGTTTTGCTTCTTCTGATATTCATACTGCGCAAGTCTTCTTCAACATCGTCTGTTCATCTCCTTGGTGGTCTTCCGCGCTTTCTGCTGCCCAAAATTCGAGAATTATAGGTCATCTTCGTGATTCTGCAATCGTTTATTCTGAGTGAATGTCCAAACCATCGTAGGCGCTGTGCTTTAACAAAGCACACGATATTTTGACCTCCCATCAGTTGTTCAATTTCGTTGTTATATCTTATTCTATAAGAACCATCTGCTTCTCTGACTGGACCAAATATTCTCATCAGAATCTTACGGTCGAAGCACAAGAGGTGATTCTTCACGTTTGATGTCAGTACCCATGCTTCGCATCCATATGTTGCTATTGGCCTTATGAGAGTCTTATAGATTTGCAGTTTAGACGTCCATGACAACAATTTATTTGTTCTTCTGTTAGCAGCTTGCATTCTATCATTTATGAAGATGAAGGGGGCTGCTGTGCTACTGAGGTTTATTCCCAGGTATTTGAAGGCTTCAAGTTTTTGAAATGTGTGTGGCCCTACCACCAGATTGCTATAGCGAGCCGGGTTGTGCGACCTACCCATGTATATCGTATTTTTGATGTTAACTTCCAAACCAACTTGTCCTGCTTTATTTATGAGTTTTAACGCGGTGTCGACAATCGATGTAATCAATGTAATACACATGACAGTTCGAAAATGATCATAATTTCATCCAACTTATGAGTCTTCTATGATTCGTACAACTCATTTACGAATCATATTTACGAGTCTTTTACGTCACAAAATTAGGACCAGGAAGAAAATCACTACAACACCATGTATAAGCTAAGTTCAAGAAGATATTTCAATTAAATTAGAATCGTAAGAATTCACACTATTTTATGAGTCAAAGTATGATCAAAATGATCCTATATAACTTAAAAAATATCCAATTACGAGTCTTTTAGTTTATTGAGTATAATGCATATTATGTGCCAATATATGGGGGCTACAAGTGCTACAAGGCGGTGTCACTAAATTTGCAACTGCTCAAAAATCGAACACCTTTCAATATTCATCGAACAACTTCTGACACTACCACTTGGAACACGTTTAGAAAATAGCAAATAAATTTCAAATTCGTCCTATCCAAAGAATTTTGTTTCGCCAACATCCCAACAATACTTACCACTCAATCGAAATTAACCAATATCATAGCACAATAACAAAACTCAAAGAAATTAGTTTATATTGGAACTTATATTTTTAAAAATTCAGTCAGATTTGCAATACAAACAAATTAATACCTTTTCTCTATAAAACAGAGATACAATTTATAACCACTTATAAATGTAAAAACAAAGTTAAGACAAGATCACATAATAAATTACTAATTGATATTTAATAAATTAATTTAATCTACTTCTTCAACGGTTGGACCACTCCTATTTCCACCAAATCCACCAGATTGTTGGCCACAAGACGAATTTGGTGCAGCACCGCCACTATGCAATTTCGTCATAATCGGTGTGCAGGTCTTTGTAAGCGTATTCATCTTGTCCTCATATTCTTCTTTATCGGCTAGTGTGTTCAGGTCAAGCCACTTGATCGTATCTTCACAAGCCTTTAGCGCTTCATTCTTTTCTTGTGCTGATACCTTATCACCATTCTGCTCCAACGCTTGTTTCACGCCAAACACATAACTCTCCAAATTGTTGCGTGCGCTTATTTTCTGTCTCTGCTTTTCATCCTCTTCGGCGTATGTTTCAGCCTCGTTGACCATTCGATCGATTTCAGCTTGCGACAGACGGCCTCTATCGTTCTTAATGGTAATATTCTTGGCATTGCCCGAGCTCATTTCCTTAGCCGAAACGTTTAGAATGCCGTTTGCATCGAGATCAAATGTCACCTCAATCTGTGGCACACCTCGTGGTGCTGGCGGAATGCCAGACAAGTCAAACGTAGCCAATTTATTGTTATCCTTGGTCATCACACGTTCACCCTCGAACACTTGAATGGTGACACCAGGTTGATTATCGGCATAAGTTGAGAATGTTTGCGTCTGTTTACATGGAATTCTGCAATTGCGTTCAACGATTTTAGCCATTACACCACCAGCCGTCTCAATGCCAAGTGATAGAGGAGCTACATCCACTAGAAGCACATCTTGAATCTGACTGCTCTTGTCACCGCTGAGGATAGCTGCTTGAATAGCGGCACCATATGCTACAGCTTCATCCGGATTGATTGACAGGTTGAGACTCTTGCCGCAGAAGAACGATTGCAAGAGGTTCTGTACTTTAGGAATTCGCGTAGAACCACCAACCAATACGATGTCGTGTATTTGATTTTTGTCCATCTTTGCATCGTTGAGGGCCTTCTCCACCGGTTCCAATGTGCTGCGGAACAAATCGCCACATAGTTCTTCGAAACGTGCTCTACTCACTTTGGTATAGAAATCTTGTCCCTCAAATAGAGCATCAATTTCAATGCTGGCTTCGGTGCTCGATGACAATGTACGTTTAGCACGTTCGGCTGCTGTTCTCAAACGACGCAATGCCCTGTGATTCGTACGTAAATCCTTCTTGTACTTCCGCTTGAACTCATCAACCAAAAGGTTAACCAGTCTGTTGTCGAAATCTTCGCCACCAAGATGGGTGTCACCAGCTGTTGCACGTACCTCAAATAGTGAACCTTCGTCGATGGTCAATATAGACACATCGAATGTACCACCACCCAAGTCGAAGATCAACACATTACGTTCACCCTTCAGGTTCTTGTCCAAACCATAGGCCAAGGCTGCTGCAGTTGGTTCGTTGATGATTCTCAAAACATTCAAACCAGCAATGCGTCCGGCATCTTTTGTGGCTTGGCGTTGACTGTCATTGAAGTATGCTGGCACTGTAATAACTGCGTCCGTTATACTTGTACCTAAGTACGCTTCTGCAGTTTCCTTCATCTTTGTCAACACCATTGAACTGATTTCCTCTGGAGCGAATTTCTTCTGTTCGCCTTTGAATTCGACACAGATCTTTGGCTTGCCACCATCACTCACTACCTTAAACGGCCAGTGCGTCATATCATCTCTAATTTTTGGGTCATCATATTTGCGTCCAATGAGACGTTTAGCATCGAAGACTGTGTTCTTTGGATTCATCGCCACCTGGTTCTTTGCGGCATCTCCAATAAGTCGCTCCGTATCTGTAAACGCCACATAGCTCGGTGTTGTTCTATTGCCTTGGTCGTTTGCAATAATTTCCACTTTACCATGTTGGAAGACACCAACACAGGAGTATGTTGTTCCCAAATCAATTCCAATAGCAGGCATTTTTGTTGTTTTGTTTTGTATAATTTTTCACTTTAATTTCAATACACAATTCACTTATTTTGTAAGTTTGACGTAGCAAAAAATACTTTTTGTCTACTCGCTCTTCTTATGTTTTCACTTAAATTGTTTGATTTTAACTATGCTGACAGCCGCTCTCTTGCGGGTATTTATACTAAAAATGAAATATATGGAAATTTCTAGATACTCTTTCGAGAATATTAGAGAATATGCTCAATGTCATTATTAAGAAGAGAGCGAGCAAAACAAAGTACATATAATTTGAGAATGGTAGAGAAGGCTGTCAATTTTTGTGGAATATGTTTCTCTCTATCGCTGCCACCTAGATTTTCTGAAAAATTTACAAACCAAATCGAAAATGTATTTGTTTCTAAATTGAAGTTGAGCCTTTATTTGCAAATTTTTTGGGGTTGGAGAGAAATACAAAAAACAAAAGCTCTAAGAAATGTTGAATAGTAAATTTTCACACAAAAAAGGAACATGGAAGCAGTGTGTGTGTGCTATATACGATTTTGGCGCCATATATGAATGCATGAACTCTAAACAAAATGCATCTTTTACTCAGTTTCGACGATTTAAATAGTAATTACTAATTTGACTAAACTGTCATAAAACTACTAGGAATAGCATTAACTCAAATTGGAGAAAAAGAATTTCTACCCCTTTCAACAGCAGTGGTTCACATAATTACTTTACTATATTTGAATACGAAACTCTTCAACTTCTAGTTCAACTACTTCAACTACTAGTTTATTGTATATTCCTATGAGATAATCTGGCAACACAGGGTATACATATTTAACGTATTTCAGCTTGGTTTATTTGGATTTCATGAGCAAGAGAGTGATATTAGGGTGACTGACGTTTTTTTTTAGTTTGTTCCACTTTATTTTTTCGTATTATAGGTACATATATGTACATATGTACATATATTTATGTGTATGTAGATGCAGGGAACTGTTGGAGATTGTTCTAGAAATATCGCTTGTTTACATATATTAAGAACTTGTTTAAACAATTTATAATTTACAATTGTACTAAAATACAATTTAAATACAATTTAAAATACAAATTTCACTTCTTTGCGCCTTTGGTTAAACAATTGCAATTTTATGTTGTATTTTCCTCATATACATTTCTGTCATTGTTGGCTGTTTAACAGTTTTTAGTACAACTACTCGTAAATAATGTTTGTCGAAACAAATAATGAAAACATGTACATATGTATGTATGTATCTAATCCACAAATTCAATAAATATGTACATAAGAAAACATAAATAGTTTGGTTTTTCAGCTCAATTATGGGCCGGATTTTATTCTTTTATGCTTTTATATGTGTATATATAATCACACATGCATGTTTTTCAATTGGAAATATCATTAAAGTATCGTATCGTGTAAAAGTGAAACTAGTATTGATTAAACTGTTTTCATATCGTCATAACCGTCATAACCGAAAAGTAAGCTCACTTTTGTTCATTAGTTACATACCACATACAGTGGCTCCCAGCTTATTTCGTACAGTGACAGTTTAAAAATTGCTGCAGTCGTAATTCCTAATATAGCAAAAATTTGAACAAAATATAAATGCCATTTTTGAAAGGAAGGTTTGTTTTTTATTTTCCAAAATTTACTTTTTCAAAATTTTAGTTTTTGACACTATAAAAAAATAAAATAAGAAAAAAATAGGAAAATTCATGTCACAGCTTATTTCGTACAGTCTCTTTAAGTTCAAACTAAAAACAAAGTAAGTTGATTTTAATATTTAGTATGACATCCCTTAGCGTTAATGACAGCCTGGAGTCTACTTGGCATTGAATCCACCAATTTTTGAGTGATGTCTGGTGTGATTTTTTTCCATTCCTCCATCAGTACCTTCTTTAGGTCTTGCTTATTAGAAATCTTGTGTGTTCTTATTTTATTGTCCAAAATAGACTAAAGATTTTCAATCACATTCATGTCAGGTGACTGTGGTGGTGGAGACATCAAGTGTGAGCAGTTCAAATAAGCCAAGATTGCACAATCCCAGATTTATGTTTTGGGTCATTATCTTGGTAATACCGAAATTCTTCCCGCAAACCCAGTTTGTCTGCACTTTGAAGTAAATTGTTTTTCAGAATCTCGAGGTACTTCATTTTGTCCATTGTTCCCTCAATAAAAACCAATTCACCTACTCCGGCTGCTGACATACAGGCCCAAACCATCACGCTACCGCCACCATGCTTCACTGTGGGCTTAAGGTTCTCCTTGTTTAGCTCGGTATTAGCTTTACGCCAAACATATGACATTCCGTCCGAGCCAAAAATATTAAACTTAGACTCATCCGCGAAAATAACGGTATTCCAGAACGCAGGAGTATTAATAATATGCTCTTTGGCGAAGTCAAGTCGGCGTTGTATATTCATTTTCGAAATGAATGGTTTCTTTCGGGCTACTCGACCGTTCAAGTCATGATTGCGCAGCACACGTCGGACAGTTTCAGCACTGGATGATTTTCCTATTTCACGCTGAACCTCTGCAGCCAACTTCGGAGCGGATAACTTTGGATTTTTCTTAATTTTTCGTACAATATAACGCTCGTCTGATGCGTTGAAAATCTTATTAGGTGCTTCTCTGCCCTTGTTCTCCAACCGATTTTCGCGAACGAAGCGTTGAATGATGTATTGGACAGTTGAGGCACTTAAATTTGTCATTTCAGCAATTTTTCGCACACTCTGACCTTTCCTAAAATGGTTAATTACCAGTTTACGCTGTTCCATCGTTGTACGATGACCCATAAAGCTAAATGTTTAATTTACAGCACTTTAACTATTTAAAATAATAATAATAAAAATTGTTATAATAGTTAAAAAGGTCCAAAAACTCATACAATTCAAAAAAACTTTGTAACTGCGCGGCAGAATGAAACTTACTTACATTGAAGTTTGTGTACGAAATAAGATGTGAGCTGAAAATCAGCTGATCAATAGTTTTTCTCTCTTGCATAACAAAAAGAAAAATTTTTGGGGTTCCCCGTTTTCTTATTAGGTTTATTAAACACATACACAGACGTCTACATTCAAAACTTATCGATAAGTTTTTTAGTTTCGATGTTACAGCCATGTACATAAAAATATATACACTGTACGAAATAAGCTGTGAGCCACTGTATGTACAAATATCTGTATGATCAAAATGAAGTTGATCCAAAAAAGTAGAGCACCTACTCCTACTTATGTTCGCAAAATATACGTCGATGCCCATGACAATTAGTATATAAAAATTATAAATAGCTTTAGGTTTAGCCATGGCATTTTCATTACATTATTTGAAGTTGAGTATGCACACGCACAGTAGTTTGAATTTTCTCGAAAAATCAGTCTATATAAACAAACATTGAATGAAGAGTAGCTATAGGAAATATTATTTATAGCTTGTTTTGTGGTAGGTCAATAACACAGAGAGTTGTATTGTGGTATTCTGTCTGTTAGAATATACGATGTGAGTGGTATAATTAATTAATTAATAAATATTGTAGATTTTCTAAGTCTAATAAACAATTTTAGTAACATATTGAAATTAACTGATTCATTGTTTGTTTGTTGTTTACGAAATCGTATCGTAAGAATCTCTTTTCCTCAATTTTCTCATTTATTCTTATCAGCACCCGTGAGAGTTTTACGTTCTCTTATGTTATCGTATCGTAAGAATCTCTTTTGACTTAAATTTCATTGTTGACATACACATAGTAAATGTGTATTTCATTTCAAACAATTAAATATCTCATTCGTTGTTATCAGCACTCATGAGAGTTTTTCACGCTCTCTTGATAAAAATTTACGATATACATACGATATACGAATATACAATCTATTTTCTCATTCAACATTGACACTTGTGAGTAGTTCTCTCAATATGAACAATACGATATACCATTCGTATATGTCTTCCTCACTCACCCTCTTAAATAAACATTTATATAGGTTTTTGAGTATTCCTGAGAATAGTCCACTCTGTACCCGAAATTTCTATGCATGTTTCTCGTATTTTCCGCATTGAGCACTTTTAGTATAAATAGTAGACCGAAAACGGTCTTTGCATTATTATCGTAACAGAAGTTAAAGTGAAAAGTATTGTGGAGAATATTAGCAAATACGCTAAGCAAAACAAAAGTGAACTATTTTGATAGTGAAAGAAAGAAAGTAAATAAACAAAATGCCTGCTATTGGAATTGATTTGGGAACAACATACTCCTGTGTTGGAGTCTTTCAACATGGCAAAGTGGAAATTATTGCAAACGACCAAGGCAATAGAACAACACCAAGTTATGTGGCGTTTACAGATACGGAGCGACTTATTGGAGATGCCGCAAAGAACCAGGTGGCGATGAATCCAAAGAACACAGTTTTCGATGCTAAACGTCTCATCGGACGCAAGTTTGATGATTCGAAGATCCAGGATGATATGAAGCATTGGCCATTCAAGGTGGTGAATGATTGTGGCAAACCAAAAATCTCTGTTGAATTCAAAGGAGAAGAGAAGAGATTCGCTCCGGAGGAAATCAGTTCGATGGTGTTGACAAAGATGAAGGAAACTGCAGAAGCGTACTTAGGCACAAGTATAACGGACGCAGTTATTACAGTGCCAGCATACTTCAATGATAGTCAACGTCAAGCCACAAAAGATGCCGGTGCCATTGCTGGGCTGAATGTGTTGCGTATTATCAACGAGCCAACTGCAGCCGCGTTAGCTTATGGTTTGGACAAGAATCTGAAGGGTGAACGCAACGTGTTGATTTTCGACTTGGGTGGTGGTACATTCGATGTGTCCATATTGACAATAGATGAAGGTTCACTGTTTGAAGTACGTTCAACGGCAGGTGATACTCATCTTGGTGGTGAAGATTTTGATAACCGACTGGTGAATCACTTTGTTGAGGAATTCAAGCGCAAGTACAAAAGAGATATACGCACAAATCCCAGAGCATTGCGACGCTTGAGAACAGCAGCCGAACGTGCTAAACGTACATTGTCATCGAGCACCGAAGCCAGCATTGAAATTGATGCTCTATTTGAGGGACAAGATTTCTATACCAAAGTGAGTCGTGCACGTTTCGAAGAACTCTGTGGTGATTTGTTCCGTAGCACACTGGAACCGGTGGAGAAGGCTCTCAACGACGCAAAGATGGACAAGAATCAAATACATGATATCGTATTGGTTGGTGGTTCGACACGCATTCCGAAAGTACAGAACCTTCTGCAGTCGTTCTTCTGCGGAAAGAGCCTTAACCTGTCAATTAATCCTGATGAGGCTGTGGCTTATGGTGCCGCAATTCAAGCAGCTATCCTCAGCGGTGACAAGAGCAGTCAGATCCAAGATGTGCTTCTAGTCGATGTAGCTCCTCTATCGCTCGGCATTGAGACAGCTGGTGGTGTAATGACAAAATTAATTGAGCGCAACAGTCGAATTCCGTGCAAACAGGCGAAGACGTTCACAACGTACGCCGACAATCAGCCAGCAGTCACGGTTCAAGTGTTTGAGGGTGAACGTGCCATGACCAAAGATAACAACATATTGGGCACTTTCAATTTGACTGGTATTCCGCCAGCACCACGCGGTGTACCCAAAGTTGATGTTACATTCGATCTGGACGCGAATGGTATATTAAATGTAACAGCCAAAGACACGAGTACCGGCAATGCAAAGAACATTGTCATCAAGAATGACAAAGGTCGACTGTCACAAGCTGAAATCGATCGTATGGTCAATGAAGCTGAGAAATATGCCGAGGAGGATGAAAAGCAGCGACAGCGTGTAACAGCAAGAAATCAACTGGAGACCTATGCGTTCAATGTGAAACAAGCTGTTGATCAAGCCGGTGATAAACTGAATCAGTCAGAGAAGGAGAAGGTGTCGCAGAAATGCAGCGAGACAATTAAGTGGCTGGATAATAATACAACGGCCGACAAAGAGGAATACGAATATAAGTTGGACGAATTGACAAAATTATGCAGTCCCATAATGACAAAAATACATCAGGGTGGTGCAGCTGCAGGTGCAGGTGCGGGAGCACAACACGCTTCTAGCAATGGTACCTATGGTGGTCCAACGGTGGAAGAAGTCGATTAAGTATTATGCAAATAAATGCAACATTAATTACATTTATAAGTAGATTGTTTCAAATTGTTCAAATGGAAAAGACTGTTTAGTTGTATTAAATATATTTAATTTATGCATTCCTAAGTTTAAAGTTCCTGAATGTGATCTAAATTAATTTATAATTTGTAAAATAAACATTAATTTTTAATCATAATATGATGTTTTAGTTTCTTTGAAGATTCTAAGTTGTGGTTGGTAAGGAATTGTGGAGTGGGGGGATATAAAAGAACTTGTTGCCTCTATCGTTTGTATTTTCTTCTAATCAATTTGCGTTGGTTGGATTGTGAAATTGAAATTGTTAACCAATTGTTATTCAACATTAAATATTTATTGTGGATGTTGTCGTTTCAAAGCTTTTTTTCAGTTTTTTTTTTTTTCCATGCCAATTTAGACTTAAATAATTAAATATCAATCAATTTTACAACAAGTCACACTTTATAAATGCTTTTCGTGATGATTTGCGAAATACTATATAATTGCAGAGTTTTGTTCATTGTCATCATACGGAGCTTCCACATTCACTATCATTGCCGAAGTGTGTCCAACATTTGCATTTGAAATGCTCTGTGTGTCTGTGCGATGTATAATTTGATAAGGTCGATTATTTCTAAGAGAAATGAATATTCAATTGGATTCTTTGATTCGAAATTTACTGATTGTATACTACAATTAGGTGCCGTAGCACCTAGGTGGGTCGTGGGTTCAATCCTCGGATGAAGTATAATAAATTTAATATCGAAAAGATTTTCCATCTGTTGGCAAGCAATTGGCAACTCTTCCAGCCATGGAAAAGCTTCTAAAAGAACTCTGTGACAAAGCTCAGAAAAAGTGATGTCGCAAGAATTCTGCCGTTCGGACAGCCCAAAAATTTAACACGCACAACAGTAATGGAAGAGAAGCTCGACCAAAGAGCCCCTTGGGGCTTTAAGTGTCACATATTTATTTTATTTTTTATACTACAATTAAGGTATGAAAATGTTCCAACTAAAATTTTAATTAAAAAAGAAATATTTAAATAAAAACGCAAAAACTACATTATTCTATGAAAAATTATAATTTATTTCCTATTAATTAATATTGATATAATGAATTACTAGTAGTCAGTTGGGGGTCACAGCTTCTGAAAAATATTGCATATACGCAAGTATTATGGAAAAAAAACTGAAAATTTAGTCCAAATCGGGGAAGCACATGGGGTGCTTAAGTCATCTTCAATTACATGCATAAGTTCATATACTTATCCCAGTATTAAAAGGCGCTCCAGCAAAGAGGGTATTTAATTCGGCACCCGTTGGAGCACACAGAAGAAGAGGAAGACCAAACCTCCGTTGGAAGGTAACCTGGCGGGGCTTGGAATATCCAATTGGCGCCAGCAAGCGAAGAACAGAGAAGACTGGCGCCGCATTATATGTTCGGCCTAAATCGATCAGAAGTAGAAAAAGTATCAAAAGATAATAGATAGTATATAAGTTAGTAATAACTTAAATGAGGGCCGTACCACTAAATTCTTCGCTGAATTATAACACAGCGATGTCCTAAGAAATCCAGCATTCGCATACCAAGGTATATGAATCGTTCAGTTCTGTGCATTGCCTACTCATCTAAGATGCATAAAATTGAATAGAAAGGCATTAAAAAACACTGGCCTACGCCCCAACAGCACTCGACCACGCAGGTTGACCAAGGTCCATTCAACTCAACAAAATACGGGAATATAGCAAAGCATTTCCGTAATTCTGCTGCTACAACAACAACGACACCTACTTCATGCACCTACTTCATAAGTCACGGAATTATCTTAAAAACCCTCTTTAAATTATCCCCTTTAAACCCCCATAATTTACAAAAAGTCAACCATATTTCGAGTGTAAATTAGCATTATATGCAGAAATTGTTCCTTAAAAAAAGTGGTGAGCCACGCCTACTCTTCATGTAGCTCCCATACAAAATAGTGGAAATAAATGAAAAATATGAATATTCGAGCAAACTTTACCAGGTGTACAAACTTAAATCCGCTGTTTTTCGGTAAAAAAAACACATTTTTTTTCATAGAAAGCCAAAAATTAATTTATTCAAAGTATTTGCCCTCACTAGCTATACATTTTTCCCATCTCTCGGGCAATTTGTGTATACCATGCCAAAAGAATTCCTCATTTTTCGAGGCAAAGCACTCGTCAAGCCATTTTCCGACGTCTTCATACGAATCGAAGTGCTGTTAGGCGAGCACGTGACCCATCGACGAAAACAGATGATAGTCAGAAGGGGCCAGGTCTGGTGAATAAGCGGGATGTGGTAGCACCTCCCAATTGAGTGTGTCCAAGTAGTTTTGGACCAGTTTTGACGTGTGCGATGGGGCGTTGTCGTGGAGAAAAATCAGCTTCTCATGTCTTTGTTCATAACCAGGCCTTTTTTCACCCAAAGCAATTTCACTAGTTGTTGATGGTAGCGCTGAGCATTGACAATTTCACCAGGTTTCAACAGCTCGTAGTAGATGACACCCAGCTGATCCCACCAAACGCACAGCATCGTCTTGCGTCCAAAGCGATTTGGTCTTGGAGAAGAAGTTGCTGGTTGGCCGGGATCGACCCACGTTTTTTTTCGTTTGTTCGGCAAGCATTTTTTTGCGATTGGGTTCTCATCTCAGCCTGCAAATCATGGTCCTCAACTTTTCTGGGTCTCTTTTCACACTTCTTGTCGCTCAAGTCAAAATGGCCTTCTTTGAACCGACGAATCCAGTCTCTGCAAGTGGTTTCCGATAGCGCACTGTCTCCACAAACATTCGATGCGACTCAGCAGCAGATTTCTTCAAATTGAAGCAAAAATGTAGAGCTTCCCGCACATGCTCTTTTTCTGGCACGAAACTAGATATGATTATAGGAGGAAAAATGTATGTTGTTGTATGAAATCACTGATGATGTTTATTAATTGATGTAAACAGGTGTCGAACTCATAAAAAAAAAGGATGCACAGTCGATAATAGCTCAATATGATCACTAACGCCATCTACGAGCAAACAGCGACCCCAGCCGACTGTAAGATCTTTACGCGCTTTTATTTACTATGATAAACCCATCTTTTGCTCTTGAAAAACCACATATTTCTATATGTATTGCATTGATACATTAATTCGGTTTCTGCACCGTTCATGTGAAATCTTCAAAAACCAAAATTATTTTGTAGGAGTGTGTTCTGAAATTGCTCTAAATTTTTCGTAGGTTTTTTTAACGAAGATTCTTCCGTTGTATTGTGTTACTTATATTCCCTTTGGGTCTTAATTCAGGACTCCATTCGGGGCTTACTTATCGCAAAATTTGTCAGTAACATATTAACATTTTGTTGTTATTATTATTTTATTAGAATCTTATTCCAACACACCAATTTGGATTTATAAATGAGCATTCTCCGCTGGATCAGGTCCACAGAATAACACATGAAATCGAAAGAGCTCTCGAAGAGAAAAAAATCTGCTCAAATATATTTTTGGATGTAGCAAAGGCAAAATTAGGGCTTATCTAGCAAAAACATTTTATGATATAATCATATCATATCTATCTAAAAGATACTTTCGAATAAAGCAACAAGATAAATATAGTAAGTTATATGAGATCAAAGCCGGTGTACCTCAAGGCAGTGTCCTGGGTGCACTTCTATCTCTAACTTACACTTGAGATCTTCCGACTAGTGGTACTTATACCTCAAGGCAGTGTCCTGATTGCACTTCTATCTATAACTTACACTTTAGAACCTCCAACTAGTGGTACTTATACCACAGCTACGTTTGCAGATGACACTGCTATCATAGCTGTAGGGAAAACCGAAGAGGAATCAACAAACATTTTGCAGAGAGATCTAAATAAAGTTAGCAGCTGGACAAAGCGATTGCACATTAAGCTGAACACAAGCAAGTCAGTCCATGTTGACTTTTCAAACAAAAATATTCGATATCTGTCTCTATACATTGACGGCGTTCGAGTTTCTTACTCGAACTCAGCGAAATATCTTGGAATCAGCCTTGATGTAAAGCTCCGCTGGAATAAAATAGAAAGTCAACACTATCCATTCATAATAAAATTGTTACACACAACCAATTTCTAAAGCCTGTGTGGACATATGGAGTACAACTATGGGGTTGTGCCAGTCAGAAACATATTGAAACATTCCAAAGACTCCAAAACAAAGTCCTGAGGAGCATCGTTAATGCCCATTGGTATATCCGTAATGGCCTAGACAGACGGCATCGTTAATCCGGATTACCGTCGCACTTAATCCGAATAAAATAATAACCTGACAGACGGCAGTATTGCGGATTAACTAAACGGCTGATTGCTGTTTTATTAGGTCTGCTCACTTACATTACTATCACTATCAATTTCTGTCATCTGTCACTCTCGATATGAGAAAATCTACAAGAAGTACGTGAACTGAAAACTATCAGAAACTTGTAAATTGACATTCACAGTTCGTAATTGACAGCTGGATTTATTTGGTCGCCAACGCTTTTCATGTTGAAAACTGTTAACAATTGTTGAAAGTTTTTTATAAGCGAACACACCTAATATCTTGTAAAATAGATCGAGAAAAATTCACAATAGAAAATTTTCAGCAGTGTTGCCATCGCAAATCGCCCTAATCCTCTTTTATTTTGAGAATTACCTCATAGAGTTAATGCGGATTTGCTGCAGTTAATTTTTTTTTTTTTTTTTTTTTTTTTTTTTTTATGTGGCACTTAAAGCCCCAAAGGGCTCATTGGCCGAGCTTCTCTTCCATTACTGTTGTGCGTCTTAAATTTGGACAGTATTAGAAGGGACCTACTTATTTTAGCCGGTTCCGAACGGCAGAACACTTGTGACATGACTTTTTCTGAGCTTTGTCACAGAGTTCTTTAAGAAGCTTTTTCATGGCAAGTCGTTACTGTCGGAAGAATTGCCAATTGCTTGCCGACAGGTGGGTACCATTCGAAAGAAAAATCTTATAGATATTAAATTTGTTACGCATCAGCCGGGGATTGAACCACGACCTACAGATCAGAAGGCGAACACACTAACCACTGAGCTACGGCACCCACAGTTAATGCTGCAGTTAATGCCCGAGTTAATTCGAATTAACTCGGTAATCCGGAATTAGGCTGCCGTCTGTCTAGGCTATAATACTGATCTTCACCGCGATTTAGATGTTGATTCAGTTCACACAACAATAACAAAATTCGCCAAAACCCATAAAGAGCGTCTAGAAGCACACACTAATCCTGAAGCAACAAAACTTACCAACACAAACTTGGTCCCAAGACTTAAACGAACGAAGCCACGTGATCTTACCTTGCGGTGACCAAATTTCTAATATACGAAGACAATCTTTTGAAATATATATTAACTGAATTAAATTGCTCGTTAGTTTTATGTACTAGTTGCAATTCAAATAACGTATTTTCTTGATTAGTTAATTTATTTATACAAGTATATTATTTATTTAATAAAATATCGTCATATAGAAAAAAAAATATTATTTTAATAAAATTATGAAATAGAAAAGTGATTATCGATTGGTTTCATTAGAGCAGCTCTCCGTAAAATATGGACTGATGAGGTTGATGTGAATTTCTAATAGAAAGACACGGCCGAGAAAAAGCGACTGTCACCAATATCACTATGAGGCAAAATCAAACTCTTTGGTTCGGTACTGAGTGAAACCAAAAGCAATCGGTAAATTTAGGCTTCACTATCATTATGTGCATGGCTTTTATCGAGTGTAGCTCAAATAAGGATGAAATCCTTGAATAAATTCTTGCGTAAAATATATTCATAAAAAA
Source organism: Megamerina dolium (assembly GCA_963854835.1). Lineage (NCBI taxonomy): Eukaryota > Metazoa > Arthropoda > Insecta > Diptera > Megamerinidae > Megamerina > Megamerina dolium. The sequence continues at coordinate 19,796,683 of OY978526.1, read as the reverse complement.
TATTCTTATGTTTTTTGGTACGAAGAATTCATTTATGAGGTTTTTACTTTTATCATCCCTATGTTAGATGGCGCTGTAGACCAATTTTATTAAATTTCCATTATTTTCCGTAGATATTCGTAGAAAATACTTATATTTGCACTAGATGGTGCTCTAAACTCAATTTATTGAATTTCCTTCATTTAATTTATTGTTTTTTTTTTTCAAGTAAAAATACTTGAGGATTTTCAGTACAAAAATTTTTTTTTTTCTCCTTTAAACTCCTAATTGGAGCATAGAGCCTCCACAAGGCTTCGCCATCGCACACGGTTTTGGGCAGTTGATCTAGCGCCTTCCCATGTGATGCCGGCAGCAGCTAGCTCACGTAGTATTGATCGTCTCCAGGTGTTTCTTGGTCGTCCGCGGCCTCTGCTCCCCTGCGGATTCCACTCAAGCGACATTCGCGTGATGCTATCTGGTTGCTTTCTTAGCGTGTGGCCAATCCAACGCCACTTTCGACGCTTAATCTGGATCAGTATGGGCTCTTCGCTCGTCAGACGCCATAGTGCCTCGTTTGAAATAGCGTTAGGCCAGAAAATTCTACAAATGATCCTCAAACACTTATTGACGAAAGTGTTTGAGGATCATTTAACTCTATTTTATTTTTATTTTTGTATATTGTACATTCGCAATTTTATCAAAATATATTTCATATTTGTTTCCAATTATTGATATATTGGACACAAATTAATTCGTATTTCAATTTTCAAAAATTGTGTTATAATTAAAAAATCTACATATATATCATAATACACTCAAAAGAAGCTAATTTAATATTCATGACATTCCAAAAAAGGCTCATAAATTCATCCAACTCATGAGTCTTTTATGATCCATATATAGGATTCATTTACAAATCATATTTAGGAGTGCTTACGTCGCAAAATTAAAACTCATAAAGATGGTCCATCAAGGTGCACTTTTTTAAACGAGTTAAAATTTCAGAAAAATGCTCCTATATAGCTTAAAATATATACGATTACGAATCTTTTAGTTTATTGAGTATATATTTGCAAATATATGTGGACTACAAGTGCTATCTCTTATTTATTTCCAAATTTAGTACTCAAAAATAAAATTTACTTGAAATCACAATATGCCTTAATATCAAAGGCACTGGTACGGCCTCAATATTGCAACTGCAAAAAAAAAAAAAATTACCATTACCGTTCAATATTCATCGAACAATTTCCGACACCACAAACACTTGGAACCCGTCCAGAAAGTAAAAAATAAATCTGAAATTCGTCATATTCAATTCTGTTTCGCCAACATCCCAATACTTACCACCCCTTAACCGAAATTAACCAATATAGTAAAATATAAAAACTCAAAGAAATTAGTTTATATTGCAACTTATATTTTTTTAAATTCAGTCAGATTTGCAATACAAGTAAATTAATACTTTTTCTCTATAAAACAGATATACAATTTATAACCACTTATAAATGTAAAAACAAAGTTAAGACAAGATCACATAATAAATTACAAAAACATATTTAATAAATTAATTTAATCTACTTCTTCAACGGTTGGACCACTCCTATTTCCACCAAATCCACCAGATTGTTTGCCACAAGACGAATTTGATGCAGCACCGCCACTATGCAATTTCGTCATAATCGGTGTGCAGGTCTTTGTAAGCGTATTCATCTTGTCCTCATATTCTTCTTTATCGGCTAGTGTGTTCAGGTCAAGCCACTTGATCGTATCTTCACAAGCCTTTAGCGCTTCATTCGTTTCTTGTGCTGATACCTTATCACCATTCTGCTCCAACGCTTGCTTCACGCCAAACACATAACTCTCCAAATTGTTGCGTGCGCTTATTTTCTGTCGCTGCTTTTCATCCTCTTCGGCGTATGTTTCAGCCTCGTTGACCATTCGATCGATTTCAGCTTGCGACAGACGGCCTCTATCGTTCTTAATGGTAATATTCTTGGCATTGCCCGAGCTCATTTCCTTAGCCGAAACGTTTAGAATGCCGTTTGCATCGAGATCAAATGTCACCTCAATCTGTGGCACACCTCGTGGTGCTGGCGGAATGCCAGACAAGTCGAACGTACCCAATTTATTGTTATCCTTGGTCATTACACGCTCACCCTCGAACACTTGAATGTTGACACCAGGTTGATTATCGGCATAAGTGGAGAATGTTTGCGTCTGTTTACATGGAATTCTGCAATTGCGTTCAACGATTTTAGCCATTACACCACCAGCCGTCTCAATGCCAAGTGATAGAGGAGCTACATCCACTAGAAGCACATCTTGAATCTGACTGCTCTTGTCACCGCTGAGGATAGCTGCTTGAATAGCGGCACCATATGCTACAGCTTCATCCGGATTGATTGACAGGTTGAGACTCTTGCCGCAGAAGAACGATTGCAAGAGGTTCTGTACTTTAGGAATTCGCGTAGAACCACCAACCAATACGATGTCGTGTATTTGATTTTTGTCCATCTTTGCATCGTTGAGTGCCTTCTCCACCGGTTCCAATGTGCTGCGGAACAAATCGCCACATAGTTCTTCGAAACGTGCACGACTCACTTTGGTATAGAAATCTTGTCCCTCAAATAGAGCATCAATTTCAATGCTGGCTTCGGTGCTCGATGACAATGTACGTTTGGCACGTTCGGCCGCTGTTCTCAAACGACGCAATGCCCTGTGATTCGTACGTAGATCTTTCTTGTACTTGCGCTTGAACTCATCAACCAATAGGTTAACCAGTCTGTTGTCGAAATCTTCTCCACCAAGATGGGTGTCACCAGCTGTTGCACGTACCTCAAATAGTGAACCTTCGTCGATGGTCAATATAGACACATCGAATGTACCACCACCCAAGTCGAAGATCAACACATTACGTTCACCCTTCAGGTTCTTGTCCAAACCATAGGCCAAGGCTGCTGCAGTTGGTTCGTTGATGATTCTTAAAACATTCAAACCAGCAATGCGTCCGGCATCTTTTGTGGCTTGGCGTTGACTGTCATTGAAGTATGCTGGCACTGTAATAACTGCGTCCGTTATACTTGTACCTAAGTACGCTTCTGCAGTTTCCTTCATCTTTGTCAACACCATTGAACTGATTTCCTCTGGAGCGAATTTCTTCTGTTCGCCTTTGAATTCGACACAGATCTTTGGCTTGCCACCATCACTCACTACCTTAAACGGCCAATGCGTCATATCATCTCTAATTTTTGGGTCGTCATATTTGCGTCCAATGAGACGTTTAGCATCGAAGACTGTGTTCTTTGGATTCATCGCCACCTGGTTCTTTGCGGCATCTCCAATAAGTCGCTCCGTATCTGTAAACGCCACATAGCTCGGTGTTGTTCTATTGCCTTGGTCGTTTGCAATAATTTCCACTTTACCATGTTGGAAGACACCAACACAGGAGTATGTTGTTCCCAAATCAATTCCAATAGCAGGCATTTTTGTTTTGTATAATTTTCCACTTTAATTTCAATACACAATTCACTTATTTTGTAAGTTTGACGTAGCAAAAATACTTTTTGTCTACTCGCTCTTTATATGTTTTCACTTAAATTGTTTGTTTTTAACTATGCTGTCAGTTGCGCTCTTGCGGGTATTTATAGTAAAAATGAAATGTATGGAAATTTCTAGATACTCTTTCGAGAATATTAGAGAATATGCTCAATGTCATTATTAAGAAGAGAGCGTACAAAACAAAGTACACATAATTTGACATATGCAATGTGTTGTCAATTTTTGTGGAACATATTTGTCTCTAGTGCTGCCACCTCGATTTTCTGAGAAATTTACAAATTGAAATAAATATTTATTTGCCGAACATTGAGGAAATTGCTACATTTTAAGTTCATTATGCTGTAGAAAATAATTTACTTCTTGTAGACTTGGCATACATACCTTTTCGGTGTAGAAATGAGAGTTAAATGTCATCTTGGACAATCACTGTGAAAATATTATTAAAAAAAAATCATAATGAGAAATAAGAAATTTTCGAATATTTTACTTTATGCACTTTATAGCTGTTTGTATTTGCCTCCATTACTGAAATAAATACAATAAATACAACACATTATATTATATTTCAATTTAATTTCAATTCAATTCATTTTAAATTGAAACGTTTTAACGAAATATACATATGTGAAATGTCATAATAAATTCACGACAACTCTACAAAACTACTCCACTTATTTATTAATGCTAGTTATATTCAACGGCGTGCTTCATCAGCAAAATAAACGAAACTAATTTATTTTGACATTTCGTTTCAAATTATCTAATGTATTTTCTTATGGGAGCTAAGCTAGGGCTGGGCAACTTAAATACGAATTAATATTTTTACTATTCAATTGGGTTACTGTTTTTAAAAATGATAGTATTTTTAAGCGCAACCTTACATAAAACTATTAGAAATACCAGTAACTCCAATTGGAAAAAAGGACTTCTACTACTTTCAAAAGCAGCGGTTCACTTTATTATTTTACTATATTTGTATTTAAAACTCTTGCCATCTTATAATTGTATAACTAGTGCATTTATACATTAGCTACATATAATATAAATATCTTTATAGTAGTGTATTGTAATTTTTTTTAGCAATAATATGGCAACATGTGCTTCATATGTATGTTTAGTTGTATTTCAGCTTGGATTATTTGTATTTCAAGCCTAAGAGAGTGGAGTTAGGACGACTGACTTTTTTTTTTAGTTTACTTTCTACTTTTTTTTCGTATTATAGGAATACATATATGTATATAGGTGCATAGAGCTGTTGGAGATTATTCTAGAAATTAATTTAAATCGTTATGAATAATACCTTTGTTGACTGTTTAACCGTTTTTAGTACAGCTACTTGTAAATAACGTTTGTCGAAATAAAAATAATATAATAAATAACAAAATATAAATTTCTCACTTACAATAAATGCTCATGAAAGTGGAAATACAGTGGCTCCCAGCTTATTTCGTACAGTGACAGTTTAAAAATTGCTGCAGTCGTAATTCCTAATATAGCAAAAATTTGAACAAAATATAAATGCCATTTTTGAAAGGAAGGTTTTTTTTTATTTTCCAAAATTTACTTTTTCAAAATTTTAGTGTTTGACACTATAAAAAAATAAAATAAGAATAAAATAGGAAAATTCATGTCACAGCTTATTTCGTACAGTCTCTTTAAGTTCAAACTAAAAACAAAGTAAGTTGATTTTAATATTTAGTATGACATCCCTTAGCGTTAATGATAGCCTGGAGTCTATTTGGCATTGAATCCACCAATTTTTGAGTGATGTCTGGTGTGATTTTTTTCCATTCCTCCATCAGTACCTTCTTTAGGTCTTGCTTATTAGAAATCTTGTGTGTTCTTATTTTATTGTCCAAAATAGACCAAAGATTTTCAATCACATTCATGTCAGGTGACTGTGGTGGTGGAGACATCAAGTGTGGGCAGTTCCAAATAAGCCAAGATTGCACAATCCCAGATTTATGTTTTGGGTCATTATCTTGGTAGTACCGAAATTCATCCCGCAAATCCAGTTTGTCTGCACTTTGAAGTAAATTGTTTTTCAGAATCTCGAGGTACTTCATTTTGTCCATTGTCCCCTCAATAAAAACCAATTCACCTACTCCGGCTGCTGACATACAGGCCCAAACCATCACGCTACCGCCACCATGCTTCACTGTGGGCTTAAGGTTCTCCTTGTTTAGCTCGGTATTCGCTTTACGCCAAACATATGACATTCCGTCCGAACCAAAAATATTAAACTTAGACTCATCCGCGAAAATAACGGTATTCCAGAACGCAGGAGTCTTAATAATATGCTCTTTGGCGGAGTCAAGTCGGCGTTGTATATTCATTTTTGAAATGAATAGTTTCTTTCGGGCTACTCGACCGTTCAAGTCATGATTGCGCAGCACACGTCGGACAGTTTCAGCACTGGATGATTTCCTATTTCACGCTGAACCTCTGCAGCCAACTTCGGAGCGGATAACTTTGGATTTTTCTTAATTTTTCGTACAATATAACGCTCGTCTGATGCGTTGAAAATCTTATTAGGTGCTTCTCTGCCCTTGTTCTCCAACCGATTTTCGCGAACGAAGCGTTGAATGATGTATTGGACAGTTGAGGCACTTAAATTTGTCATTTCAGCAATTTTTCGCACACTCTGACCTTTCCTAAAATGGTTAATTACCAGTTTACGCTGTTCCATCGTTGTACGATGACCCATAAAGCTAAATGTTTAATTTACAGCACTTTAACTATTTAAAATAATAATAATAAAAATTGTTATAATAGTTAAAAAGGTCCAAAAACTCATACAATTCAAAAAAACTTTGTAACTGCGCGGCAGAATGAAACTTACTTACATTGAAGTTTGTGTACGAAATAAGATGTGAGCTGAAAATCAGCTGATCAATAGTTTTTCTTTCTTGCATGACAAAAAGAACAATTTTTGCGGTTCCCCGTTTTCTTATTAGGTTTACTAAACACATACACAGACATCTACATTCAAAACTTATCGATAAGTTTTTTAGTTTCGATGTTACAGCCATGTACATAAAAATATATACACTGTACGAAATAAGCTGTGAGCCACTGTATGTACATACAATAGTTTGGTTTCTTAGCTCAATTATAATTTGCATTATTTTTTATTGCCTTTATAAGTACGCATGTAGATACATATGTATGTATGTACATATCTATATCATACATACAGTATGTATTTAACTCATGCCTGCCTTTCAATTAGAAATAGCATTGAATTATCGTATAGCATAAAAATAGTACTAGTAGCGAATGTTTTCATCTCCATCTCATCTCGTAATGAAAAAAAAAGCTTACTTTTTTATAAGGTTCATATATACATCATATATATGTATGTATATGTATGATTAAAATGAAATTTGAGCCAAATAAGGCGGAATATCTACTACTTGCCTACCACCATGAACCAATTAGACATTAACTGTCGCAAACTTTTATTCTTAAATTAGATTGCAAATGCATAGTACGCAAATTAATTGCGTGAACTTCAATAATTGGTTTATACCTACTGCTACTTATGATTACAAAATATACATACGTCGATGCACTCAGTATATAAAAATTATAGATATGTACATATGTATATATATATTTAAGTTTGGCAATGGTTTGATAATGCACAGTAGCGTGAACTTTGTAGAAAAACGTTTCTAGAAAACGTAAACAAATATTGCATAAAGAGTAGCTATGTATGTATGTATATGAAATATTTTTTATGGTTTATTTTGTGGTAGGTCAGTAACCATAGAGAGTTTGCTGAAATTGATTTGGAATTCTCCTAGTGGTTCTCTTATAATAACTATACCAATATACGGTGTGAGTGGCCTAATCATTTTACCATCTTAGGAAATAATAGATATCCATTTATTAATTACTCTTTGCTGTTAATGATATCATAATTTTTTATAAAGAATATATTTTTATTAAAATTTCATTATTTGCGTAAGCTTTGTTCACAAAGTGCAAATTATTACAAGGTGCTATTATTACTAGTTTTTCCAATGATCCAATGAGAGCGTAAAAAATGAGAGTGAAAAAGTAGCTGTCAATTTATAATAGTAATGTTGTTGTTTTCTTAATTTTGATTTTACCCTCTCGTTGCAAGTTTTTACTAGTATATGCTCTGTGTTTGATTATTTCATTGCAAACAATTTAATTTCTCATTCAACTTCTCAACATTTGTGAGAAGTTTTGTGTTGTTACACGTTCTCTTGTTAAAAATACGATATACGTGAATAGCTCTCACAAATTCTTTTAATATAAATACGATATAACATTGTCGTATATCTCTTCTTAAAGCCAAAATACATACTATGCATGCATATACATCTCTCAAACAAAGTTAAAATATAAGCACTCATGAAAGAGCGCACATAAACAATGTGCATCGGACATCGATGTTTGATGTATGCCGAGAATTGCACAATTTTCAACTTTTTGAAGCATTTCACGCTTTGCCATTTGATTTTTCCCTTTCTTGTAAATACGCTCTCTTATGTTTGTGCTCTTCATGCTTGAAGGATACTTTTTATGTGTATCACCAATTGTACAATTGTATATTTTGTGTGTATATAGTATAGTCCACCCTGTACCCAAAATTTCTCTACATAATTTTCGTATTTTCCACATTGAATGCTTTCAGCATAAATACTGAATCAAAACGGTATTCGCCCAATTATCATAAGAAAAGTTTAAGTGAGAGGTGTTGTGGAGAATATTAGCAAATGCGTTAAGCAAAAAAAAAAAACCAGAAAAAGTAATTTTACAAGTAAAATATTTTAATAGTTAAAGAAAGAAAGTAAATAAACAAAAATGCCTGCTATTGGGATTGATTTGGGAACAGCATTCTCCTGTGTTGGTGTCTTTCAACATGGTAAAGTGGAAATTATTGCAAACGACAGAGGCAAAAGGACAACACCGAGCTATGTGGCGTTTACAGATAATGAGCGCCTTATTGGCAATGACGCAACACAGCAAGAGTTTCTGAATGCAGAGAACACAGTCTTCGATGCTAAACGTCTCATTGGACGCAAGTTTGATGACTCGAAGATACAGGATTATATGAAGTATTGGCCATTCAAGGTGGTGAATGATTGTGGCAAACCAAAAGTCTCTGTTAAATTCAAAGGCGAACAGAAGAAATTCGTTCCGGAGGAAATCAGTTCGATGGTGTTGACAAAGATGAAGGAAACTGCAGAAGCCTTTTTGGGTACAACCATCACAGATGCAGTGATTACAGTTCCAGCACACTTCAATGATAGTCAACGTCAAGCCACAAAAGATGCAGGTGCCATTGCTGGGTTGAATGTGTTGCGTATTATCAACGAGCCAACCGCAGCCGCTTTAGCTTATGGTTTGGAAAAGAATCTGAAGGATGAATGCAACGTATTGATTTTCGACTTGGGTACTGGTACATTCGATGTGTCCATATTGACCATAGGTGAAGGTTCACTGTTTGAAGTGCGTTCAACAGCAGGTGATACCCATCTGGGTGGTAAAGATTTTGACAACAGGCTAGTAAATTATCTTGTTGAAGAATTCAAGCGCACGTACAAAAGAGATATACGTAAAAATCGAAGAGCATTCCAACGCTTAAGATGGGAAGCCGAATTTGCTAAACGTACATTATCATCTAGTACCGAAGCCAGCATTGAAATTGATGCTACATATGGTGGACAAGAATACTATACCAAAGTGAGTCGAGCATGTTTCGAAGAAATCTGTGATGATTTGTTTCACCGCACACTGGAACTAGTTGAGAAGGCTCTCAACGATGCAAAGATGGACAAAAATCAAATACATGATATCGTATTGGTTGGCGGTTGTACGCGAATTCCTAAAATACCAAACCTCTTGCAGTCATTCTTCGGCGACAAGAGTCTCAACCTGTCAATCAATCCGGATGAAGCTGTGGCATATGGTGCTGCTATTCAAGCAGCTATCCTCAGCGGTGACAAGAGCTGTCAGATTCAAGATGTGCTCGATGTAGCTCCTCTATCGATCGGAATTGAGACATCTGATGGTGTAGTGAAGAAATTGATTGAGCGCAACAGCAGAATTCCGTCCAAGCACTCAAAAACATTCACTACATATGCCGACAATCAGACAGCAGTGACCGTTCAAGTGTTTGAGGGTGAATGTGCTACGAGCGAAGACTACAACATATTGGGTACTTTTGACTTGACTGGCATTCCGCCAGCACCATGTGGTGTATCCAAAGTCGATGTTACATTCCATCTGGACGCGAATGGTATATTAAATGTAACAGCCAACGACACGAGTACCGGCAATGCAAAGAACATTGTCATAAAGTATGACAAATGTCGACTGTCGCAAGCTGAGATCGATCGTATGGCCAAGGTAGCTCAGAAATATGACGAGGAGGATGAAAAGTACCGACAGCGTATACGCGCAAAATATCAACTGGAGGTATATATGATCGATGCGCAAGAATCAATCGATATAGGTAGCGATAAACTAATAAATAAGTCGGATAGTGAGATGGTGACACAGAAAATCGAAGACACATTTCTGTGGGTGGTTGATAATGAAACGGCTGGAAAAGAGGAATACGAACACAAGTTGGAAGAATTGACAAATTTGTTCCATCCCATAATGGTGAAATTCCATAAGCATCGTCTAGAAACAAGAGGAAGCCTCTCAGGGTACTAGCAGTGATGCGCACGGTGGTGGTCCAACAATGGAAGAAATTGATTAAACATATTGTAGTAAAATGCAGCATTTAAATTTGAAAAGCAGATTGTTAAAAATTGTTAATTGTATTATTTAGTTGTATTACACATATTTAATTTATGCATTCCTGTATTTGAAAAGCACCTACCTCAAAGTAATTTATGCAATTTAATTTGTAAAATAAAGTAGATGTTAATTAAAATATGTTGTTTAAAATTGAATGTAGTCGTTGGTGAGCAAGGGCTTTCTATTGTTATGAAGAAATTATTGTTATTATTGCTCTGTTTTACTTCTAATTAATTTATAGCATTTAGATACATTCGTATTCACTTAAAAAAAAAAAATAATTAACAAACACTTATATGCTCTAGCTTTTTCTTATATTTGAGCCTAGCCTAGTACATATATAGTACCTATGAAAAATTTAGAAATTGAAATCTGAAATCAAATATTTCTTGAGATTATTTTCATAAGTATTATGACGCAAAATAACAAAGTATGCGTGTTGACACACTAATGTACAAATTGTTTGAATGACCTTCAAGTCAAAGTCATTGCTTCCAACCAAAGGAAGAATCATGCTTTCTAACATGTACCCATTTTCATAACAGAAATTTCTGTTTGCTTGATTATGTCATACACAAAATAATGATTACAAAAAATTAACAGACATCTCTGCGCATGATATTATGTACCGATGTACATACAGATGTTTGTATGTATGTATTGTATTCGTACCCCAGGAAACTCGCATACATTTGGTGATTTGCGTCGTTAATAAACTTTATTATGTAGCGGAGAGGTGTGAAAGTTTGACATAGTTGTATGACTCCATTTTAATATATGTACATATGTGGTACTAAAATAAATCGACGGTGCATACGAAGAAAGACGCATAAACATAGTTGACGGCGAAAAAAGACGCGTGAATGTAATTGACGGCAAAGAACGACGCGTGAATGTATTTGACAACGAAGAAAGACATGTAAACATAATTGACGGCGAAGAACGACGCATTAACATTATTGACGACGCTGTGATTATCACCACACTCCTTCAAATAACAACAGCAACAACAAAATAAAAATGTCGAAAATGAGCAGAATTGGGATAAAATACATATTAATGATTGGGCTGTTTGAGAGAAATGAAAGAAATTATCCTTAATATAAATTAAGGGGGAATAGGGGTTTTTAATTTTTTTTTTTCGTTGTTTAAATGAATGCATAACATCTCAATAATGTTGTCTAAATTTCAATATAATATATAATTAACGACGACGAAGACACGTAAACATAGTTGACGACGAAGAAAGACGCGTGAATATAATTAACGGCGAAGAACGACGCGTAAACAGAATTGACGGCGAAGAACGACGCATTAATATTATTGACGACGCTGTGATTATCACGCAAAATTGACAAAGTTATGATTATTTTTATACATGTCGAATCAACTGACTGCATGCATATAGGCCGAACTTTAAAGGGTTTTTCACACAATTCACGTTTTCAAAGACGGTGTCCCTCATAACTTTAAAACTACTGTACCGATTGTTTTGAAATTTTAAGCACTATTTCTGTACATAATTTACGAGCTAACGCTAAAGTTTGTTAATACTTCACATTTTACAATAACAAATTTATTGACTTTTTTGCAAAAAAAAATCACGTTTTTTCCTTCAAAGTGTTCCCAAAAAGTGAAAAATTGAAATTTCGAAAACATGACGTTACCTGAGCAAAGCGATTATCTAACGATATAATTTTGATTTTTTTGATTTCAGATAATCCAGCGCTGATTTATGAGGGACATCGCAATTCAACTTTTTTTCCGAGACGCTTCAGAATAATTGCTGCCATTGCCGTATTTTTTCATATTTCTCCATGAAAATTTTACACAATATTCTTCAAATATCATACTATATTGTACCATTGGTTTTAATAAATAGATTTTAACTGTTTCATAAAAAAAAAATAACAAAATTTGTGCCTTTTTTAACACGAATTAATCCTATTCCCCCCTTACGTAAATTTAATTGAATATGTTACAGAACACAAAGGCTGTCCAACAGAATTGCATTGCACACCGTATAATTTTATTTCGTTATTTACACGATGAAATCATCGCGTAAACTTTGACGAGGCGTATAAAATCTTTTTCATACAAATATATGACAGTTTATTTAAGAGCGTATAATTTTATAAGGTTTACGCGGCTTACGCGGCTTTTATACGATTGCATGAATCCCATCACTAATTATTACCAATCGGTCGGATAAATGGTAATATGGTCATGGGTCTTTCTTCGCCGTTAACTATGTTTACGTGTCTTTCTTCGTCGTTAATTATGATGACGCGTATTTTTCTTTGCCGTCATCTATGTTTACGCGTTTTTTTGTCTTATTTTTTTTAAAGCGTCCTTCTCACCGTCAAAACACTCGTGCGTCTTTCGTCGTATGCATCGACGAAACGCCAAAAGTGACATTTTATTGCTAAATTGTCAACTTGATTTTTAGATATAAAAAATATCTTCAGTCGCTGATATATGTAGTTTGTGATATCAGTTAGTACCAAAAAAGTGATTAAGAAGGTTATGCTTAAAAACTGTTTTTCTTCTTTTGGTAACTAAGCGTTTTTTTTTTGTAATTCTTTTAGTACAAAAAATATAAAATATTTGTTGTTTTACTCTCTTTTAAATTTTTGTATATTTACTTTTTAATTTTTTTGGATAAACAACTTATTCAAAATGATTGCATTCGAGAGTTTGGTTTTTAGTAAAAATTCATCATTTTTATAAAAATATCAATTATATTCTGGACAAATTGAAAGAATACCCTAAATCAAAAGCAAAATTCAATTAAATTTTATTTTAATTGTGCGTAAATATAATTAACGGCGAAGAACGACGCATAAACATAATTGACGGCGAAGAAAGACGCGTAAATATAATTGACAGTGAAGAAAATTTTTTTTTGTTCAATTTTGTTGTAGCAGCAGTAGTGGTTTTGTAGTTTTGTTTCCGTACAAAGTATTTCCGTATTCTGCTAAGTTGAATGAACCTTGGTCAACCAGGTGGTCGAGTGCTTCTTGGACGTAGACCCCTGCATTCTTGTAAAAATTTTGTATATTCGCGTAATTTTTAAACGCTTTTTTTTTATTAATAACTATTTCAGACATTTGGATTTTTGTTTTCATTAAACTTATCTCTTAAATAAGCGATTTCTTAAACCAGATTTTATGTACGCCCAAAATTCTAAACTATGTCGATCTTTTACGCCTATCCTCTATGTAAAATAATTAAAAGCTCATGCACTTAGCATTTTTTTGTTTAGATCGTAACTTTTACCATAACTTTTATTCTTTTTTTTTTATAAAAAAAAAAAGGTAAACAAAAATACTTTCGACATTTTATTTATCTTCAAAGTAAACAAAAATAGAATAAAGCTTAGATCAGGCAATAGATGAACTCCTAAACAAATAATTTGTTTTGCTTTGATTAGTTTTGTACTACAACAAATACGTTGATACCCTACGCTCAAAAAGTCGACTTTATAGTGAGCTTGTGCTTTTGAGATTCTAAAATCATTTCATCTCTCCTTGGGAGAGATATTTTTTGTTTGACTTAAGGAAGATGTTGCATTGTAATATGTAGACGCGCAACCGATGAGTTACAGATGTCAGCCGTGCTGTAGCACTAATTCTAAACCACAGTAGGCTTCTGGGGACAACAACCTCAACAAATCAACCAACCAGTTTTTTGTCACACTTGAAATAAAAACGCCTAAGAATAAGAACAGCCTAAAGAAATTCTAAATTCGATGTACCATATGTACTATAACGAACCTTTCGACTTCTTGAACTAACTAGACCGTTCAAAAGCACTGCTATAGCTAACGGTGGAACATAACCTCTCAAACCAACAATTGATGAAGCTTTTAATTTCAATATGACGAGTTATTTTCATTTTTGTCTAAATATTTGTTCGGTAATGGAAGCCTCCTACAAAAATCAATACTTTAACCACTTTGCTCCGTATCCTCCTCCACAAAATTTGAAACACCGTCATATTAATATTTTTGCTGATAATGTTCAGCTGTTTTAATTTTCGTCCTATAACGATTCTATATAACGCTAGATTACGTACAAACGCATATATTATTATAACTTATGGGAATAAAAAAAATGACCTGTAGCTATAGCCGAAGTAACTCGGTGAAACTGCATTTAAATAAATCCTAAATTGCCGTTTTCCCCTTCAATAGAAGACTGGGATATAGATTGTATCGACAGGTTTAGCATTTTTACAGTAGATGGATCTAAACTAGATGAGCAAGTGGAAGGGGGTGTCTACTTTGAGGTGTTGGTCACCCAATTATATTCCCTCTTGCCGAATTATTGTAGTGTATTCCAGGCTGAAGTTTTAGTCATAAAGGAAGCCCTCGTAATTGTTATTAGCTGCGCTCTAACAAGAAACGAAGTATACATATATATTTACTCGAAAAGCCAAGCGGCTCTGAGGACTCTCAAATGGTCGAATGTCACGAGTTATTAAGCAAACTTGCTCAATACTTCACCACACATCTCCTTTGGGTACCCGGACATAGAAATATCGAGAGTAATTGCAGGGCAGATAAATTAGCTAGGCAGGGTACAACGTTACCACTCCAACCGGATAGAGTTTCGGTGGCGATGCCGTTGTCAACTTGTAAATTCTTCATAGAGAGGTACATCATCGATGCTGCTAACACACGTTGGCGACAGGCGATAGGCAGATCAGTGGTGAATTATGCCGCCCCCGGGATACAGTAAATTCCACAATCATTATCTTTCAAGAATTGATCCCAATATACCGGACGAATGCCCCGATTGCGGCCAATCACCTCAGGATACTCTCCACTTATTCAATTGTCCCTTGCACCCCACAAATTTGATACCCATACAGCTCTGGACACACCCACTCGAGGTGGCCACATTTCTAGGACTTGACCTTCACGAGGACACGAGCGAACAATAGTTTGTGCGTGCTGACGACGACACAAATTGAAGTTGCTACAACAACAACAAGAACAGGCGACAACTTGCCTAACCAGTAGACGAAATTGGCCTGAATGAAGCTTAAGTCGGACTAAGCTACTGTTCAAATTCAATAGGCTGGATACTAGGACAATCGGAATCCTAACAGGTCATCGCCTTATTAGTGGGTACACTAGTTGACTAGGGGTACCACATTATGATTATTGTAAGAGCTATCAGGAGGAAGAAGAGGCATAAACCGTACAACATCTTCTGTGCGGGTGCTTCGCTCTATGCAGAAGAAGGTTTAAAACGCTCAGAATCGACTCTGTTGACAGCATTACCCAAATTGCTAACATAAAATTAACAAACAAACAATCGTTTATCAAATCGCCACTAGTTTCCGTGGTATTACAATGAGTCATATGATTGCCACCTTACCTACCTAGAGTTAAAATAAGTATCATCTTAAAGTTTTAAAATCGATTTGTTTGATATATTCTACGTACAAAAATCTGCAAAAAAAGCCATTTCTAACTTTAACTACGGACACGGACCAATGTATTTAAAGTACACACTGTTTCATTGTCATAAAAAATTAGCTTATAATTATGCCTTAATAATTGTTGCATTCGTGTACCTGATAATTATTTAAAAAAATTATCAAGTTTTGCTGTTCTGTACACAACAATCTAGCAAAAGAGGGGAAATTGAGAGAATAAAGTGACAGTTGATTTTGATGAGAAGTTCCTAGGTTTGTTCGTGTACTGACAACTTTCAACAATTGTACTCGATTTCTGTGACAGAGAAACCAAAAAAGAGAGCGTAAAATTTGAAGAGACTTAATAATTTGTGATAGTAAAATGTTTGCCATCACTTTCCATTGTACTTATAGGAAAACAAAAAATTCAGCTCTCAATTACGTACTGTGATGGGTTTACGTTCGCGAACTTTCTATATATATTTTCTCACATTGAGTGTATAATTTGTTTTTACTCTCTTAATGACACAAGGCGATGGTACTATACAACGAACAAAGTTGTTAGATTCTAATCGACAAATATTTACCAGCAGAAATTAGCCAGCAATAAAACAGCTGATAAACACCTGCTGACTGCAATTTAAGTAAATAAGAAAAATTTTTAATTTGTTAATGGAAAACGAATTAGAAAAATAAATAATATGCAAAATGTAATTAAATATAAATTTTGTGAAGTTTCTTCAGTAGTAAATAAAAGTAATATGAAATATTCCAAGCGAACACTTCAAGTCTAGCTTTCTTAAATATTCCATTTCTTTCCTTTTCCTTCTATTTCTTCTTCTTCTTCTTTATCAAAATGTAAACAATCATCAGCTGTACATAAAATTTGCAAGTTTTTGCAAATTTTGCGTTCTCATACTATTTGCCGATGGATAATTATTACTGGAAAAGTACGCGAAATAAACTTTGTTGACGACGCAATAACCAGGCTTTTGGATGTACGCATACATATACGTATAGAATATAGTATACATATTCTATAAATATACACATAACATCATCAACCGCCCAGAATCACAACCCAACAAACCAAAATTGTTTGTAAAAAAAAAAACTTATAGTAAACTTACATATGCAAGTCTTAGGCTTGGGAAAAACCTTGATTTATTTTTATAATACAGACTTTAAAATAATTATGGAATAAACAAAAGGGACCCATTGGCAAAATATACTGTATGAGCTTTACAAGCGCTAGCTCATTAATTGAAGTAACAATTACAGGGTGATTTTTTAAGAGCCTTCGAATTTGATTTAAAAAAAAAACATAAAACTTAGATAAATGTATGAAATCTTTATTTGAGTCGATATAACGATTTATATAATTCAATGTTTAAAGATGATTTCATGTAAATGTTGACCCCGGCTGCGCCTCAAATGGTTCATACGCTGTGTCGAATTTTGGCAGACTCTCTCCAACATATCGGCCGGCCGGTATCTGACGAAGAAATTCTTCAATATTGGCTTCCAGTGCGTCAACCGTTGCGAGCTCGTCGCTATAGCTATGAGCCTTAATATAGCGCCGCAAAAAAATAGTCTAAAGGCGTTAAATCGCACGATCTAGGTGGCCAATTGACTGGCCCGAAATGTGGAATAAACTGGTCACCGAACTCGCCTCTCAATTGAGCCATTGTTTCGCGTGCTGTGTGAAATGTGGCATCGTCTTTTTGACACCACATGTCAGCCAAGTCCAGCTCTTCCATTTTGGGCAAAAAAAAAAAGTTTGTAAACATTGCACGGTAGCGCTCGTCTTTGAAAAAGTACGTTCCAATGATGCCAAGCAGTGCATTTTTCGGGATGCATTGGCAGCTCTTACAATACTTCTGGCTGCACTTCACACCAAATACGACAATTTTGATTGTTCACGTATCCATTCAACCAGAAATGAGCTTCGTCGCTGAACACAAGAAAGTGCACGATGCACTTTCTTAGCCAAGCATGAATTTTGATAATAAAATTCAATAATCTACAAGCGTTGTTCGTTTGAAAGTCGATTCATGGTTAAATTATAGACCCCAATCTGAACATGTTTGACAGCTGAGCTGCCAAAAACAGTGTTGCCAAAATGTTTATTTCCAATTAATAAGCAAATATTTAAGAAAATCCTACAAGAAGCAATATTCTCAACATTTTTTCAGAAATGGTATTTGAATAAGAATTATGGTTCGCATAAACTTTTTTAAGTTAAAAAAAAAAAAAATAATAAACAAAATAAAAACATTCAAGACTAGTTGATAACTTTATGTGAAATCAAAAATAGCATAACATCATTTGTAGAACTATTAGAAAGCTAGGGTCCCTAAGCAATTTTGTATAAGCTCAAGCTATATAACCTCAAGCTATGCAAAATAAATTTTCGTTTGGTTTTGCAATTGTTTATTGGGAAATATCTGGTTTGAAAATGGGTGTGCTACAAAACAAATACGTCTTCTCTTAACTGTGACCAATGACTTTGGCTTCAAGGTCATTCAAACAGTATGTATGCATACAAAAGCAAATATTGTGTATAGTTTACTGTGTCACGCATACCATTTAATATTACTTCATAATAGCTATGTATGTATTGTATTGAGAAAAAATATTGAAGTTCTTTAAGTGTTTGAATAACAATAATTTATATTTAGCCTTTTTTTAGGATTGTTTTTTTTTTTCCGAAAAAGTTGCTTAAATATTTAAGCATAAATAACAGCTTTTACTAAATATCTGTTGTATATAAAAAATTTTTTTTGTTGCACTGCGTATAAGAATGTACCAAAAATGCAAGACTACAATGAACTTTAGCTCGTTCCTAATTAAAAATCGAAATTGACAAACGATATTATATTTTTAATCAAACCTCATAAGTACATTTTTAGTAGAAATTAAAAAAAAAAACGAGCATATAACACATTTCGTTAATTATATTTGCTCAATATAAGAGACACTCTAACAGAAAAAACAGAGCAATAAAATTAATAACCGCTTCATAGCAACAGAAGCAGTTCTTACGTATCCAGCGCCGTTACTCACCAACGACTACATTCAATTTCCAAAGCTAAAAAACAGCATATTTTGGTTAACAATTTCTTTTATTTTACGAATTAAATTTCTTGACGTAGATACTTTTCAAATAGGAATGCATAAATTAAATATGTGCAATACAACTAAAATAGGCTTTTTAACAATAAACAATTTTTAACAATCATCTTACAAATTAAAATACTGCATTTATCTGCATAATACTTAATCAACTTCTTCCACTGTTGGACCACCGTGCGCACCACCCCGCTGGGCTCCTCCACCAGCAGCCGCACCTGCACCTGTACCACCCTGATGTATTTTCGTCATTATGGGACTGCACAATTTTGTCAATTCGTCCAACTTATATTCATATTCCTCTTTGTCGGCCGTTGTATTATTATCCAGCCACTTAATTGTTTCGGTGCATTTCTGTGTCACCTTCTCCTTCTCGGACTGATTCAATTTATCACCAGCTTGATCAACAGCTTGCTTCACATTGAACGCATAGGCCTCCAGTTGATTTCTTGCTGTTACACGCTGTCGCTGCTTTTCATCCTCCTCAGCATATTTCTCAGCTTCATTGACCATACGATCGATTTCAGCTTGTGACAGCCGACCTTTGTCGTTCTTTATGACAATGTTCTTTGCATTGCCGGTACTCATCTCCTTCGCTGTTACATTTAATATGCCATTAGCATCCAGATCGAATGTAACATCGACTTTGGGTACACCGCGTGGTGCTGGTGGAATGCCAGTCAAATCAAAAGTGCCCAATATGTTGTTGTCTTTGGTCATAGCACGTTCACCCTCAAACACTTGAATCGTCACTGCTGGCTGATTGTCGGCGTATGTTGTGAACGTCTTCGACTGTTTGCACGGAATTCTGCTGTTGCGCTCAATCAATTTCGTCATTACACCACCAGCTGTCTCAATGCCGAGCGATAGAGGAGCTACATCGACTAGAAGCACATCTTGGATCTGACTGCTCTTGTCACCGCTGAGGATAGCTGCTTGAATTGCAGCACCATAGGCCACAGCCTCATCAGGATTGATTGACAGATTAAGGCTCTTTCCGCAGAAGAACGACTGCAGAAGGTTTTGTACTTTTGGAATGCGTGTCGAACCACCAACCAATACGATATCGTGTATTTGATTTTTGTCCATTTTTGCATCGTTGAGAGCCTTCTCCACCGGTTCCAATGTGCTGCGGAACAAATCGCCACACAGTTCTTCGAAACGTGCACGACTCACTTTGGTATAGAAATCTTGTCCCTCAAATAGAGCATCAATTTCGATGGTGGTTTCGGTACTGGATGACAATGTACGTTTAGCACGTTCGGCTGCTGTTCTCAAGCGTCGCAATGCTCTGGGATTTGTACGTATATCTCTTTTGTACTTGCGCTTGAATTCCTCAACAAAGTGATTCACCAGTCGGTTGTCAAAATCTTCACCACCAAGATGGGTATCACCTGCCGTTGAACGTACTTCAAACAGTGAACCTTCATCTATTGTCAATATGGACACATCGAATGTACCACCACCCAAGTCGAAAATCAATACGTTACGTTCACCCTTCAGATTCTTGTCCAAACCATAGGCCAAAGCGGCTGCAGTTGGCTCGTTGATGATACGCAACACATTCAGCCCAGCAATGGCACCGGCATCTTTTGTGGCTTGACGTTGACTATCATTGAAGTATGCTGGCACTGTAACTACTGCATCTGTGATGGTTGTACCCAAAAAGGCTTCTGCAGTTTCCTTCATCTTTGTCAACACCATTGAACTGATTTCCTCCGGAGCGAATCTCTTCTCTTCTCCTTTGAATTCAACAGAGATTTTTGGTTTGCCACCATCATTCACTACCTTGAATGGCCAATGTTTCATATCATCCTGTATCTTCGAATCATCAAACTTGCGTCCGATGAGACGTTTAGCATCGAAAACTGTGTTCTTTGGATTCATGGCCACCTGGTTCTTTGCAGCATCTCCAATAAGTCGCTCCGTATCTGTAAATGCCACATAACTTGGTGTTGTTCTATTGCCTTGGTCGTTGGCAATAATTTCCACTTTGCCATGTTGAAAGACTCCAACACAGGAGTATGTTGTTCCCAAATCAATTCCAATAGCAGGCATTTTGTTTAAATATTTTCTTTCTTTAACTATTTGAAACACTTCACTCGTAAAATTACTTTTGCTTTCCTTAGCGTATTTGCTAATACTCTTCTCAACACTTCTCACTAACTTTTGTTACGATAATAATGCAAAGACCGGTTCTGGTCGACTATTTATACTAAAAGTACTCAATTCGGAAAATACGAGAAATATGCATAGAAATCTCGGGTACAGAGTGGACTATTCTCAGGAATACTTAAATACCTATATAAATTATTGTTTAAGAGGGTGTGTTAATAGGAGATATACTAATGTTATATCGTATTTATATGCAGAGAACGTGAAACTTCTCTCGAGTGTTGATAAGAAAAAATGAGAGAATATATTGTATATTCGTATATCGTATATGGTATTTTTATTGAGAGCACGTCAAACTTCTCCCGAGTGTTAAAAAATTTGTATGAGAAAATTTATTGTTACAGTTAAAATAAGAGAGCCGCTATATGAATTCCAAATGAATTTCTCTGTACTCTGTGTTCATTGACCTACCACAAAACAAGCAATAAAAATATCTCATATAGCTAATCGTTTGTTTATATAGGTTGATTTTTCGAGAAAGTTCAAACTTTGTGCATATACTTCAAATAAAGTAATGAAAAAGGCCAAGCTGCCAAAGCTAAATATGTATATATAATACATGCATGAACCGTATAAAATATGTAAGTAAGCCCACTTTTTAGTTACGATGGATTTGACATGAAAGCAGTTTGTATTATGAAGATGAAAACAGTTGATACTAGTTTTAGTTTAATGCGATAAGACCATTTAATGGTATTTCTAATTGAAACGCAAACATGAACGAAATATGTACATATGTATATACATACAGAGCTGACAAAATAATATTAGCGTATAGTTGTGCAAGAAACCGAATTACATAAAACTATTTTCTTGAATATTTATTAAATTCGAAAATTTTATTAAATTATTTAGTACAGCTACAAAATAGTCATTGATGATATTGATGTTCTTCTGGTAGCTAATAATTTTAATAAGCACTTTGTAATAAATAATAATAATAATAATAATAGTAATAATAATAATGTAGGTATAAGAGAAAAAATTCAATATAAAATTTAAATGATTTAACCGAACACGCAAAGAAGTGAAATTGATGTTTTGTTGGTTTTTATTTTCTAAGCAGAACAATGTAGGTACAAATTAATGTTTAAAAACGGTGTTTCACATATTAACGAATTTAAACATGAGATATTTCTAGAATAATCTCCAAATGCATCTACGTATAAATGTACGTACATGTATACCGAAGTATGGAAAAAATAAAACAGATCAAACCAATAAAAGTCAGTCACCCTAGTCCCACTCATGAAATACAAATAAACCAAGCTGAAATACATTAAATACGATAATAAGAGAAAAGAAAGTTCTGTGCATTAAATATATATGCCCTATGTTGCCAGATTATCTCATAAAAATATACAATAAACTAGAATTAAGAGATCTTACAATATGTTGCTAATGTGTAGAAATTATTTTTCTACAATTTGAGTTAGTGATATTCCTAATAGTTTTATGATAGTGTAGTAAAAATACCATTAACACAATTTGAAAACAAAATTGATTTTTATTACTTTTAATAACAAAAGTTCAATGGTAAAATTATTAGTTGCTTTTTTGTATGAAAATTTAATATTCAACATTTCTGAGAGTTTTTGTTTTTTGTATTACTCTCCAACACAAAATACTCGCAAATAAAGACTTATTCCTGACGACTCATATCTTCAATTTAGAAACAAATTTTCGTTTGTAAATTTCTCAAAAAATCGAGATGGCAGCGCTAGAGAAAAATATGTTCCACATAAATTGACTACCTTCTCCAACATTCTCCCTTGAATATTGCATATGTCAAATTATGTGTACTTTGTTTTGCTCGCTCTCTTCTTATTAATTACATTGAGCATATTCTCAAATATTCTCGAAAGAGTATCTAGAAATTTCCATATATTTCATTTTTAGTATAAATACCCGCAAGAGCGCGGCTGGCAGCATAGTTAAAAACAAACAATTTAAGTGTAAACATATAAAGAGCGAGTAGACAAAAAGTATTTTTGCTACGTCAAACTTGCAAAATAAGTGAATTGTGTATTGAAATTAAAGTGAAAAATTATACAAAACAAAACAACAAAAATGCCTGCTATTGGAATTGATTTGGGAACAACATACTCCTGTGTTGGTGTCTTCCAACATGGTAAAGTGGAAATTATTGCAAACGACCAAGGCAATAGAACAACACCGAGCTATGTGGCATTTACAGATACGGAGCGACTTATAGGAGATGCCGCAAAGAACCAGGTGGCGATGAATCCAAAGAACACAGTCTTCGATGCTAAACGTCTCATTGGACGCAAATATGACGACCCAAAAATTCGAGATGATATGACGCACTGGCCGTTTAAGGTAGTGAGTGATGGTGGCAAGCCAAAGATCTGTGTTGAATTCAAAGGCGAACAGAAGAAATTCGCTCCTGAGGAAATCAGTTCAATGGTGTTGACAAAGATGAAGGAAACTGCAGAAGCGTACTTAGGTACAAGTATAACGGACGCAGTTATTACAGTGCCAGCATACTTCAATGACAGTCAACGCCAAGCCACAAAAGATGCCGGACGCATTGCTGGTTTGAATGTTTTGAGAATCATCAACGAACCAACTGCAGCAGCCTTGGCCTATGGTTTGGACAAGAACCTGAAGGGTGAACGTAATGTGTTGATCTTCGACTTGGGTGGTGGTACATTCGATGTGTCTATATTGACCATCGACGAAGGTTCACTATTTGAGGTACGTGCAACAGCTGGTGACACCCATCTTGGTGGCGAAGATTTCGACAACAGACTGGTTAACCTATTGGTTGATGAGTTCAAGCGCAAGTACAAGAAAGATCTACGTACGAATCACAGAGCATTGCGTCGTTTGAGAACAGCGGCCGAACGTGCCAAACGTACATTGTCATCGAGCACCGAAGCCAGCATTGAAATTGATGCTCTATTTGAGGGACAAGATTTCTATACCAAAGTGAGTAGAGCACGTTTCGAAGAACTATGTGGCGATTTGTTCCGCAGCACATTGGAACCGGTGGAGAAGGCCCTCAACGATGCAAAGATGGACAAAAATCAAATACACGACATCGTATTGGTTGGTGGTTCTACGCGAATTCCTAAAGTACAAAACCTCTTGCAATCGTTCTTCTGCGGCAAGAGTCTCAACTTGTCAATCAATCCGGATGAAGCTGTAGCATATGGTGCCGCTATCCAAGCAGCTATCCTCAGCGGTGACAAGAGCAGTCAGATTCAAGATGTGCTTCTAGTGGATGTAGCTCCTCTATCACTTGGCATTGAGACAGCTGGTGGTGTAATGGCTAAAATCGTTGAACGCAATTGCAGAATTCCATGTAAACAGACGCAAACATTCTCCACGTATGCCGATAATCAACCTGGTGTCAACATACAAGTGTTTGAGGGTGAACGAGTGATGACCAAGGATAACAATAAATTGGGTACGTTCGACTTGTCTGGCATTCCGCCAGCACCACGAGGTGTGCCACAGATTGAGGTGACATTTGATCTCGATGCAAACGGCATTCTAAACGTTTCGGCTAAGGAAATGAGCTCGGGCAATGCCAAGAATATTACCATTAAGAACGATAGAGGCCGTCTGTCGCAAGCTGAAATCGATCGAATGGTCAACGAGGCTGAAACATACGCCGAAGAGGATGAAAAGCAGCGACAGAAAATAAGCGCACGCAACAATTTGGAGAGTTATGTGTTTGGCGTGAAGCAAGCGTTGGAGCAGAATGGTGATAAGGTATCAGCACAAGAAAAGAATGAAGCGCTAAAGGCTTGTGAAGATACGATCAAGTGGCTTGACCTGAACACACTAGCCGATAAAGAAGAATATGAGGACAAAATGAATACGCTTACAAAGACCTGCACACCGATTATGACGAAATTGCATAGTGGCGGTGCTGCACCAAATTCGTCTTGTGGCCAACAATCTGGTGGATTTGGTGGAAATAGGAGTGGTCCAACCGTTGAAGAAGTAGATTAAATTAATTTATTAAATAATTTCTAATTTATTATGTGATTTTGTCGTAAATTTGTTTTTAAATTCATAAGTAGTATAATTATATATTTAGTTATAGAAAAGAAGTATTAATTTGCTTGTATTGCAAATCTGACTGAATTTTTGAAAATATAATTTCCAATATAAACTAATTTCTTTGAATTTTGTTATTTTACTACTAAAATGATATTGATGGATTTCAGTTATGGAGTGGTAAGTATTCTTATGGTGTTGGCGAAGCAAAATTAGCATAAGTGCAGAATAAGCTCACTTAAAGGAAAAAATTGTTTCTTGCTGACGCCTATAATGTCAAAGTTCAAATTTGCGATCGAAATTACTCGACAAGTTCGCAATTTTTTCTTACAATATGGATATAAAAAAACAGGCCTTTTAAATGCATTTTCAGTGATAATATAATATTAATAACCTATTTTATATATTTCAAATATGATTAAAATAAAAAATTTGAAATTTTTTTTTTTCAAAAACCGATTTTTTCCCCCAAAATAATCAATATATTATCACTATAGAAAATTTAAAACCATATACAAGGTCATACAATTACCCTTCCAATGGTATATAATACATCTATTTAGAAAATTCTTATATAATTAAAATATTTTCTTTTAAGTTGATTTTTTATGCAATTTTTTCAATATTGATGCCTTTCCATAGAATTACCCGTATATCTACAAATTTAGTTTCGCGACCATTATTATTTTCGGATAGAAAAACAAAAGCACTATATTTACCTTAATATTCAATAATCACCTACCTACATTCCGCTTCTGAGGTAGAGTAAAGTATGAAATTGCTTTTTTTATTCCTACTTTTATAATTCAATTTCACTTGATTTCGAAAATAATTTAGGATCCAATAAAACCGAACGTGGGTTGAAAATGATATGTGCTAATGGATTCAATAGATTTCTGTGAACAACCAAATTAATTTCTATCTACTTCAAATACACTTTAACTCCACATTCAGTCGGATTCTGAATCTTACCTGATGGGAAATATAATATATAATTGGCAAAAGTTGCGCAAATCAAATATTCATTATTCATCAAAGGCCGTAAAATAGTAATCGCACTTGGGTGTACAGGCAGTGTATAGCCATATCCATACACCTAATAACAATAATAAATAATAATTATAAAGAAATAGTAAAAATAATAAAATCAATTTACTTGAATGGCATTCATTTTGGACCATTTGGACCCATATCATATATGAGTTTGAAGTGGTTTCATGCTTGACATAAATTGGCTTCATATTATCAAAATGTTTTAATTTAATCTTTTAATAGTATTTACACTTTACTTTCATTAGTTTGATTAGTGTATTTGGTTTCGTTTGTTCGCTTCGACGGTTTTCTTTTTTGAAATCGCCATTTTCCTTATTTAATAAAATTAATATTTGATTTTTTTCCCTTTAGTACATTAGTACAAAGAGTTGCCACATCACAAAACATTATATACAATTCCCATAGACAGAGTTGTCATATTTAATAAAATATTGTTTAAAATTTGATAATTTTCCAGGATTTTCTTAATGAAAAGAAATTAACAAATTTATTTCTTTTTGTTCAATTTTATACATGAAAAAATGTCAAAATGAACTCTCAAAGCAGTGCTGATATCGAACTATTGAAATTCTTTCACACTCAAATTCTTTCACTCTTCTTAAAGAGAGAGAGAGAGAGGTAATTTTGTTGTTGAGCAAAATAAAATCCTCGCGAAATAAATAAGGTGGAATTATTCAAAATCGTGCTCATATATATATATATGTATATATATATATATATATATATATATATATATATATATATATATATATATATATATATATATATATATATATATATATATATATATATATATATATATATATATATATATATACAATAATTAAATAAAAAATATATAATTTGTAATTTTTAAAATTTTTTTTGTATTTTTATTTGTTTTAAAAATTTTTTGATTTTTTGTTGTTTCAATTTTATATAATAATTATATGTATGCATTTGTTAAAGCAATAATTTCTATATATATTTATATATAATTTTGTTTTTACTTTAAATACATAAACATTATATACATATGTATGTAAGTATATGTAATTACGATGCTCTTAATTTTTCCTTTTTTTTTTTGTGTGTATATATAAATATTTGATCGTATATGTAAATTAGGTTGGGGTCAACGAAAAGAATTTGAAATGTCCATCATTTAATTTCAACACAACATTGGATGGGTGTATCTCGGTAACTGTTGCAAATTTTTCTGTTGACCAGCAAAGCCGTATTTTTTTTTTATCATAATTTTGACATTTAAGTCATTTAATGATGGTGGGCAATTCAAATTAATTTCTTTTGTAGGGGGTGGCCGACTCAACCTAATTTAGATGTTGCATTATTGTAATTGTGGAAATTATTCATAAATGTTTTGTATTCATAAAAATTCAATATATGATCAGTTTATTTTTGATTTCTTTTCTATTCACAATTTGGTTCGTAATAGTTTTGTAATATATATTTATAATATTTCTTTTTTTTTTCATAGAGATCACACACCCGTAAATTATTATTGTATATATATACTATTATATATACATACATACACATAAACACGTATGTATTGCACTACACAAGTTACAATCGTTGACGACTAATAATATTGCAAATGCTTTTTGCTGCTACTCGTATTGCTGTTGCTGCTGCTGATTTTCAACTTAGTGTATTTGTGTCAAAATGCTATATGTACTCGTATCGTATATAGAGATAGACGTTTATAATGATACATTTTTCTTATTATTTAAGAGATGGATCTGAGATAGATGTAAGTAGGACAATTATATTAAATATTAATATATTATATTTTCCTCTTCTTCTTATATTTATTTTTTACATACATTCGTAATTAACCAACATATCATAAACCTATCATCAAATAGTTAGTACTCATTTGAAGAATTATTTATTTGATTATAGTTTTTAAATTTGTGAAATAAGAAAAATGAAATATATAGAGAGTATATAAAGATTTTGGATAAAATTTAAAAACATTTTGTTGATTTGTATTCTATTTGTGTAATATTTGTAGCCCGTTTTTTTTTTTTGTTTGTTCTTTCTTTATATTGATTTACTTAGCGTGTTTAGAAGCTAGTATGTATTATTAAAAATGTAATAACAATTAATTGTAATTTACGCTTTAACAATATATGTATGTATGTAACTTACATAGGTAATTTCATCATCATAAAAATGTATATTTATATGCATTTAATTATTGTGTTCTTATTTAACTGGCTATTGCGTATGAATATGGACTAACTATTTCACTATTCACTATAAATATATATATATTTTTTTTACTATACATCTACATGCATGAGGAGTAACTTTAAAAACAAAATGTGATTAATTAAATTAAATAACAATTAATAAAATACAATTAAATAACAATTCAAATGCAAGTGCTAGATGTATTTGAAATATTTGAAATTACAATATTTTAATTGAGACAAATTGAAATTATTGCAATTGATTTTGCATATAGATTAAATAATTATATTGAAAAAATGAATACATTTGACCAGTGGTGACAACTTTTAAATATTTTCTAAACAAATATTTCTACAATTTATTTAAATTTCATAATTTACATGTGAAAATTAATATTGCAATGAAATTGTATTTTTATTTATTGAAATTTTCAACTAGAAAATTTCTAAGATTTCAAAATACAGTTATAGTAAAAAAAAAACAAAAAACAAAAACAATCACATTTTAAACAAGTTACTCCTCAAATACATATAGAAGAAAAAAAAAGAAAGAAATAAAAGCAAAAGTTACAACAAACATCTTATTCAATTCAGCTTGTGTTTTATATTATATTAAGCATTCGTTTGCAGTAAAATACAACTATATCATTAATTACATCAATTTAAATATACACGTGTTGTTGTTAAAAAGTCTATTTGTTAAGTTGTATGTGTTTAATTCTAAATTCTAATCTTTTAAATTGTATAATATTTACAAAAATTTCTTATATTATATATATTCTAAATCTTATATATGCTACATACATGCATATAAATTTTTTCAACAAACATGTATTTGTCTATATGTGAGAGTGTTTGTGTGTGTGTGTGTGTGGTGTTTGTGTGCTTAGTATAAGTATAAGTAAATATGTGTAAATTACTTAAAATTAATGTATTTTTTATTCTCTACATTTTATATATTTTTTTTTTAATTTGTTTTGTTGGTTGTTTGGTTTATCTTAAAAACTAAAAGCTTAATAACTAAATAGTTTTCAGGAGAAAATTATTATATATTTATATGTATATAAAAACCCTTTTTTAAATAAAAAAAAAAACAAAATTAAATAATAAATTCAATAAATCAAGCATAAATTCTTATATTAATGCTTTATAATTTGTGAGCCTTTTTTTGTGTATACTACATACATCATGTGTACATAAGAGTACAATGTAATGCATGATTTATTGTTTTTTTTTTTTAATTTTTATGAAAATGATGTAATAATATTAAAACCCATGGCCAGTTACCACCACTTAACTAAGATAGATAACTAGAAAAAAATAAAAGCATAGTGGGGGGTGGGAAAAGAGAAAACAAATAAAGGCAACATCTTTTAATCAAAGAAAATAAATACAAGCAAATATTGCTATTTAAAAAAAAGTTATCACAAGTTTAGTTTTTTGTTTAGCATATGTAAATATATAGAGGAGAAGGGGAGGCGGTGGCAAATACATAAATCATTAATTATAAATTATAAATTAGTAAAAATTAAATTAAATTAAATCTCATACAAAATTTTATCAATACCCATCATAACATCTTCGAAAATGACTTTTCTGAATATATTACTATACAACCAAATGGTTAAAATGGTGCAATTCAATAAAATAGAATAATGGAAAATTTCAACTAAAATGTAGAACCAAATGTGCTAATCTTCTAATGCCACATTCACATACAATCTTTAGTATTTTGGCTAACTTTAATTGTTGTTGATTGTGTAGTAGCACAAGTAGATCATACTAATAGGAAGCTGCAACAACAACAGCAGCACTTTAGTACAAATAGAGATTTGTTGGTGTTGTTGCTGACTTTGTCACGGCTGGCATACTACTGTGCATCATATTGTAATAATAATCATTGGTGCCGTTGCTGCTGCTATCATTGTAATATTGTGCTTGTTCCACATGCTCAATATATTCTTCATAATCATCTTCTTCTTCATCTACTTCATTTTCATGCATAACACATATTTGCTTTTGTTGTTGTGACATTTGCTGAAAATTATTCTGATTATTTTGATAACAATGCTGAGGAATATGATAATGAGAAGAATGACGAAGACGACGATGATGATGATGATGATGATGATGATGCTGGTGCTGAAGACGATGATGATGATGATGATGTTGATGATGGTAATAATAATAGAAATGTTGCAAATGTTTTTGCTGTTGTCGCTGAGAATGTTGCTGATGCTGCTGCTGCTGCTGCTGATGATGATGATGATGCTGATGAAATTGAAACCAATTTGCATAATGTTGAAACAATAATTTTCAATCCTTTTGATGTGTTTGATGATGATGCTGCTGCTGTTGTTGTTGTTGTTGTTGCTGCTGTTGTTGTTGCGTGGTGTGTGATAAGCTTTGTGCGACTGCTGCATGCTGATGCACTGCATGATGTTGCTGCTGATGTTGATGACGCGTGGCCGCCGCAACATGATGATGATGCTGCGGATGTGTTGCCCCGCCACCGCCATGATTTAGATGACCACCATTGCTGCCACCATTATTATTGCTGCCACCATTGTTTGGTGTTATTGCAGCAGTGACATCCACTTTATTGCTGCTATCGCGTGGCAGCAAATAAATTGAACCATCTACAGCCTGTTGTAGGCTGTACTCTGAGGGTGAGCATAAATTACCCTCCGGATCACGCAAATACTGAATAATTCGAATGGAAAGAAAGAGTGTGTGTGAGAGAGAGAGAGAGAGAGAGAGAAAATTATGTTAATACAATTTTATGCCTAAGAACCTAAAATTTTTACAAAAAAGTGAGCTTGTGTGATTTTTCTATGAGAGATATATCAATCAAGCCGCTTCTATCTCTGACTATAACTATGAGCCATTTTAACTTTCAGCTCATAACCATTAAATGCACTTACTTGGAAAATATGCCTATGCAATGCTGCAAATTTATTTGAGATGCGTTTCCGTTCAGCCATCAGACTGTCATGCTCCTGTGTCAAATGATCCTTGCGTTTGCGCACCTCTTTCACTTCATCCTCCAACGATAGAATCTGATCCAGTTTACGTTTGCGACAATTTTGTGCGGCCACCTTATTTTTGCCACGTCGTCGTATATCTCGTATTAGCGATAATTGATTTTCGGTTAAATCGTACTTGGAGAGACGTTCATTGAACTCGTCCATTGGTAAATTGATGATATCATTGACCGCAATCGGTACACTGAGGGCACGTGCTCGCTTTTCGTCGCGTGTCAAATGCTCCTCTTCGCCATGTGCCGACGACGAACGTGACGATTTGCTAGACGATGTCGATATCTTTTTGTCACGTTGCTGTGGTCGCGGCAATGAGCCCGTACCTTGTGGCAACGTATATGTATGATTATGTTGGACAATATCATGCGGAGTACGTGGTGTACGCACTGAAAAATCCAATGAATAACCACCACCAACGGCACCGTGCCCATATTTCAAATCGTACGCATGATGTTCCTTACTCAATGCCGGACCCATTGCACCACCCTCACTGCTATTATGATGTTGTAGTCCTCCGCCAATCACTGGATATGGTTCATATTCATATTTAATCGATTGTGCTGGTCCATGTATGAGACCACCATTTATTGTTGATGCTCCACCAGCGGCAGCGCCACTGGATGTGTTGTTACCATTTACGCTCGGCTGTTGTTCGTTCAAGAAACGTTTACCAAACATTTGATGTTTCTTTTGTGCCACCGGTGGTTGGCGTGTGCCATCGTTGAGACGATTGTTATTGTTGTTGTTGTTGTAGCTGTAATCATATGGTCCACCATATTTGCCCTGATGATAATCTTGTGCCGAATCGCTACCTTCACCCCATTCACCATCGGACAGGGATGGTACTCGTTCGGAACCCATCGAACTGACAGCACTGTCGCTTGAGGCATCCAGGCGATCTGTGCCACCGGTTGCTGAATTCATTAAATCCGTAGTCATGCCAGCGGTTGCAACACCTCCTCCGGCAGCTGAGCTCATTGAAAGTGCGTTTGTGGCACCAGAACCTGAATTAGCACCTGAGTTGCCACCAGCATTCGAATGACCATTCGATGAGATACCACCCAGCACTGACGAATTATTGCTGGTACTATTGTTGACATCAACCATGCGACAGAAACCTACAACAACAAGATCGGACAAAATAGCATTAAATAAGAATCAGAATAGGAATTTGAAGTAAATGCAGAGTATGAATATAAAGATAAAAGTGAATATTTTTCACGATTTCATTCATTCTCACAATGTAATTGTTCAAGAAGAAATTATTTAATTACTTTATTAGATCATTATTTATTATTATCTTTTTTGTAGTCTCTATTTTATAGGATCGTCATAAAACAGGTATGTTAAATTCTGTTATTTGGTAACGCCCCTATTTATACTTATAAAATAGATCTTACAGTTGGCCTCGGCCAGCTTACTACAATTATATGCTGCACCCGTAGAATGAACACATAAAAAATGGGGTGGAACAAGGCCGCTTTTGCGTTGCAAACAAGTTTTCACATAAAAAAAAGCACAGAACTTCCAAAAAAAGTTTGATGCAAAAATTTTACATATTTTGGAGCATGAAATCTCCAACAAAAAATTATGAAAGTATTAAATTAGGAAAAATTCCGTATCTTTGTATGGAAGCTGTATTTAATAGTGGGCATGCTGCGACTTTTTTTTTTGCGCAATTATTTCATCCTAAAATCTTAAACTATATAAAAATGTTGGTTGTTTAAGTTAAGGCGGTAGTTAAAGTGATGTCACAAGCGTTCTGCCGTTCGGAACCGGCTAATATAAGTAGGCCCCTTCTAATGCTGTCCAAATTTAACTCGTACAACAGTATTGGAAGAGAAGCTCGGTGGTATTAAAATGGACCTTTCTGGCCTTAGTGTGTCCTCTCACAGAGAGGGCAGCCACATAACCTAACCTAACCTAAGTTAAGGCGGTTCAAAGTCGAAAAAAATTGCATGCCTTTGTATGGGAGCTGCATTAAATAGTGGGCGTGGTTCAGCCATTTGTTGCAAAATTATTTCTATGTTAAGCTGCATACAGAATATGGTTGGTATAAATGGAAGATAAAGTAAGTTAAGGTGGTTTAAAGTCTAAAAAAAAATTCCACGACTTTGTAGGGGAGGCTACAGTAAATGATGGTCGTCGATCAGACATTTGTTGAAAAATTATTTCTTCTTAAAATGTTAAGCTGCATACAGAATATGGTTGTCCTAAATGAAAGATTAAATAAGTTAAGGTGGTTTAAAGTGTAAAAAAAATCCATGACTTTGTAGGGGAGTTATTTTAAATAGTAAACGTGACTCGTCTATTTCTTGCAAATTTATTTCCCAGTATAATATTAACATGCACATCTGATATTTTAGATGATTTATTAAGTCAGTTAAGGTGATTTAAAATTAGGAAAAACACTGTTACTTAGTGTGGTAGCTATATTAAATAGAGGGGGTGGTTCGGCTATTTCTTGTGAAATTATTTCCCTTTAAAATGTCGAACTGGATACAGCATATGGTTGTTCTAAATGGAAGATAAAGTAAGTTAAGGTGGTTTCAAGTCTAAAAAAAATTCCATGACTTTGTAGGGGAGCTACAGTAAATGATGGTCGTTGATCAGACATTTGTTGCAAAATTATTTCCCCCTAAAATAATAAACTACATACAAAATTTGGTTATTCTAAATGGAAAATAAAGTTAGTTAAGGTGGTTTAAAGTCTAAAAAAAAAATTCCATGACTTTGTAGGGGAGCTACATTAAATAGTGGACGTGGATCGCCCATTTCTTGTGAAATTATTTTCTTCTAAAATATTAAGCTACTTATCATACATGCTTGTTCTAGATGGAAATTAAAAGCGTTATAAGGTTTAAAGTTTAAAACAATTCCAAGAGTAGTCTGTTTGATTTATCCTAGCAATCTCATATCCATTTTCAATACCTTCAGAATTTTTGAACCGCAATTAGCTCGTACCAAATTTCAGCAAAATAATTCTATTTCAGTTCAAGTTATCATGCGACAAACGGATGAAGAGATCCTCAGATGGAGGGTCATCTTTAAATCGACTATCGGCTTGGGGCTAATCAAGAACATACAAGTTAGTGTCGTCTATATGTTCGAAACTTTCTTTAAGTGATTACAAACATGCTTAGCAATGCACCTATCATATGATATGATATAGTGTATGTCGCAAGAAACAATAAAAATATTAATATAAATTGTAGTTATTTTTTTTTTTTTAAATTATAAAAATATGAATATCTAATTTATGTTATTTTCAAAAGTCACACATAAAAGTATGTATATACGTACGAGTATATATTTAAATAATAATAAATACTTTTTAACGATTTAAAAATCAAGTAGTGACCTTGCAAATAACAAGTGATTAAAAACAAATAAAAAATAAAATAAAAAAATATAATAAAATATATATAACGAAAATTGCAAATATATATTTTCAAATTTATCGCCTCAAAGAAAATCACTCTACATTCGGCAAATAGAAACCAAAAAAGGAAAAGAAAAATAGAATAAAAACAAATATAAAATTAAAAATAAAATAAATTTACGAAAATGTGAAGAATACTACGACGAATCATTTTTGATATAGAAATCGTTGCAAATACGAAAATAAAAATAAATAAAAAATAAAATAAAATAAAATAATTCATTTGTTCAAATGTATGAACATTCGCATATGTGTAGATGCATACATACATGTACCGATTATAATAAAATGTGTGCGCGAAAACACATACATATGGAGATAGCACGTAATAATTTATTGTTATTATTTAGTCAGTATTTTTTTATTGTTGTTGTTGTTGTTGTTGTTGTTGCTGCTGCCGTTACTTTATTCCACAAAAATGAAATGACTCAGCAAATTAAAAATAGTGTAAAGAACAACAGCAGCAACAGAAGCAACAACAACAACAACAACAACAACAACAACAACAATAGCAATATTAACAGCACTGTACAGCTTTAGGCAATAACAACAATAACGACAATGCCACAAATACAAGCACATTAATCAACAATACGATGGCAGAGAGAAAGAGCAAGAGTATGCATGTGTGCATAGCAGTAAAATATCTTCTACACTCGAGGAGAGCGGCTGAAATGTTGGATCGTACAATAAATGTTGAAAATTTGAGTGCGCGCGCAATTTTTTTTTTCCTCTACGAGTACTATGATATACTGATCATCACCTACACCCCAATTGGCAGTTAAAGTGGGAGCAGCAGAAAACAACAACAACAACAACAACGACACATTATATTGTTGACGAATATTCAAAACAATAATATATGTAATATTGTATTTGGTGTGTAGATGAAAGCTATATTGTTTGGCATGGGACTGTTCACAGTTGCGTTGTGACAGTGTGTGTTCGTACAATAACTGCCATAATTATAGAGTTATCAAGTTGAAAATTGGCACAATATATTATTTTCATCAAAGAAGTGCTTGTTTAAAAAATGGATGTAATCGAATAAAAACTAAGTCCATCTCCCATATAAAATTATATTGTTGAATGTGACTTTTCACATTTTGCTCAAGAAAATATGAAGCTCGTGAACTAAGACTTTGTATGACAAGTTAATGTTATCACAAAATTGATATTGTAGAAAATGGGCACAGTCGGATGGAAAATACATATACTTCCCATACAAAAGTGTGCTTGCAAATGTATATTTGTACAATTTTTCGTCCAAAAATATCAAGTTATCTAGCTAAAACTCATTTATATTTATTAAGTAATAATTGAGTTTAATAATGGACGGAATCTGATTAAAACCACGCCTTCATCTTATACAAAAGTATGGTTTTGAATGTATGTTAGCAGATTTATAGTGAAGAAGTTGAGCAAATATTAGGTGTAGTAAAAGAAAATCCATTATTTTTGCATTAAATTGAAGGTTTTATTTAATTTTAAATAGTTCCAAACGGTTTTTTGTGCAATGCTTAGCTCCTGGGCAATAGTAAATGTGCTTACATGACGGTCAGACTTGACGATTTCCATTATTTTATCGATAATTTCGACAATTGGACTTGTATCTTTGAATTCAAAATTACCGGAACGCAATCGACGAAACCAAAATTGCACACTATTCACATTTTCAGCCGTCTGGCTTACGTTTTCGCCTTTATCGAAGAAAAACTATAAAATATGGCGTATTTTCCCTTTACTGGTGTCCATCTTTGACGCGTGCTCAAACAATATTGAGTCAAGCAAACACAAAACTGCCTGAAAAGTTTATTTAGTACGAAATTCTATCTTTCTAACGCCATCTAGCGTAGCGCCCGATCGTACTTATACAACGCGAGATACAGATTACCAAAGCCATCTATTGGAAAAGTAGTGGATTTCCTTTTACTACACCTAATATGATTATTTTTATAAATTAGCCTAGAATATTCGAAAATGGGTGTTACCAGCCTGCCACAAGCACAAAAGTATGTTTTTTTTTTGGAAATATTTTCGTACAATTGAATGGTAAAATCAAAAGAGAGCTAAATTTCACTATTAACTGTCATAGAAAATTAACATTTAATCCTTTGACTTACTTTTTAATTAAAATTAAAATCTCGTGTTGTTAATATTTAACTCCAAGGCAATATTGGGTGCGGTTATAACAATATTAAACAAAGAAATTTCAATTTTAATGAATATAAAACTTATGAATCATTTAAATATTGGAGTGAATTTAATCCGTCAATGTCAAAATAGGCATAAAAATGTTAATAAATTTTAGTATCGTCTGATAAGAAAGTAATTTAACTAAATCTGAAACTATGTATGTGGCTGTCAACTAAAATATAAAAAAAATAATCATATTAACCAACAAATGCCCACTTTATGTACTGCCCCATCCAATATACGTTTCCCCTATACATATGAATGTATGTATTTTATGATTGCAATGTTATTTTTTTTGTCTTTTATATTTTTTTTTTTGTTCTCATTAGTTCTTTCTTTCGCATTAATACAAAAAATACTTTCATTTTAACAAATACACTCGAACATGTGGGCACACACACTCACCTGTTGAATACTGATAATGATGACGATGACGATGATGATGATGATGATGAATATTGTTATTTATCTGTTCTAAATTCACCCGCACACTACTACTACTACTACTGCTGCTGTTGCTGATGGGTGCTTCTTCTCTTTTTTCTTGCGTTTTTATTCTTACTTCTTATTGAGAGACAACACAACACGACACAACACAATTAGAACAATAAGTAACGCAATGAAATGCGTAATTAAATTTACTCGTACTCGTATTTGTTTTTCTTTAATTCAATAGTACAAATATGCATGTACACACACACACACGCATGCACATACAATCACACCGAAAAGCGCAGTGTGAATGAACAAAAAAAAAAAAAAACACAAAAACAACTCACTTAGAATAATTTGTACTATTAAGAACGATTGATTAGCGATAATGTTGGCAATAGTAGCAAGCAGCAAGCACATTAATCTCATGAACTACATTTGTTGATGAGAAAACACGTTTTAATCATCATCTCATCATCAATTTATTTATTTATTTATTTTTTTTTTTCAATTTTATTTAATTTTAATTTTATTTTAATTAGAATTTAATATGAATAAATTAATAATATTTTATTAAATATAGATATGCATGTATGTTGGGCAGTTTATATTTGATATTTCTCTCTAAAACACTATTTATTCTATACTATTGTGATGCAAACAGGCAGGCACAAACCGAAAGACGATTTTATCGTAGAGTGGTTGGGCTGCTGATGGTGTCACATTTTAATTGTTACTCACTCAAATTTAAACTAATTATTAAATGTGTGATTTTCTGTCTGTGTGTGTGTTGTTCAAATTGAATTTTATTTTATTTTATTTTTTCATTAAAGCTTTTTCTACTTTGTATTTGACTCATAAGCGTACCTATCTATTTAGTAATTTTTTGTGTGTCATTTCTGACGTACGAATGTAGCTTATTGCTGGTTTCACTCAAAAAACAAACGACAACAAAGAAAATACAACACCAAAGCTTTTACTCAAAAAGTCATGAATGACAATGTTGTTGTTGTTATTGTTCATTTTATTACCATTTGTTTTTTTGTTGTTTTAATTAAATATGCTTGCTAATTTGCCGCTGAAATTCTATTTAGCCGATTGACTTTAAATTATACATGTGATTTGGTATGAAAAGAGAGCGAATATAACTAGTACAATATCGCCTAGATCATATAAGTATGAATAACCAGCAATAATACTGGTGAAACGAAGATTAAAACTCGTTATTATTATATGCATTGAGCAAAATTTTATCATACGCATCAATAAAAAATTGCATTAACCCTCCAAACGAGAGTGAATTTTTCATTATAAGTATAAAGGGAACAAAAAGTATTTTCAAAAATGAAAATTTTAGATATTATCATAGAGGAAAAGATCAAAAATGTACGAGGGCGGTCCCAGAACTATCCGACCTGTTAGAAATTCCAGTACTTGGTCTTTCCATCGGAGGTTAGGTCTTCCACTTGTGCGTCGTCCCCTAGCGAGTTCCGAATATAACACCTTCTTAGCTGGAGCGTGTTCTTCCATTCGCTCGACATGATCTAGCCAGCGCAGCCGCTGGATTTTGATGCGCTTTACTATGTCAATATCGGCATACAGTTCATACAGCTCATGGTTGTACCTTTTGCGGTACTCGCCACCAACGCAAATGGGTCCAAAGATCTTGCGTAGGACTTTTCTCTCGAAAACTCCAAGCATTCACTCGTCTGAGATGGAAATTGTCCAGGCTTCAGCGCCATATGTAAGGATGAGAGGCATGATGAGAGACTTGTAGAGTGTAGTTTTCGTTCTTCGAGAGAGGGCTCGACTTCTCAATTGCTTACAGGTGCCCAAAATAGTACCTGTTTGCAAGAGTGATCCTTCGCAATATCTTCAGGCTGACGTCATTACTGCTGTTAATGCTGGTTCCAAGATAGACAAAGACCCTTACTACTTCAAAAGTGTAGTTGTCAACAGTGATGTGCTGTCCAAGACGCCGGGACTCTTTGTTTGCTGACACTAGATACTTCGTCTTGACCTCGTTCACCGTAAGACCCATTCGACGCGACTCTCTTTCCAGTTCCTTCATTTAAATGAGGTCGTACGAGCTGTCAAGACGAACACCGTAGTGGTCGACCAATTGAGGTGACCACGCCAGAAACGGTTAAGAAAATCCACAAAATGGTATTGCATGATCGCCGCCGTGCTATATATCGTATATTGACCGAAAATTTGGAGATGAAAAAGCTGTCTGCAAGATGGATGCCGCGTTTGCTCACAATAGAACAAAAACATCGGTTCACACATCCGCTATTGCGATGGCCAAAATCAATGAGTTAAAGTTCGAATTGCTTCAGCACGCATCTTATTCGCCAGATTTAGCTCCTTCGGATTATTTACTATTTCCAAATTTGAAAAAATGGCTTGGTGGCAGAAGATTTGCAAACAATGACGAGTTGGAGCTTGCGGTAGATGGCTATTTTAATGAGCTAGACAGTTCATATTATAAACAGGGTATAGTAGCTATAGAATATTGCTGGGAAAAGTGTATAGAGCTAAAAGGAGATTATGTTGAGGAATAAAGAAAAAATTTCCCAAATTTGTTGTTTTCTTTGTTAGGTCGGGTTGTTCTGGGATCGCCGTCGTAGACCAATTTCAGACATCTGACCCATTTTTCGATAAAAATTACTCTCAAGACTAATACTAATTACTTTGCCCATATAAACATGAACCATCATTATCATGTGATTATAAAAGGCTCACAAAATTTAATTGCATTGTTGAAACACGAAATCCGTGTAGCTGTATGAAGGTTAATATCTAATATAATTCCTATATAATGACCTTGCTGGAATTTTTTGGGCTAAAATGAATGTTTTAATTGAGCAGAAATTTAGCGAATGGAAAAAGCTTATATTTAAATATGCAGTTATCAGATTCAAAACTTAGCCAAATATTGTTATCTTAATTAAAGTTCTATTATCAGCAATAAAAAGCAATAAAAATAAATTATCCTAAATTGGTGGATAATTGCGTTTTTTTTTTTTTTGCAATTTTCATAAAAGCTCAAGTCTTTAATATTATCTTAAATTGTTACGAACTATATTACCATAAGTTTATAATATATAGGTAGATAGCCGCCATAACCCGATCTATGATTCATTTTTTTTTACATAAGAACATAGCAAATTATTATGAATATTTAAGCGAATAGATTTTCAATAAAAAAAATGTAAAATATTCATCCACGATTGTAATAACTTTGTCATGCAATGTTAAAATGCTTTGCAGACAGGAACTTTTTCAGATTTTTAAGCAAATAATAGTCGTTGAGGGTGAAATTTGAAAAATATGGTGAATGTTCAAGCAATTCGTGCATTATCCTGATGAAAAATGATTTTTTTTCTTTATAAAGCCAGGAATTTTTGCATCCAATCGATTCAAAAAGCTCGAATAACATTCAGGGTTGAGTTTCTAAAGGGTTTTAAAGAGTTTCTAGAGATAGTCGATCAATAAACAGCTTTGTAATCTCACTAACTTTTCATGCTGATGAAACTGTCTTTGGTGCACTTAACACTTAACACAATTCGAATACAATTATTTCTAATTCCCCATGTATATTCTCATATATAAAACCTAATGTAATGATTTTTCTGTTCGCACAATAATGTAATATAATGCAATTTTTTTAAGAGATATAAAGAGTATATCAGCATAAGGTGTCATTTTAAATTTCCCATTATTTTATCAAGGGTCAACATACAACTGTCATTCGTTGACTTTTGACAAAGAAGAGAATTTCAGATCGAAACACGTTCGCACAACGCATTGAAATAGTGAAAACTCACTACAAAAGCGCTGAAAATATCGCTATCACGATTCGTAAAGTTTGTACTATTTTTTATTATCATTAAGTGCCGCCTTCTCGCACAGTTATAGTGAAATTAATAGATAAATTCGAACGTCTCGGATAAATTGGTGATGTAAAGGTTACAACTCATGCTTGTTTGGCTAGCTCAACTGAAAATATCGCCGCTGTAGCGAAGAGTGTGGCTGAAAACCGAGGTTTGTCCATTTCGAGACAATGACAAGTACAGTTGACACAAGAATTGAAGTCTTTAGACCATTAAAAACGCCTTACACTCACTGATTGGGTTCTAGAAATCTATAAAGATCATGATTTACAATCAAAATTCTTCTGAGTGATGAAGCGTCTCATTTTCATCTGTCTGAGTACATGAATAAGCAAAACTGTCGCATCTGGGGTTCCGAAAATCCAAAAGAAGTGGTCGAGCAACTTCTCCATCCACAACGAGTGACATTTTGGTGCGGTTTATGGAGTGGCGGTATCATTAGAACATATTTTTTTGAAAATGATACTGGTGCGACCGTACCGTACCGTTACAGTACGTTTTTTTTTCCCACTGAAATTGGTGCTATGATCGTTGATGATGTTTATTTTTAGCAGGACGGCGCCACACGCTATACAGCTGGCGAAACAATGGCTCTATTGCTTGAAAAATTTCCTGAATATGTGATTTATCTAGATAGAGGCTTTGAGTGGCTGTCGATATCGTGCGATTTAGCACCATTAGTTTTTTTCTTTGGGACTACGTTAAAGGTAAAGTCTACGCCAATAAAAATAAAACAAATATGTAGCACTTATATGCCTCGAAGGGTTCTTTGGTAGAGCTTCTCTTCTATTACTGTTGTGTGTGTGTCAAATTTTGGACAGCATTAGAGGGACATACTTATTTTAGCCGATTCCGAACGGCAGAACTCTTGCGACATCACCTATTCTGAACTTTGTCACAGAGTTCTTTTGGAAGCTTTTCCATAGCAAATTGTTACCGTTGGAATAATGGGCAATTACTTGCCGACAGGTGCTTCAGCCGGGGATTGAACCCACGACATACAGATCAGAAGCCCAACATACTAATCACTGAGCTACGGCAGCCAATGTTCCAGCAAATATTTAAGCACTCATAGACACTCAGAGAGTTGTTATTTGCGTGATGCAACCGCGAAAATATGATGAAAATTTTGATCGGATATTGTGTTCCATTACTAACCTCAGAATTTCTAGTTTGAATTAAGATAAAATTATGAGCTCTTTTCACAAAAATTTTGCGTTTTTTTTTTTTTAATTTAAAATGACACTTCTTGTTGAAAGACTCTGTACATGTCACATTTTCATCTTAATTTCCTGTGAATATTTATAAAATATATGGTAAATTTTAAAAATTCCACTTACTGTCATTAACATTCATGTCCATTAAATGTAAATCTTCATCATTTAGAATGGAATTAATAAAACCATCTGTTGTATGATTCATATCAGAGGAGGCATTCTATAATTGGGGGGGAAAAATTAAAAAATAATTATATTTGATTTATCAATAATAAATGTGCAACAAGAATACTACTTACCGAATAATACATCATGTCATGTTCCATTTTATATGCGCCCACATTGCTGCCAACACCACCGGCAGCACCTGCACTGACCTGATCTACCTCATGGCTTGCATTGGTTAAATGCATGCTTGAAGAGACGGCAGAGCCTAAATTATGACCATAATGTGGTTGTGTTGTTGAGCAAATATCACCGAGTGTAGCATTCGGATGCAACATGGTCGGATGGCCATGATGGTGATGTGGTGGCGGTGGTGGTGGTGGTGGATATTGATGGCCATGTTGTGACGATGGTGCTGGTGGTGCACCCTGATATGAGTAATGGTGTGTTGGATAATGTGAATATGGTGACATTTCCGAAACGCCACCAACAACACCCATGCTTGGTATCGGATTAAATAGACTGGCAATATCTTGAAGACGTTGTTCCATTGAAACGCCACGACTTAAAGGCATACGTCCCTGAGAAGAAAGTGAAATATATTAAGTGCATTTTGGAATGAAGTAATATTTTTTGAGGTACTTGTTTTTCCAATAATTTATACACAACAATTTGGAATTCTTATTCTTTTTATTTACATCATTGAGAAATGATTAATTTGTTATTTTTCGACTGAAGTGAAAAAAAAAATAAAAATGCATCGCATATTTCAACAGACATTTTAACAAGGTGAGGGAAATATGAAAGAAATGCATATAACAACAAATTACATATATGATGATGTGA
Organism: Megamerina dolium; assembly: GCA_963854835.1. Taxonomy (NCBI): domain Eukaryota; kingdom Metazoa; phylum Arthropoda; class Insecta; order Diptera; family Megamerinidae; genus Megamerina; species Megamerina dolium. The sequence continues at coordinate 19,753,105 of OY978526.1, read as the reverse complement.
ATATAACTCTTTTATGCGAGAGTATAAATCTCAATATTGAAATGTTGTATAAAAAAGCGATCAATCATGAACACAACCAACTTCAACAAACAATACCAGACATTGGGGTGGGGGGCAATAATTGAATCAAACAAAGTAAAAATATATGAACGGTCAGCAGCAGCAATATGAATCAATTGTTAAAAAGAATCTGCTGTTGTTGTTGTTGTTGTTGTTGCGGTTTACCTAGTTGACTGCTGTTGCAACACATAAAAATTCAAAATCAATTCAAATCGTACTTATAAAATTGTGTTGCTGCTTCACGTTTTATATATATATTTTTATTTTTGAACGTTTGCAACAAAACCAAAATCATGTTGTATCACATTCACGCTATCTCGTATTAATCACTGACCAACTGTGAGATGTAATTTTGTGTGTGTGTGTGTGTGTGTGTGCTCAATTCCTAAAATATTAGTTTCTTAAAGCAACTTCACTTAACAAGAAAGATCGATCGAAATTAAATTGAAATAAATCCATTCGTAAAAATTGACAAGTGCGCAGCAGTGTAGTTTTAAGATTTCACAAACACACACATCGGTCCTAAAAATTGACATACATACTCAAGTAAACGTTTATAAATATGTGTTTGGTTATGATCGACAGCAGTTTCGAGTTGTAAATGAGAGGAAAAAAAAATCAAATTCTTCTTGATGATTACATTCTACCTGCAATCTGATTTTAATAAATATTTTTTTTTGCAATAATTCAATTTTGTTTTTTTTTTTCTTTCATAAAATGCACATTTTACACGATCGCCGGTTTAACTTCTAAGAGCAAAAGTAATTTTTGACCATTCAGTTTAAAATATCCGACAGCACATTGCAATGAAGCAGGAAAAATATACGAAAATTATGGAAAAGTTCATATTCACAGAATGGGTCACTGCTGAAAAACAGGGAATCGTTCAATTAACAGAACCATGCGATGGCATCATTCTGTAATGGTGTTTTCGGGAGTCACCTATGACGGCGAACTGAACTGTCATTATCAGAGGCTATTAGATCCACTGAGTTGTCATAAGTGGTCCATATTGGAGGCTAGGGCGTTACTGAATTGTCATAAGTGATTTCCGGCCACCAGTCCGGAGCCGAATGGGGCTGAAACTGGCAGTAGCTTCGACTACGAGGTCTTACCAAAAGACTTTAAATTTGGTACCACGGGTGATCAGTTTGAAGTCCCTGCAACCTGATCGTTGGGAACGGTCCTTCGGGGAGGTTTTCGTGGCGGTTGTGGTAACCCAAAGAACACGCGGGTTGAGTATTCCACGTCAAAAGGCGTAGGGTACTCGATGTAGAGTTGCATTACAACCAGGGTGATGACCCCATAGATCAGAAGAGGTTTTAGGTAGGCCTCGATCCCCACCAAGGAGGGTAGTACGTCCATTCAACGTGCTCCAATTGGTACCGTAGGAACCTGGAGGTTGGTTTCTGATTTTCCAATCCTGCGAGGCGCTTATCAACGCTTCAATTTGATACATTACGCTTTGTGCGTCGTGAGATAAGGCCATCACTGGCAGGTGCTCACGATAAACACTGCTAAATCGTTGTCATAAGTGGTCCATATTGGAGTCTATGGCTTTGGCTTGACATTAATAGTCATTCCTCAAAAACATATTGGTCCGTACAGTGACCAATTTCGTCGTGACTGTAGGGAGATAAATACTATTACACACAATTTTTGCTATAAAATTAAAAATAATGAACGGAAGATGCTTCCTTAGATAACCGTACCATGCATTCTATAATCATGCATGTTGAATTTTTCCTGCACAGTAAAAATTTCTTAACAGGATTTTTCTGTGCAAATCATCAGCGTGATTCATCAAAAGATATTTGCATTTTCCATTCCATTTTTTTTTTTCGACTCATGGACTTTTGCGAAACATTCATCCCTCAGGCAATGATTTTCTGTTTTCGGAGCGGATTTCGCTGAATTCTTGATTGGACAGTTTTGATAACTTTCGGCATTCAAACTGTACGCCTGACCGGTGGCGGTTTTTAACATCTCCAGTCTCCTTAAACAGTTTTATGCGCCAGTAGACGAACATGCTGCTGGCGTATGCCGACGATATTGACATAATCGGTATCAACTTGCGAGCAGTCAGTGCAGCATTCTCTGAATTGGAACTGGAGTCACATGGAATGGGTCTTACGGTAAACGAGAGCAAGACGAAGTACCTAGTGACTACAAACAAAGAGTCCCGGCGTCTTGGACAACACGTCACTTTTGATAATTACACTTTCGAGATGGTGAAGGACTTCGTCTATCTTGAAACCAGCATCAACAACTGTAATGACGTCAGCCTGCAGATCATGCGTAGGATAACTCTTGCTGACAGGAATTACTTTGGGCTGAGTAAGCAATTGAGTAGTCGAGCCCTCTCTGCGCAGGATCTTCGGACCTATTTGCGTTGATTGCGAGTATCGAATAAGGTACAACGATGAGCTGTATGAGCTGTACGCTGACATTCACATAACCAGGCGAATCAAAATCCAGCGGCTGCACTGGCTAGGACATGTTGAGCGAATGGAAGACCACACTTCAGCTAAGAAGGTGTTATATTCGGAATCCGCCGGAGGACGACGCGGAAGAGGATGACCTAACCTCCGGTGGAAAGACCAAGTACTGCACGACCTGACGGAGCTTGGAATTTCTAACTGGCGCCAGCTAGCGAAGAACAGAGATGGCCGGCATATTTGGCCTAAATCGAAATTCGGTTGCTATGGCCACATAAGAAGAAGAAGAAGAAGACGAACATGCGACTAATCCCAAGCGAGCGGAGCGTTTTGAAAATATCACCTTTTCTCATTTCACACAAAAATAGCACTATAACATCGATACGGTTCTGGTTATCTGACCACTCCCATGGTGAGAGATGAATTTCGAATTCCCGGTACAGACTAACAGGCTTTACAGGTTATATTTCATAAGCCATGTGGTAATAATGCGGTATGTTCAATACTTCTATTGGAATGGGTGTGTTCAATGTTGTAACAGTATTTATGCCCCTACTAATTATGAGTGGTCGCGATCACAGCTTGATCATATTGAAAAGCAAATGGTGGACAAATAAATATATTCGAGGGAATTATCAATTTCGAATTTATAAAGGAAAATTTGTATACGAAAGTTTTTGAAAATACTAAAAATTGGTATATGAAGAGGTAAGAAGGCGATTAAAATGTGAAAATGTGAAATTTCTTTTTTTAAACAATTCTTTGAAAATGTCGATTCGGTATAGACTAAGGAAATTCCAGAACTCCTTTTTTTTCATAGTATACGAAGAAAGCTTTTGAAAATACTAAAAATTGATATATGAAGACGGTTAAAATATGAAAATGTGAAACTAAATGAAAAAGTGAGATTTTCGAAAGGTTTTTTCTTTAAATTTTTTATTTCTTCTCCATCGTGCTGATGTTGAACAAATGATAGTATTCGAAAATTATGAATATTAACTGTTTTTTCCAACAATTCTTTGAAAAGGTCGTTTCGATATAAACTAAGGAAATTCCAGAACTCTTTTTTTTCACCTTATCCTATCTTTTCGATTAACTTTTATTTTATTTGTAGAAATAAAATGTTTATATACGAGAAAATTATCAATTTGTTCAATTTGTAATTTATTAAGCACAAAATTGTATATGAAAATTTTTGAAATTACTAAAAAATTGATATATTAAAGGGCGTCGAGGTGTTTTTGAAATATGAAAATGTGAAACTAAATAAAAAAGTGAAATTTTGAAATGTGTTTTTCTACATTTCGCCAACATTTTATAATTGATAGTATTCAAAAATCATGAGAATTTAGAATTAAAAATAAAATAATTCTTGAAAATCGTGCTCCGGTATAATCTTTTACCATACATAAATAAATCCGAATGTTTTTTCCTTCTCCTGTAAAATTTTGATCTCGACATTTATCACGTTTTCATCGCAGTTGCTTCCACATAGACTTAAAAAATGATTTTTCCATATGAAATGACAATTGCCACACTTAATTTACGCTATTCAATATTAACACTTGGTACAATCACAATCATCTGCCTGAGGGCCTGAGGAAATTACCTTCTACGGTGCTCTCCACAAACTTATTCACTTCTTCACTTCCAATATATTAATACAATTTCGTAAAGCACAATAATATATTAATAATATAATTTCAATTGTTATAAATTGCACAATTCTGAACAATTGTCACTCAAAGGTGGCTTAATGATGATGATGTTGTTGTGTGTCATTGTGATTGTGATTAAAATCAACAATATAAGCGACGACGACGACTTTGATCAATGTAATAATCATTCAGGTAAACCGTATACCTTTTGTATAAGGAAAGGATTCTTTTTTTGTTTTTTTGTTCTTTTTTATCAATGCTATACAGCACTTTCGACACAAAATTGACTAACTGACTGATTCGACTGACAAATTATGTATGAGAGGAGTAGTAACAAATAATGGCAGCATGAAGGCAAAGCAAAATGACTATGTGTACACAGCACATATTTATGTATATTGAAAAAACAAAAAAAACTCATCATCTGTTAGATGCTGTTTAGAAATTTCCTTTAAAATGTACGATAAAGCAAACATACAAGTAATCACTTTGTAGTGGTAGTCAGTTTGACAAATATGTGTTGCACTTGCCAGCAAAGTGACAACGATGAGATGTGCATCGACGAGTATGAGAAACAGGTAGATGTGGATTAACATAAATGGGTAACATACATATATATAAATAGATAAATGTTGTTGTTATACCTACGCATATATCTAGCCATGACTGTTGTTGTGTCTGTGGATTATACAGAGGTACATCATTCATATAAACAGTAGCTTAGATGTGCATTCCATGTAACATAGTAAATGTATGAAATTTTATTTGCCATCTCGATATTGACGCCAAGTATAACGCATATAAAAAATGTGAACAATGTACGAGCAACCATGTTGCAAATTTTATGATCGTACACTGCACTGTAAATACCCAAATTGTTATAGTTTATATCTACAATATTATTGTTCAACCTTCGTCGTATGTTTCTCAGAGATTGGAAAATGTATGTATGACCCTAACAATAGAGTCAGTAGTGCAACAAAACAATGTAGAACTCCGCCTTCTTATTGTCTTACGATATAGGCATGATATTTATATGGAAACTTCAAGTTTTGAGATTTCATTTCATATCGAGCCTGCAGCCAATAATAATAATAATAATCACATATTAAGCTAAGAACAATGACAAAGTGTTCATTAACAAAGTTGATGTTTTCAATGGGGCGGTCTATTAAATGTTCATTTGACTTTGTACGAGACATGCATGCAATCTCCAATAGTGCTCATGTCATTGAAAAGGTTAGTGAAAATTCAATGTAATTTTAAAAAAATAGATAGATATATACATGCTATGGAGAACAGATTCTATTTCATTGAAAAGGTTAGTGAAAATTCAATGTCTAAAAAAAATTGCTTTGATCGTAGCCGTCTTTATTATTCTTCATTTCTTCTGGAATGCATTTAATATTGAATTTATATAATTTCAATATTTATTCAAACTCTAAAATAATACTTTAGTTTGGTTTATAAGCTTCCAGATCACTGCAACGTCTTTCAGGCTGAGATCTGCGCTGCTATGAAGGCAGCAGAGCTGGCGATTGAACGCACTCCTCTTAACTCTCAGGTTAATATATTCTTTGACAGCCAAGCAGCTATTAAGGCAATAGTAGCTGCAACGATAAACTCACAATGTGTACGACAGTGTAGAAAATGGATGGATAGTCTATTGGGTACCGGACAAAAAGGAATTGAGGGGAATGAAAAAGTGGACGCACTTGCCAAAGCTGGCGCAAGCCTCTTTCTACATTGAAAACAGAGATTGAAGTATCAATGATTCAAGAAGCGGAGTCTTTGTGGCAGGGATTAACCCAAGAGAGGATTGTAAATTACTGGTTGGGGTCCTTACGGGACACTGCCTTACTCCGTCTTACGCAAAAATTGGTCTGGTACAAAACGATGCATGTACAACATGCGACGAGGTCAATGCTAGGAGGACATTAGAGCATCTACTTTGTCACTGTCCAACCCTCTACAGATCGCGCTTCAACTACCTTGGATCTGTGTCTTTTATAACCCTGGAAATCATTGCAGGTCACAAAGGTAGTGATTTATTGAAACTCGCAAAAAAATGTATTAAAAACAAAATATAAGCAATCCCACAATTTCACTTGGTAACACACCAATGGACTGGTATTGGTCTACGTGAGATCTTATGGATCAGCCAAGCAAACCTAGTTTGGTTTAGTTTAGTATCATTAATATTGAGGCCAGGCAGGAATTGTAATATTAATATTGAGGCCAGGCAAATGTTATGTTGTTGTATTTTAATGAGGAAAGAGAAAATTTGTGGATTTTAGTGTTATTTTTTTGAGGAAAAAGCACAATATTTGAAACATAAATTAAAAATGCCAGTCCCTTGTTAATTTTTTGCGCAGTAAAAAATTTGACGATATGATCTTAAACGTATAATTATATAATTTAAAAAGTTAAAGAAAAAAAAAAAAAAATTAAATAAAATAAATAAATATCTTCCACTTATAAGCCCTGAAGAGCTCTTCGCAAGAAAAATATTTCGATGTTAAATTTTATATGCTTCAGCCGGGGATAGAACCCACGATCTAGAGATCAGAAGGCCAACGCACTAACCACCGAGCAATGGCTCACGATAAAAGATATTAAGATTAAATAATGTGGCACATTTTATAATGTGAAAGCGTCATTTGCAAATGAGAAAGCATCAATTGAAAATAAGAATAATAGTCAATTGTATATGGGAAAGAGCGTTTATTGAAAATGAGAACAGTCACAGTTGTAAATTAGAAAGCATCAAATGAAATAGAGACTCATTTTTATTACATATTTTTGAAATAATTATAATAAATACAATTTTTTATGTGCTCACGGGCATATCTTGATGGGTAATTGCATCCGCATGGAATGATGACGCATGTGGAAATGATCTTTCGCAGTCTCCTCGAGCTTTTATAAACACTGAAGTCACTGCTCCCCTATATTTGGCCCATTTACACAGGGGTTTGATTATTTCGCATTTTCATTGGACGCTTTCTCATTTACAATTGACTATTCTCATTTGTAATTGACGCTTTCGCATTTTAAAATGATTAATATTAATCCTTTCTCATTTACAATTGGAAATGGTTTCAAATGCATATTGAATGACTAATAGGGGGTTAAATTTTTCTTTTAAGGGGGAAGACCACTTTGACGGTTTGGAAAAATCGAATTATTTTTATTTGCTTGAAATGTTCTATGAGGTGTGTATTTTAATGTAGTATGCATCTATAGTCCGCCAGAAATATTTAAACGAGGTAACGAGACGATTTTTTAAAAAATTTCCCGGGGCACTGAGCGAGTTTCTAAAACTTCAAACGCGTTTATCTCGAAACGACATTTTGTAAACTGGTGGGACATATCACGCTTGCAGTTTTCAACCGATTTTGATGAAACCTTGCAAAATTATCGAGAATTTAATTCTGCATCGAAATACTGGATGCGATTTTTGATATTTTATCATTTGGATTTTTAAAGCACGATTTTGAGGCAAATTTTACAGTTAAAAAATTAACAATTTTTTATAAATAGCCACCATTTTCGTAAAAATTAACTTTCCAGATTCACTTGCCAAGGGTCCAGATGTCCCACCGATGGGGAAAACCGGGCTGGAGGGGGGCTACGCGACCTGGTGCAGCGTGTACAGGGAGCCCGACATCTAAGCAAAAAAAAATTGACATTTATTGTAAAAAAGATAACTAATAAAATCATATAAAACATTTTATCATTGCAAATTGTTTTAATGCTGAAAAAAAAATTCCGAAAATACTTTATTTTCCGACAGCTCAAGGTGTCCCCTTCCCCCTTAAATCTGAACTTAGTGTCGGTGATTTGTGTACCGCATTTGTTAGCCATTTCGGTATCATCAAATTAAAATTTGTGGAATGGTTTCAGCTCTTATTTTCCAGATTTCGAACCCAAGCAATGGCTTGGTGGTAAAATGTTTCCAGTTCAACAAAGAAGTCATTGCTGAAAAATAATCCTATTTTATGCAGTTCGTCAAATTGTATTATAACGAAGACTTGAAAACCTCATTGGATGAAGTGCATTGAGCTAACAGGACAACTACGTTGGCAAATAGAGAAGTTTTTCTAAAAAAAAAAAAATTTAATATGTGTTTCATTTATTATGGATTCTCTAGTATGTCATTGCTATTTATGAATATTTATTTATTACAATTTGATTTTCATACAAAATTATTTTTTTCCATATGTTGAGTGTCTTTTTGATAAATAATCGGTTATAAATAGTGGCACCTGACCGCAAAAAAAACTGTTCAGTTAATAAATTCAAATTGAATGAAATAATTAAGTTTTAAAAAATCATTAATAATAACCGTTAATTAATATTTAATGTTTTACATACACTACTGGTACACGCATTTACAAGGAATTCCCATAATTTGAAAGATAGAAACAAAACAAACAAAAAATCACATTATAAGAGCACAAAAAAAAAAAGAGATACTGCAACATCAATAAAAAATGTCATTAGTAGTAGCAGTAGCTATTTATTAAATGCACATTTTGATTGTATGCCACAGTGGATAATCGTTTCGTTACTTGAACGCAAAAACTACATTGCATACGATAATACAATATTATGGCTTTATGTAATTACAACAACAACAACAACAACAACAAAAATTAACCACAATAACTAAATCGTAATTTAATTATAGTCCGGCATATACGTGTGCATATGAAATGCATACAAGTACAGTATGACCCGCAATTGAGAAAGACATGTAGCAACAGCAGCGTAGTAGCAGCAATTGCCACTGAATTTAATAAATCTTAAAGTAGACAAAAAAAAAAAAAAAATAAATAAATAAAATAAAGAAAAACAAAGCATCTCAGTGCAATGGAATGCAAAATTAATGATCATGATCAAGTAATTAACATCTAATGTGACAGGTGAAGAAATATGATTAAAAAAAAAATTGCAAATTTAGTTGGAATCAAAAGAAATTTATTGCGCTTTTTTGCAAAAGGGTTGCAGCAAAGAATTGAAAAGTGTAATCAAATTTTTTTTTAGTTTAAAAAAATTTCAAATTAATGCCGTCTAAAGGGCTTTATTTAATTTTAAGATTTAGCCGAATTCTAAACTTCTAAAAGCTGATCGATTTAAAGTCAAATTTAGAAGCTGAATATTGATACAGGGTGATTTTTTAAGAGCCTTCGGATTTGATAAAAAAAAAACATAAAATTTAAAGAAATGTATGAAATCTTTATTTAAGTCAATAGAACGATCTCTATAAAGGGTGATTTTTTAAGAGCCTTCCGATTTGATTAAAAAAAAAACATAAAATTTAAAGAAATGTATGAAATCTTTATTTGAGTCGATAGAACGATCTATATACAGGGTGATTTTTTAAGAGCCTTCGGATTTGATTAAAAACAAAAACATAACATTTAAAGAAATGTATGAAATCTTTATTTGAATCGATAGAACGATCTATATAATTTAATGTTTAAAGATGATTTCATGTAAATGTTGACCGCGGGGCTGTGCCTCAAATGGTTCATACGCAGGGTCCAATTTTGGCATACTCTCTTCAACATTTCGGCCGGTATCTCACGAATAAATTCTTCAATATTGGCTTCCAGTGCTGAATGAGCCTTTACATAGCCCCACAAAAAATAGTCTAAAGGTGTTAAATCGTACGATCTAGGCGACCAATTGACCGGCCCCAAACGTGAAATAAACTGTTCACCGAACTCGCCTCTCAATTGGGCCATTGTTCCGCGTGCTGTGTGACATGTGGCACCACTTTGTTCAAACTACATGTCAGCCAAGTCCAGCTCTTCCATTTTGGGCAAAAAAAAAAAAAATTTGTTATCATCGTACGGTAGCGCTCGTCATTCACACATTCCTGCCTTTGTCGTCTTTGAAAAAGTACGGTCCAATGATGCCACCGGCCCATAATCTACACCAAACAGTGCATTTTTCGGGATGCATTGGCATTTCTTGCAATACTTCTCTGGCTGCTCTTCACACCAATTTACGGCAATTTTGATTGTTCACGTATCCATTCAACCAGAAATGAGCTTCGTCGCTGAATACCAGAAAGTCCACGATGAACTTTCTTAACCGAGCATAAATTTTGATAATAAAATTCAATAATCTGGAAGTATTGTTCATTTGCAAGTGGATTCGTGGTTAAATTATAGACCAAACTGAACATGTTTGACAGTTGAGCTGCCAAAAACAGTGTTGTCAAAAAGAAAATTGCCAAAAAAATCACCCTGTAAATGTGAAATCATGCTTTGATTTTCATCTTTTTGCATAATCTATAGAAATAATACATCCTTGCAATTTGTGTGAGTCTACTCTTCCAGACAAATTACAAATTATGTCCAAAAATTATACCCAAATAATTGCGACTACTAACTTTAGGGATTGTTGTATTTTCTTCTCATTCTACTCGTAAGTAAACAAGTACTATGTACCTATAGATTTTTACTATTACAACAACAACAACTGTCATTTCTACCAACAATCATTTATGAGAGGTGTTGCCTTTGTATGTTTTTTTTTTTTGGTTCTTTTGTTGATTTTATGATTTTACAATGGTTTTTCCATGGATTGTAGTTGCTTAAGGATTCTTTTGCTATCATAAATATGTACAAATATATGCAAGTGCATATTTATGTGCACTATGTCAATGCATATGCATGTAGGTAAAAACATTGTGAGACGATAGCGGTGGTGGTGTCACACATCATTATGTGGCTTCGTGACTTTGACAGGTACTTACCGGCTTAATGCGGTGCATACAAGATGTTGTTGTAATTACATTGTTTTTGTGTCTTTCTGTTTTTTTGGTTTTATCTTCTTCAACAGTAACAGTAGCACAAACAAATGACAATTACTACCAGACAGACAAAGAAGTTTTAATTAAATCCGTTTTTGTTACCTGTGTTAATATTGTTTTAAACGTCGATTAAGTCATGTGTAATTTACGTATTTACGGAAGTCGAAAACGATTATGCATCTTAGCATCTTAGCGAATGTTAATTATATTTATGTAGAGAGCTCTAAGATGCTTAGTTGCTATGAAAGTGAAAAAAGTAAGTGCAAAAGTATATCTGAGATGATAAACTTCTAGAGAAGGATGCATTTTTTAGCTACGAGTACCTTTAGCACTAACAATAGCTATATAAATATTTTTTTAGAAAGCTTCATCTGATTCATATTGCTGTTGAACCAAGAATACCTACTTGTAATATCAAAATAAAATTCTAGTTTTGAATAAAACCAAATCAATCAAGAATAAAATCATATTTAACTTTATAAAAATTGCTAATTTTTTTTTTCAATTCAGTAAAATTGATATCTGTCAGTTTTTTTTCTCCCTCAATCTTAATGACAGTTAAATTGCTTTTTGGTAGAAAAAAAAAACAGCCAAATGTACATAACATACAAAAACAAGATCAGACAAATGAATAAATATTGTACAGAGATAATCATTGATTCTGACGACTATATATGATATAATCAGAATAATTGAATACAACAATAAACAGGATAAGAAGGTGACGTGTTGTTATATGCAAAGAATGCAACTTTAAATGAGAAGCACTTAAAAAAGAAGAAGAGGATAAATAATAATAACTTGTTCAGAAAGTAGATACAGATTCTTCAAGTGTAAGCGAAGATGATGACGAAGAAGAAGATCACCAATTTTAAAGAAGAAGAGAGCTTAAGTTAAGCATTGGATAGATAAACAAAAGTTACATCCGATCATTATATTGATTTATTCATAATTTATTCGTGATTTTCTTCTTCTTCTTTTTGTTGTTGTTGCCCTATTCAAGAATTTAAATATACAACAGAGCAAAAACAACACAATAATTATTACTACGAGTACTACTACCAACATTTTGATGATCGCCAACTACTACTTGGGCACGTTTTATATAGTAAATATGTTGAAATAAGTTGAAAAACGAAACTACTCGACATTTTGATCAAATGAGTCAAGTTAGAGAATAAAGAGACGAGTGGAATACAATTAAAAAAGTTAAAAATACAATGCTACAATGTATTTTGTAGTTTTATATACTATAGCTATTCATGATCTTCTTAGGCTTGAAGATCTTGGAAAATTGCAAAAAAAAAAAAGTGCAAATATTTGCAATTTGTAAACATTTTTATTATATTACTCATTTCAAATTCAATATTGCATATGCATAGCAAATATAAGTTATATCTATTTAATGTTGCATACTTTTTAGAGCAAATTAAATGCAAATATGAATAGAATTTGTTATTGTGATTGCAATAATATGCAATAATATTTTGCATATGCTCGTTTGCAAGATTGCATACATCAAATCGCGAGTTTTACTACTGATTTTGATTATACTATTTTCTAAATGGTTCTTTTTTCTATGAAAGATAAAAGATGGGCCATCTGTTGGTCCTTTTTTCATTCAATAATTATATGTACTAAATGTTGTTCGATATTAAAAATAGTAAAAATCGTAAGAAGTCAAAGCTATGCCATTTATAGTCATATAGTCACCAGATCATTTGGAACTAGGTCAATTTGTTAAATGGATGCTTGAACCAAATGAGCGTTTTTCATCAAAAAATCATCTTCAGCAAAGAAGTTCATTTTCACCTTAATGACTACGCCATGAATACACAAAATTACCGCATTTGGGGAGCTCAAAAAGTGACTATTTGGTGTGTTTTCTCGGCAGGCGGCATTATTGGGCCATTCTTTTTTTGAAAATGCCGAAGAAGAAGAAGCTGTTACAGTGAACGGTGAACGTTATTGGATGCTAATGACATGTGATTCCAAGAAGACGGAGCGATATGCCACACCAGCAGTGAAACACTTCGCTTATTGGCAACCAAATTCGATGATCGCATAATTTCAAGAAGTTCTGAAGTTGAAACGATCATTGAAAGTTTTAATGTTCGGATGCTGACCTCTAATCGAAGCCGTGGTGAACATATGAGTTTGAGTTTCCATCTCAAAAAGTGTTCTGTTTTATGAATAATAAAAAAAAGGAACAAGAGATAGATAGAGAGTGAGGAATAAAGATGCAAGATTTTAATAATTTTTATTCTTCCATGTGATCTCATTTTAGGTTCTTAGTTTCCTCGGCATTTTCTGGGCATGTCACATTTTGGATAAAATTTTTACATAAAAATTATGTCAAAATTAAGCTTCATCTTAAATTTAGTATCTGCTTTCTGACGGGTTTTTGGTATGGAGAAACTGTCAAAAAAGTCAACATTAAATAAAATAAAACAAAATTCCTATAAACATGCACATATTGTCCATTTTGTTTTGTTTTTTCACAATTTTCTTTTTCAACGCCATTAACTAAAATCTCTTCCCCCCAAAAAAAACTGTATCAATTTAAAGATGGAAGACAAAGAAAAACAATAAAAAAAAACATATATACACACACACACACACATACGATAAAAAAAGGTGGTTGATTGTTATTTCTTACCTGATGGTGCCCATGATGGAAGCCGGCAGTGGCACCGGCTTGCCTATGGAATGCACTATTTGGACCGCTGCCCATTGTAGCAGCATAATTTTGTACGCCTGCTGCTGTTGCTGTCGGACGATGCGGATGATGTACATGATGATGATGATGATGATGGAATGGTGGCGGTGGTGGTGCAGCTGATTGTAACATTTTATCCAAATCGGCTAGTTCCTTCTTTGCTTCGTCATCCAAATCATCAAAAAGTGGCGATGGCAATGAACCTTCTTCAATATCCGATTCGTATAAATTGTTGTTGGCGTTGTCGTTGTCGTCGTCGTCTTCGTTTTCGTCGTCAGATATATCAGAGTCAGTGTCAGAGTCAGAGTTAGCGTCAGCAGTGTTAGAGTTGTCGGCGTTAATGTTTGATAATAATGCACCGCCTTTGTAATTTTTATTCTTTTTATTCTTCTTTTTGATGTTGTTGTTGTTATCGCCAAAAACGAGATTATTATTTTTGGTATTTTTGAAGTTTTCTTTGTCTGATAGATCGCCGTCTACTTTATCATCATCTTTACCATCCGTTTTGGTTTTATTCAATTTATTATTATTATTGGCAGCAGCGGCTTTTGATGTCGATGCAATTGAATCGTTTTCATCAATCTGTTTTTGGATTATAAAACAAAAAGTGAAATAATTGTATTACCAAAAAATAAAAATGATGTAATAAAATTCTAAATCATATGCACAACATTAATACTTACTTCGTTATCCTCGCCAGCCAATTCAGCCAATTGTATAACGTCGTTAAGTAAATCGTCAAGCGGCAAACGTATGTATTCACCTGAAATTAAATGAAATATTTTAATATTTTAAGCAATGTAGGCGTTGATTCTAAGACATTTTTAGATACATAAATATTTAGCAGAGGCCAACCTTGAATTTTAGAAGTAATGGTACAATAGCAGAATTCACTTGACTATTGCCAATAAGACAAAGTAATGTATTTCATCAATTATAATTAAGAAATTTGCAAAAATTTTGTGTTTTTCCATGTAAATGTCTTCAACGATGCATGAAATCTAATTCAGACGTGAATTTTGCAAGATTAACCTTCATTATTCGTAGTCATTTCATTTCTATTCTATTTCTATTCCTATGCATGGTCATTTTTCATCATTTGATTCACATTTTTTTACTGATAAAGTGCATTTAATTAAAAAATTGTCTGAGAGTAAAATGAAAATATAATTTATCAAAGTAGCACTATGGAGAGATAAGTTAGCATATTCGTTTTTCCTCATACATATTTAGGGGATTCACATGGTATCATATCATATTGTCATAAATTTCTGTACAAAATCAACTTAACATAATGCAACCCTGCATGCACTGTTTCTTGTGTTTTGAAATAACAGACGCATAATATGCCGCTAAAATTCATAAAGACCCTAAACATATTGGATTAAAATGCAAGACCTTGCACAATGAATCTTCTTTAGTTGTGGTGGTCGTGGATGGAACTTGACCTCTAATCAAAATTTTAATGGTCTTTTTGTTGGCAAAATTTTTATCAAACAACTTTTTCATGTACGTACAACTAACTGGTAAGTTATGAGCTTTCAAATGAAAGATGAAAGGGCCCATTTAGACCAATTATGCTTTAATTCTCTCATATTTCGTACTATTCCAAGGAAAAATTGCAAAAATTATAAAAAAAATTGAAATATAAATATTTTGGTTAGTTCTGCATGAAGTTTAGTTCAAAATCTGAATGACATAAAATAGTATGAAGTTCTCACATAGGGCCAAAACTGTGCTACCAATGTCTTTGCATTCACTTTTTCGAGCGTTTTTTTTTTTTTTTGCTGCTTTTAAGATCCTTAGCTTTGAAATCAAAAATGTTAGAAAAAACCGCTATAAAACACTTGGTGCTAGTACAATAATTCATAGTCAATCGACAGTGTCCCAGTTGGAGTCTTACATATGGGCAAGTTGTCAATATTGAAGCCTGGTTGAAAGATGACAGTGAAGTTGCGTCATTGCTTAGATATTGAGACAATGAGTCTATTTGGTACAGGAGGCGATTTCAGCCAATGAATCTCAATTTCTATCTGGTATTGGTATTTTAAACAGTGGGTGCCTTACCTAAGTGGTTAGTGCGTTGGTGTCTTCAGACTTGTAGGCCGTGAGTTTGATTGCCGGCTGAAACGCAGCTTTAATGTCAACAAGATTTTTCTTTCGAACGGAAACTATCACCTCTCGGCAAGTAATGGGCAATTCTATCTGCAGAAGCAATTTGCCACGAAAAAGCTTCTAAAAGAGCTTTGTCACAAAACTCCAAAAAAGTGATGCCACTAGGATTTTGCTATTCGGAGCCAAAAAATATAAGTAGATCCCTTCTAAGACTGCCCAAAATTTAACAAGTTCAACAGTTCAAGAAAAAAGGGCAAAAGGACTCTTCGGAATTTATTTAATAATCTTAAACATTTATAGCGACATTGCCAACCAACTTAATCAATCTATCATCTCATGTGTATTTCAAGTACCGAATATACTTCAATAATTTGTAAATTCAATATTTATGTGCTATTTCCTTAATTTCAAAAAAAAAAAAAATTCTCAACAAAAGTAAAGATTTCAAGCGAAAAAACTAAAATATAAAGATTACAATGAATGCAAATGCATAAATATTTTGATTGACATGAATAAAAAAATATATTTTTGTTTGTTTGTTTTCGTTTGCTCATCTTTAGTAATGTCATTTTATAACACAACACCAATATATTCATATATATTAGAGCGGGTCGATTTTTCTTCTATAGACTTTGGTTTTTGATAAATATTTCCACTTTATCACCAGACACCAAATTCCTGAAATTACTGAAATACTAATTACTAATTTTACTACAGGTTCTGCAGGAAATAGGATGAGATCGCACAACATGTGATAGGAATTTGTTCCGCGCTGATGCGCAAGAGATGGAAACACCTGGGAGATTTCATCATCATACCTGAGGACGAACTTAGACTCTGTGAAGTAGGACCAATACTACAAATTCATCGAGGGAGTTGGGCCAAGAGACATACTCTAGGTCCTAGAAGAGGGCAGAATAGATCTTATAGGTCGCAACATTTCCCAACGACAATAATAATAATAATAGTAATAAAAATAATTGTATTACAATGATTTTATTTTATTTTGTGGCAATTTAATGTATTTGAAAAGAAATTATGCTTCAAGAGAAAAGACAACAATTTCAACAAAATCGCTGACTAAAACTCCACTTAAAATGCATACTTTCTTCTACTACAATTTCTTGTTGGATTTTATTGAGATTTATTTAAAAGTATTTTAAAAGAAATTAAAGCTTTAGATATAGAAAAAAATCAGTTCAATTAAAAATTCATACTCTCTTCACAAAAACTTCTTGAAAAACTCTAAATTACCAGATTTTCAC
The DNA here is from genome assembly GCA_963854835.1 of Megamerina dolium. Classification (NCBI taxonomy): domain Eukaryota; kingdom Metazoa; phylum Arthropoda; class Insecta; order Diptera; family Megamerinidae; genus Megamerina; species Megamerina dolium. The sequence goes on along the minus strand of OY978526.1, from coordinate 19,736,021 downwards.
CGAGAGAGAGAGAGAGAGAGTTAAAGAAATGCCACTTCACACATTACGACCCACTTTAATATATACACATCCTGTTGGTGGATAAGTCGCTCAGGTATTACGTGCTTAAGAAATGCGGTGGAATATGTCGATTACACCACATAATGCCCAAGAGTGTGATCAATTCAAAAAATCAGAGAAATATGTAAGAGATCAATATGAAAAATTTTGACAAGCTGAGAAATATTTGTTTTGGCACAACAAGAATACGTTTTCAAAAGTATTATTTTGATTTCTTCAATCAGACCAATTGTTATTATTATCATCATCATTAAAATAATATAGGAAAATCATAATGAAGAACCCAACCCCCCCACCAACCCAAATGGAGTCTCTAGAGACTTTCTCTATAGGTAATAATACAGTAGCACATTGAAAATGACCAGCGTAAAATATGTACCTACCTACCTATAATCTCATCGAAAAGGAAAATTTTTTTTGAAAATAATAAATATTCGATCAAATAAATGTTGGTCTCTTGGTAATTATGGAATGCATTTTTTTCAAAGTCATTCGTAGAATTATATTTTATATTTATTATAAGAGATTATAATAAATAATATAAAGCAGCAGCGTCAATTTTATACAAACATCATTAATCATAAAAAAATTGCACATTTCAAAAAAAAAAAAAAGAAAATGTCAATCTATACGTGCAACATACAGAGGCAGCTGGATCAGTTATTATTAATTATGATATTGTTGCTTCTACTATTTTTTTTTTGTTTTCATATTTATTTGTTCAAATAAAATATTAAAATATATAAATTTTCAGAATAGAAATTGCAAATCATGTTGATTACTTTTGTATCAATTACTATTACAATACATTGATATTTTGTTGCAGTCGGCCGTCGCCAATCAAGGAAGTATATATTGACTTTGTCGATAGGTGTAATTTTTCTGCTTTTGATCAATATTTACCGTTTTTACTACCAATTACAAGAGAAAATAACAAATATGAACAAATAAAAATGTATATAATATTTGATATTTGAACTTGGACAAGCAAGAAAAATATTTCATATATACAAGCATTTCGTTTATTATTTTTTATCAGAAAATTACTACTTAACATCGTTAAATAAACAATACGAAAATATGGTAAGGTATTTATGAAGAAGGAGTACTTAAAAAATTCATAAGAATTCATTGTGGGCGCATTGAAACTAAACGGTTTATACACGTACAGGTAACAACGTTGTCGTTGTCGTTGTCGTCGTCGTAGTCTTTACCATCACCACCACCACCATCAGCGACCATTGTTATTTTTATTGGTAAAGGGACAAGCAAGCAAGCAAGCAATCAAGCTAGCTAGCTGGCAAACAACCAAACAACACTTAAGCTGGGTCAAAATTAGAATAAACACAAGTTACATTCTTGGCCCGACAGTTCGACTGTGTGTCTTCTTGTCTGTCTGTCTGTCTGTATTCTTCAATGATGTATACAATATGTTTGTAGATAGGTATCTAGCAGTATGTTTTCTTTTATTTTCCATTTTTTTTTTTTCTTCAATACTGGTAGTACAATGTTTTCATGACCATTGGGGTTACACACAAAATGTTAAACCCATAAAAAAATAATATGTATAAGCACCTTTATTTGGACTAATAGTGGACGACTTTTTCGAGTATTTCTTAAACACCCTTAATTGTCGAGCAACTGTTCAACAACTTATCCAACAGAAAAGGCCTTAGTACATCTTAGGCATTTAAATCATGTTGTTTTTGGCCCGGCTAGCGATAATAATTTCCATGTGTTATTTTAGGTTTTATTTAGGTTTGATTGTCTGTTATAACATATATTTTTCTTTCGCCATTATTATTGTTTGTTATTATTAAAATATGTTCTTTTTTTATTTCATTTTTCTTCCCATTTTTTTTTTTGGTAACAGTTCAGAGCACATACGATACCTACAACGTTCCAATCATTGAAATTGTACAATTGTCTATATAAATATTATTCAATTTGTATTACACTTTTTTTTTGGTTGGTTATGCTATTGTACATGTCTTTTGTGTTCTTGTCATCAATAATTAAGGGCAGATATTTCATTTTATTAGGGTTCATATATGGATTGTAGAAGGTGTAGTTTTATAGTGGGTTAGGTTAAGTTGGGCAGGAAGTTATTTTAAAGGCATATGTTCGAAGAAATTGTTGACAAACAAAATTTCGATGACGGATTTTTAATTATTATAACCTTAAATAAATATTATTTGTGGTTATTGGTTAAGCAGAGGTCATCTTAGATAGGTCTTTTAGATGAGGTTATTATTATGTGATGTTGCACCGCAACCTATAAGATCTATTGTGCCCCCTTCGCAGAGTTAGATTGTGTCTCTTGGTCCTACTTCACAGAGTCTAAGTTCATCCTCGGGCATGATGAAATCTCCCAAGTATTTCCTTCTCTTGTGCATCAGTGCTGAACAAGTTCCTATCACATGTTGTGCAGTCTTGTTCTCTTGCCTGCAGAACCTGCAGAGAGCATCAGAGAAAATTCCCAGTTTTGTTAGGTGATAATTCAGCCTACAGTGCTCTGTTAATAATTGCGTAATGATTCGCAAGTTGTTCTTCGTTAGATTCATACAGTCCTCCTGTATGTCCCTAGCGCTAGTTTGGAGTGTGTTAGCCTCGATAAGTTTTCCCAGTATAAGCCCTTTTGTCTATCCTCTTCTTCCCAGATGAGACGGGAGATGTTACTCGATCCTAATCCACAGAATGGTTTAGGTCCTACAAATGGAGTTGATGTTCCTTTCCTGGCAAGCTTATCTGCCATTTCGTTACCATTGATCCCTACATGCCCCGGAACTCATAGAATCCACACCTGATTGAGTTGGCCCAGGATGTTCAGTTTTTCAATGCACTCCATCACTAGTTTTGATGAAACCTGGTGAGATTTGAATGCTTTGATAACTGCCTGGCTGTCACTCAGTATTGCTATTCTGCGGTTCCGGTAATTCCGTTTGAGATTACAGTGCGCACATCTATCTATTGGGTACACTTCCGCTTGAAAGATAAAGGTGTTCTTACCTAACGGTTCAGAGTATTTTTTCCCTGGTCCGAATATAGATGAGGTTAGGAAGAAAGATGATTTTGAGAGCCCATTTGTAGCAATTGCCACGACTTGATCAACATTAAGAATGTGTTTTAGCTGATTCGAAACTAGAACAAAGGGAATTTATCAATTCGGATACAAGTATTGGGCATTGTTTCAGCATATTTCCACAAAAGTTATTATTCATCTTCAAAGATTGCAATAAAATACCAAATAGGCGGAATTACAAATACAAGATATCTAAATACAAAAGAAACATATTTTTATGTCTGCTTTATGGTTTCTTTCTTTAGTTTGAAATTCATGGAAGCAGCAAAAGGAAGCCTTCTGTGCAAGAGAGTCGTGAGTGCCTGTGAGTTCAAGTAGCCACCATTACCAATTTAGTGTAAACCGAGATTTATTATTTAAGAAAATGGCTCCCTGCTGGAAAACAATTAATAGTCCTTCCGTTCTTGGCCAGGAAAAAATCGTCTGAAACAAAGTTTAGAAAAGGTGGATGTCACAAGGATTCTGTCTTTTGGAATCGGCGAATATAAGTAGACTGTTTCAAATGTTGTACTATCTGTGAAATGAAATCTGATGAAATCTTATGTAAAAAAGAGAACCATTTCTTATTTCCGATGGTGTTTGTTTTATGAAAAATGTTCCCACACAATTTTCTGCGGTCCGGAATCGGTTAATATTCCTAAATATTATGTGTATCCTTTCTAAGCCTGTCTGAATATAATACAACACACAATCGTTTGGTTCAAGTTCTTCGAATTAGTGGCAAATATCAACCACGTACGTATTATTTCTGGGAATATTTTCGAATAAAAACGGCCGATATTGCAGACAGGAGGATGAAACTGTGAAATACGTGTTGGGAACATACCCCGCACGCAAGAAAGAACAATTTCGTTGAATTTCTAATACCCGAAAATCTGTTGAAATGCAGTAAGGTAGGATCTATATTAAACTTCCTATTCGATGCTGGACTAGGAGACATACAACAGTCCAAGAAGGGAGCCCAATAGACCTATTAGGTCGCAGTTCATCAAACCCCTGTATTTTTAATAATAATACACGTATTATTCGGACTGCGAATGACTGTGCCCGCTCTTGACAGTATCGTCTTGTGATGAAGGAGAAACTGATATAAGTCGCCTTTGGAAAATACTCCACCAATAGCGACAATTCTTTGAAGTTGACATTTAACTCACATATAAGAACTGAATTTTGACAATGTCAGTTGAAGATGAATTTTTACGTGTTTTCTAACCTTTCTTGTTTTCAAAGCCAAGGAATTTAGAAGAAAAAAAAAATTGTAAACTCCCAGAAAGTTCTCTATGATTTGTGAGACGCTAACGTTGAACTTTAAATTGTAATATATCATTTGATCAGGCTATGGACAATGTTGAAGAGTGTGACCGCCGGAACAGCTAACGACGGTTTGTTCCATTTCAAATGGTTTTCGCGCTATTTAAACCGTGTATATACACACTTATAGTTGCTACGTTGGATTATGAAGAGCATTATATCGAGCATATGTTGAAAATAATGTGAAATATGGAAGGTGTTTCAAAGTCTGTGACTGTACTTGAATTACTTTTACAATCTGAGATTTGTAAATAACATAACATGGTGTAAAAATTAATTAAAATTCAAATTCAGCGGCTACGCTGGCTAGGTCATGTCGAGCAAATGGTAGAACACGCTCCGGCTAAGAAGGTGTTATATACGGAACCCCCTGGTGGACGACGCAGAAGAGTAAGACCTAACCTCCTGTGGAAAGATCAAGTACTGGAGAACTTGTCAGCGCTTGGAATTATTAACTGGCGCCAACTAGTGAAGGAGAGAGCTGGCTGGCGAAGCTTGCTAGATTCGACGTAAATTGATTTTCGGTTGTAATGGCCATAGAAGTAAGTAAGTAAAAAAGAATATATTTAAAAAAAAAATCGTATTTGTAGACCTTGGTCAGTGGATATAATTAAAAATAAATAAATAGGCCCCGAAGAGCCCCTTTTGACCGAGTTTTTCTTCCAGTACTGTTGTGCATGTTAAATTTTTGACAATATTAGAAGGGACCCACTTATATTAGCCGGTTCCGAACGACAGAACCCTTGTAACATCACATTTTCTGAGCTTTGTTACAGAGCTCTTACATGGAGAATTGTTACTACTGCCGGAAGAATTGTCAATTGCTTGTTGACAGCTGGGTACCGTTCGAAAGAAAAATCTTTTCAATATTAAGGATGTGCTTCAGCTGGGGATTGAAACCACGACCTACATATCAGAATCAGAAGGAAAAAAATGCTATTGTCACGAGTCTGGGTCGAGTCGACTATCGAATCCGCAGATAGCACAGAATATAACGTGCGACGGCTACGGCTAAATTCATGACCAGTGAAATATTTATTGTAGAGAAATTAGACACTATTTAAAGACTGGTTGCATAACTATTGTGTCAATTCACTCTGTATAGAAGGACTTCAACTTTATTTCAACTTTTGTCCAAAAAATTGCCTTTTCCCCCTTAACGCAAATCTCGGTAAGTCAATTTCTTCTATTCATATTATATTGCGGTTACTCTACTTTGGGTAATGGGTGATATCTAACTGCAAGAAGAGCTCGATAGATCATAAAATTTTACAGTGGGCTCTAAAATTTTCAACACCGTCGGAAGGAAGCAATAAAAATATTTGTGTTGATATACTATCTATAGTAATGGGAAAATCAATAGTAGTTAAAATTAAGTATATATTAAAAAAAAAAAAATAATAATTTTATACACACCTTAAGCAATTTGAATATTAAACGAAAGACGATTTATTCCACAATAGAGGATTGACTATAAAACTATTATTTATAATAAATGGCTCCACCAAATGATTATGTAATAAATAATTCACATACACTAAACATAAATACATTGGCTTTTTCGATGATGTACCTACAATTAGTTACACAGTTTTATCAAGTTTTGCAAAGTAATTTGGTCAATTTTGGTTAATTTATATTATTGTAATTGCACATTAAACACAAACACAATCAAAGAAGTTTTTAGGTCATTTATATATAATTTGTTGATTGAATTTCTTTCAATAAATTTCGTATACCTTTTCATCAAGTTGAAAAAAATTTGTAAAAATGCCACAAATTGAAGGCTTTCACTTTTCACATGAATTTATTCACATTGAGTTTTGTGCAATTTGGTTGTAAATTCACACAAATTTTATTATTGTTAATACTTTATTGCTGTTTTATAATCAATTATGAGATATGAATTGAATACCCTCCTTATGTATGATATGACGTCGATGATGATGATAATGATGACGATGACAATGATGACTATGATAATTGTTGTACAGGTAATGATGACGACGATGATGTTAATGATGACAACAATGACAACAATGATTGTTCAATATTATTATTTAAACAAGTTCACTTGCCGATTGTGAATGAATTTTTAAGAAAGAAATTCAAAGATTCAACACTGTTCAACACAATATAATCATTCACATTGGATAATATTCATATTATTTTCATTTAACCGTTATTCAATACACACTTAGTCAAAAGTCCTAAATCAAATGTCCTTTGAAGGTTGTAACCAACAGGCAAAATGCCTAAAGAAGCTTCGATTTTTTTATGCTTTCTTTTCTATATTCTTTTGATTTGTGTTAGATTAAGGTTTGAGAGTTGAGTAAAACGCCCACACATTTCTGAATACTACTACTACTCCTCTTCGGATGATTGTTGTTTTTTTAGCACATAGTAGTAGGTGCAATGTGAATTGCGCAAAACACAAAGTTTGCATCGAAATGAAAACAAAATTCGAATTTATGTACAAACGATATACATAAAACACCCGTAAAACGCGTCTACTGGCAACCAACTTGTATTCAAGTATAAAAATTTCAATTTGATTCTAAATCATTGGCTCACAAATGGTGGCTATGAAATGGCGTCGCCGTCGTCGTCGTCGTCGTCGTCATCGCACAAACAAACATGTTTCAAACTTCGAATTCGAGTTAAGCTATGAGGAGTTGATCCGAAACAATCGTGTGTGTGTGTGTGTGTGTGTGTGTGCGAGTGTGAATATATTCGAGCGAGCATTTGTATGCTTGCTGTACTCTACCAACTCAATGTGTAGTGTTGTTGTTGGCGTTATATGCACAGGCGCAAAGACAGGGTATGAATTAGAGGCGGAGCTTCATTGTGGTTCCAGTTAGTTGATTGTCGATTTAGATGTACTGGTCTTTGTTTTTTTTTGTTTGATTCATTGTTGTTGTTGCTCTACGTGATATTCGTTGTAAGTAATTTTCAATATGGACGCTGTGCTGTGACGCTAGGTAGTGAGTTGGAGAACAGGTTTATTCTTTTTTGTAAGAGATTTCTTTTTTACTTTTTTTTTTTTTTTGTATTTCACATCAAATTTGTATATTTTCTAGAATTTCGCTTCTTTCTCTATTTAAATTTCAGATATAATTTGATTTTATATTTACTAAATGTAGTTTATCTAATTTATTACTATTATTCGTTGTTTTTTTTTTGTGAATTTTAGATGAAATGGGAAATTACTTTACAAAATTAAAAAATATTGCATAATTTGCACAACTGAAGTTGAATTTCTTTAAAGAAACAAAAAAAAAAAAACAAATTTAATTAAAATTAAAAAATTAAAAAAAAAAAATTAAAAAAATATCAAACAAAACTATATCCCATCATCCATTATGTCATTTTATATATTTTACAATTATTTCTAAACATTTTATAAACTAATAAATGCCTTTCACTATTTAAATAACTACAAATTTATTTACAAAACAATCTAAAATCAGCTAATAATCACACAATCACAAACAAAAGGCTTTTTTTTTTTACATATTTAATATGCTAATTTAAGCCAATTTCATGTACAAAAAAAAATAATCATATTCATTTCAACTCTATTTAAAATTTTTGAAATTTAATTGTTGCTAGCATTATTTTTTTTTTGTTTTTCTTTTTTTTTTTTTGAAAGTAATAATGATGAAGTTCTTGACCTAAAGAGTGCTTTGCTAGCTAACTGAATGACTGTTATATATAAATATATAACATTTTTCACAAACTCCCGTCTATGTCTGTCTGACTGCCAATGTGTCTGTATTTAATTCTACCTATTCACTGTATGATGATGCTTGCGCTTTTTACCACCAATTCGTGCAATTCATACTTATTAGTAAACTAAAAACACACACACACATACACAGACACAGACGCGCGTACTCCTAACTGACAATACAACAAGTGAATTTCAATATTCATAAAAATTCATTTTCATTCATATTCATTCATTAAAATTAGACTATGTACATTTTGGGTACGTACTTCAATAATGACGAGACCATAATGACGATAACAAACAGCAAAAATTGAAATTTTTAGTGTGTTAAAGCAAAAACAAAAACAAAACATCAACCTACTGACCATCCAATTGACCAAACGTCATTTGTCCAATCAATGTCGTCAGTTTAACGCGTAAAGAAAATTTTGTATACAAATTTATGTCAAATGTGATTTTACGCAATCTCATTGTTTACAAGATGTAGATTTATCATAAAAAAAAAAAGATCATGTTATCATCTGTCAGAATCATCTTTATTGATATTTTGAATTTTCATGTTCATATTCAAACAGTGCTAAAGAAGGATGAGAGTGGCAAAAGAATATTGCACTGATGCACTAATGTACCTTCTTATAGCCAATATATGAATACTTAACTCACATGGGCTATGGGCATTTCCAAGAAAAGGATAAATAAAAGTAGACAATTAAAAAAAAAAAATTGAAAATGCCCAATATCCTTACAACTGCTCAGAAATCGCCACTAGCGCGATGAAATGTATGATCGAATTCCATGAACTTTTCCGGCCAACATTTCCTCCAAAAATATGCTCACTCATTAAGAGGACTCCCATACAAAATGAACGTAAAATAACCGACTAATAACCCCATTGCTGGCTAGGAATCTCCACTAGAGCGTTGAAATGTATGATTGATCTCCAGTAAATTTTTCTTGCCAATATTTCCTCCAAACATACTTACTCCCTATCTTCACCGTTTAAGGAGGCTCCCATACAAAGACACCTGAACATCAACAAATAACCTCATATTTGGTCACGAATCGTCATTTGAGTTATGTAATGTATTTCCGACTCCAATTAATTTTTCTCTCCCAACATTTTCTCCAAACATACTTACTCCCAATCTTCACCGTTTAAGGAGGCTCCCATACAAAGTCACATGAAAATCGACAAATAACTTCATATTTGCCCACGCATCGCCCTTAGAGTGATGTAATGTATGACCGACCCCAATTAATTTTTCTCTTCCAACATTTCCTCCCAACATACATACTCTATATCTTCATCCCTTAAATGGGCTCCCATACAAAAATGCTTCAAAATCTACAAATAACACCATAGCTGTAGAAAAACCGCCACTAGACCCATGACATGTATGACCGACTCTAATTCATTTTTCTCTCTCAACATTTTCTCCAAATATACTTACTCCATATTTTCATCTTTTAAAGAGGCTCCTATACAAAAATATCTGAAAATTGATAAATAACGCCGTAGCTACATAGGAATCGCCAGTAGAACGATGAAATCTATGACTGACACCAATTACTTTTTCCTCCTCAACATTTCCTCCAAACATAATTGTTTGCTATTTTTACCCCTTAAGGGTGCTCCCATACAAAAATACTTGAAAATCTACAAATAACACCACAGCAGTGGAAAAAACGTCACTAGAGCTATGACATGTATGACCGACCCCAATTAATTTTTCTCTTCGAACATTTCCTCCCAACATACATACTCCATATCTGCACACGTTAAGTGGACTCCCATACAAAAATACTTGAAATTCTACAAATAACACCATAGCTGTAGAAAAACCGTCACTAGACCCATGACATGTATGACCGACTCTAATTAATTTTTCTCTCTCAACATTTCCTCCAAACATTCTTACTCCATATTTTCATCGTTTAAGGAGGCTCTCATACAAAAACATCTGAAAATTGACAAATAACGCCGTAGCTACACAGGAATCGTCAGTAGAATGATGAAATCTATGACCGACCCCAATTATTTTTTCTTCTTCAACATTTCCTCCAAACATGTTTGCTATCTTTACCCCTTAAGGGTGCTCCCATACAAAATGCATTTAAAATCACCTGAAAATCGACAAATAACCATATAGCTGCTGAGGAATCGCCACTAGAGTGGTGGAATATATGACCGACCCTCAATAATTTTTCATCGCCAACATTTTCTTCGAACATACATAGCCCTTATTCCTTCTTCTTAAAAGCGATCCCCTACAAAATTCATATTTTGACTTTATAATAGTATGTAAAAATGAAAAAGTAGGAGGGTCTACAAATGGAATTTATATTTACTTCATTTTTTTTGCAAATGTTATGCTTTTTGCAGAGTTAATTTCTCAAAGTTTTACACATTTGTGGCACATCATACCATTTGTCGCGTTCTCAACCCAGGAAGGTCCCATATATACCGATGTGATTGTATGTAAAGTAATTGTGTACAATAAACTACCAATTCGAGCAACAAATACACAAACAAATGTATGTAGAATCTTGCAAATAAACAAAAAAATGCTACAATTTTGTAAGCCATTCATCTCTAAGCACAACTCTTATTCAGAAATTGAACGAAACGGGCACAACGACCACGACGAATGCTTGCATATTCTATGACACGCAACTGAGCATAGCAGACAATAAAAACAAAAACATTACAATAATAACTATTCAATTCATTATAAACTTTTTGCTTGACAAAGTTGTTATACAGCAAACTTTCAAGCAATGACTTACATGCATTATAATCATAATTACGAACGTCAAGATTATTATAATCATATTGTACCTAACATTTGCAAAAAAAAAAAAGCCAAAACAAAAATGGACCAAATTTCTTAAGAATTCCGCTAACTGATCGCCATTTTTATTTATTTTTCAACAAACCATATAATAACCATAATAATATTTAGTGTTGCCAATCATTTTTCTCTTTCACCGGAAATTGTAAATACGTGGCGGCATTGTTGTAACAGTAATTGAAATTTTGCTTTTTATTTCAGTTGTTCTTATTATTATTATTATTCTTGTTGTTGTTGTTGTTGTTATTGTAATTGTTAATTTCAATAATGGCTGCCGTAAATAATATACAGAGCAAAAGAGCAGCAGTAGCAACAACGACGATCACAACTAATTGAGTTGTAATTATTATGTCGCCGCGCTACACTTCAAATACTTTTCAATTTTAAGTACTCGTCGTCGTACATATGAATTTTTAAACCATTTTTTTTTGTTTATAGTGGGAAGAAAATAGTGTCGATTGGTGGAATTAAAAATGGTTGTATACCATATGATGATAATGACGATGACGATGACTATGACAATGACGGTGATGATGATGATAATGATGATAATGCTAATTGCATGGAGGTATGTACCAAATTGTGTATGTGAATGTATTGTAAATTGGCTTATTCTGTTGAATATCATATTTAGTGTTCATTTTTTATTTTTTATTTATTTCGGTAGCTCATACATTAAGTATTAGGCATTTGTTACTATCAAATTGAGTTAATTTAAATTAATTTCATTCGAAAATATAATAGAAATATATGTAGTAGTACCCACCTGTCGGCAAGTAATTGGCATTTTTTCTAGCAGTAACAATTTGCAAAAAAATTCTTCTGAAGAGAGCTCTGTGACAAAACTAAGTTAAAGTGATGTCACAAGGGTTCTACCGTTTTGGCAACACTGTTTTTGACAGCTCAACTCTTATCGTGTAACATGTTACTGTCAAACATGTTCAGTTTGGTCTATAATTTAACCATGAATCGACTTACAAACGAACAATGCTTGCTGATTATTGAATTTTATTATCAAGATTTATTCTCAGTTAAGGAAGTGCAGCGTGCACTTTCTTGTATTCAGCGAGAAGCTCATTTCTGGTTGAATGGATACGTGAACAATCAAAATTGCCGTATTTGTTGTGAAGAACTGCCAATGCATCCCGAAAAATGTACTGTTTGGTGTGGATTATGGGCAGGTGGCATCATTGGAACGTAATTTTTCAAAGACTACGAAGGCATGAACGTTACTGTGAATGGCGAGCGCTACCGTGTGATGATTACAAACTTTTTTTTGCCCAAAATGGAAGAGCTGGTTTGGGCTGACATGTGGTTTCAACAAGACGATGCCACATGCCACACAGCACGCGAAACAATAGCCCAATTGAGAGGCGAGTTCGGTGAACAGTTTATTGCACGTTTGGTGCCGGTCAACTGGCTGCCTAGAACGTGCGATTTAACGCCTTTAGACTATTTTTTGTGAGGCTATGTTAAGGCTATGTTATGTCTATAGCGACAAGCCCGCAACGGTTGACGCACTGGAAGCCAATATTGAAGAATTTATTCGTGAGATACCGGCCGATATGTTGAAGAGAGCATGCCAAAATTGGACCCAGCGTATGAACCATTTGAGGCGCAGCTGCGGTCAACTTGACACCATCTTTAAACATTGAATTATATAGATCGTTCTAAATAAATAAGGATTTCCTACATTTCTCTAAATTTTATGGGTTTTTTTTTTTAATCAAATCAGAAGGCTCTTAAAAAATCACCCTGTATAAGTATCTTAGGCTCCTTGTAATGCTGTCCAAATTTAACAAACACAATAGAATAGAAGCTCGGTGGTATCACAATGGGCCTTTCTGGCCTAAGTGTGTCCATTTAGAGAGAGAGGGCAGTCACAATAACCTAACCTAACCATTTGTTACAGTATTGGACAATACTAAAGCATTCATTTCTTAAACGAGTTTGCTTTATATCATACTTTAAAATAAATCAACAAAAATTGATAATTTTAATTAAATCTATCCCACAATAATTCACTCATTTATGTGCATAAGTGTAAAAAAAGTGAATAAATTTCATTTAAAAAGCACGACAGATTAATCAATAATCGAACTTTGATCAATAAATAATATTTTGAATGGTAGGTGAGAACACAACAGAGTTGACGTGGCATCATATCATATCATATATGAATATGGTAGGTACATGCATATGTGCAATAAGCCTCATTGTAAACGATACTATTTTGAGCACTTTGGTTAAAAAAAAAAAAACACAAGGAAGGCATACCTACACTACTATAGTGTTGCACATTATGTTTTGAATAATTGTTGTTGTGGGTTGGCTTGTATGTACTATATCACAAAGCCATAATATTGAAATGAATTAAAATTGTGGTGTAATGGTGACCATGTGAAATTTTAAATATTTAACAACAGTAAAAAAATACAAATAAACCCTCAGACTTAGTGTAGTGGTGTTCTAATAATACTAGCCATGTAAGCCATGTCATCTATCTGATCAGACAGTTACAACGTCTGGGTGGATGAATGCAAAGTTTGACCTGCCGTTTGAACTTATCATTATTAAAGCACTAAAGACCACCAAATGTAAAAATCAAGTGGTTTTATATGGTTTTCTTATTAGTATTATTTAATATTACATGTTTTTCCCAATAAGTTACATTGTCTTGTGCCATTTTGTTTATGAAATTTTCAATTGGAAATTGGATGCATTGCAAAATGTCTATACGTAAGGCTGTCAAAACAAATTAGAATTTAAATATAGTCAAATATATATAATTTTGATAACAAATCATGCTTTAACTCGTTTTAGACATGTTTGCCATGGTCTGTCAGACCAACTATTCGCATGATAATAATCATAATTACAAAGCGATCGAGCTGAAAATTGGTACATAATATTATTTTCACCAATGAACCGCAGAGTTTATAAATCGGCGAAATTGAATGAAAACCACGCCTACATCCCATAGAAAAGTATGTTGTTTAGTGTGTATTTTCACAATTTTCGAGCGAAATTCGATGGCTACAGAATTAAAATTTGGTATGTAAAGTTAATTTTGTGGCAAAATTGTTTTATTAGAAAATGGGCGTAATCGGATGAAAGCCAAACCTAACTCCCATACAAAAGTATGTTGTCGAATGTGTGTTTTTGACAATTTTCGGTCGAAAATATAAAGCTATCAAACTAAAACTAGGTGTGTAAAGTTATTCCTACTATAAAATCGATATATTGGAAAATAGGCGTAATGGGATGGAAACCAAACCCACCTCCCATACCATAGTGTGTTGTTGAAGGTATGTTTTCAAACTTTTTGCTCGAAAATACAAAGCTATCAAACTACAATTAGGTATGTAAAGTTCTTCTTAATATAAAATTGATATATTAGAAAATGGCCGCAATAGGATGAAAACCAAACCTACCTCCCATAGAAAAGTATGTTGTTAAAAGTGTATTTTGACACTTTGCGCTCGAAAATATAAAGCTATCAAGCTAAAACTAGGTGTGTAAAGTTATTCTTACTATAAAATCGATATATTGGAAAATGGGCGTAATCGGATGAATACCAAACCTACCTCCCATACAAAAGTATGTTGTTGAATGTGTGTTTTTGACAATTTTCGGTCGAAAATATAAAGCTACCAAACTTAAACTATGTGTGCATAATTATTCTTAAATTAAAATTTATATATTATAAAATGAGCGCAATCGGATGAAAACCAAACCTACCTCCCATACAAAAGTATGTTGTTGAATGTGTGTTTTGGACACTTTTCGGTCGAGAATATAATGTTATCAAGCTGAAAATTGATATTTATAATTATTTTCACTAATTAAGAAACTTAAATTAAAAATCGCCTCAATCGGACAAAAACTACTCCTACCTCCCATACAAACTTATGTTTCCGTATGTTTGTTTTTATACATTGCACCGGAAAATACAAAGTTAACAAACTGAAACTTGATACATACGATTAGATTTGGTAATTGACTGAACTAGTACGAAAATAAACACAATTGGATGAAAACTACACCTAGCTCTCATACAAAAGTATGTCCTCGACGTGAGAATATATTTGAAAATGGAATTTCTCGTATGCAAATTCAGTAAAAATCTTCCGGTCAATTTGTACACATTTTATTGTAGTCAAATAAACAACACAAGACAATAAAAAGACCGATAAAAAGCTGAAAAAGCATAAAAATTTCATCTGAGATTAGTTTGACTAGAAATTGTATCCTGTATATTGATACACTAAGTGGTCATATATCTATATTTTCTATGTTATACATATGAATACATATTTTCCACAAAATATATAAATTATAATAAAACAACAATAGAAAATCACAAAAAAAAAAAATTAAAATTATCTGAATATAATCAGATTTATTTGAATGCGCGCACAGCGGTTGACTTGCTACTCATGGAAATAAAAAAACAACAAGATTTGTATTTTGTGAAATTAAACAAACCGCGTATTGATTACAAGTGAACACAATCAATGTACCGATCAATCGAACCTGTTCACATGTACATACATATGTTATGTAGGTACATATGGTAACAGTGTTTGTTGTTGTATTTTATTTAGGTATTATTTTGAAATCGTGTGAGAATTGTATAAAAAAAATATGTATATTTTATTTTAGAAAAAAAAAAACAAATATATATAATCAAAAATCAAAAATTGCATGTCATTCCAAAGGCGTTAGTATAGCTGATGAAGCACAACATTATATATCAGGTCAGTCCATAAGTTCGTGCGTTATTTTTTCAATAGTTTCACAGTAGGCACTTTTTGCGAACAAAAAATGATTTGTGGGAAATAAAGCAACTATTTTTATTTTCTCTGATGTATTGTGCATTCAACAAGTGATTTTAATCGCGAATAGAAGTATGGGTTGTTATGCATAGAGGCATATTTTGTATTTTTTTTATAAAAGTGGAAAAAATGCAACAACTACTGCTGCAAAAATAAACGCAACTCATGGAGAGAATACAGTGAGTGTAAGGACTGCGCAAAAATGGTTTTCCAAATTCCGAAATGGTGATTGTGACGTTGAAGATGCCCCACGCTCTGGTCGTCCTGAGGTCTTTAACTGCGACGCCTTGCTGGAACTTGTGGAAGCTGAGCCAAGTTTGACAGTCGATATGATGGCTGGAAGGTTAAATTCATCAGATGGAACAGTTTACAGGCACCTGGTTCAAGTAAGCAAGGTTCCAAAAATGGGTTCCGCATAAAATTATCGTCACAAACTTTCAGCAGAGAGTGAATTTGTGTTCTCAGCTTGAAAATGAGTTTTTTGAACCGTATTGTTGCTGGGTGCCGTAGCTCAGTGGTTAGTGTGTTGTCCTTCTGATCTGTAGGTCGTGGTTCAATCCCCGGTTGATGCATAACAAATTTAATATCGAAAAGATTTTTCTTTCGAACGGTACCCACTTGTCGGTAAGCAATTGGCAATTCTTCCGACAGTTACAACTTGCCATGAAAAAAAGCTTCTAAAAGAACTCTGTGACAAAGCTCAGAAAAAGTGACGTCACAAGGGTTCTGCCGTTCGGAATCGGCTAAAATAAGTAGGTCCCTTCTAATACTGTCCAAAATTTATCACGCACAACAGTAATGGAAGAGAAGCTCGGCCAATGAGCCCTTCGGGGTTTTAAGTGGCACATATTTATTTATTTTTTTTATTGTTGCTGGGAACGGAAAATGGGTCCTTTACAGTAATCCTGTTCGCAAACGCCAGGGGTTAGATATAGATGAAACATCAGAACCAAAACCCAGAGATGGCCTCCTGTTGGTGGGATATGACCGGTATCATTTATTTTGATCTACTCGAACCAAACCAGACGATCACAGCTGATTATTATTGTCATCAACTATCCAAACTAAATGAAGCTCGTGAAAAAAATCGACCATCTTTAGTCCAGAGACGCAAAGTTTTGTTTCACCACGACAACGCTAGACCGCATACCGCTGAAGACAGACCTTAGGCAAGCTGAACGAGCTCGGATGGAAGCTAATGCTGCAGCCACCATACTCTACGGATATTGCACCTTGTGATTATTACCTTTTCTGCGGACTTTAGTCCCATTTAAGTAAGAAGAACTACCTCAACCTCAAAAGAAGCTATAAAATGGGATATCGACGCGTATATTGGCTCCAAGGACAAACAATTTTTTGCACAGGGAATTCAAAATTTGCCTAAACGTTGGAAAGACATTGTAAATAATGCAGGAAAATATATTATTAATTAATAAATACTGAAAACTTCTTTATTTATTTATTTTAAAACCATCTAAGAAAAACGCACGAACTTATGGACTTACCTGATACATACAATATATAGTATATAACAAACAACAACAACAACAAATAAATATAAAAATATAGGTAGTAGTTTCTAATACACAGTAGTATGAATATCTATAGAATCAGACAACAATGAGTAGTAATAAGGGTATTCACCGATATACATACTTCAATTGTCATTTTCAGAGGAATTTTTACATCAATAAATTCATCAATATTTATTATAAAAAAAAATTATTATGATGATTACTGCAAGCTTCATTAATATTGAAAATAATTTGATTAAAGCAACAAGTGTGAATTAAATAGAGTTATAAATGGCTATAAGTAAAATAAAAGGGTTTTATATGACAATCATCTAAGAATTGTCGATAAAATTAATATTTAGAATATCTAAAATATATATTTTCACATTGCAACGTCTATACTCATGTACATTGTAATACAATTACAAATGAAAGAAAGATTAGACTAAAACACATAAGACAATCGTATAAACGTATGACGAAAAGGGGGAAAAAAAATACAAAATCATTCTACAAATTTAGTAAATACAATAATTCAATAGAAATAACTAATGAAGTCTTTGAAATCGACAATATTCAATTGGTACATGGAATTTTCAAAACAACTTAATTTTTATTTCTTTATAAAGTTGACAATACTGAAATCGATCTATCCATGTACTCGGTAGTTCGTTCAAATGAAGAAGAAATAATACAAATATAATAATTTAGAACAATAAGTTCAGTAAAGGTGTGAAAAACAAAAAAATGCAGATGCAGTCATTCCAATTTATGATGAAAAAAATTAATGATTTCTTTAATAATTTTTCCAATTAACAATTGTTGTAGAGGTATAACCTTTTTGGGATATTTCGAAAATTAAAGATTCAAAAATGACTTTCATTTATTGGTCGGTCGACTATTTAGACGATGAACCGAACTATATAAAAAAAAAAAAAAAATTCCAAAAAAATACTCATACGCTCTATGAATATAAAGGTAATTCGAATATCCATTGGGAATTTAGTTACGCGTTGCATCTCTTATGGAATCGTCGTAAAGGCAATAAATGAGAGTAGAAAAAAAAAACAAAAACAATTATAAATATGAAAATGGTTGCGTGTAAGAATGTTAATCTCATAGTTTTAATGCCATCAATAGAATTCTAATAAAATGCAGTCTATCGGTCGATATGCAGGCAGGCATGCAACCAATACACATTCAATATAGAACAATAGAAACCATATAAAATTAAAGCATCTTTCACACAATTGCTGGTGACCAGCATGTGTTTTCATTAAAATCCAACATGACCAGCGGAGAAGCACGCTCAAATTAATTCTTAGATTTAATTATAAACAAAATGGCGTTAATATCGAGAAAAATCACATTGTATTACTGCTAGTCGTTGTTCTTTTTTGATATAGAATTTCTTATTGAATACTCAACTATGGATGAATATTAAGATGCCTCACCAAAAAAAAAAAAAAAAAAAGTTTTTACGAATGAAACATCAATTTTGCTTTATTTTACAATGATTGATTTATATTTTATTTGATTATGAAAATATTTCAACTCAATAAATAGGCTAAATCGTTTTGAAAAATAATCTTAAAAAACGAATTTTCATTATTTCAAGTCTGCCGACAGACGTTCTGAGACCATTTACTGAACAAAAATTTGAAACTAACTTTTCTCTCATAGAAAACTCGATTTTTAGAAGCTTTTTTTTTTTTTGAAAAACGATAAATCTCATAAATGAGGTAAAATAATGTATGAAGCTTGAGGCAGTCTAATGTAATATATATGTATATATAGGTGTATAAGTATATACGCTAGATTAATATAAGGAGACTTATATATAGATAAAGTGGATACACTGCACAAAAAATTATTACATGACTTTTAAATTATAGCATGATTAATTTGGTAGTTCAAAAATACAACCCTGACATTACATAACTGTCAAAAATGTATAAAAGTTAACTGAAGCGACATTTGTTAGACGGATCGGATCGTTTAATAACCGCTGGTCGAGTTAGAGCTCTCGAAACTTTTGTGATATATTTTTTGTACATTTTCTTTGGCGACGGGGAAGTTAAGTTCTACCTTGATGGACACGTAAATAAGCAAAATTTCGTATCTGTGGAAGTGAAAAACTTAAAGTGTATCAGGAAAGGCCAAAGTATCCTGTAAAAATAATTGTCTGGTTGGCATTTTTATCTGACGGCGTCAGTCATATTTTTTTTTCGAGAATAATGATAGAGCTACAGTTAATGCTAATTCTTAGCGTAGTTGAGGTATGAAATCAACTTTTTGCGGCCTAAAATTAAAAGATATTCTGGGTCTATTGGAAGAAAAGTTCCCGGGATTTGTTATTTTAAGATCTGACAATGATAATTGGCCTTCAATACCGTGCGGTTTTAGAATATTCGTTTTTTTTTTTGTGGTCCAACGCATATCTATGTACTCTAAGCTCTTACTTTTGAACTTTTAAAAGCCAATATTCCTAAAGTTATGATCTGTCATGGTTAGTAATCGATATATAACAAAAAGTAATTCCAAATTACTTCGAAAGTTTCGTGTCATGCAGAGAGTCTCGTGAATAACTATTAAATAACTATTGTAGTATCAATAAGTTCGCTGAGCTTCATCTCAAAAGTACACTAGAACTTGGACGCCATTTCAGTATTCCAACTTTCACTCAAATTATCATTTCGATCTGTCAATTCATCATTCTTTGTTTGCAAACCATTTTCAGTGTGAACATTGTTTTGAAGGAAGCCTTGGGTGTCAAAAAGCAGTGTGCATAATGGGCGCCTTTTTTGCTAGCAAAAAGAAGAGAGATCCATCCTCAGCAACATTTGGAGAATTTTAGAAAGGATAAAAATTATTTTGTGCATTTTTTCATAGCTGCATTTGAGACTAGGGTCCATCAACATGAAACTAAATCAAACTAAGAGGCTAAGAAGTGGTGTGAGCCCAAGATCTGCAGCTCCAAAGCGAGTTGGAGTCCAGGAATCATCGAAGAAGGTGTCAGGTCAGTCTTTTTGGGACGCATAATTAATTTTGTTGCTGGATTATCTTCAAATTGGTAAAAAAAAATAAATTCAAATTATTATTGTGAGCTTTTGGAGCAATTGTATGCAAAAATTGGTGAAAAATACGATGTTTAGAGAAGAAAAAATGAATTTTTCAACAAGACAAAGCATCAGCTCACTAGGCCTAAAAATCCTTCCCTAAAATTAGTGAATTAAAGTGAACTATTGCAATATTTAGCTTATTTGTTAGGTTTAGCTCCTTCGGACACTTGGCTCTTTTCACATTGCAAAAAATTATCCATGAACTGACTTTAATAAATCAAAAACTGGAATTTATTTAGAAAATAAAAGACGTTATCATATCTACAACGCAGAAAACTTGGAATTTGAAGTCGGTTTTTGAAAAACAGCTTCAAACTATTGACTTCTGCAGCAACATGCCCTTTGTAAGTCTTTCTATAGTAGAAATTATTGATGTAGACGCTTCTGTAGAACTTCAATTTTAGACAATTTTGCTTAACATAAGTTAAAAGTATAAAATATCATATAAAGTTCAATTTTCGCAGTGTCAGTATCAATAAGCTAATCTCAATTGCATCCCAGCAATTGCTATATATATATTAAATGTTGGGTGGGTTCTTCTCATTTTCAGTATACATTACATTATAAATACACAGAAATATGTATGCAATGCACTTAAGCATAGTGGACTTGTATGGGAGAAATGGTACGTCGTAGTTAATACGCACATAAAAACTAGAACGTTTATATATGACCCAGAATATTCGAATAAATTGTATGTAATCTATATACTTCGGTATTTAAGGATATACAAACGATTATATATACCTACTTGTGTACATATACATATGTGTATACTAAAGTGAAAGAAGTGGCAGTTGTATAATAAAGCCTACATGCATTACGTTGAATGTCAGAAGCATTTCACTACATGAGGGTAAGTTATAAGGCGTCATTCCATTCCAGCTATTACCGAGCTGGCTAACTAAATAACCCGTATATATTATATACACTTATGTATGTACATATCTATATATACATTGATGTATGTATGTATGTATGTATGCATGTGTTCAACCATTCGTGCATAGGCCAAAGTTGAGGGGCATTTTTGGCAAATCATGTTTCGATCATTTCTCAAAAATGACGACGGCATCGCTCTGCTGTATGTTGTTACTGCTGCTGCTGCTGCTACTTCTGCTGTTGTTGTTGCTACTAAGCAAATATGTATTATATTATACATGCAACAACAACAACAACAACAAAATATAAGATTATAATAAGAAATTGTATATGCACAGCAAAAGCCTAGGGTGGTGGTGATGGTGATGGTGTGATGTATGCGCACAGCTTCTGATAAAAGTTTGCCCCATTATTCGTGTGCGTGTCAAACTTTTAATAAAGCCAGTAAAAAATGAAATACATAAAGGCAGTAGTCAGGCAAAATGCGGGCGGATAAAAGTGCTTGCCACAGACACACCCGCTTAAGTTGCTATCGTTGCACGAACATATACTCGTACGTATACAATACATTCAACGTACGATATTAAAACATGGCGTTTAATGGGAAATTTCAAGTCTATGAACGAATAAACAGTTGTGCTACAGTTGTGGCCACGAATTTAGAACACATAATAATAATTAGATTAATTTTTACTTTCTTTTTAGATTTAGGCATAATAGTGAACACATTAACTGACTAAAGTGACTTTTTCTTGTTTTAGGTTAGTTCCAAGATCAAAATTTTAAGATAAAATATATAACACAGAGGGTACAAAAAATTTAATGAAGGTACCAAAGGCACCTTCTTTCAACGAGCACCTTCCATTAAGACAAAGAAGAATCAATGTTTTCAACTGGCCAGCGCAATCATCTGATGTCAATGTGAAGATTTGTGGAAAAACGATACACTGAAGTTATAAACTATTTAACCACAATCTACAAGTCTCTCATCATGCCTGTCCTTATATATGGCGCCGAAGCTTGGACAATTTCCACTACAGATGCGAGAATGCTCAGAGTTTTCGAGAGAAAAGTCCTACGCCAGATCTTTGGACCTATTTGCGTTGGTGGCGAGTACCGAATAAGGTATAACCATGAGCTGTATGAGCTGTATGCCGACACCGACATAGTAAAGCACATTAAAATTCAACGGCTGCGATGGCTAGGTCATGTCGAGCGAATGGAAGAACACACTCCGGTTGAGGAGGTGTTATATTCTTAACCCGCTGGTGGACGACGCAAAAGAGGAAGACCTAACCTCCGGTGGAAAGATCCAGTAGTGAAAAACTTGTCAGCGCTTGCAATTTCTAACTGGCGCCAGTTAGCGAAGGAAAGAGGTGGCTGGCGAAGCATGCTAGATTCGGCCTAATTCGATTTTCGGTAGTAATGGCCACATAAGTAAGTAAGTAAGTACTAAAACTTAATAAATCATTTTTTTTTTTTTTTGAAGTCAGCGTCTATCCAACACAAAACGAAGCATTGGAATCGAATAAAATTTCGAGCAGAATACATCGAACGTAATATGAAAAGGGGCTTAAACGATTTTAAGACCTTTTTGAGTACATATTATGACTCAACTTAGTGGCAGATTATTATAAATCCGTTGGTCACTATCAAATCATTTCCCTAAAATAGGGAAATTCAACACGCAGAGATTTCAAGCTTTCGTCAACAAGTGTTTGAGGATCATTTGTAGAATTTTCTGGCCCAACACTATTTCCAACGAGGCACTATGGCGTCTGACGAGCGAAGGGCCCATACTGATCCAGATTAAGCGTAGGAAGTGGCGCTGGATTGGCCACACGCTAAGAAAGCAGCCTGATAGCATCACGCGAATGTCGCTTGAGTGGAACCCGCAAGGGAGCAGAAGCCGCGGACGGAAAAAAAACACCTGGAGATGATCAACCTTAGGAGAACTAGCTGGGAGGGCGCTAGAACAACTGCTCAAAACCGCGTGCGATGGAGAAGCCTTGTGGAGGCCCTATGCTCCAATTAGGAGTTTAAAGAAGGAAAAAAAAAAGGGAAATTCATGTCTTATTTCAATTTTTTCTGCTTTTTCGAATGTTTCAGTTACTTAAACTGATTTTAGCGGTTATTTCAAATATTTAGTGAAATATTTTACTTTCATTTTTGAGAAACTTACTCGTAAATACTGTCTTTTTCAAAGAAGAATTTTTTTCCCTTGAATTTTTCGAAATTAATGTTCAAGCTAAATATTTTTTCAAATAATTTCTATACATGAACACCATAATATCACTCTAAAAACACCGTTGAACGTTGAAAATCAAGTTTTAATTTTTTACTACAAAATTTGACGTGCTCTAATTTCGTAGCCATAACTGTATGTAATCTTAAAAGTAGCATATGTTGGGTGGCATGAAAATTCTACAAATTCTATTATATTATTTGTAACAATCTACACCATTTGCTCCAAATATTCTGGTGCAGAGTGAGAGTCCAAGTCAAACAATGCTGATAAAAAAAAACTCATTTTTCTTTAATTTACGTGCCTGTCAACTAAAAATGCTTGCTTTATTGTTGTTCACCATATTCAGGATAATCTCATTTTAATATATATTGTATGAATGTATGTATAATTATCTACACACGCAATAGAAGACGCCATTTTCGAAATAATGCAAAAATAAAAACCTCCTTATTTATGTAATAAGAAATTCCAAGGGAGAGAGAAATCTAAGAAATAAGCCTCATTCATTGTCATTAATTTTATTATGGCATTATTTACATACATACATACGAGTATGTATAGTAGGTAGCACGAAATAAAGGAATAAGAAAATCACAAGCAAAAAAAATAAAACCTATTTATTCTTATCTGAGATGGTAGCCCGTAATACTACTTTATATTCATATATGTACTCTATACATATGAAATAAGTGTGCATATCCCATGTATGTATGAGTATATTTTTTCAAATTAGCTTAAAGTTTGTATGGTGACATGTGGGGTAGCTAAATATATATTTGTTTTAGATGTTTAGCTGTACAGTATTTATCGCTCTTTTACAGTTGATAAGATTTCGTGTATATTATATCTTAAATACGCTTGAATGAATTTATACGAGTATGAGTGCGTTACAACACATTGACACTTAACGTCAAACTAATATTCTCAATTTGTATTCTTTATCAATTGAAATTATTATTAGAAATATATTGATAATACATTGTAGTACAAGTCTATTTATTATATTTGCAATAATTTCTACGATATTTAATTCATTAACTACTTACCAGTTTCATTATCAACCGTAAATGGTATACCGGCCCATACATCGCTAATGTCATCAACATCGGGTTGTTCATCCTTTGAATCATATTTTGGCTATAATTGAATATATGTAGGTGTTTAGGTATTTTAATATATCTTAAATAAATATTCAAATGATACAACTCTAATAGATACCTATAAATATTAGGGCGTCGTACAAAATACTTTTTTTTCTCCTAAAAATTAATATTGGTTTATTTTATGGTGATTGCCAAATTACTGCGGATATGCGGATATTACTGCGATATTTTCTATGTAATTTTCATTAAAATGTTAATAAAAACTTTAATAGCCTAGACAAACGGCAGCCTAATTCCGGATTACCGAGTTAATTCGAATTAACTCGGGCATTAACTGCAGCTAATCCGCATTAACTCTATGAATTAATTCTCAAAATAAAAGAGGATTAGGGCAATTTGCGATGGCAAAATTTTCTGCTGCTGAAAATGTTCTATTGTGAATTTTTCTCGATCCATTTTACAAAATATTAGGTGTGTTCGCTCACAAAAAACTTTCAACAATTGTTAACAGTTTTCAACATGAAAAGCGTTGGCGAACAAATAAATCCAGCTGTCAATTACGAACTGTGAATGTCAATTTACAAGTTTCTGATAGTTTTCAGTTCACATACTTCTTGTAGATTTTCTCATATCGAGAGTGACAGATGACAGAAATTGATAGTGATAGTAATGTAAGTGAGCAGACCTAATAAAACAGCAATCAGCCGTTTAGTTAATCCGCAATACTGCCGTCTGTCAGTTTAATATTTTATTCGGATTAAGTGCGCCGGTAATCCGGAATTAGGCTGCTGTCTGTCTAGGCTATAACTGTATTTTATTCGACACTCGAATTTACCTAACAGCAATATCTATACAGCGATACAACAACAAAGTGACAGACATAGCGCTTATATCATAAATAAAGACGCTAGGTATGTTGAGCATCTTGTTTAAGTTTAGTGCTACCAAATAATTTAATTTTTTCTACTCACTCTACTCTACACAGAGATGATTTTATAATTACAAAAAAAAAAAAAAAAAAAAAAGGAAAAGAAAGAATTTTGCAACAAAATTATTTCACTATATAAAACATATAAAATCAAATCGACTCTAAGCATTTGTCGTTTTGATGGTTTAAAGATAGCGAGTTGAATAAAATACGGCTATTATTATTATTACACAGTGACACAGCATCGTGTGGGCGGCATGATTCTAACATAGGATGCAAGAGCTAGACCCATAGAGTAAAAACTCCAAATCTTTTAGCATTCTCAGGCCAAATTTTTGAATTTGAAGAGCATAAGGCCAACAGTGAGGTCACTTGTGGAGATCATGTGTAACTCAGCTTGTGATGATGCACTGATTTCGGTACTGACGTCCCAAGTGCCAAGCCCATCACCCTCTAGAAGAGCTAGAGTTATATTTATGAACAAATTATAAAAGAATACAGAAAAAAGTTGCAAATTTCAAGGGCATATTTCTTTTTTATTCTGTGGACTTTTACGTTCTTTGTACAAAAATATTCCCTGAGAATAACCCTAGTGATATTTCCCGACGAATAATTTTTTTTGAATATTTTATCCCCCTAGCGACTTCTCAAATTCCATTTTATTCAGACTTTCGCAAAAAGGGGTCAAAACGACCCTTTCGCGAAAGAGCAAATGGGTTAAAATGTTCTACAAAATTATTTCTCGTGAAATTCTACTATATGTACCCAAACGGCATATTTCACTTCGATATGAATTTTAACCCTTTTTTCACTTGATCCAAATACACCCAGATAAAAAATTGGAAATTTAATATGGCCCTAAAAAAATTTGGCCTGAGGATTGAAAAGAGATTTGGAGCTTTTACTATATGGCTCTAGGTCTTTTATTCGGAATTGGAATCATTCCAGACAACAAGCCTGAAATTATGTCATTGTGTTATTTGAAAAGGCTTGAAACTAAGGTCAAGTACTGCGACTTGAAATAAATAAAAACATTCCGAAGATATTTTCGAAAATGTGTAAACTACCGTTATATCGTTATACTCTAGAGAACACTAAATAATATCACAATAAATTCGGCCATGGAAAAAAATGTATTTTTCGTGTCCCCCCAATTCAAAAGACAAATAGCTCATTGAATTTAGGCTCAATTCGTGGTGGTCATGGAATGAAAAGCAGTAGTGGAAAAATTTTAAAAAAATCAAAAAAACAATTGTTTCCAGATATTTGTTAACATGGTTCGGATTATCCGATTTTAGATAAAAAAATACGCAATTTTATTTTCGCAGTATTATGGGAATCATAAAAAAAATAAACCAAAATTAATTTTTATTCAATTTAACGTTTTTTTTTACGAAACGTGAGGTGTTCTATAAAACCGCTACTGATGAATAGGAGGATCTCTTGTATAAACAATAAAATGTTTTCGTTGAACCTCCGAAAAAATTTTTTTATAACCACCTTTGCAAAATTACAACATTTTAGGAAGTTTTCATTTCCGTCTTTTCACCTATTTATGCATTTCATTAAATTGATCTGCCTTGACTATTTGGTCTATTCAATTCATTCACGACTCAATTTATTTTTTATTTTAAAAACCAAACATGTTATAAAACACCCTTTACATGCATATTTGGACAATTAAAATTTAATTACTACATTGCAATAAAATATTATACATGTGTGTATTTCATAAGATGACGAAAATGTTAAGTCAATAAATTAATGCTTAAATCTCTAGACTAGAGATGGATTTCAAAATTTCTATTTGTTGGAATTTTATGATTTCGAGATATAAAGATAATTACATAGGTTATCTATTTCATGTTAGTACAGCGTGTATAATACCAAATCTTTATTATCTATACCGTAAACTTTCATAGACTTTACAAAAATTATATTCGTAAACGTCAATATTTTTGTACAAAATGAAAATGAAAATGTGGTTCTACGACAAAAAAAAAAAAAAACGAAACAAGTGGCTTTACATAATCTATTATTTGAAAAAAAAATTAAACGATTTAACTTACCTTATCCAATTTAAGCTCCTCCAAGGCTTTCAATTTTTCAAAATGATCCTCAGAGGCGATGTTCGATTCTAGACCACCACCAGCACCATTGGCATTAGCATCGGATCCATTCAAAAGATGTGCTGGATTAAGACTATAACCCAAATCGACATCTTGCTTCCACAAAACTTCAACAATTTCGCTTTCCTGTAAACAATCGAGGAAAATTATATTTTATTTCCTTTCATATAGGGGAAAACCAAACGCATAAGAAATATATCTAAATTGCAAGAGAGAATCGAGAACGAAAAAAAAAATAAAATATATTTTGAAACATACTTTATGAATGTATGTCTTCATTACAACGATTTTTCTTGTTTTAGACAAATTCACACTAAAATTACACATACACGCGACAATCACTGAGATCGGATCACTTTAATTTGTATTACTATAATTATGTATGTATTTATTGTCTGATAACTCCAATTTAATTTAAATTAATTAACTCTTGTTGTTTTTTTGGTATTAAAAATAAGAAACCGTCTTTATTAAGTTGTAGATTTTAAGAGACTACATATTCAGTTAGTGTGTGCGCTTTTGGTTGCTCTCATTGGTGTTGCGCAAAAAAGCCCATAATATATCTGTTTGCGTATTTGTTATGGTGTTTTTCTTCTTCTTCTTCTTCTTCTTCTACGTTTTCTCTAGTTTTAATTTCATGTTTTTCTATTGTTCTTATATTAGTATTTTGTTTGTTTCAAATGTACACTACTGATAAGCATTTGCACCAGATAAGAAAGCACACAAGTCGTCTGACGGACAAGCATGGATACTCTCAACATGAGTGAGACAAAGCAAAAAAATGAGAAAAACGACAACGACCAACACAAAATGTTAACACTTTTTGTGTGAGAAACAGTTATTAGCTTAACTTTATTGTTGACTTAGTATATTTAAATTTAATTGTAAATAATAAAAACCTTCTTCCCACTGTTTTCTACGACATAGCGCTGTCTATACGAAAAGTACAGTGTTTTCAACAAATACTGATCTCAATTTTATTTCATCTTTCATGAAGAACAATTTTTTTAATTATTAGTGCCACAGTGATTATTACTAAAATGTTATAGAAATCTTCGAATGACCATCAAACCTCCACACTTTTAACTGTTTACAAAAGTTGTTCTTCTCTCACCTCTCGGCGCTTGTGGTAGGTAGACTAAGACCCCAAATTGTGCCTTCAAACAATGACATCTTGCCATGAGATTCTCTGCAAGGGCTCAGTGAGAATTTATGATCGCAACGCACTCACCCATAATTGTTTACCCATTCAAAAGGGGTTCACCTGAGTTACATTTTCAAAAAATCGATTTTTTCCACATTTATCATCTAAAATATTTAAAAAATTATGTCGCGAGGGGACTTGTATAGATCTGGCTTAGCTCGTGAGTGTCAACTCTGCGCACGATTGCAATTTATTCATGTGAAAATAAGGTTTTGTTGAGTTTTGGGTATCACTTTGAGGCTAGGCTAGATACATGTCCTCCACTTAATATTAATGGGCAATCAGTTCCACAATGTTCCTCAACAAAGTACTTGGGTATTCACCTCGACAGAAGGCTGACATGGAAAAATCACATAGAGGCAAAGAAAACTCAGATCAAGCTTAAAATGAATCAGTTATGGTGGCTGTTACACAAAAGATCAAAGTTGAATCTTGAATACAAAGCGCTATTATATAAAGCAATCCTGAAGCCAATTTGGACTTATGGTATTCAGTTTTGGGGCACCGCATCTTCCTCAAATATTGAAAAATTGCAGCGAATACAATCCAAGTGTCTGCGAATTATTGTAAACGCGCCTTGGTATATGAGTAACATTAACATCCATCGAGATTTAAGTGTACCCACAATTCCTGAGGAAGTTGCAATGTCCTGCAGAAGCTACATTCAAAAATTACACAATCATCCGAATCCCCTTGCTAGGCAACTGTTGCTGAGCACGGGGCATAGTCGATTAAAAAGAAAAGACACACTGAATATGCTGTGGAATTGCTATACCTCGCGACTCAACAAATTGTGATGGAACGTTGGGAATATCACATAATTTTAGTTAGTTTCTAAGATTTGATTACTTATTGTTAGTTTCCAAGTAATTTAGAATAATCCAATAAAAAAAGCTTGTTAGAAAAAAAAAAAAAAAAAAAAAAAAAAAAAAAAAAAAAAAAAAAAAAAAAACTTTGAGGCTATAAGCTGAAGTGTGCTCGGTTCGAATCGACGTGTACTGAACCGACAGCAGTGACGTAGTGAAATAGTCCCAAATCGAGCGAAGGGGAGAATAGGTGACACTTCAGGAGTTTGAATATGTTCAAGAAGGAGAACTCTGTGATGGCGGAGTTACAGATTGAACCTAAGTCTCTGAAAACTAATTTTTATTGCTTCCTCTATCTCTTCTATGCACAATCGGTAAATATTAACGTCACGTCCTACACTAAGTCCCATTTTGCTGAGTGGTTTCTAAAATTGCTTGTTATTAGTGCAGTCAGCCAGCTGAATTTTCTATCCTAGACTGAAACTGGGATTATATTTATATTTATATTTATAACCCGCTGATGGACGACACAGAAGAGACAGACCTAACCTCTGGTGGAAAGACCAAGTACTGGAGAACTTGTCAGCGCTTGCAATCTCTAACTGGAGCCAACTAGCGAAGGAAAGAGTTGGCTGGCGAAGCCTAAATCGATTATTGGTAATGGCCACATAAGTAAGTAAGTATATCTTCAAAACACAATATTAACGTGCTCTCTGATATCAGTCTCCATTTTACTGAGTGCTATCTAAAATTGCCGGAATTTACCATCCCAGAGTGAGAAACCATTTTGCTTCACTGCCTATGGGTAACCTAAGAGAGACCTTGCTTATCCACAAGTGGCCATCTCGAGTGATGAAAAATTCCTATCCAACTTTTGGAATTTGCCTTCACCGCATTGTTACGAGCTCAACTGCAGGTTCAGGTCCATAACTCTGATCGTCCTCTAATCAAGTTGATTTATACATTATCCAAAGTACTGTTGTAAGCGTTTTGTGTAATTGTGTTGTGTTTATGATTTTTTACACCTTCTTATGTACAGCATTTTTAGTGGGTGTCGTAGCCCAGTGGTTGGTGAATAGGATCCTCAGCTGAGACAACTTTAATATCAAGAATATTTTTTTTCTTTCGAACGGTGCCCATCTGTTGACAGGTAATTGGCAATTCTTCCGACAGTAAGAATTTGCCATGAAAAAGCTTGTACAAAAGCTCCGTTACAAGGCTCAGAAAAAATGATGTCTTAAGAGAGCTCTGCAGCTAGTTAAAGTATATACATACCTTCTAATTTTAACAAAAAAATTTCATAAGCACAACAGTACTGGAAGAGCTGAGTGGGTCCTCTCAAAGAGAGGGCGGTCATAATAATCTAATTTAATCTTTGTCCACCATTTCGAATATGATCAAAAATGCTCCTAAGTCACTTTTTCGTTTCAGATGATTTTGTGTCATTTTGGAGAAGTTTCGTCTCAATCTCAAATCAGAGATACATTAAGTGGATTACGCTATTAAAAATGATGTAAAACTATTGTATAATAACCAAACAAAATGGCGTATGCGTTGTTGAGAAATCTTTAATAGCTCTTCCACAAGAAATCAATAATGAAGTAAGGGCATATAAATATGAATTTTGGTTTTATGGATATATAATAAAGAGTAAATTATACAATTTGATTTAATAACAATGGCAAATGTGCAAATTTGTATTTTTAAAGAGTTAAAAATTTCATAAAATATTGATTGTTGATTGAAATAATTGCACTTTATTTCACAGAAAGCTCTTAACATCTTTAAGACAGATTTTATTCAAAAATACAACTCACAAGAAAATCTACAAAATACCAAAGATGTGGTCGTCTTTTTTTTTTGCAAATTCATGCAAAAATCAAATTAAAGCGTTAATGATGCATTATTAACGCTGCCGTCCAGTTATATGCAGTTAATCCTTTAACAAGTCAACAACTTGAAAGAAAATATTAAACACACACAAATAAACAAACAGTTCGAAAAATCAAATTCCAAAGATTATGATGCACCCGAAAGATGGCAGCAAAGTGCGAATGTGGCAGGTAGAGACAGGTACTGAATTTTTTTTGAGTCGATTACATTGAGCAGAGTTCATCATAATTGTGTGACCAGAAATAGGCGGCGGTGGTTACACCGTTTTGTAAAAACAAAAAACAAAAAAAAGAAGAATTAAATCTGCGACCATAGATAATCTCATCTATTAGAAGGATAAAATTTTAGCAACTACTACAAATATTTTTTATTTGGAAAATATTCAGAATTTCAAAAAAAAAAAAAAAAAAAAAAAAATTGATTTGCTAAGCCGTAAAAGGGAAAATAGTGAAATAAAATATAAGAGAAAATAGCCAAACTGTGTGATGAAATCAAAAATAAAGTGAAATGACGAAATATACGAGAATGTCTCAATGATTGCAACAATTATTGTACTAAACAATACTTCAGTTGCATTTTTGCTTCTGTGTAGTACAAAAGAATTTGGTGATGGCTTAATTAAAATGATTTTATATTAGGAAATTTCTTGAATGATAATAAATGAAAGGTAGTGCAAGCCTTGTAGTAGAAATTTTATTCCGATTTCACACACACACACACACACACACACACAGAAAACAGAGAAAACTCATCCTCTTCTTTTCATATATCAGCACCACCAGCAGTCAGCATAGGGGAGCTCTTCTTTCTATTATATTGGAATTTAAATGAAAATGTCATAGAACAGGCGACATTTTCTTTTTTTTGTTTGTTTGTAAATAAGTTCTCAATGGAAACTGAGCATTTCTTATTTTCTTTAATGGAATTTTCAAGTAGGCATGTACACATTTTTCCACTATATACATGTACATATATATAAAATATATCTAGAATTTTGTCATTTGGCTTGAATTTAGCTCTTCATTACTTTTTTTTTTTTTTTTGTAACGTTAAGACCATCTGGTAGTGGCTGTGACGCTTACAGCGACGGCTGTGAAAGGTAAAAGGTACTCAAATTCCGTTGTTGCTTTTTTTTTGTTATGTTACAACAACATCATACATAGGTACATAACACGAGAGAGAGAGCACGGCGGAAAAAAAAAATAAATGTTGAAGAAGAAAATAATCAAATAAAACTTTAATCAATCATGTTGATGCAAGTGTGTGTGTGTATGAATATAAATGTATGTATGGAGAACCACGCCTATCTCCTGGATTAGTCAGCATAAAATAAGCGATGGCGGTATCGGTATCGGCATCTTTTTTTTTTTTTTCTTCATTATTTTTTTTTTTGTTTTTTGTTTTTTGCCGCTGCTGTTTTTACTGCATTGTATTACATGCTACATGCTTTATAGTAGATATACATACATATAGCATAACCAAGAAACGTATAATAATAAAAACAACAACAACAACAATAATTGAACCAAATCAATTGGCGAGAACGAGAGACAATGATGATAATGATATCGATGTTGAAAAGAAAAGTCAGTCAGTCAGTTACAAGCAAGGCAGAAACAGCAGCACGAATAGCATATGAACAATAACAACAACAACATTCAATGCACCCCGACTGTGAAGGGGACACAAGCTGTGGTGTGTTGCGCATGTTCCTAAAAATGCGCAATTAAAGTTAGATATTCGAAAATAAGGGGATGCAGATACATATGTATACTCACACACACACACACACACACACACACACACACACATGTAAATTGTATATAACACAAATGTGCTTGTGTACATGAGAATGTATATAATATACCATCTGTATAATTAAATTGATGCTGTAATGCTGATGGTTGGCTAGATGATATCATATCAAATGGTGATCAAATATTGGCTTGAGTACCTTTTCAAGTTATGTTGTAGGCATTACTATTTCTAATTAAAACACTTCAATAATCTAAAAAAAAGAAAAGAGCAAATAAAATGTGTTCCATGTATTTTATGTAAGACTAATAACGAATAACTAATGTTCATTCTTCATTTCATTAAAGTCCTTCTACGAAATACACTTAAAAAATGGAATCCTCTTTTTAATGCAGGCATATTCTATTGGAAATTATTGATTTTTCATAATTGGACATTGCTGATTATTCACTCAAATAAAATAGTAAGAGCATAATTATATCATAATTATATATGCCTCAAATACCTTCAAAGGCTATATGGCTCAAATAGCCTCCATTTTCGATTTTCTTGTCATAAGAAGAGAAATGTATGTAAATTGGAATAATGCTTTGTCACGATCGTTGTGAATAGAATACCTAGTGTGTATGTATATTTTGTGTGTGTGTATTGGTTAAAATACAGCTATAAACCACTTGTGACTTTTCGAAATATGAAATCAATACAGAGCTTCTCTGTTTTTTAAATTTTTGTCTATGACTAGAAGATGCCACAAAGCTCAATTCAAAAGCATTATGACTGATTTGAGATTTTAGACTGTCAAGGTAGAGAAACAAAAATATTGATGCCCGAGCTACACGATCGATAGAGAAGCCAGAGGCTCTTATTATGAATTGCATTCGATTTTTCCAAGTTATCGAAGTTATCGAAGATCGAATGTCAAATGTCATATTATGTGCAATGCAACCCTGCCGAAATTTTCGTTGAGTATCGAATTTTCTGTCGAACACAATTTTGCTTTCGTTGCTGTGGCATAGTGTGAGAAATTGCTGAAAATTCAAGTATTTTTTGGTAACTAAACATTAATTTTAAACAATTTTTATTAATTTCATGCAGGTCTATGGTCTTGAGTACCAAACATCTGGAAAGACTCGGTTCACTGATGGAAGAAAATCCAACCCAATCTAGTGAAATTCACAATAGCGCTATTTTTCATCGAATGAGCGTCATAATACCAAATGAGAATTCGTTCAATCAGCACTTTCGTCCACAGTCGAAGATCGAATGCCATTTCACCATTTAATTATGGGGTTTTTTAGGCAATAAATGACTCTTAGGACCATTTTTCATTCCAAACAGATAACTTGTAAAAGCTTTTTTACCCGCATATGGTCAATGTGTTAAGATACATAGAAGTTGGGCGCTGTAGCATAAAATGGATTCCAAAGCACTTTTTGAATGATTAATATTTGTAATAAATCAACACATTTAAAGTTAGAAAAGCATTTTCATGTCTATAATGTCTAAACATCTCGAGAATTATTGTTGGATTTGGTTTTCAGCTATATTTTAGCTCTCATAATTTATGACAACTTTGCCGTAAACAAAAAAAAAAAAAAAATAAATAAATAAAAATAAAAATAAATGGCACTTAAAACTCCGAAGGGTTCTTTGGCCGAGCTTCTCTCCATTAGTGTTGTGCGTGTTAAATTTTGGACAGTATTAGAAGTTAATTATTTTAGCCGGTTTCGAATGGCTCTTAAAAGCTTTTCCATGACAAATTGTTACTGCCGGAAGAATGGCCAATTGCTTGCCGACAGATGGGTACCGTTCGAAAGAAAAATTGTTTCGATATGAAAATTTGTTATGCTTTAGCCGGGGATTGAACCCACGACCTACAGACCAGAAGGCCAACACACCAACCACTGAGTTACAGCACCCGTAAACACATTCTAAAAATTCTGTTAAAAAAATGTTTAATATGTGATGAGGTAGAGCAATGCCGGACGCTGGACCTAATAATTTTCAAGGTGGACCCAAATAACTGACATTATTTTTTGAAGAGCCATCTATTGCAAACAAGAAAAAATCAGTAAGTTTGTAATTTCGTGCATTTTCTAAAGCTTTCGAAAAAAGCTTTGTAAGTAAAAAAGTGATTTAAGATTGCATAATAATGAATTGGTCAACTTTGGAAGCTTTGTGAGCGCTAGAACATTGTTAAAATGAACACAAAAATATTTCCACTGGAATTGTTATTATTAACTGAGAAAAATGTTGACCAAAGCAACACAAAAAATGACTGCATAGCTTAATATAAGTCGAAAATCGATGGTTATAGTTTTAAAGGAAGAAGACTACAACATGAAAACATATAAGAAAACCCGGAGAAATTACAGTGTATGGGAGAATGTATGACGCATGTATGGGCTGGAAAAGAAAACGTGCAATCATTGTTGAACCGGCACACAACATCAAGTATTGTGTCTTTCAATAAAAATTGGTTTCTATTGCAATCAATCCTCAACATTCAGAAAGACTGCATTTATTCCGTAGCTTTGGAAAACATTCTCCAACATTAAAAACGATGTTCAACACTTTCTTCATATTCCCAAGTTTATGGTTATGGAGCGGAATGTTAGAAAGGGCTAAATTTCGTCTGGTTTTTGTTGACAATGGCATAAAAATCAATGCAAAATATGCAAACCACATTTCATAAAACAATATTTTGAATCTAATGTCTATCTCTCTCTCTCGAAGCATTGACATAAGGCTTTTACCAAAGCATTTTTCATAACAAATCAGTGCTGTCCAAAGAATTTCCAATCATATCAATTTTTGTTGAGTTGGACTCTCATGGCAACTAGGCAACAGATAAGAAAACCAACATGCTGATCGAGCACGAGCACGTACTTTTCCATTCTTATGCTTGAAAATAATTCTAGTTAGAAGAATTTTGATATAGTGGAATAATAATAATTCAAAATTACACCATTAACACTAAATGAACTCTAAATACTCACAGCCAATCAAACAAACATTCAAACTATTTATAGTCTATTTTTTTTTTCCTTTTTTGTAATGATAATCAATTAGACATTATTTTGACCGCAAGCAGTGACATGATGTAATACATAGCATAAAGAGGGTGATGGTCATTTGATTGCTTCAAATCAAATAATGAGCATAATGTTGAAATAAATAGATTTTTAATCTAAATAAGAAAAAAAAGAATCAAATTGTTAACGTTAAACCTAATTAAAAATAACTTGGTTTTTTTTTTTGTACTTTATTGATTCGATCTATTTTGAAATGTATGACAAATAGTTTTATTGCTGTCAGAATGTCGGTAAAACCACAAACAAACAAGTATTAGAACAGATAAAAAAAATGCATTGAGATTAAAAGAAATGTGGAGAAAGTAAAAGAAAAGAAAGTAGTTGAACAAATTTTCTTCTCTTAATGTTGCACTGTGTTTCATGAAAATTTCAAAAAAAAAAAAAAATTTAAAAATACATCATTAATAAAATCAAAATTTTGATGACACCACCACCACACTAAGCATCCATGTGTGGTGCTCATCTAAACCTAAATGCAGAATATCAAATGATTACAAATGCTTACAAGATCACTTGTTGGCCATAGAATAGACCATGGTCTGTACGCAAAGTGATGGTAAACACGATGGTCGTCGACTATGATGACACTTCGGAATATTAATCATTTCATAGAGTGATTGTGGTCTGAAACGTATAGTGTAACATTGATTTGCCACCAACAATGCAACATCAACCGGTTAGTTATAAAAATAGAATGAGTACACAGAGGTTTCGTATGCATAACCAAATCTGGATGTAGTAACGATCGAACTAACCCACCCGTTGAGTTATGATAATCCTACCTGTTCCAGCTTGTTGATACTTCTATTGCAATGAATTTTGCGGTTTATTTTATGTTTTTTTCTTTTCTTTAATGATGCAAAAATGCAAAAAAAAAAAAAAAACGATATTAGGACTTTGCATGTTGTCTTTAGCATTGTTAAAGGGGCAAAAAAAAAAAAATGAAAATAGTAAAATGAATTAAAATTACCGTTATTTAAAAAATAGGCAATCTCTAAATGAGCGGCAAAGAACAAAGAAAATTAGTAATAATTAAGAAATGAAATGATATACCTATGTGTAAATATATGTAAAGGGTGTTTTAAACGAATTTTTTTTTTGCATCAGAAATAATTTTCTTCAGTGTATTTTTTGACACTTTATGACATTTCTTTTGCGCAAAAAAAATATTGAATAAAACATAGCGGCAAGATTGAAGATTAACTATAAAATCAGTGCAGAGTTTATAGAGCACTTTGTCAATTTCTCATCATCATCATCATCAACATCATCATCATATATGGCCATTACAACCCGTTATCGAGTTACGGCCGACCGCAGCAGCTCTCTCCAAGCGTCTCTACTTTGTGCGCGCCTTCTCCAATTCAGTTACACCAAGCGCAGACAGGTTTTCTACGGCCTGGTCCTTCCTCTCCGTCGTCGTCCAGCGGCTTCCGTTTCAAACACATTTTTCGCCGGAGTTTCTTCATTCATACGCACAACATGGCCTAGCCACCGCAGACGTTGAATAGTGATGCGTTGTTCTTAGTTCATTCGAATACGATAGTCGTCACCGACGCGAATAGGTCCGAAGATTTTGCGAAGAATTTTTCTCTGGAACACCCCAAGCGTAACTGCATCAGTCTGCGACACAACTCATGCTTCTGCGCCATAGAGCAGCACGGGTTTGATGAGCGTCTTGTAGAGTGTCAGTTTTGTCGGGCGAGAGATGGCTCTACTCGTCATTTGGTTACTGAGCCCGTAGTAAGAACTATTAGCAAGAGTGAGTCTTCGCTTTATCTGTAGGCTGACATCATTTTCAGTGTTAACGGCGGTGCCAAGGTAAATAAATTTCTTGACAACTTCGAAAGAATAGTTGTCCGAATCAACGTGGGATTCTAGGCGCCGCATCAGCCTGTTCGTGGATAGCATATACTTTGTTTTGCCCTCGCTCACCATCAAACTCACTTTCGGTGATTCCTTTTCGATCGAATTTGTGAATTTCTAGTTAAATATAATCCCCCCAATAGAAATTTCCCTACGATATTGCATTCAGTACCTCCGACTTGAGTGAGGCTCTGAGTATATAGAAGAGAAGTGAAAATATGTGGATTATGTCCATCTACTGCATAAGAAATTTTACGTAAAAAATTTCGACTGCACTGACGATCTGACTGTAAACAAGTAGACATTCCGTATTTATAGTGAGCAGATTCCTTAAACGATATCATTTTGAAAAAAAAATCGATTTTTCCAAGATTTCTCTACTAAAATATTTTACAAATAATGACCCAGAAGTTGTTTTAATGGATCTTGCACTTTATTAGGCACTTTTATATTTCCATTTCAGGGTCTATTAGACGAACATCTATTTGATTACGCTATTTAACGTAAAATATTAATGAATAAACCAGCAAAATGACGTAGAAATTGTGGAGAACCTTCGCGACTTTCGAAAATAGCTGTTCGAGGTTATGTTAAAAATTAAAATTTAATGAAAAACTATTTTGACAATATTAGTTTTTCGAAATGGATCTACAATTTGCTACAGTCGTAGAAAATAAGTCATGATGACAGATTTCTTTAACAATCATACTTGTCCACATTACTTGGGGATGACGATTAAATCAACAAAGAATATTATTTGGGCATTAGGGGGGATTTGAGAGTTAGTTAGAGATAGAGAAAGAGATTAAAGTTATGGAAGCCCAATTTTTGTATTTTCCATCATACAAAATGATAATTGTGAATGAATTTTCAAGATGAAAAACTCGTCAAATGTCATCGAGCATTCATCATATTCATCAGATATGACTCGCGTTGACTTTTTCTTTATTTTCAAACTCAAATTAAGACTGTGAAAATGTTTAGAGCTTCCGTAAAAGGCAAAAAAACAAAAAACCGCTGAAAAAGTTGAAGCCCATACAGTAATATGCCCTTCAACAGTGTGTTGACAAATTCCGGATACTTTTTTAACATGTTGCATATCAAATTGTCGAATTAAAAATTTAACAACTTTTAAAAGCTCACCATTGTGCAAATGTATGTGCAAATTGTACATACATAAATGATGAAAATTGTGAAATTCCCAATATCGCATTGAATTTTTTATTTGTAAATTATAGAAAAAAAAACAATTTTCTTTTAATGCCTACATGTAATATGTAATTTTCATTCAATCAACGTGAACATGTCGAGTTAGCACATTAATAGTGTAATATCAATAAAATATTTTAAAAGGAAAGTAGTCCTTTCTGAATTTATTTATGCAAATAGAATACCAAGTGTGAGGCAGAAAGTTGGTCGTGATACTTTGCGACATATTTTTTTTTTAAGAAATTATTACTTCACTTTGATTCCATGTACATTGACATTTGAAAAATATAGGCTTTTGATTTAATTGCACACAATCGATTGCAACGCCCATAATCGATAATAGGTCATCGGTATAATCGGCGTTAGAGTTCAGGTACATTTAAGGGTGAAATTATTGAGATTTTAGTGTTGCCACACAAGTGTAAAAACGAATAAATGTTAAAGCTAATATTATAAAAATAAATAATATTATAATAATATTATAAAATTGCATAAATTTTAGAAATGTGGCAATATTTTGTAATAATGGTAATAAAAAATTTTAAAAATAAATACTGCAAGACAATAACTAACAACCTGGAGGTAAAGCAAACATTAGTGCGTGTAATGACTTGTCTTGCATTTAAGGGGCGTAACAATTGTACGAATGAATAGCCAATTAATATTTGCTACTTTTGCACTGCGCTTTTTACACGTACATATTATTATATTTTTTGTCGTTTCGTTTTTCATCTTCTTTTCTTTTCTTCTATTATTGTCTTGTACAAATGCAACACAAAATAATATAAATATGTGGCTAAATCATACATTAGTAATTAACGGAACTTATACGGCTACTGAATTGCGCACTCAATTATAGAAATTAATAAATTATAAATACACAATACACACACATATATATTGCCTATCCATGCATAAAGTCGGTAGTAGAGAATCATCATTTCGTGAAAGAAAAGGAGTTTAAAAAAAAAAAGCCTTTGAATTTTATGGTCAGTAATTAATGCCGTTGAGTTTTTTTTTTGTTTATGGCAAAACCAATGAATTTAATGTTAATTCACTATGTATTCTATAAAATAACACAGCCACCATATATACAATTGAGTATATACATTTATGAATGTATCCATACATACGATATGTATATAAACATATTTTTATGGAATAGAAAGTTTACATGCTTACAAGATTTCACAAAATGCATATTTAATAAAAAAAAAAAAATAAAAAAAATTGAAAAAATTTTCATTTTACCGCAAGATAGATATGCATATGTTTATATTCCTCGGTGAACATTTTGTTTTTTTAGATTTTGACAAAAATTTGCTTATTTTGCACGATCACGTTGTTTACTTTATAGTTGGTTGGTTGGTTGATTGCTTGCTTGCTTCTATGTAGCAGACTGATTAGCAGATTTCAATAGACGAGATTGAAATATTTCTGAGCTTAATCTGAATTAAAAAATAAATTATTTTCAACTACTGATTGTATTCATACAAATATATATAGTGTCATATTAATGCAAGGAAAAAAACAAGCGTTCGTCTAACTTTGTTGATAAGCAAAATCTGTGTTTGTTGTTGTTGTTGTTGTTGTAAATTAATATTAAAACTTTTCATTTTATAATCAAGCGTTTTAAGCACGTGCAATTTTACATGCTAGGGCTGATAATCCCGATAATTTTCTCTTTCGAAATCGCAGTTTCATAGCAAAATCGCTGTAAAGTTGTCAAAAGGATTTGGGAAAAAGCATTTTTAATATTTCGTCTTTATTCATGTTATTTAGATTATTTTTTTTATATTTGTTTTGACGCCATATAAGTTTTCAAAAAATTATTGCAAAATGTCTATTTGATTAACATTCGTTCAGAATCTAGAATCAAAATTCAAAACTTTGTAAACATTAATTGTGAACGATAAATGCATTTTTGTAAACTAAAAAATGAATAAATTTTATATTTTTTCCTACATTTAAACTTTTTTGAAGTGTCCTATTTAGTATTGCAAATGCTTAATAAAATATATAAATTGTTGCATATTTTCAAGCGCATCGTAAATGCACATCTGCACCTTTTGTTGTTGTGGTTGTAAACCTAGCTATAGTAATTTTCATATGCTCTTTTGCAAGACCATATGCAAAGAATAGTCAACTCGAATTAATTGATTTGACAGGATTTATTTAGCTTGTCAAGACATTCTTCAAGACACTTAAATATCACAAGGTGATATTGAAACCTTGTGATATTTAAGTGTCTTGAAGGTTTCCTGATTGCGTATCAGTATTGTTATACTTTGGTTCCGGTAGTCACGTGTTAGATTGAAGTGTGCACACTTGTCAACCGTATATATTTCCCTTTAAACAAAGCAAATTATGTATCACAAAATTTTGTAAAATACAAACGTGTGGACTTTTTCACTACATTTCGTAAAATAGATTTTTGTAAAGTAGAATAAACAAAATTCCAAATACCCAATCCACACCAAACACTAACAAAAAAAAAACACATTTTAGTCAACAAGCATATCCCAAATAATACCAACTAAATTTAATAAATTTCCAAAAATTTGCAAAATTTTCGAATTTTTATTTATGTCTCAGAAAGCATTTCCCTAATTTGTAGCATCCATATCGTAATATTAAAAATTGATAAT
Source organism: Megamerina dolium (assembly GCA_963854835.1). Classification (NCBI taxonomy): domain Eukaryota; kingdom Metazoa; phylum Arthropoda; class Insecta; order Diptera; family Megamerinidae; genus Megamerina; species Megamerina dolium. The sequence goes on along the minus strand of OY978526.1, from coordinate 19,693,743 downwards.
AAATTAGGCTTTATACTTTAGTTTGTCACTCCCACAAAAACTGGAAATTTTGAAATATTTTCGGGTATCGTAACCCTAACATCAACAAATAAATGAATTGCCTATATCTATTATTACAATAAATTGTTGAAATTGTAAAAAAATAGTATCCCACTGTATATATTGTATAATACAAAAACACATTCCACACATCCTCTCTCTCTCTTGCATTCCACACAGTAGGAAACAACATCCACACGTGCTACATTTAGCACGTACGCAATATTTGGTTTGTATCTAAGCTATGTATATGCATGCTAAATTACTGGGTGCACTTGTTTGATAAAAAGCTTCTACCAGTATTACCAAGTGTTGCCTCGCTCAACTATTCTTTATGCACTGAAATTGGAAACAATAATCATATAAAACTATCTAGAAATAGAAAATCAAATTAATTATATTTAATTTTATGTATATTTAATACAAAAAAAAAACTGCTATTTTGCAAAAATTTATTTATTATAAATATGAATGTATGCATATTACATATAATCGTCCATATATGCATAAGTACGAAGACCCAGAAGTAATATAATTTTTGTTTGTTTACTTAACAAAGAAAAACCAAAAATGGAAAAAGCAACAATTATGTATAATTTATCAATATTAGCATCAAACAAAATACAAGGTTGCCTGCTTGTTCGCAGTCGCAAATTCTTGTTTTGCGCGGAAGTACTGTATAAAATGTTGTCTTCAGTATATTTCAAAATCTGTACAAATCTGCATTGACCTATTGAGTTGTAGGCATCAATTAATATACATAGTATTTATAAAAATATTATTAACAAACATGTTACAAGCTATCTTCAACGAATATTAGAATTTTTATCTTAAGAAATATAGTAAGGAAATGTCGCAAGCTTTGATAAATGTTTTGCTTCTCAGTTATAAAATTTCAAGCTTTCAAAAAACGCATATTGAAACACACATAAAATTAGATATTGGTAATTTTACGGAATCGAGATAAAAAACCATTAGCCAAAAATTATTGGCAAATTGAGAAAGGTTTTTTGTTTAGTATAATGTTTTGTTAATGCGCAATTTTCGCTTTGTGAAAGTTTGCAGTTATTAGATAATCTCATGTTATTCACAAAATAAATGATTTATTGTAAAATTTGAAGTTATTTTGGTTTATTGCGACAATAAGGAATTATCGCCATTATTTTTGCGATTACTTTAGTTTTGGTAAGTATTACTAATCACGCCATAGCCGATTATTGAAGGAATAAGTAAAAATTTGGATTTTTTACGCAAATTATTGTATACCCTCATACCGCGCTATACGGCCTATCACGAATTGTTCACTCATACCTCGCTATACGGCCTATCACGAGTTGTTGTTGTTTTCATTTCAAAATTAAACCTTTCTCAGAGTAGAGTGGAAAATCCTCTCTCGCAGACGATTCAAAACGAACGGACATCAGAAGGCAAATATCACAGGTCATAAAAAAATGGAATCTATAAATTTGAGGCTCTGTTTTATTGTTAATATATAAAATTTAACAAACATAATCACACAAATAACTCGTTTACTTGATAAAGAAACTGAAGTATTGAGAGATTGAGTTTAAAAAGTCATGCTCCACATGATCGTGATTCTTTGTGTAACATTGGTCTAAACGAATCAATTATTGTCGAAATTCTCAACATTTATGCAGTACACTGACCTAACGGTACATCATTTTGGGCAACGTTTGGAAAACATTGTAGGCCGTAAATAAAAAAAAATGTCAATTAAAAAAGCCGTTATAGCGAGATTCCATATAAAAAGAGGCCTTATAGCGAGGTATATGTGTATTTTCTCTTCCTTTATTTTATATTTAATAATTTTTTGTCTTTTCTACATGCTTATTGAAGCTCTGTTGATGCGTAAATAATTTTTTTTACAATAAATTTTATTAATTTGACAGCACGTCACTGTTGACAACTACGCCTTTGAAGTAGTAAGGGACTTTGTCTATTTTGGAACCAGCATTAACATCAGTAATGACGTCAGCCTGGAGATATTGCGAAGGATCACTCTTGCAAACAGGTGCTACTTTGGGCTAAGTAAGCAATTGAGAAGTCGAGCTCTCTCTCTCTCTCTCGAAGAACGAAAACTACACTCTACAAGTCTCTCATCATACCTGTCCCTACATATGGCGCTGAAGCCTGGACAATTTCCACCTCAGATGAGCGAATGCTTGGAGTTCTGAAGAGAAAAGTCCTACGCAAGATCTTTGGACCAATTTGTGTTGGTGGCGAGTACCGAATAAGGTACAACCATGAGCTGTACAAGCTGTATGCCGATATTGACATAGTAAAGCGCATCAAAATCCAGCCTCTGCGCTGACTAGAGTCATGTCGAGCGAATGGAAGAACAAGCTCCAGCTAAGAAGGTGTTATATTCAGGACGACGCAGAAGAGGAAGACCTAACCTCCGGTGGAAAGACCAAGTACTGGAGAACCTGACGGCGCTTGGAATTTCTAACTGGCGCCAGCTGGCGAAGCATGTTATATTCGGCCTAAATCGATATTCGGTTGTTATGTCCACATAAGAAGAAAAATTAACATGAAAAAATTAATATCTTTTGTTTTGAGGGTATATTCAGATAGTAAAATGGATTTATCTACTTTTAATAAATTACTCCTTGTATAGTCACTTTCATGATCGCTGACAAATTTTTTGTTCATATGAAATCGAGTAAAAAAAACAACAAATAACAACAAAACTTCTTAGAAAACATTTTTAGCTGCCGCACACAATAGTATGACTTGTTGCTTCAAATGCTTTATGAAAAGTTAGTTTATAAATAGAAAAATTCTTGTGTCAAAATTGTCAACAAAAACATTCACATTATCATTACGACGATGTGTAGAAATTGCGCTGTCCCACCCAATTTCCATCATATCCCAACCGCATGACATTCTCTTACGTCTATGTACAACTCACACCCATCCATCCCAATATATCACTAGATAAGTTCAAGGAACGAATATATCTACGTAATTTAATAAATATCAATAAATTAAAAAATTTATATAATAATCACTAATTGCTTTAACTATAACATGCGCTAAAGAAAAATAATATCAAATATATATTATATGAAAAAAAAATATATATATATTAACAATAAAACAGAAAAATTAATTAGAAAATGGATGCGCAATGTTTATAGGAAAACCAAAAACAACTTTTACGCATTAAAATACTCATAGGGGAAAAAACAAAGTGGTAGTAAAATTTTATAACGAAGAAAGTTAAATATAGAAAATAAAGAAAGATAATCGAAATGAAAGGAATTAATGTGAAATAATACGAAATAAGCGGGAAAATTGTAAACAAAAAATATTGCAATTTATTGGAAGAAACTATTTATATTCGATAATAACAAATAAACGTAATTCTATTACCACCACTTTGTTATTGAAAGAAATAATATGGAATTTTGAATTTCTCACAAGATATATAAGATATTTTAATAAATTTTAAAAAATATAAATAATTCTAGATTTGTTTTTCTCCCATTTTTTTTTCTTTTGAAGAAAAATAGAAACTTGACAAACAGCAACTTCTTGCACATTCTGCCTTATTATTTGTGTATTTTCAAACTTTCCCATTTAACTTAATATTTATTTTTAAATTGTATGCAACACACTCACTTTCCATTAGAAATCAAAATATAGAGTACGAGGGCGGTCCCAGAACTACCCGACCTGACATATAGATGGCGGCAGACGTTTGAAAAAAATTACTTTGGTGAAAAGTGGCAACTATATAACAAATACGTCTTAAGTTTCAAGGAGCCACGCTGTTTACTATTTTTTTTTTTGGAGCCATCGAAAGTTAACGACCTGAGTGAATTTGTAAACATGGAAAAAATTGGTCACCGTTATGTAATTCAATACTTTTATTTGAAAGGTCTAAGTCCAACAAGAATATTAAAGCCGAACTAGATTCTAAGTGCTATACACCGTATATTGACCCAAAATTTTGGAGATGAAAAAGCTGTGTGCAAGATGACCAGTTCACACATCCGTTATTGCGATGGTCAAAATCAATGGGTTAAAGTTCGAATTGCATCAGTACGCACCTTATTCGCCAGAATTAGCTCCCTCGGATTATTTTATATTTCCAAATTTGAAAAAATGACTTAGTGGTAGAAGATTTGCAAACAATGAAGAGGTCGAGTCTGCAGTAGATTGTTATTTTAATGAGCTAGACAAGTTCATACTATAAACAGGGTATTGAAGCTATAGAATATCGCAGGGAAAAGCGTATAGAGCTACAAGGAGATTATGTTGAGAATATAAATAAAAAATTTACCCAATTTGATGTTTTCTTTGTTAGGTCGGGTAGTTCTGGGACCATCCTCGTATATATTCATGCAACATGTGTTACATATCATTTAAGTTCAAATGATTAACTATGCATAACAGACTCTTAATGTGGGGAGAATACATACTCTTCAGCAATACATGTTTGTATTGCATTAGGCCAGTTTACGCCACTTAGTACATTATTTGTTCTTTGTTGTTCGCCATCCATGTATATGCGACCTATATTCATTGGCCAAATGCAGAACGGCAAAACTCTGTGGGATGCATTAAATTATATGACAGAAATCGTCAGTTGTGTTAAATTGAATCTAAAAAACATGGATAATTGGGTTCTATATCAACTGAAACCAAGAGACATCGAAAGGCAATTTTGCATGTCTGAAATGTTGCTTCAACGGTACAAAGACAAGTCTTTTTTTGCATCTTATCGTTTCTGGCGACAAAAAATTGATCTATTACGACGATCCTAAGCACAAAAAGTCATATGTGAGATCTGGCCAATCAGGCAAATCGACTTCAAAGCCGAGTTTCCCAAGAATGAACGGGTCTACGCCCCGGAAGCACTCGACCACATGATCGACCAAGGTCCATTCACCTCATCAGAATGCGGAAGTGGTGCTTTGTACGGGAACAAAACAAAACATTTCCACATTTTTGCTACAACAACAACAACTTCAAAGGCGAATATACCAAGGTTCCAACATGATGCTTTGTATTTGGTGGCATCAGAAGGTTATTGTGTAATTATGAGCTGCTAAAATCGGGCAAAAACCATTAATGGTTAACGCTACCGATAATAACTTTTCAAATTGAAGCGAGCTTTCAAACAAAAGATGGGCGGAATGGGCAACCAAACATGAGTTATTGATTTTCCATCATTGGAAGTCTTACCCCAACCGCCGTATAGCCCAGAGATTGACCCCTATGACTACCACATGTTTCGATCAATGCAGAATACCTTGTCCGGAATACGCTACACTTCAATCGAAGGTGTCAAAAATTGAGTCGATACATTCTTGGCCTAAAAAAAAAAAAAAAAAATATATCTCCCTCAAAGATGGGAGAAAGTTGTAGCTTCCAAAGGCAAATACTTGGAATAAAATATATTATAGCAATTTTTTAATAATAACCCTTGCGTATTTCGCACGTCTTCTGTGTAATGACGGGTGACTTGTGTCCGGAGACACAAAGAAAATACGTAAAAGTGCTAAAAAAAATTTAAAAAATTCACGGAACTTTATTCAAGATTCTATTTTAAGGATCAATCACTATGTTACCGATATATTTATTTGTTTAAATACTATAACTGTTTAAAAAAAACAAAAACGTGGAAAATGTCAGTTCCGGCAGGGCATAAGGGACCCGACCTTACACGTTAAGGGTTAAGCCTCAATCATGAAAAAAATCGTTTAAAATATGCTTGTAGACGACCCAATATTATTATTATTATTGCTACTAAAATACCACAAAGAAAAAATGTACGAAGTACATCATATTCCAAAAAAAAATAAGCTTAAATTCAAAAAATATCAAAAACCGACATATGTAATCGCAAGATAAATATTAAACAAAAAGTTGAGACAAAAACAAAATTGAATATTCTACAAGAAAATATACAAAAAAAAAAGAGAGATCAAAAAAATAAAATTAAATCAAAATAAACACCAAAAAACCACAAAAAGAAGCAGACAAAAGCATTTAACAAAAATGAAACAAAATTCGCTTCTTTTTATCATCATTTCTATGTATATTCACTGTTGTGAAAAGCAATTAAAAATAAAGAAAAAAAAACAAAAAGAAACTCAACTACCACGTATGCATTTACACACAAACGCACATACACTACCCTGCAAAAGTTTGTGTAAATTTAAAAAATCACACATATTTTGTATTTTTCGCTATATTTTTGAATATGTTTCTATAAAATAACATTTTATAAATATCAGATTATTTTTTATCAAAATATTTGGTTCCTTTGGTAAAAAAAAATTTATATACCAAATGAGAAGTTTCTCGTCAATATGGTTGCCTTTCGCACAAACTTTGGGCATTCTTTTCACCAATTTTTGGAGTGAAGTGGTTTGGAGTTGTTCCCAAGCTTTCTTTAAACATTCCCACAAGTGTTTCCTTGTTTCGAACCTCTCTGTCGAGCTCATCTCTTCACAAATCAATGGGAATCGCGTCGGGCGATTGTGATGGCCATTCCATGAATTGAAGAATGCCGCTGTCTTCTTTCGATTTGATGTAGTTTATGCAAAGTTTGGATCTTATCTTGCTGAAACATGAACCTCTCACCTATCAAACCAACACCAGATGGAATAACGTTATTCTAAAGTATTCGGTGATACTGTTCCTTCTGCATTATTCCATCGATTTTCACCAAATCGCCTACACCATCATAGTTAAAACAAGCCCAAACCATCATACTGTCAGCTCTAAACTTGACTGTAGGCTTTACACATCCAGTTTGATATCGTTAGTCTAATTTCTACTGTAGAACAATCTTCATTTGTTCCCGAAAACTTCGAATTTGGATTCATCGGTCCATAAAACCGGTTTCCATTGATCCATCGACCAATTGACATGTTCTTTTGTCCATTTAAGTCGTTTTTGAACATTTATAGGACGCAATAATGGTTTTTTGGCAACGACTCGACCATACAAACCGGCTTTATGCAACCGATGTACCACCGTTGTTTTGGATATTGGATTCGAAAAGGTTTCATTAATCTCGGCTCGTAAATCTGGCACAATTTTGAATCGGAAACGCTTGCTGATCATTTGTAATAGACGATCATTCTGTTTGGTTATTTTTCTGGGTCTACCAGAGCGTGTTCTGTCATCCAAAATCACCATATTTGGATTAAATAAAACAACAACAATAAGTCAAATATGTCAAAAATCATAAGAATCATCCTCATCGAAAAAATATAACGAAAAATAATAAAATATATGTCATTTTTGAAATTGACCCAAATTTTTGCAGGGTAGTGTATATATTATATGTATATAGTATGTGCAAAGTGCTTATTATATACATTCATATGTACTACGAACGAATATTTAACATATAATAAAGACGACGACAACAACGACGAGAAGCTACTCATCTGCCTACCTATACAAAAGTTCAATGAATCATTCATTTCTTAAGTTTGTTCTTTTTTTTTTTTTTTGGCTAGATTGTATTATTATTGCTGTTGTTTTTGTGTTGCTTCTATTCGCTTTGAGCGTAATTTGGTATGATTTTTGTGAAATTGACAAACATTCGCTTACATGCATATATATATCGCGTATGCGGCATATACGTGTACTTATATGTATTATATAGGGTAAAGAAATGTGGTTAGGAAAGGGCTTAACTTTTCATGAATAAATAAAATCGATGATCTTGAAGAAAATGTTAAATGTGAAATGCCTTGATTTTTGTTTCATCCAAAGTGAACGCTAAAGGTGAACGATAAAATGAGTAGTTATTCGAAACGTTGATTTATACAAAGGTAAGACGTAATGAAATGTGACAGTGACAGTGACAGTTTGTGTGAAATTTGAGTTTTTAAAGTACTTAAAAAATGATTGTTTAAAAAATGTACTCGTGTAGATGGCGATAGTACTAAAAAGAAAACCTTTTTAAAACCCCTAATAATATATTTTTGTTTTTATTTGATTTTTTTTAAAATTCGTATTTGAAAATATCTTAAAATAATTGAAAAATAATTACAATGTGCATAAAAAATAGTAAAAGAAGTAATACCAATTTTTTAATATTATAATATGTAACTCTATAATTTTTCGAAATTTAAACAATCTTGAATAGAAACCTGCAATATCCCAAAGAATGTGCCTCAAGTATTTCAATTTCTGAGTTAGAGGTGATTTTAGTGGAGGAAACAGAATAAATAATATATAATTTTACTGAATTTCGAATTTATATTTAATAAAATCTATGTTCGAAAGTGGGCGCGTAGCTTGGGGGTCAATACCCAACTGTGACAATTTTTATATCGAAAAATATTTTCTTACAAACGGTGCGCACCTGTCAGTAAGCAATTTGCAATTCTTTCCACAGAACACTTTGCCATGAAAAGCTTCTTAAAAAGCTCTGTGACAAAGCACAATGTAACTTGACTAGATAATATCAAGAACATTAGGTATCTCAAAGTAAGAAAAATGGACTATTCCATCCAATGAAATCCCCCAGCCTACAGATATTTCTCCTACAAATGTACACATATGGACTGATTTGAAAAATACAACCTGTACACATTGCTTCATTTTGGATGATGGTGTCACATCTTACTTGTAGAAACTTAACACAAATGTTATAAGTAAATATACCATAAAATCAAAATCATTACTCTGCAACTCATTCAGTGGAATGAATTAATTAGAGACAATTTAATTAAACAACTCGATAAAAAAAAAACACCCCATTGATGCGATCATATTTTTAAATTGAAAGGGTATGAAAGCTTCTCTAAAGGACGGAGATAGGGGATAAGTATGTGCTGAAAAATTTGTTGAGAAGGAAAAACTAATGGCAATCGATCATACAATGTGACCTTCTAGAGGCGATTCCTAAGCAGCTATGGGGTTATTTGTCAATTTTCATGTGTTTTAGGTTCATTTTGTAGGGGAACTCACCTAAGAGGTGGAAATAGTTGGAGTAGTATGTTTGGGTAAACTGTTGGAGAACAAAAATGAATAGTGATTCTTTATTTATTCAATCCCTTTAGGTTAACCCTTGGAACGTTGGGAGCCAATTTTATAATAAATGTCAAGTTTGAAGAGTACCCCACGATACTCTTCAAAATAAACGGTAAACGGAAGATAAACGGCAAGTATGTTCGGAAAAAGCATTCAATTCCTGTGGGAGTATCTTGGAAACCAATTTTCTAAAATTGTTTTATTTTGTAGGGGAACCTCCCTAAGGGGTGGAGATAAAGGGTAAGTATGTTTACAAAAAATATACGAGAGCAAAAATTAATGGTGGACGCTGATATGTTCAATATTTATAGGGGCACCCTGGAAGCCAATTTAATAAACAAAACCAACAAAAAACAACAACTAAAACAATAAATAGAGGAGCCTCTTACGTGGTGGTTATATGGGATAAGAAAATTCCGAAAAAATTTTATGTGGGGAATATAAATGAAGGCCGATCAATTATTTCATCCCTCTTGAGGCGATTCCTGGCCAGCTATGGGGTTATTTGTCGATTTTCGATTAAAAATAAGGCAAATTTTTATTTTATTGCCTTCACATCATAACGATAATTTATTTTCATTGCAAAAGAGTGAGCTCTACTATTCTAGATTTTTAAATATATTTTTACTTGTAAAATTTATATTTTTTCTAATATTTTAAATAAATTTTTGATGACCATATTGTTTCAAAAATGCAAAATATTTTTTTAGACTTTGGAATATTGCACCTAAATATGTTAGCAATATTTGATAGTTTAATTTTAATATGTTTTACAAACAGATCGTTCATTTCTTGCTCGAGTTATGTTGATTTCATAAATTTTACATATAAAAAAATTTTTTTTTTAAATGTATGCATTAAATAAAGATTTACAAAATTTAAACTTTTACTTATTGTTCTTCTAATTTGTTCACTTCTCTATTATTATTATTATTATTATTATTAGTTTGTATTTTTTTCCATTGATGCCTTCACCTTTTCTTATATTGCAAATTTTGTATTGAAGTCTTATGCAAATTATTACACATACATACAAACATATTTCATTTTGCTTTGATATTTATTATGTATATTATATATGTAGTTCTGGACTTTTGGATTTTTTTTTTGTATCGTGTCACATGTATGTATAATAACGCTAACACAAATAGATAGTGAAAGACAAGGGGAGATGATGGTGCCAGATGAGACCAGTTGCAGACCTTTAGAATACGATTTTAATGTCATTGTCATTTTAAGAGCGATAGAAATTAGAAATAACAACATATTATGATTCAAAACAAGCATTCGTCTTTTCTAATAAAATTCGTGTTTAAATTAAGACGAAAAAAAAAAGAAATAATAATAAACAACAGGTTAGCATATACGTTATACATGCATGTATGGGTGTACTCATATACAAAATAACTATAATTACGAAATGTTCAAAAACAGAAAATCTTACAAAATTATGACTCAAAGAAAGAGCAATGGAATAATGTACATATACAAAAATAATTTGTATGAAGAGGACACATCATCACCAACACAACGGTATTAGCTTCCAGGCGATTATGTCAATATCATTTTTTCATTTAATCAAATGTTTTCGCTATTTCTATGGAATTAAAATATAAATATGCGGGTATATTTTAGTAAAGTGTACTTTATGCAAATGATCTGATTACTGTTTGGATATTTTTTTTTTTTTTCAAACTAAATTTGATGTTAATGAAATTGTAAAACAATAAAATGCCATGAACATATATGTGTGAGTAGTTCGTGAATGTATGAAATTGAATGAAATCCACATCGATCTCTTATACAAAATACAGTTTTGGAGCTCAAAAACATTTTCATACTTTTTGAATATATTTATGTAAATATAAACATTTAAGCTTAAATTTGATGGCTATGGGGCTACTTTTACCAGAGAACAAACATATTCGCAAATCGAAGTAATTGGATGAAAATTGAACCTACCTTCCAAACAAAAGTATGCTTACTTATCCACATTTTCACAATTTACGCATGAAATTACAAAGCTATCAAGCTGAAATTTTGTATACACTACTAAATTTACTAATTAATAACCAAGTTAAGGAATAGATCGAATCGGATTAAAATCACGCCTACCTCCAATACAAAAGTACGTTTCGTTATGTACTTTTTCACAATTTGCGCACGAAATTACAAAGCTTTCAAGCTGAAATTTTGTATACACTACTAAATTAACTAATTAATAGCCATGTAAAGGAATAAATCGAATCGAATTAAAATCACGCCTACCTCCAATACAAAAGTACGTTTCGTTATGTACTATTTCACAGTTTGCACTCGAAATTACAAAGCTATCAAGCTGAAATTTTGTATACACTACTAAATTTACTAATTAATAACCAAGTTAAGGAATAGATCGAATCGGATTAAAATCACGCCTACCTCCAATACAAAAGTACGTTTCGTTATGTACTATTTCACAATTTGCACTCGAAATTACAAAGCTATCAAGCTGAAATTTTGTATACACTACTAAATTTACTAATTAATAGCCATGTGAAAGAATAAATCGAATCGGATAAAAATCACGCCTACCTCCAATACAAAAGTGCGTTTCGTTATGTACTTTTTCACAATTTACGCATGAAATTAAAAAGTTAATAAGCTGAAACTTTGTACATATGATTAAATTTACTAATAAATGGACGAGTTCGAAAATGGGCGTAATCGGATAAAAACCACGCCTACCTCCCATACAAAAGTAAACGGGTGATGGGCGTACTTTTAAAAAATAAAGACATCTACTATTCTCTATGCATTTAAGGACAACTTTATTTTACCTATATCACCCGTATCATCATATTATGTTGCAAATAGTGTAATTAAATTACGTAATTACTATTTTAAGAAAATCAACAGAAACAAGCTAAATAGCTAATTATAATTAGTGGGGGAGGGGACCAAAACAGCTTTTAAATCATATCATATAACATAAGCAATATATGTATGTATGACAACAAAATTAAATGCATGCATTGACAATTGAAGCCAATACACTACACTACATGATTAAACAGCACAAAAAGGCGAAGCGCTAAAACAATAATAATAAAAAAATAAACAAACAAGCGCATGTATTAAGTAATTGATTCGATTTGATAGTAAAACATAAAGTAAAATAGCAAAACCAATTGCATTTATAGATCAATACATTGTGGTGAGTACATAGTACAGTACAGGTAATCAACAAGTAATCGATAGAATTTTTACAACTATATTGTTGTCAACGTTTTCTAATTTGTGAGAGTGACAGTATATCACTCTCACAAATTAGAACTGCTGTTTAATGTATTTAGTTCAATGATATTTGAATTCATATAATATATAATACATATATAGCATATTAGGGTGGTCCAAAAATATAACTAAATTCAATTTAAATTTATTTCGAAGATTTAGTGGTTCAAAATTGATTTTAGATCTATGATTTTCTTAATAAATACTCTTAAAATTCAGAATAGTTCCATTTTTTACTAATTTAACTCGCCATCATTTCCACATAAACGAATATAATAATTAATTTAGATATAGATTAAAGAGCTGCGTGAATGTATTTGATTTTCGAATGATTCTCTTTACTCTTAAGACATGTACACTATTTGCAAAACATATCTAAATAGAATGAGAAGGAGTGAGAGTGAAATATTAGGCAAATGGAACACTCCACTCATTTCTGGTACAAAATATATTCCATAAATTCGTTTTTTCTCTTTAAATAAATGAATGTTTGAGAGTACTACGAAAGTTTGAGAGTACGACGAGTGTGTTGTACGTTATAATTGTTGTTGCTTTTCATGACAGACACTGATGATTTGTATTACTGAATGTTGCCGTGTCATGTTCTCCTATCTATTGTATTTTTTGTTTATATGATAATAAATGTATTGTAATGTAACATAGAAAAGCAAAACGAATGTTTAGAGTACTCTCAAATGCTTAACGTCGTCTATTTGCAAATGCTGAGAATCGTATTTGCTTAGAGAGAATGAATGAGAGATTCTATTCTAATATTTAATCGAGTGTTTTGAACATGCAAACGAATGCATTCCTGCAACACTCTAATATAGATAGAACATATTGAAAATCCTTAAGCACTTTTCATCAATTTTGTAACAAAATAGAATAACAACTTGGTATATACGATATTGCAAATTTCAAGATTGCTATAAAAATTGCAATTTTATTTTTCCCCAATATGATACACACTAATATGCGCATATGTTGATTATAAATGTTATTAATAAAATAATGCTCTGAATTAATGAAATATAAATAAATATTGTGCAAAAGAACGAGAAGAGATAGCGGTAAAAACAAATAACAAAAAAAAACATACTGTGTAAATTAAATTTGCCGTTGCATACAATATTTGCACAAATGACCTATTTTCTGTAAATAAGTGTAAATAAATAAAATACACAAAATTGAACAGATGAACAAAACAGATAAAATTTGAAAAAATATATACATGATTTTGTCCATTGAAATACATGACGAAAATATACAAATTGCAAAATCCAAATTGTACAAAGAAAATAAAAATAAGACAAGTCATATTTTAAATCACTCAAAAAAACGTCAAATGTGTACATGCAAATGTATATGTAAGGTCAGTTATATTCGCTTTTAAATCAACAAACATTTTCAATGAATTTTCAACTTGTCAGAATTGATCATATACAACTAGGTCTTTGAAAAATAGGAACGATTCTCGAATATTACAATTCATTTGCAATAAAATGCCAACATTAATTTCAAAGATAATTGACCTGAGTACTGTAGGTTTATAATTCCAAAAGAGAATAATATACTCCATTTTTACCGAATACCAAAGTCTCCGATTCTCGAATATTACAATTCATTTGCAATAAAATGCCAACATTAATTTCAAAGATAATTGACCTGAGTACTCTAGGTTTATAATTCCAAAAGAGAATAATATACTCCATTTTTACCGAATACCAAAGTCTCCTCAAAGAGTCTCCAAATAGCAAAACTTGCTCGTAACCATACCATTTCGACAACTCTAATCTTTTGTGTGCTTCTAAATACTAGCCGAATTAAGATGCCACAATATATTAATGTACAGCTGCAACTTGTACAAGGTATGTACATACATTGTATTTGTGTAATTTTAATAGAATTTCCATGTATACAAATCAAACAAACATACGCATCATTATTACATTTTATATGAGAGCAGTTAAGGGGGTGGCAATTATACATTTTTTTTTTCATACAAAACAAGAACGCTAAAATACATCAAAAACGCAACAAATAATTATGCGTTTGTTGATTTTAGTTAAAAATAAAATTCATTTGTGGAAAACAAAAAAAAAAAATATAAATTTATATGACGAAAAGCCTTGTTGCATTTTCTATAATAAATACATTTATTCATACATTTATTACATACTCAATATATGAACGCATCCGTACTGGATGTTCTTGAGCTTTATTTACAAGGTAAGTGAAGGGGTGTTATGATCGAATCTCATCCAAATTGAAATGCTTTTAAATTTCAATACTTAGTATTCAAATGTAAAGAAAAAAGAAAGAGGAAAAAAAAAGAAAGTAATAATTTGCAAAAATACAAAAACTACAACTTATTCAAAATTAAAGCAAAAAAAAAAAAATTGTATATATTTATGCGTCGATCATAGTTTTTATGTGTTCATTGACCTAAATCATAAATCGAACGATCAAGTTTCACCTCTTCTCAACTAATTTTTGTCAACGTTTCAGTTTTGTTAATTTCTTTTTGTTCAAAAGCTAAAGAAAATTCTAAACCAAATAACAAAAAAATTAACAAAAAAAAAAAAAATAACAAAAAAAACTTGCTTTTGACTATGTATAGTATTCGGGCCACATCACTTATTCATGCCAAATTTGACTAAATTTGATTCAATTTATGCTATTGCGTTTTTTGAAATGAATAATAATAAAATACAACAAAATAATAACGCTTAGGCAATAATCTCGTTGGCCTACCCACTAGATAGGAATGCAATGCTTGGAGCACTTACATATTTGAATTGAAGTGCAAATTAAAGCATCTATCGATGTTGCATTACATAAAAAGCAATATAATAGGGCTGTTCAGAATCTTGTGCAAATGGTCTTGCATCATTGCAATTGCAAAATGGTGTAGTAAATTTTTGCTTTACACTAACAAAATATACAGTCGTGCATTTACTACACTCTTGCAACGACGCAACACCAAAAACCCGTAGGTTATGTATGCAACACTGAATTGCAAACTAACAGCTGATCAGCAACAAAATAAAAAAAAACTGAAAATGGAAGGCGAACAAATCAAAAAAAGAATAAAACGAGACAAACCAAATAAGAAATGGTTAGAGGAAGAGGTGAAGCAAATTTCATACCTTCGTTGCACATAATTTCATCAGCAGCTTCGTCAATTAAAGAGTCGACTATTTGCTCCTTACAGCTTTTTTTCGGCATTTCTTCTAATTTGTGCGCAATTTTAACATCAAAATAATTTGCTATTTCACCAATCAGCTGTGAATAGCTTGGCTTGCAACAAGTAATGCAAAGTAAACAAAAAAGTCGTTCACAATTGATGATAAATATTTACAATTGCACGAATTTGCAATCTTAAATGCACAAGATTCTGAACAGCCCTAATGTGAAATATGTTGAAATCCAATACTCTAAACTCATTAAAGAGGCACAATAGACCAACTAAGTCATAGTGTATTACAATACTATAGTAATAAGAATAACATAATGTGATTATTGAATTAGACTTGATATCATCCAACAGTTTTTTTTTTCACAGAATAATTTAAAATCAATATAGCGCCAACCCACAATTATATTTCTATTTTACCTCTTTGGTCAATTCCATTTGACCGATGAATGGGCTTAAATCAATTTGGACACGTTGTTGTTGTTGTTGTTGTTGTCGATCTTGTTGTTGAGCATTATTTTCGTCGATTCCTTCTACCACCTCCTGTTTAATACATAATGTACTTGGTGCTGTTGTTGTACTCGCTGCAATTGCTGCCTTGGAACATGATGCCACATCATCCAAATTATCTATTAGGGCAATTTTATTCTCATCCTTATCAAATTGTTCCACTTTTATACTGGCCGCATCATCAGGATCTGGAAATGTATCATTTAGTGCAACAGCACCATCCGATCGTAAAGCATTTGCAGCAGCATCAGCAATACTTGGTAGAAATGCATCGAATTGCACATCGAAAAAATTATTCTCCAATAATTCATCTTTCAGTGGTAAGCCAGCATATGGATTCATTACGGTTAAATCACCATAATCATTTAGATCGGCCAAATTTTGTTCCCACACTGAGCGTTGATCTTGAAAATGCTCCGAATTGAGAAACAGATCCAACTCTGATGATGCCATACCCATAACGCTGCTTGAATTCGTATTTGCAGCCGTTGCAGCAGCAGCCACTGATGCGGCCGCTTGTTCCAGTGCTGTTGCACCTGCAGCAACCACAACAGCAGCCGGAGTAGGTGGCGAACCAGTTACTACGGTAGCTTGTAATTCTTGTACTGCGGCCGTTTGATTGGCACTATCATTTTGGACATTCAATAGGTATGCGGTGACATTATGCTGATTGTGTGTATCATGTTGTCGATCAAAACGTATCAAATCTTCGATTAGTGGCATCATTGTTTTACGATTTGCATACGGATATTCGACCATGGGTACGGCACGTAACATTTCCAATTCCCAACCATCGCCATCGTGTAATTCCAGCTGTGAATCCCAATTACGTTGCAGTCGTTGTTGTAGAAAATTATCCGGATCCACTTGCAATAAGCTCAAGGCCAATGCTAATTGCAACATTTTCATTGCATATGATTTTTTATTCGAAATCATCTTTGTTCGTTTGGTAGCCGTTTTGTTGTTGTTGTTATTACTAATTATCTCTATGTTATTACTTAATTTATTAATTATTCTATGCTATTTATGAATTGTAGTAAGGTTGATTGCTGAGTGGGCGGTATTGTTGATGCTGAAGTGGATGAAGTATGTTATTATCACTCGTAGTCCGGCTGATATTGTATGTGAGCGTTGAATAATGAGACTATTCCTCTCTTGCTTTTACTTTCTCCTATAATGGATTTTATTTTATTTATTATTTTTTTTTTTCTTATTCAGATTTACGAGTTTCTCTCAACGTTGTCTGTTGTGCAACGACCTCGCGCGTCTATCTGATTGTGGCCTTCTTTAAATGGATAGAAGAAACGTTTCGCTTTGTTATAGTCAATGTTGTTGTTGTTGTTGTAAACAATGCAAACGAAAAGATATATCTTGGTCGAGTCTCTGGAAGTAATAAATAAATTTGTAATTGATTAGTGTTTATTAAAACTTTTTGCAAAAATACTACTAAAAAATAATGTAATCATTACTTTAATAAAGCTACAGAAAAAAAAAATTGATTCTATAAATCATTCATGGATTTACTAAATTTTATATTCCAAGAAGACATTTTAAATTGATTAATGTGATGAATTATATTGAAATGAGTTCAAGGTTAGTCGTTGTAGGACAAGGTCATATGAAAAAAAAAAAAGTTCCATAAAAATCAAAAGATTTCTAAAAGACCCACAAGTGTATTTCAAAACAAAGAAATGAATTTCTTATAAATTCGTATTTTTGTTTCTGCTTTAATATGCATACCATCACCACCCCACGCCAAGTACAACAAAAAAAAAAACAAGTCCACTCACCTTTTTCTTCTGAATGTTGCGACGCAATTTCTTCTGTGACACCCCCGTCGCTCAGTAAAATTTTCTGCCTTCTGCTTGTGCGTGTACTTATGCAGTGAGTTGAGTTGAGTTGAATGATCCTTAATAATAATGATGCAAACACCTACGACTCCTCTGCTCTTCTGTTTCTTCTACACCTCCTATTAACTCGTTGTTGATATGAAACGATTTAAATGTTAAATATTCAAATTTAATTTGAAAAGTGTAGCGGTAGGTGTTTTGTGGAATATCGCTGCTACTGCTCCGGTTATTTGTTGTTGTTGTTGTTGATGTTTTTGTACTTAGATGTACGTTTTAGGCGTCCTTGAACTTGGCCAATGTGTTTTCAACACCAATGCAATACTTTAAAGCAAAATTAAAGAACAAAAAAAAAATGGCAGACCAATTTTGGGTGGAAATGAAAATTTTCTATTTTCATACGTTATTCTTTGTATTGCATTTATTTAATATAAATGTATATTGAATTTTTTTTTTTAATTTGATTTATTTGCACTTTGTTGAGCAATTAATTGTTCGATTTTACGTATGGCGCATTGAGACACCTTCACGGCCAACACACACAAACACACACACACACTCTCTTTACTATTGTTCACTACTTCTACGGGAATTGTGCGGAGCCCGCACGCATCAACACATCATATTGAATTGTTTGTTGTTGTTCATTGTGCTTGTCAACATTTTATAAGACACAAATGGATAATAAGTTTGTCTATTTTAATGCTTAGTCTATGTGCTTCTTGTCGTTGCCTGTACTTATTTGAAAAAAAAAACAAATCTTTCTTTTGTTATACAATATTTTTTTGAAAACAAATTCAAAAAGAAATAAAAGTTTTGAAGAATACCGTTCCGTTATGTTGGTAAATATATTTTGACTTTAATTTACAATTTCTACTGTTATCTGGTCTTTTGCCATTGTTTGGTTTCCTCATTTTTGTTTTCTTAATATACGTTTTTCATTTCATATTTCGCTGTTGTTATGAATTACTCATTTCTTTGTTATAATATGACGATTTTGTTTAAATCGTAAACAGTATGGAGGGAGAAAAACTTGTGGGTATGTTTGTTTAGTTGTTGTTGTTCTTTAATGTGTGTGGGGGCGCAGAGACACTAAATGCATTTTGACAGTGTTGCCAGCATTGAAAATCTTTGTTTACCACCATGTTTTCCCAGTAAATTCATTTTCTTTTTTTTAAATGATTTTAATGCTTTTGTTTAAAAGTGAAAATGTGAAAATTCAGTTTTACATTAACATTGTAAATAACAAAATCATAATTTTTTTAAATACAATTACAATTTTTAAATATTTAATTCAATTGAATGAAAACGGCAACGCTGAATTTGTTTATATTTCTGCATCAAATGTCATACCGAAGAGCACAAGGTTGTATTATGAAAAAAAAAACAATTTGGTAAATAATGTAAGATTTCCATTTACTAATAAATATTTCGTAATTTTGTAAGAAAATATAATATACAAAAATATTTCATTAATATTGCCAGTATCGAACTATACTACATATGACATGTGATTAGCTGACATTTTACAAAATCAGCTGTGATCAATTGAATGGACAATTATATGTGGTTGTTTTTTCTTTACATTTGAGAATTATACACTACGACTGATTGGATGAACAGATTACCACGATGTTGTCACAAGCAATAACACATCTGCTGAGCGAATTTTTGTGTTATCAATTATTTTTATACTTATGCTAATGCAAATCACATCAATTTAATTTTTCCGTCAATTTCCAATGGGAAAATATCAAATCAAAATGTTTTCAATAAAAGAAGCAACAACTTCACAAAAGAAAAACGATTCAACAGTCAACGAATCGAATTAGCAACAGCACCACTGCCAACAATAGCAAAAGCAGAGCGTCGAAAAACACGCAGCGAAAGATGAACGCAAAACGTAACACGAAATACTAAAAAGAAACGTAGCCTACGATTATAGAAACCACACTTCATATCTTTCTTTTTGTACGTATTTAATCACTTATTATAACATTTTGCAATTAAAAAAGCACATTTTCAATAATTATTCCCCCAACATAATCAAGAAAAAAGTTAACAAACAAAAACTATTCCAGAACAATCGAAAAATGGCACGAGTTGTGAAATATAATATTTAAACCAAACAAACGAGAAACTGTTTCAAAATGCAAGTCACAGGAGAGGGAGGTAATTACGAAAGAGAATGCATTAAAAGGGAGGTAGATAACTGTCAAATATGAAGTGGCAGTAGATGAAGTTGCATTTCCAATTGCAATTGTCTATGACGAATGAACTTCAAAATACGAAAAAGAAAAAGAATAAAAAACCCAACAATCAAAACGGAATAATTTTATTTCTTTGTACTCTTCTTCGTCACGATTCATTTGCATATTTGCTTTACTTTATTCACTACCGATTGAATTCAACTTTTGCCATGAACACAAAGTTCGATTGGGCTATGCATTAATTATTACTTGTGTTTTAAAACATTTAACTATTTAACTTAGTTTCGCACTTTTGTATTGGTTTTTTTCCAATTCCTCCCTTGTTTTCCTTTTGATTTTTATATTACTCTTTACACTGCACCGTTTTGTTTCTTTTTATTTTTTGCTCTCTTGAGCAAGTTATTAAATCACACAACTCAAAACACACAAGAAAGATTGTATAAATTCCAAATTAATTCAATCGTACGATTGAAGTCTATTGTTATGTGTTGAAATTTAAAAAAGTTAATCGTATCGTAAATCTCTGCGTTCAACGCGTTCACAATTTCATACAATAATGCCGGATGACGTTCAACACTTTTGTTATTTCACTAAATTCTAAGATAAAAGCTCATTTCGATTAAGCTTTTGCGAGCGAGCAGAGAACCAATTTGACACATAAACTCTTGAAGTGTTGCCAACTTCTATGATATTCTAGTTAGTGATATAAGAAGTAGAGTGATTACATATGTATCGATTCTATGAATACGATAAAATTTTGATTAACACTAGAAATTTAGATATAAATTTGTTTACATATAATATAAGTACGTAACGTTTCTCGATTCTCAATATTTATATATGCGATATATTAATTATCTGCTATGTACTTACCTGACATATATAACGACATCCATCATCAGTTCTAGTAGTATTATCACGTACTGGTTGTTGAACTGGCACCGTATTAGCGAATACGTCATACATTTCAGTTTCTTTTGGTGGCGACAAAGAAACCATCCTAGGCAGATCTTCAAAATCAATCATTTTGCAATATCATAAAAACTTAATTCCTGCAAAAAAGACCAAAAGAACGAAAGTAAAATGTAGGAAATTAAAAATTCGATATATTACAATATACTATTTATCTAATAAATGCTTGAATTATTTTTGCTTAACGCTTAACACTGCCCTTCGTATGTAAATCACACTGAGGCGACAAATGTTGCAACACTAACACCGAAATCCAACGGAAATAAAACAATTTAAATAAAAATTTCAGTTTTGATTGCAAAGTTAAAAGAAAAGTGAAAACTTAGAAGAGTAAAATCATATGGCAAAACATCGCGATAAAAATGGACATCAGTAGACCGTTCGCAAAGAGCGTAAGAGCGTTGATTAGATTATTAAAGTAAGTATTTTAATTTTGAGATTGAGAGGTAAATTGTGTGTAGAATAGAAATGAATGTCACATAAATGACTGCGCGCTTAACAACGCATTAACCCAAATTTTAAGTTGAGTTTCTTGTTATCAAAGCAATGATACATTTTTTCGCCGATATAAAATATGAATATGAATACCTACTGATGATGGTGGTCCAATATTAAAACATTTACAAGTTTTTGAGATCTTCCACATCACTGGACGTTTTGACTTATCGTTACAAAGTCCAACTTAGCAGTACAAGTATGTGGCCAATTGAAGAAAATTGTATTATATTATTTATAAAATTATATTACATTAAACTATGTTTTTGTTACAAAAAAGCATTTCAACTTTTTTTTTTTAATATATACATTTGAATTCTATAAAGAGTAAATGAGCAAGTAGGTAGGTATTAAAAGCAAATCAATATACATTTTAATAAATACGAATTCTGCACACGTTAAATGATGAATAAAACCAGTTTTAAATTAATTTAAATTCATATGTAGGAAAATGTGATATGATACTAAACTTGTATTTATTTTATTTATTGTAGTTAATCATCTAAGGTGGAGCCCTATTATGTACTCTGTATATCAGCATACGTGTGATACATTCAAAGAAGTTAGATGCATAGGTGCCGCTTTAATTGACACTTCTGAGAAAAGTACATATATTTGCAGTATTTATTGTCAGCAAATATTTACTAATATGTACAAATGTACAAAATGCTTATATACATGTTGTTGTATACATGTATCATAGATATGAACGAATAGTTTTAGTTAGAACAATACGGAATTATTTAAAAACATTCAGAATAATCTATTGTTATCGATATTTTAATACGTTTAATTTAATAAAGTTATATTATTACTGTTATTTACTCATTACTATTTTTGTTATTAATTATAATTGTTTTAAAAATGTTTCCGGGAGAATTTTGCATTAAAACACAGATAAATAAACATCTCTGCCCCCAAGATCTCTGACGTTCATAATCGGCTATATTATAAGTAGATCTCTTAGATTTGGCGTCCAAAGTCGAAAATGATATCAAATAGTGTCAAAATCGCATGTGTTTTTGTTTTCTTCTGTACGTATGTTTGTTGTTTTTGTTATTTACTTCATCTCTTCATTCGTGAGAATATTCATAACAACTCTCTCTTATTGCTCTACAAGCGATAAGACTGAGAAAGATGCTCGTAGCAATAGTCGATGAGTTAATGTATTTGAGTATTTGTCGCAAATGCCATTATTGGCATAAACTCATCGAACCTCATCGAAGAGAGCGACCAATCCGAAAAATAAAATAAGAGGAATTGAGAAATGAAATATATAAAATAATGACTTGTAGTTTTGTCGGCAAACCAAAATACAAATCTATTAATGACATATGTAAATATATATACACATACATACATTTGTATACACATACACATATGTAGTTAGCTCTGTTTCTGTGATCATTTTATACGTACTCTATATTTCAATTGATTTAACTTAATAACAGCAAATAAATATGTTTTTAATAACTTGTTTAAAACGCATTTAACAATAGGATGAGAAAAAGTAGCGGTCAATTGTTGGATATACCTATCTAATTGTTGTTTTTATGATTTTCTTCTAGACGTTCAAGTTATCAATATAAAATGTTTATATTTAATTTTATGCGTTTGTTGTTTAGTAATTGAATTGACCAATAAAAGTGTTCAAATGCACAAAAAACGTTTAGTTTACGAGTTTTATAAAAAATTAAATAACAAAAAAAATATATAAGCCCCGAACGGCTCTTTGGTCAAGCTTCTCTTCCAGTAATGTTGTGCGACTTAAATTTTGGACTGTATTAGAAAGGATCTATATATATTAGCCGGTTTCGAATAGCAGAACCCTAGTGACATCATTTTTTCTGAGCTTTCTCACAGAGAACCCCTTTCAGGGCAAATTTTTACTGCCCGTAGAATTGCCAATTGCTTGCAACGACTCTACAGTGATGATGACCTTTTTATGTGAGTCAGTGGAGATCGTAAGGCTAATCGAGTACAGTAACTCAATTTCGTGCATTGCATATGGATATGCCTCTTCGTCGATTAGGCGAGAAAAAAAGTGGTTTATATTTTCATGTCAAAAACTAATAGTATCATTGAGCTATCAACGAAACCGTTACGACAAAGCCGTAAAGTGCAAAGTCGATCAACGGCTCCACTTTTTTTTTTTATAAAATAATATAGTTTTGAATACATAAAAATGGATTTTATTGCTTTCCTTCTAAATAGAAAAGCTGCAAATAAACGAAGGGCGTTAAAGCCGACGTTACACAGAGAGTTACAGTCATATTTTGGGACGTAAAGGTCGTAAAACCATCTCGAAGACAGCGATTGTAAAATTCAATTCACAGATAACTTAATAAAGTGATGTGAACTATTGAGCGTAAAAAAAGCTTGACTCTCATGCCTGTGACTCTCTGTGTAACAACGGTCTAAGAGAAAAAACACGTAGAAGAGGAAGACCCAACCTCCGGTGGAAACACAAAGTACTAGAGAAATACTCTACGCTGAATACAGATGATCAGCGAAGCATGTTAATCCCACTTCCCTGCTTTAAATGTGTACCTAGTCCTCTATTGAAGGCAAATTCTTTTAAAAGAGTTTTAATTTAAATTAAAAATACGAATATTTATTATTTCTTATTGATGCATTCGGAACACAAAGTACCAAAGGATCAAAGTATCAAAAAGTGATACTCTTTGGAAGCAGGGTTAAATTTGTCCTAAATCGATTTTCAGTTGGAAGCGGAACATAAAGAGACGAAATTGAAACCAACAACAACAACAACAACAACAACTCGTGGTTGTGACTGCCGGCATAATATCAGTCTACAGGTTACTTAAATGAGTGCCGTAGCTACGTAGTTAGTGTGTTGGCCTTCTGATCTGTGGGTCGTGGGTGCAATCCCCGGCTGAAGCATAACAAATTTAATATCGAATAGATTTTTCTTTCGAACGGTACCCACCTGTCGGCAAGCAATTGGCAATTCTTCCGCCGGCAACAATTTGCCATGGAAAAGCTTCTAAAAGAACTCTGTGACAAAGCCTAGAAAAAGTGATGTAGCAAGAGTTCTGCCGTTCGGAATCGGCTAAAATACGTAGGTCCCTTTTAATACTGTCTAAAATTTAATACCGCACAACAGAAATGGAAGGGAAGCCCGACCAACGAGCCTTTCGGGGCTTTAAGAGCTACATATTAATTTTTTTTTTAGATTACTTGAATTAGGGTCGAAAGAATTAATGTCGAACAATTTTGTTGCTACATTGCCGAAATATTTGAATAATAAGAAATAAGAGAAGAATTGAGAACAACAACAAAATATCAATAAGGGTCGTATGACGTTTTGAAATAATGTCAAAATATAATGCTCTGTTAATGCCAAATGAATTAATATCGAATTTTTTTTTTTTTTTTTTGCAATAATGCTAACAAATTTCCTCTCACTTTTTCGACATTACTGCAAACGAAATTGAAATACGGTAACATCGAATCGATTTCGAATTATTGAAATTTGTTTTAGAACGACAAACCCTTTGTGATGTCACTTTTTCTGAGCTTTGTCACATATCTCTGGAAGAGATATGTCACATTTGTCACATATCTCTTCCAAAGATATGTGACATGCTTTCCCTTGACAAATGGGTACTGCCGGTAGAATTGCCAATTGCTTGTAGACAGGTAGGCACAATTCGAAACAGAAATATTTGTGATATAAAAGTTGCCTCAGCCAGGAATTTAACCCACAATCAACAGATCAGGAGTCCAATGCTTTCACCACTGAGCTACGACACCCACTGTATATCGAAGTAAGAATGTACACAAAAATCTTTCACAACAGGGTGTTCAAAACTATTGAAATATATTTTTGTATTGTTCGATAGCAATATCACTTGAAAGTATATTAAATTTTAATATTATTTTGTTTGTTTGTTAGATTGTCACAAAGAACTTAGGTAAAATTATGCTTTCAAATTATTTATGGGTGACATCTGAAAATCTGACACATTCTGTATGGTACCCAAATGTACGCGATACGCGTAGTACAGATATGCATGCAAATTTACATATTGTATATCTTTTTTATATTTAGAAAACCTGTTCCATATTCAAATATTGATGATTTTATTATAAAAAAAAACCTGTCGAGCATTTGGGTGCAAAATCATTAATTCAATGATTCCACTTCTTTTCGAACATAATTATAAATACCATCTTCAATGTTGAAAATGTTCTCTAAAATGCAAACTTTGACCGAAAGTCTTTAAGAATAAGCCAACAAGCAATCCTCGTTGAGAGAGTATTTCAATTAGCAACAGTCGTTCGTGCTTCATACATGTGATTAATTAATTTCCTAAAGGGTACACTGATACATGTGGTATAAGTTTAGTTGTATTTAGCGGCTATGTTCTGCATATGTATTGTATATACAATATATAATTGTATATGAACACATCCACATGTTGTATAGGTACATTAGAATGAAATGGCCGGGTAAGTAAGCAAGAGATAATTTACGTCAATATAACAACAATCATTAACTATTATTATTGTTGTTGTTGCTGATGTTGTTATTAATAATTCAAATAATTTGTAATCACATTGTTCTTATTGCATAAGTATTATTATGTATTTGAGTATCACAATTACATATGTATAATTCACTTGTATATATATTTGACTTGGAACGTAGGCAATTCACTTTTATTTTTATTTAACATATACTATTTCACTTAGTAAGTATATATCCATTACAGGATTTATTCATATATATGGGTGTATTAGAAAAATATACTTATGGATAAGCACCTTTGAGATTAAAATGTAATTTTTCCTTGTTGTTTATTGTGTTTGTTTCTGTGCGCGTGTGTGTGTGTGTGTAATGTTTATTTAATAGTTGCTTCGAGTAC
This sequence comes from Megamerina dolium, assembly GCA_963854835.1. Classification (NCBI taxonomy): domain Eukaryota; kingdom Metazoa; phylum Arthropoda; class Insecta; order Diptera; family Megamerinidae; genus Megamerina; species Megamerina dolium. The sequence goes on along the minus strand of OY978526.1, from coordinate 19,667,276 downwards.
AAGAAGTTGTGTTTTAATTGATAAATTATTTAGAAATGATGTATTTCACAATTTTCCCAATAACAACTTGTGCGTATGTAATGTAAAACGTAATAGAGTTCTAGAAATGTTCACGTGTTGGAATTTTGATTTATTCGTAACACAAAATTGTTTTGTTTTTGTTTCATATACAATATTATTGTGTTGTTATAATTGTTGTTGTTGTTGTTGTTGTTGTTTAACACGCGCCGCACACTTGTATATAAACACATATGTATATGCATATATGCGATGTCCAAAAAAAAAAAAGAGTATATTTTCCTTTAAATTATATTATATATAATATAGTACACTTATGTATGTGTCCCCACAAATAACACAATTTGTATGAAAACTTGTTTTTTGTTTTTATTACAGCGTTTTTTTGGGTTATTATTTGCTAATTTGTTATTGTCACTAAAATCTGGCAGATTAAAAAATCAAAAGCACCATTCGTTTTTTTCCGATTTAGCTTAAGCAAGAGCTAATATAACACTACTTTTATGTGAGTGTATCATCAGTTGAATGAGCGTACACAAATAGCGTACGATTGTTATATGTACATATGTATTGTGTAAGTGACGGCTACTATCTACACGAATATGATGAGAGCGAGATCAGCCAGCTAGAGAATCGGACATTCATATGTACTCGAACACGCTTAATTGTATATATTAAACGTATAGTATTTATTTTATTTGATATCATCATCATCAGTGTTATCGCTTATATGCCACCGCAAGGCAACACATTGTGATATACATTTGTAGAAATTGTCGCTAGCCATACGTACTCGTCCATACATTAAGTATGTATTACATATGTGCCCTTCTATGTGTTTCTTTGTTATCGTTATCTGAAGTGAGAGAGCACAGTTGGGCACTAACTTTTAACAAAAAAATCTCCTTACAGTCGGCTGGGGCCGACCAAACTATACCCTGCATATGTAGATTTATATATAAAAAGTTTACTCGAATATCCAACTTTTCTTTTATTTCCACTTTTCGAGAAACAATTTTTGCATATACTACTAATTTACACCCGAAATATGGTTGACTTTGACGAAATAAAAGGATCTTAAGATAATTCCGAGGCTTAGTATGGGAGCTATATAAAAAGTGGGCGTGGCTTATCACTTTCTAGTAAATCCAATTAATTTTTCAATGTTAATCCACACCTTAAATTTGGTGTCCTACGTTGAATAGTTTCTAAGTTATGGTGGTTAACATTTTTGTTTAATTTCCTCAAGTTGTATGTTTCAATTTAAAATTTGTATGGGGGCTACGATAAACACTGGGCGTGGTGCGCCCATTTTCTGTGAGCCTAGTTGCTCGTACAATACTAATCCATACCCTAAGTCTCGTTGTCCTAGGCTAAATGGTTTGTAAGCTATGGAGCTTAAAATTTTAGTTTAATTCACTCGACTTTGTATGGGAGACCCATGAAGGAGTGGGCGTGGCACACTGATTTTCTGTCAGATTTTTGCCGACTATGATATTAATTTAAGTGTCAATTGTGGTTATTCTAGACAGAAGATTGCCGAAGTTACAGCTGTTTCAATTTAAAATTTGTATGGGGGCTACGATAAACACTGGGCGTGGTGCGCCCATTTCCTGTGAGCCTAGTTGCTCGTACAATACTAATTCACACCTTAAATCTCGTTATTCTACGCTGAATAGTTTGCAAGTTATAACCGGTAACATTTTTTTTAATTTCCGCAACTTTGTATGGGAGACCCAAAAAGGAGTGGGCGTGGCACATTGATTTTCTGCCATATTATTTCCGACTGCCGTGTTAATCTAAGTGTCAATTATGGTTATTCTAGACAGAAGATTGTAGAAGTTACAGCAGTTTCAATTTAAAAGAAGTACAGACACTTTGTATGGGAGCTACGCTAGAAAGTAGGCGTGGCCCACCCACTTTTGGCGAGGTTATATAATAGCATAATATAACTCTATGTGCAAAATATTGTTGTCCCAAGTGGTATATTGTGTGAGTTATAGCAAGTTAAAGATTTTGAAAATTTCGAGGTTAGTCGCTTTGAATGCTTGGTGTGGGCGTGGTTATTGACCGATCATGCCCAATATCAATCCCCTCCGTACCCTTGGATCATAGATTACTTATGCCAAATTTCATCGAAATAGCTCAATATTTACTCAAGTTATCGTGCGAACCAGCCAGGTGACAGACAGACGGACGGACGGACGGACGGACGGACGGACATCGTTAAATCGAAAATTTAATCGACGCTGATCACGAATATATATCCATGTCTATATCTCCGGAGATTCCTTCAAGTGGACACAAACATCTGACCGAAATGAATATACCATGCATATTGCATTATGCAGGGTATAAAAATATACTTTTTTAATAGCTGTATGCTGTCTCATTGTTGATATTTTTATATTATTTTTATTGTACAATATCAAAAGTGTTTATTTTGAATATTTTGATTCGGGTTAAAAATAAGCTCATCCTATAAAATAAGATTAATACAATGTAAATATATAGTAATAACAAAAAATTAAAGAATTATAATCGACGTCATGCTCTTTATGAAACCTATATTATGCATAGAGTCATATGATTCCAGATCAGGGTCCTCTATTTTAATACCATTGTGAAAAGAGTCAAATGTGTGCTCAAATGTCGAAGTGTCAAATTCATTTGTTTGTTATTTTTTTTCATTACTTCTTCATTCGTAATATACTCTCAGAGCACAGAATACTAAGATTGCGCCCATCTTTTACCGCTAATCGGTTCTTAGTGAATTTGACAGATTGTGACGTCACAGTAGTTCCAAGAGTTGCATTGAAAACAGCAACAGCAGTTCGTGACTGTGACTGCCTGCATAACATTGCACTAATTAATAGATACGATTTGCTATAGACTATTCCATGGTGAATATGCCTTGGACTTTTCATATAATTGATAAGAATTATATATATAGTATATTAATGAAATAAATACTTAATAATATTAATCAATCGTAAAAGAAAAGCAGAGGCAATATACAGAATAGAGAGTTTCTGAGATTTTCAGAGTTATGTAATTTTTAATTGACTCATCTCTTTGAATAAATGCTTTGAAAATAAATAATTATGACGAAATTATATGCTAGTATATTAAAATTACAAATCAAAAAACAAAACAATTCAAAAAAACTGAAGCCAGAAGGAGCCTATAAGTATTAAGTATGGACATATTTCACGTAGCTCTTAAGTAGCTGTTTTCATAGCACATGTGTACTGCCAAAATAACTGAGAATTATTTATCGACAGGTGGTTGCTACGGCTCATGCTTACAAGATCAACGCAATAACCACTGATATAAAAATCAATAAAATTAATAAAATGATAATTACAAACAAAAACTGTGGTAATTTGTGGTTTCTTATATTAAATTGATTTATTCTGTGTTTCAATTACAAATTAAAATTATAAAAAAATAATTTACATATATTGTTTTGAAAATGAAAGTGCAGTAAATACAACCATCTGTGCATGAATAGATTCATATCATATATGCCATCACTGGTTGTAAATACAAATGAGAATTCTCTCAACAAATATACGAAAGAGAGCAAGACATTTGACTTTTTAGTGATAACAGACGAAGAATTAATTAAACGAAGAACTTTTACGACTGGCGACAATAAGTATATTTATTGCGCATACGCCACCAAGTACTATATCCGAAGAATTGTCCAAAAATTTACTACGAACATAAATTATACATTTCGTTACGTTTCTCTTTTAAATGAATGCTTTTATAATCTCTTTTCGTACTCTCTTTAAAAGTTCACTATATAATTTCATGCGTCAAATTTTTTAAAGAAGTGGGAATATTACATATGTACATCAACGTATAATAATGCGATACTTTTAGGTTTTTTTCATTGTTAGTCATATATTATTTTTACTCTTATTAAATGAATACTTTTATTTGTTTGCCTCATATGTATTGTACATGTCTACAATGTCTAGTATAGAAGTAGTTTATAAACAACTCTTTTAGCACTAGTTAACATGTGCATGACGAATATATTGAGCTTCTCTATATTAATGTAGGTACTCAGCATACATACATACTGACATATATATTGTATTTTCGTAAGTACATAATAACTTGTGAGTAAATAAAATGTAAATTCCATGGATGAGTTCATGACAAAATTGATTGTTTATATTTTTACTCACAAATGTATAGTTAAATATATTTGTAAGTAAAAATTGTATTCTTACTTTCTGACCTAAACGAGACTGTATGTAAGTATATACATATATACTTAACTTATGCTAATGTAGTTTATATAAAATTCTAGATAAGTATTTTCTAAATAATTTGCATATTGTTTTCAAATGATAATCTTTTAAGCTTTTATTATTTTTTGTATGTAATTATTTTAAATTATTCGAGCTTATGGAAAGTCAAAATTCGTTGTGAAATTCATTTTCAAAACTTGAAATTAATTTGAACCACATGGTTTAATAATTTCATAATTTCATAATTTTTGCTTTGGTTAAACCACCCCGTTGTTGTTTTTTACACTCTCTAGTGAACATTTTTAATGACAGCAATTAATTTTAGATATTAGCTCGTAGTTATAGTCAATGTTACCATAATTTTGAAGTTAGTAGCGAGTTGTTTGATATATTTTCTATACAAAAACCTTTCAAAAAGCTGATCCTAATTTTAAGATGATCTTGACTTTGACTATGACTACGGGTCATTGTATATATAGAAAAAGCAGCTCATCTCTGCATTGGTTAACAAACAGAAATGTCATATTTGAAGCTTGAAACGTCTACAGGTAATCAAATTCATTATGAACACCATTATTGGTTCATATTTCTTCTCGTAAATGAAGATGGTAAAGAGGTTAGGGTCAATGGAGAACGCTATGGAGCACAATTCGTTGAAGAATTAATATTTTTCAAACTTAGCTCAATAATACAGGGTATTTCAATAAGAGGTGCCATTTTAAATACCCCATTATTTTTTCAACTGTCATTCGTTGACATTTGACAAAGAAGAACTACAGATTTTCAGATATGGATCGATACACGCTCACACAGCGCAATGAAATAGCGAAAATTCACTACAAAAACAAAAATAACAAAATTATTCTTGATGATGAGCCTCATTTGTCTGGGTACATGAATAAGCAAAACTGATGCATCTAGGGCTCCGAAAATCCAAGACAAATGGTCGAATAACCTCTTCATCCACAACGCATGACAGTTTGGTACGGTTTTGGGGTGGAAATGTCATTGGGTCATATTTTTTTGAAAATGATGCTGATGCGAGAGTTTCAGTGAACGGATTGCGTTATTGAACGATGTTGACTGAATTTTGACCTGAAATTCATGCTATGGACGTAGACGATGTTTATTTTCAATAGGACGACGCCACTTGCCATACAGCTGGTAAAACAGTGGCTTTATTGCGTGAAAAAGTTCCTGGATGTGTAATTTCTCAAAATTGAGACATGTACGTTAAAGATAAAGTCCACGCCAATGATCCAGCATTGATGCGATTGTCCTTTTTAATGGAAATTTACTCTTGTTCAGGTTTTTGAGTTATAATTAATTTTTAAATTTTTTGTCCAAAGACAAATTTACTAATATTTACGCCATATTAATTTCAATATAATTTAACAATATAACAAATATTACTAAGAATTTTTGTAATCGGTAGGTTTTCAGTCTGTTTAGGTTTACAATGGACCAAAATATGAAAAAAATATTTTTGTTTCAAAGTGATTATCAAAAATGTACAAAAAATCTCTAAAAATATAAATAGTGATAAAGAAAATATATTTTTTTCAAAGAGCTCATTCTCTTACAAAAATGAGGTATCGGTGAATAAAATCCATGCAGAAAGATCTGAGTTATGAGCAATAACAATAATTATATCAAAAATCGACAAATATCCCAAGATTTGCCCAGGCATCACTTCTAGAGAGGGTCTTTCGAAACATACTTACCCTCTAACTCCAGGCCTTATTATAAAATTGGTTCCCACCCCTCTCAGCGTGGTCCTATTGGGATTGAATATAACTCTGCAACATTTTTTCTTCCTTATCTTATTTTTCATTTATGAAATTCTTACTACAATAAATATTTTTCACGAAAATGCCTTCAAAAAAGCTTTATAATAAAGTTCAGAACAAGTTATTTCATAAGACTTGTTTTGACTTGACTTATATTTCTCTAATACTATCTGCTTTTACCATTTAACAACAATACTGAAGTAGATGCTCTACAAAATTCGTATGCATTTTTGTAAAAAAAAAAAGAATATTCTTCATATGAAAACAAATACGAAATATGTGTATTTAAAATAAATATAAAGATAATAATAAGTATACCTGCACCACTTAGATATATTAAAAAAATACATATAAATTCTATGAATCATTTGGATCGGCAAATTTGTAGTCGATATTTTAACAGGTTTTTTTCTTCTAGAAATTGAAGAGGTGTGATTATCTTATTTCTTTATACTTTTCTCTCTCTCTCTCTCGTTGTTTTATTGATTTTATGTAGATTAGAGTAACCGGATCTAAGATTGTTTTTTTTTTTTGGAATTGATCATAAATATGGTGACTTTTCTGATAGCGCTCAAAATTTAAACGTGTTTACACCAATTTATTATAGTATATTTACTACATCTGAAGATAGATTATTATTTATAAATACTTAGATATACGCAGTTAATTCTCAAGCGAATCTTGTATTAAACCATTGATAATTGGATCCATGCTTACCGTAAAACATCTGGTTACTGTGTTAGTCCATAATAAAATACACAATTTATTATCTTTTTTTTTTATATTTATATTAATCATTCTTCTTCGTTTTGTAGTATGTATATATATTTTTGAAATTTCTTCTTAAGTTACTTTCATACATTTATTATTTATATGCCTTCTATTCCTTTTTTAATAAAATTATATGTATATATTAAATAAAACTAATTTTTACTAAGCATACCTATTATTAACTAAATTTTAATATTGTATTTTTTTTTTCTTGTCAAATTAAACTAAATTATATTTTGCATTGATATTTAAGAATTGAATTGAATTTAATACAATGTAATTTAATAAATTTGAGACCTGTCATGTCATTTATGTCACAAATATAGGTCTCAATTTGTAAGAAGAAGAAAATTGATTGAATTGCATTGATTGAAAATTGAATTGAAAATTTGATCATATAAAATAGACCCATAGAGAGTAATAGGGGGAGCAAGAGAGCAATATCGTATATGAGTGAAAATATGTATGAAGATGGTTGAACACGAGAGCGAATCAAAAGAATTACAATATTTAGCAGGAGAATAGGTTCAATGTGAAGTGGACAAATGAATATTTGGACGGATAATATATACAATATAGATGAGATTGATTGAAAAAAAAAAAATTTATATGATTGTGCATACATGGATGTATTGGATATTTGGGTTGAGCAATTAAAATATACATGTACAATACTGAAACATACATAGATTGAAATATTTTTCTTTTGTTTTTTTTTTCTTAGTTCACATTATTGTTTTTCCTTGTGCTTCTATATAAAATCTTATTTATTACATTACACAATTACATTCTTCTTCTTTTTTGAATTTTTTTTTTGTGTTTTGTTCACTAATGTTGTTGAGTTGTTCTGTAAAAACTACTTTCACTGTAAATTTCTACAAAAGTTTATGTATGTATTTTTTGTGTAATTTTTCTCTATCATAAAAAATTGCATTTTTTTAAATTTTGTTCTTGTTGTTACTGTGGTTGTTCTTGTTGTTCTAATAATCTTTCTAATTATTGTATGTAAGTACCTATTGTAAGTATTTTAAAGAGTAGATAAAATGCTTCCAAAAGACATGATTTTTCTAGTTTTTTTTTGTTTTTGTTTTCTTTTTTCTTCTTGCGTTTTTTTTGCTATTTGTATTGTTGTTGTTGTTGTTGTTATTGTTGTCTGTCCATTTAGTGGCTCAATAAAGTACATACATTCATATAGCATGTTGAAAATGTTTGTTGTTGCTGTTGTTGTTTTTGTTGTTGTATAGAGACATTGACATTGTTAATACATAGATGTATGTTGTATATGTACTTAGCTGCTAGTAACAATACATAAATACATGAATAATACACAAGTATCTGAGTGTAAGAATATTTCTTTTGATTGATTCAATTACAAAAAAATCAAGCTAAATAATATGAGAATAATAATAATATAATAATGCAAAAGAAAAAAGCAAAACAATTACAATTTATATAATTCTTTGTCTTAAAGAAAGAAAAAAAAAAAACACAACACACACACACACATGCAATTGCAATTTTAATTCAAGTACCTGTTGTTGGGATATATAGAATATATTATGTTTTGCTCTTAAAAATTTCATAATTATGATTCATTCAAATTAGTATCTAATTACATAGCTAATTAATTTTTGTATATTCTTTTTTGGAATTATAATATTATTGTTTTTTTTTTTCTATAAAAATACTTGTAATGATACATATAATATTCAAATATATATATATATATATATATATATATATATATATATATATATATATATATATATATATATATATACATATATATATATATATGTTTATTCCCTCTTGACGTGTTGCGTTGCATTTATATTTGGAATATATTGTTTGTATATGTTGAATTTCTTATCTACATTGTTGTTGCAATTCAATCTCATATTGAATTTATTACCTAAATGTACATTCATATATAGTATATTATGTAAATATGTATGCAAAAGGTTGTTGTTGTTTTTGTTGTTGTTGATGATAAAGGGCCACACGTAGCTACGTATTGTGGTCTCTACACTTATTGGCTTATAAATATTTATAAATATGCAAATTAATATTGAAAAATTTTATATATATTTTTCAAACCACCAATGTATTTACATAGTAAGAATTATTTTGGGAAGAAATTTTCAATTTGAATATTTGTATTTGCATATGAATATTAATTTGAAATTGTTGTTGTTACTGTTGTTTTTAGTATTGGTGTTTGAAATTGCATATATCTGGAATTGAATTGAAGGAAAACATTTTATGGAGCAAAATAGATCTTCTATTTAGATATAATTTAATTAATATTGTATTATAATTCTGTTCAAATATGTATATACATATCTACATATATGTTATATGTAATTAAATGTAATTTGTTGGGATTTGAAAAATAAATATTTACTTAAATATTTATCATTTTAAAGTGGCTTCATTGTATGATATCTTTATATGTACGAATATGTATGTATATATGCATGTAATTATATACCATTATGTATGTGTGTGTATATAGAATATACATATATGTGATATAATAATTGCTTATATTTACCATTATAATTATTTGTTAATATATGATAGCATTATAATTATAATATTCAATTTTAATTATATATATGTCTATATGTGTGTGTAGATGTATGTATTTAGAAAAATAGTAGGTATGTTCATATTTTTTTTTTTTTTTTTTGATGAAAATTATATCTGACTGAAATGTGAAATGTAGAATTTTACAATAATTTAATACATTTACAATATCTATGAGCTATTTTATTTTTTTGCATTTTATTTTACAATTATTCCTATATATATTGCTAATATTGTGATTATAGTATATGATATCATCTTTGTTTGATTTTATTAAATAATAGTTTTCAATTTGTTTCAGTGTGAATGTGTAATAGTGTACTAGTAATGTTTAATTTCATCGTGTAACGTAAGTAAAAAAATTCAAAATAAAAATAATTATCAGTTTATAGTTCATAATTATAATTTACTAAGCTCCATTCAAAAATTTACTACATATTTTCTTTCTATGTACTCGTATGTACTTAGTATGATATGATGATTTTGTATTTGTTAATTTGTTTAAAAAAATAAAATATTCACATATACTAATTTTATATATATGTGAGTGTATTTTCATATGTATAAATATGTATATATATATATATGTTGGTATGCGTTTGAAGGAACATAATTACAAATGAGGAAATGTACATATATGCATGTATATGTATGTAAATTTGTGATGTATGTGTGAGTATGAAGTTAAATTTACAAATTTCTAAATTTAAAATAAAATTACAAATCATAATAATCATAATAATAATAATAATAATAATAGTATATGATCAATGTGAGTGTAGATTCGATTCGATCCATTTGTACAGTGCGGTTTGTGAACGTGCTACCCATTCAACATTTGATGCAACACTGCTCAGTGTCATATTAAGAACTTCCATACCAGGACCACGACCAAAACGATGTACTAATGATTTCAACTGAAAAATAAATGAAAATATGAAATCAATTGTATTATTTTGCTTTCTTTTATTTTTGTTGTTGTGTTTTTTTTCTCCACCAACCTCATCATAATCAAATTTGGTCGCTCCATATTGTGTTATTGCCGATATCACTTTGGCAAAACTAATCGTACCATGACCCAAACGTGATTCAAGCTCAAACCATTTTGCTTGTAAGAAACGACAAGCCATAGCACCACCAGTCGGTGTACCAGCAATAGCTTGCAGCACTTGCACCACTTCAGTTGTGGGCAAAAGTGTAACATGTGAGAGTAGACGATTTTGTAGCCATGCATCTTTGGTACGTCCCAGTGCACGCAATAATTGCATACGTTCGACAAATGTTTCCGATGTGCGTTGAAGTGTAACAAAACGTTCCCAACAATGTTGCCAGTAAATGTACTCACCCGAGAGTATCGAACCAGTATAGACGACCTGTATTTATGAGATAATATACAAATAATTTATAGTTTTTCATTCTCTTTGCATTTATATTTATAGTATACAAGGTGCGACAATTATGTATTAAGACTGCCTCTAGAAAACACAATTAAAACACGATAACTGCTAATTTTTCGGTATGTTTATTCGAAATATTCTCCTCCTGATTCAATACACTTGTTACGCATGTTCCTGCTCATTTTTCGGAATTGCCTCCAGTGCCCTCGTCGAAGCCCGTTGTATGGTCTGAATGCCGTCAAAAAAGCATTCTTTCAACTTCAATTTCAATTTTGGGAACAAAAAGAAGTCGCACGGTGCCAAATCAGGTGAATACGGCGGGTGATTCAACACACAGACCTAATTCTGAGCCAAAAATTGACGAACAATGAGTGCTGTGTGACTCGGTGCATTATCGTGCAACAGAGACCAAGTTTTTGGATCGCGGTATTCTGGTCGAACACGACGGATTCTGGACATCAAACGCTTCAAAACTTCTAGGTAAAATGCGGAAGTAACTGTTTGACCAGTTGGAACAAATTCTTTGTGGATAATTCCTTTGCTATCGTAGAATGTGATGAGCATTGTTTTGATTTTTGATGGAACTTTTCGTATTTTTTTGGCTTGTGGTGGGTTTTTTGATTTCCATTCCGAACTTTGACGCTTGGTTTCTGGATCGTATTGGAAATACCATGTTTCATCACCCGTAACAATTGTTTTCAGGAAGTTTAGATCATTTTCTGCAGCTGCAACCATGCCTCTAGAATGACTGACTCGGTCCTCGGTTAATGTGTGTGGAACAAATCTCGCGCAGACCTTTGTTTTGCCCAAATTCTCGTGAAGAATGAGTCGGATAGTTTCTCTATTGACGTTTAAGGCATCTTCCATAATTTTCACTGAAGCATTGCGGTCTTTTGTAATAAAATCATGAACTTTCTGGATCGCTTCCGGCGTCCGCACCGAAATTGGCCTTCCTTCTTTTATTTCATCTTCCAGCGACTCTCTGCCATCCACAAACCGTTTATGCCATATAAAAACATTTGATCTTGATAAACAAGCATCGCCATACGTTTGCTGCATCATTCCGAATGTTTTTGATGCACTTTTACCAATTTTTGCGTGAAATTTAATGATCGCTCTTTGCTCCATGTTAAAATTTCAACATCAAACGGACAGGTGTTTTGTAAAATGAATGTCAATAAACATTAAATGTCAACCAAATGCCATGAAATTTTGACAGTTAGTACAGGAAGGTTGAAGCTTCAAAACGCATGTGCTCACACATAGATGGCGCGCTTGGTTGCTGAGATATGGTTCGAGTCTAAATACATAATTGTTTCACCTTGTATATACATACCTCTCTTAAATTTGGCGGCACTGCAGAGCCATTGAAGTATAAAAATTGATTTAACATATTTTTAGCTTTTGTTATACTATCAATATCTTCCCATAATACAGAGGCCAACAACACATCGGGACGCATTAATCTAAAAAAAAAAATAGAAAATTCGAAATATTTACTTTTACTTTTCTATTAAGCCCATTATATGTATAATAAAGTTACCTTTTTGCTTCCGTGCCATCATCAGTCCAACCAATTTTCTCAATAACAGTGGAAATTTTCATTTTAATAAATTCGGATAGCATTAAAAAGCATTCGGAATATTTCAAGATACGACGCCATTTTTCCAAATGTCTCAATGCCAATGCCATTGGTCCCCAGCTGGTTTCACTTGGTAAATATTGTATCATATTCATTGTAATCTCACATGGCAGCAAATTGGCATGACACAAAGTAAAAGCATCTGATAGCAAACCAATGCGATCCTAATGAAATTGATTTGTAAGAAATATTTATATATTTTTTTCATTTATACTCACTTGACTTGAAAATTTACTAATATTATTGGAGAGATCTTCAATTAAATTTGCCCAATTGTCATCATTGTAAAGGACACGATAATAGCCTGTTTGTTTGGCATTGACTTTAATCCATTTAACATTTTCGGGTACATTGAAAGTGACTAGTAGTTGATATTAAGAAATTAATGAATTATTTTCTTATTCATTTGATCACATTATTTACCATCAATATTTTGCATCCATATAGTTTCACTGCCATTACTGCTAATATCAGTGACATAAGTCACGGGAAATATCCATTTCATTTGTGCTGGTGTTTTATGTTTACCAGCACCGGCTGGTGTTGGTGCCACTGTACTTGGGAGTTCGGTAGCATTTACCACTGTCTTATTATAATTATTACCATCATATGAGTCATCATGTATGGCCAAGAATTCAGCTGGTCGAAATGGTTTCTGTGTTATGGAAACACTGTTGCCAAGTTTTGTGACAATAAGCAGCGGAAAGCCTGGTTGATGTGTCCATAATGTCATCATATCCTAAAGTTATTGAATTTATATGAATATTATTTATTCCATTAAGTATCGTGTTAATTGTTTACCTTAATATTTTTAGAGCCATTCGCTTTCTTTGTGCATATACTCCACAGATCTGTGGGTTCGGCAGTTTTAAATCGATTCATTTTCAAAAAGGCTCCCAAACAACCACGAAAACGATCCTCACCAATAGCGGTATGCAACATGGAGAAAATGGCAGCGGTCTAATATGAAAATTGTATATTGTATTGCACGCTCATTTCAACAATTTCGGGATTATTGTCTGGGGGCGGAATGATTTCAACTCAGAACGAAAGACAAGACTCCAAAACTTTATGCATTCTCAGTCGGAAGTTTTGTTTTTTTTGTCTATGGCCATATTAAATTTGCAATTTTCTGACTGACTAAAAAAAAAAATAAATATGTGGCACTTAAAGCCCCAAAGGGCTCATTGGCCGAGCTTCTCTTCTATTACTGTTGTGCGTCTTAAATTTTGGACAGTATTAGAATGGACCTACTTATTTTAGCCGGTTCCGAACGGCAGAACACTTGTGACATCACTTTTTCTGAGCTTTGTCACAGAGTTCTTTTTAGAAACTTTTTCATGGCAAGTTGTTACTGTCGGAAGAATTGCCAATTGCTTGCCGACAGGTGGGTACCATTCGAAAGAAAAATCTTTTCGATATAAAATTTGTTATGCATCAGCCGGGTATTGAACCACGACCTACAGATCAGAAGGCGAACACACTAACCACTGAGCTACGGCACCCATTCTGACTGACTACTTTTAGAATAAGTGGGAAAAAGGGTTAAAATTCATATCGTAGTCAAATATGTAGTTTGGACACATAGAGCAAAAATTTCACGAGGAATAATTTTGTAAAATATTTTAAACCACTAGCTCTCTTACGAAAGGGTCTTTTTGACCCCCGTTTTGGAAGATCTGAATAAAATGGCATTTGGGAGGTTGCTAGAGGGTTAAAATATTCTAGAAAATTATTTATCGGAAAATTTTTCTTGAGGTATTCTCAGACAAAATCATTATACAAAGAACGTAAAAGTCCACAGAGAATAAAAAACAAATATGTCTCCTTGAAATAGGCAACTTGTTTATGCTCTTGCTCCTTTCGAAGGAGATGGTGACGAGATGGCTCGAGAATGCAAAAAGTTTTGGAATCCTGTCTTTCGTACTGAGTTGCAATCATTCCGCCCACCCCCCCACACAAATACTGCGTCACTGTGTTATTTACCTTTTGTATGAAGAACTCTTCATTATTGCCATCATGGCTAGTACCATTCATAATACTATCCCAACCCTGAATTGCATCGATATCCAAGGCGGCAGTTGCCATTTTCAATAAATACATTTCTCTTAGGGGCCATTTCGCTTGCAACGGCGACAATGCATGAATGCCCAAGTATTTAATGAGACCCTCCCACAACCAAACATCTTTGAGGACTTTACGCGATGTGATGCCACCAAAGAATTGTCGTACAATTGCCTCCGCAATGCGTACAGCACTAATTTCATATTGTTCCATTGTAATGGCTTCCGGTTCGGTCAGAAAAGATGTCTTCAGAGTTATTAAACCCAATGACGATATGATATTGCGATCCAATGAGGGCAGCGCTACAAAATCGACTTTTGTCAACGGATAGCTTATGTCCAGCCACGTTTGTAGGTGTTCCAAGACATCACGTGATGTATGCAATATAAATGATGAACGTGGCAGTAGATCGCGTGGTGCATAAAACGTATACGATGGTGCACGCTTAATCAGCGGCACCGCTGATTGACTTAGCGATGTTAAATTTCGCGATTGATTTGCCAACAGCGAAATGGCAGTCGTTGTCATATTCTTTGCCATCAGATTAATATTCAGTGAGTGCGTGAGTGCGGTAATATTACGTACTGGTGGTTTTTTATCCTTTTGTTGTGTGTAATTGTTCGATTGTGACGATTTCCTATAGCTACCCGTACTTCCTGGTGGTGCTGGTGTTGTTGGCAAATATGCTGCGGATGGTTGTAATGATTCACGTTGAAAATCACTCACCACCCATGCAACAGCATCAGCTGGTATTGGAGGTGTCTCAATGAAATCATCACGTAACTGTGTAGAGTAATTTATTTCACATTAATGTTTGCAAATAAAGGGTGCGAAATTATGTCAAATCATACCAAACCAGTACCCATATAGAAGCCAACATCTTCGGTTGTATGCACAATTGAATTCGATAGGCCAATGTGAAAACGATCACGAAATACAGAAATACGAAATGGTGCTCTAATGTGCGGCTCATCGAAGCAGGGAAATGCTTTGCGTGCACCATTCGGTCGAAAGACTGTAGCTGCCAGTAATCTATAAATGACATTGAACAATTACACATTTTATCGGTACGAAACGGTATAGAAAAGACATACCTTTGCAAACCATTTGAGCTCTCATATTGATCCACATAGAAGCCTTCGGGTTCGGGTGATAATTTCGAATACCAGCGTAAATTTAGCGTATAATTTGATTTCTTTTTCAATTTTTCCTTCACTTCAATGTATAGCTGTTGTCGTGGTGGGTATTCCAAAACTTTAACAATTTTAATGACATATCCTTTATTGCCACTCGTAACAATTGCCTGTGTGTGTATGGATTGTATGTATGTATTTTTTTCTTCATTAATTTCTTGATTGCTATTATATGTTATTTACCTTCTCTGTAACATTTAGATCCTGTATGTGTAATACAATAAAACTTGTTTCCTTCTCAATGAACAAATCAATAGTCACTTGACCTTCAATATTCGATTAGATTAGATTAAAGAAAAATATAGATAATGAAATGTATATGAATTTATGTACATAGCTAATGATGATAGATGTGTTCTATTGACAGACCCACACACAAATATTCGTAGTACTCGTACATACCTTTCACATCTAATGTCGTCAGATTCGGATGTATTGTCACCATATAGCGCAATGGTCGTGCGTTTGTTGGCAGTGCCATCTCAAGCCATGGATATGGTTCACCATTTGTTGCAATCGGATTAAATGGTTGTGTTTCATTTTCTTCATCCGATTCATAACCAGGTGGCATTTTACCAGCACATGAACAATCTACAATGGAATAATTTATAATAATTAATATTCTATATACATTTATGATCATTATTATATGATGATTTGATGGCTCATATAAATGTTAAATGTTAGATATACTCATATATGGACGAAATTCACTAAGAAAAAAAAAATAAAAATAATAAGTAAATATGTAAGTAAGTAAATAAGTAAATAAAATAATTCAATGCTGTTTTTTTTATATTGCGTGTTTTCTTCTTTTTCTTCTTTGTTTCAAAAATTGAAAATGAACACCCATTTATGATGAAATATATATTGTATGTATGATATATTAAGTGCTTCAAATAGTGATTTCACTTCTCTTAGGTTTTTTAGGAAATCATATTGGAACCAATAAAAAACTGTGATACATTTCAAGATGAATATCGCTCTTTTGAAACACCCAATATATATTGCTATTTTACATATATTCACAATGTCAATTATATTATATGTATTCTGGCAAAGTACAACAATACTTTGTTATAGTATGGATGTAACAACATTTAACAACAACGAGGAGCATGTGAGGGGAAATGACCATATACTATAAATGTATGAATCTATATATACATATGTATTTATATACAAATGCATATATGTATGTATTTCAAATGAAATTTTAGAAACATGTCGTTGCTACTTCTGCAACATAACGTCAGAACAAATGATAACATTTGTTTGTTGCTTTTTATGTTCAATATTCAAATTCAACTATCAATCAATCATATACATATTATGTATACAAAATGACGGCTGAATTGAAAAAAAAAAAAAACAATTATAATATGTATGCAGGTACAAGCTATATATTATTAATTGATATGTCAACGAAAGAAATGATAAATAAATATATAGATTAATTAATTAATTCCAATTTAAATGGGTCATGCGTTTGACGTTTTTATCCTTCGCTACATTTTATCATAAATATGTTCTCTTTAAAAATTCAGGTACATGTTTAGGTACATGTTTATGTGTAAACATACGATATTGCATTATGGAGACATAGGAAATGAAAATATATTGTCTCTTAAAAATTCAGGTACATGTATAGGTACATGTTTATATGTAAACATATGATTTTGCATTATGGAGACATAGGAAGTAGAGTATTTGGGCGTATTCAACAAGAATGTATCAATATGAATACAATTAAAAGTTTGAAAAAATAATCTGACTTTGGGAATTGGTTTTTGAATTGTTTAAATAATAAAATTCTAAAAAGTGAATTATTTCTATAATTATTGTACATATACGTCAAAAATTAGTAAGTTCTTTTTCAATAAAATCTACTATTTTGGTGCTATCGTCTTTGTTCAATAAACTTTATTTTTTTTCTGTATTTTTGTATTGATAAAACAGTAATAGCAGAATAATATATAAGAATTTTGGATCAAGTGGACAACAACACAATCTAAGAATCCTTCTTTTGACAGGGCAATGACAAATGAAATTATACTTTGCATTGCTTGAGCATTCTGCTGTTTTACTAGATTTGGTTCCCATTGGTTTCTATCTATTACTAAAAGCTCAAAAAATGTCAGCATGGAAGTCGAAGTAGAGGGATATATTAGAGTGTTTCTGGAAAATTACCACAAAAATGAGTAAATAAAAGTTAAAATAATTGAAAAATGTTTAGTAATTTTAAGACAAATTATATTGAAGAATAAATGTTATTTAAATCAATTACAATATTCTATCATTTAAGCTTGCAAAACTTCTGTATTGACCTAGTTGATATCGAAAACCTAGAATATGCAATTAAAATTTTTTAAGATAAAAAAATAAAATAAATATGTGGCACTTAAAGCCCCGAAGGGCTATTTGGCAGAACCATTGTGACATCATTTTTTTGTCATAGAGTTCTTTTAGAAGCTTTTTCATGGCAAGTTGTTACTGTCGGAGGAATTGCCAATTGCTTACCGACACGTGGGTACCATTCGAAAGAAAAATCTTTTTGATATTAAATTTGTTATGCTTCAGCCGGTGATTGAACCCACGACCTACAGGCCAGAAGGCCAACACACTAACCACTGAGCTACGGTACCCACTTTTTTAAGATATATACCTATTTTATTGTATAGAATATGAGTTTTAAGATTGTTTATTTTTCTAGAAAAACACCAACAACTTTCTAACAGCCACTACTATCAGATCTACATACCATCGGAAGTCTTTAAAACTTACGATCACTACGACTAATTTTTAGTATTGAAAATTTCATAGTTTTAAAGTAGCTTCTTTTAAAAAATAAATACGATCTTTTGCCAAACATTTGGAATATATTATTTTATATTCTACATAATGGCGACGAATTAAATAATCTAATGATTTCAATGATGATATTATATTTTTGATACCCTTAAAAGAGAATATCAAAAAAAAACATGAAAAAATAAAAAAAAAAAAAATGAAAATATGATAGTTAGGTATATTTATGAAATAAAAAAAAATTAGTAAATAGACAACATGTAGACATTCTTCAATAATTTTCATAGTAAAAGTGTGCTTCCTTATCTAAGTATTTAAATTAAATTGTGCCTTTAATATTAAAAGAATATAGGTTTAAGTAAATGATTAAAAAATGAAGAAAAATAAATTTATTATATTGTACATACATATATTTCTTACTAGATTACCTATATATTATTTGAATAATAGGTGAAAACTATAAGGGTACTAATTTCATAGGTTTACACATACAATAAGTGTTATTTAGTAAGTGGATTTGTTGGAAAAAGATTATAGTACTGGGTATATATAAAGACATATGCTTGTATTTGACACCGACATGCCATGGATTAGGAGTAAATAGTAGTAGTAGTAGTAATAGTAATAGTAGTAGTTGTAGTAGTAGTACATAGTAGTAGAATAAAGAAAAAGAACAGGGATCTTATAGATGAGGTACGTATTTAAATTATTTTGATATTGTTTAAAAAAAAAAATTAAACACAAACAAAAATCAATTGTTCATTTGATTTTACTCACATTTTTACCAATCAAACAAGCATATAAGAGAAATTGTTATAGAAAAATATGAATAAAATATTTCAAAAAATATATACTTAAAGTAGTATATTGCATTAATTTCATCAAATACAACAATAATTTTGTAATATTAATATAAAGAAATAATTACTAGATATATATATATATATATATATATATATATATAATGAAAATCAATGGGAGAATATATTTATATATAGATACTTTTTTTTTTTAATGAGTAAATACTTGTTGAATAAAGATTACTTACAGGTGCAAATACATAGGTGTTAAGAGTATAGTATTATTATGTACTTATGTACATATAGAATTTTTATATAGTATATATTTTTAAATTCCTATCTTATTCATTAGCAATATATTCTTTGTTGATTGTAAATAAAAAATTACAAAAAAAAAAAAATAATAATAAAATAAACATTTAAATCAAAGAAAAATATACAAAATCAAATAGATCTAATAATGTCACTTAACAGACATTTCCTGTCATTTTGAAATACATATATGTTTAGTTAGTCGGTAATTGAATTAGCCATTGCATATTAGATGTCTACTCAAACTCTTTGCACTCATCCATTAACTTAGCTATCACATTACATATGCTTTGCTAACCAGTTTTTTTTTTTTTTTTACTTTTTTTGTTCTCTTTTATTTGTACTTTACATAAATTATGCATACACGTCGAACTATGTACTGTCTACAAAGGATCCTCGTCGGAATTACTGTTAGTGTTATAATTTCAACTTTTTTTTCGAACTAGTTTCAAATTACACAGTCGATATTAGCACTATACTATAAATTTTTCGAATTCCTCGATTTTCAGGATTTTTCTACATTCTATATTATACAATGTACAAAATTTCTCTAAAAATTTACGAATCGCTTTATATAAAAATTATAGAAATGTCAATTTTGTAGGGGAACCCCTCTAAGAGGTGAAAAATATTCGCATAAAATATTCTAGAGAACAATTTAATGGGTGTTGGTCATACATGTTATAGCTCTAGGAGCGATTGTTGGGGCACTAAGGGGTTATTTGTTGATTTCCAGAGGGGCTGCCCATAAGGTTTGAACAATATGGAGTAGGTAAGTAAGGAAGAAATGTTGGCTACTAAAAATTAATGAGTTTCGCTCATACGTATTATAATTCTAAGGACGATATTTGGGCAACTAAGGGGATATCTCTTGATTTTCAGCTGTTTATGCGTTCAATTAGTATGGGAGCTCACTTAAGGGATAGAAATATTGCATTGGAAAAATGAAATTCTTCTCCTTTTGCTTCATTCAGTAAAAATGCTTAAAATTATACAAAGCCATTCCTTTTTCAAAATTCTACCCACCTTAATAGACATATGTCCACATATAAAATAAGGTTAAAAGTAAATGCCTTTATATAGATGGGCACCTTTTCAAATGGATGGATATTTATATTCTCCATGGCATAGTGCATAGAGACGGCACAATGAATAAATAGGGAACAAAAGACACAAAGATATAAACCGATGAGGTTATTTAATGAATCGCTGCCATCAAAGGTGCATTCAATAAAAGCATAAGCGCAAACAACAGCAGCAAAATAGCATAGAATGCATTATATAAATTATTCATATTTTATGGCATTTTCATTATTATATCATATACATGAATATAATACATATCATATGTAGTACTATGTTCTGGGTATGATGCAATGCGTATGGGTCATACTGTGGTTAAGCGCGGGTTTCTCTATTTGTTTGATCACATCAAGAAGTATTTGTATGCTCCTTTCAGTAGGTAAATTATTATTGGATAAATGTTACACACACACACACACAATATGGTATATTAATATTAACCATGTACGCAATAAGGTCAATTAGTGATTAATTAGTATTATTAGCTCATTCAAAGAGCAAATACGAGTATGTGCAATAAGATGTAACCAACAAACGATGGCAATATGTGATTTTTGTATTAATTAATTAGTAGCTTGGTTTTATATAGTTCTTACAAAGAGTTAATAATATTGTTGTACAAAAAAATAGAACGATGTGAGAGAAAGAATATTTCTTAACTTGGTTACGAGGAATTTAGTTTTGCTAAAGAGTGATTTGACTCAATTAAGCCCCTTATTAGCCTTTAACGAATCTCATTTTATGATTATTTTTCAATATTTCTTTCTGAAATTTACTTCACGCAGATTTTTAAATTTATAAGTTTAGGTCTCCAAACAAATTTGCATGAAGCGTAAGTCCGTCTTAAATTCTATTTCCTTGAAGTTGGAGTAGTTCTTGTTTTTTAATAAAACAATAAAATAAATAAAGTTTCATCAAGTATTATCTTGAACAAAATTAAGGGAAAATATGTGAAAACTCTAATTTTTGGTTAAAAAATTGAACATTTTATATAGCAACTATGTTTAATTATGAATCGAATGAATTGAAATTTTGTGTGAAAAACTATTTGGTTTAAAAAATAAGATTTCCAAAGTTTCATAATGATACATTGAAAAATAATTTTACATTTCATACAAATGTTTCAAATTAAACACATTTTGTATGGGGACTATATTTAATTACGAACTCAAATTTTGTGTGGAATATTATTTTGGTGAACAAATACGATGTATAAAGTTTCATGAAGATTCATTTAAAATAATGTTATGAGTCCAGTCAATTTTGTTGAATAAACACTTCATATGAAAAAATGCCTAGCAAATCTGTTACTATCATAGAGTTTCTTTGCCCATAGTATATAAAATATATATAAATTAACTTATCTTCAATCTCAACAAAAACTTGTGTATAAAATATAAAGCTACAACAGTGTGATTGAACGTTCATTTAAACAGTTGCAACAGTGCATATTGTGAAGCATTATTAAATTTGTGCAATTATTCACTTCATAAAATTTTACACTGCAGTATTGTATAAAATGTGAATAATTTAATTTATATTTAATTCAATTTTTTCATTCTATCATATTTCCTTTTTTCTTGTGTGCTATTTACTCCCTAAGCGCCGTCTGTTTTCTCTCTCTCTCTATGTATTTTATAGAGTGCACTTCATAAATCATTCAAATTAACCCAAAAATCAACAACATCAACAACATTAGGAAAAAATAAAACATAAAACAAAAATAAAAATAAATATTCAAAACTTTCAAAAAAACGAGCAAAACAACAAAAAAAAAATATTCTCTCAAATTTGTTGTACGTAATTGAATTTATGACAGAAGCCTGCATCAAGCACAATTACAACAACAATAGCAACAACAAAATAATTGAATAAACAAGAAAAACAACAAAACGAATCATAATAATAAAAACAGGTTACATTTGATAAATTCAGAGCAGAGCAAAACATATGTACATAGACGTACATATTATTGTGTAAATATGTATGCATATTTGCTTATTTTTTGGTACGGTACGTTTTCAGTATAACCAATGCATTAGCAAATAGTACAAAAAAAAAAAAATAAATATATAATAAAAACAAAATACACAATAATAACAACAACAGTAAAAGCAAGAAACAACAAAATACAACATACCATTTTGTGGTCCTGCATAGGCAATTATCAGCGCCGTCAGCAACAGTGAACCAAGCACTATGCCAGCCACCAATAGAGCGCGCTTCTGTGAACAAACAGCGACGCCATTACGCGTCTGTCGACCTCCACCACCACTAGATTCGGCACCTGTAAAATGTTGATTAAAAAGAACACACACACACACACACACACACACAAACAGAACGAAAAGAGAAAAAAGGATGACATTTTATTTGATTATACAAACAACAGAGCATACAATGCACACAGTTTCTATAGACGCAAGGTGAGAGCTATTGATGTCATTGTTTTAATGGCGTTCTTTTGTGTGATTTTATATAAAATCAGGATAAAGAAGAAGCAGCGGTATACAAGTTGACTATGAATTGAATTTAATTATAAATTAAACGAATCATGAAAAAATAAAAAATAAAAATAAAAAACGTACGTGAACCGTTCTCTTATTATTTGTATATATTCGATTGGTTCAAAAATTGTGTATAACTTTTAGAAAACATTTTTTTTATCTCTTTGCCAACAAATTAAGTTATGAAAGTCGTTAGTGTGTAGAATAAGATAAAAATTAGATCTATCTGTCGTACAAAAACGACAGTTTTATAAAAAACTTTAGAACTAAAACTTGATATATAAGATTAATGTCGCCAGAGATGTTATACAATCGAAAATTAGCGTAATTGGTTTGAAATCAAGCTTGTTTGCCATGCTAGATTACACAACAACCCAAAAATATAATAAAATGATGATGCTTCATGGACCAGAGTACTCGCATTCTATGAATTTTGAGTCATTGAATCTGAATCCTCTGTCGTGATTTCGCCGCCACCCTCACGATTCTTTCTAATCTTAAAAACTCTTTCAAGCATAGCCATAAAAATGATTTTTTTTTTATAAAAGTTATAAAAAAACCTTCAGATAATGGCAAAAATCCAACTACGTATTCGGATTCAGAAACCAAAAAATTCATAAAATGTAACTACTCTGAGCCGCCAGATATCCTATTTTGTTTTGTGGGATTGTCACAACAATAAAAAATAATAGCAATAAAAATTAAATCTCAAACAACGTAGGATCCGACGGTCTAGAATATTCAAACTCCATGAATTTAGGGTCACTGAATCCGAATTCGTAGTCGGATTTCTGCCATCATCCTCATTTTTTTTTTCTAACACAAAAATAAAAGTGTGAAAATGCAAAAAACTATGCTTTTTGAGATTACGAAAAAATCTTACGATGATATTTCGACCGACGGATTCGAATTTAGCGACCCAAATCTATTGGAACTGATTGCTCTGATCTTTACTTGTAGGAAAAAGAAAAAAAAAACATGTCGCATTGTCGCCAGACTGGAGTAGTCAAATGTAATGATTTTTAGGTCGGTAAATCCGACCCTGTGGTAGAATTCCGACCTTAAACTTATTCAAAAACTTCTGCAAAGATAGAACGA
This sequence comes from Megamerina dolium, assembly GCA_963854835.1. Taxonomy (NCBI): domain Eukaryota; kingdom Metazoa; phylum Arthropoda; class Insecta; order Diptera; family Megamerinidae; genus Megamerina; species Megamerina dolium. The sequence continues at coordinate 19,642,936 of OY978526.1, read as the reverse complement.
TGTTGTTGAGGTTAGAAATAGAACGGAGCACGATTGCGGAAAGTCGACCACGGATTCGTATTCAGCGACCCAAAAGTATAGCAAATGTAATTACACTGGTCCATCGGTCATCCTAATTTTATTTTTTGTGGACGGCTGTGTCATTTTTTCGTACGTTTTTTTCTTCCAAATCTTGCTCACATAAATGATAAACTATCGAGTTAAAAATCACGCCATTCTCCCTTACAAAAATATATTTCTTAGAATTTTTTATTTTTCCAAAGATTTTATAGACAATTTTTCAGACCATATAAAATTATACTTTCAAAATTCCAACAGTTTTCACACAAATTTTCAATGCAAATAAAATTAAATGTTGAAATTTTGAACATATCTAATGTATGTATAAGTGTAAGTATAAGTGAAAATTTTATGTTTATACCTGATAAAAATGCACAATCATCTAAATCTGGATCATTTGTCATTTCGATACGTTCACGTCGCCAAACTTTTGAACCCCTCTGACCACCGCCAACGAATGAAATCTTAACGGGGCCGAATTCTTTTTGCCTTCCTGCCAATACGTCTTGTTTTTTTTTTCTCAATTTATTATGTTTTTCGTTTGTATTTTCGTCTATTGAATTGTTTATTGTTTTTATTTTTATTTTTTGCAAATTTTTTTATATTATTTGATTGTCTTACATTTATAAGTAATGTTTAAATTTACATTAACATAATTGAGAGTATTTTATTAACATCAATGCTAGCAACATAAATGAGAGTATGATGTACGATTTTATTATTTTTTTCTACATAGATCACTTATGTGGTCATTTATTCATACTAATTGCTTATATTTTATATATTTTCTTTTGATATCAAATTGTTTACACACACACACACACACACCCACACACACCCACACACACACCCACACACACACCCACACATTCAAATACATAAAGAAATCACTGTATATTAAGATATCCACTGTCTGTTGCCAACGAGAAATTTTATTGCACTCGTTTATACATAATTTAAACGTTTTCAAATCAATTGACACCCCGTAAATAATCAATGAAAATGCGAAGCTAAGGTGAAATACAGTCTATCTGCAATATTGCGATTGAAATATCAGTATTACCTGCCTTGTTGCTTTTGCTTCTACATAAATACCAACATGTTGTGCTGATAATCCTCATCATCATAATTTATTCATTTCATAGCCGCCAAAAAGAAAATCCTTTACAATTTTTTTTTTCGTATTTTTATGATATTTAAAGTATGCTCATACCTAAGCTTAATATTTATCATCGAACATAACATTTTTTGTTAAACAAAAAAAAAAAAAAAAAAATAATAAATAAAGAAAATCTGTATTATTTTCATGTCGTTGAATTTGAATTCATCGTCTCCGTTAAGTTGAATATTTGCCGGTACGTGGTATATGCTTGCACATAATTCGGTTTCATGTATGTTTTCTGTGTGTGTGTGTGTGTAAGTTTAAATAATAGGACGGACATGAAGGAAGACAGACAACAGCTAGTCAACAGCCAACTTATATAGTAGATATAAACCACCAAGTAACACCACTCTTGCCGGTTTATCGAGACGATGCTACCATCGAATTTTGTATGCAGACATTGCAAAAAAAAAAAAAACAAACACACACACACACACACACACACACACATAAACGAATCGCAATAACGAAAGAGGCAGGCAAAAGCCAGTCAGACGACGTGGGGGGTTAGTTCGTTAGTTTACTAGCTGTTGTTGTTGTTGTTGTAGTTATTCTCGTTTTTGTTGTTGCCGTTGTTCATCGTTTTACGTTTTGATATTCTTCCCTTTTTCTTTCATATTTTCAATGTCGTGTTGAATTAGTGTGCAGCACTTTGGGGAGCAATCATAAAAGCCACCCCCACATTGAGCATGTGCTTCTACAGTTTATGTATTTTATATATATACGAATATACCGAAGGTACACGTACGTACATACATATCCATATTGGGTATGAGCCTTGATGTTGTGTCTGTGCGTGGGACTAGAATTATTGAAGCTGTTAAATTTAAGAGATCATTTTTCCTTATAAAATCGAAACGATAACATAAGGATATCATGTCATTGCCAAATTGAATGCTTATCAATAAGAGTAAGAAATATATGAGCTGATAGAATTTTTGATATGTGTAATATATTTATGTATTTAGGTAAGTACATTGTAAGGAGAAATGCATAAGTGAGCGATTTGGGGAATAAAACAATTTTATTGGGGAATAATATTTGCATTTTGCAGTATATCGATTAAAACCTTATGATGAAATGTTTACAATAATGACAGTATTGGGAATATATTTGAATGCCATTACAATACTGATGAACCATGCTTTAATATGTAATTTTTCCAAGTAAGCATCCAACTTCGATCTAAGCGTCAGCCGATCTAAGAATGAGGCATGTAGTTCTTTTAATTTGGGTTTTAGTATTAAAACCCAAATTTTATCTTCGCAAGGTTAGGTCCTACTATCATAACACTTAGGGCCATTTTTACAGTAGCAAGTTAACTAACAAATTTGCCACTGAAAACTGTTAATTAACTCTATTCTATGAGTTAACTTGCTACTGTGAAGATGGTTCTTAGAGATGAATAAAAATATTTAGGAGTTACTTCGAGACAATTAAACGGAAGGCGTTAAGAGCTCTTACAACCGTTACATAGCCGTAAGATTTCGAGGGATAACTGCTCTGTTAATAGACTAGCGTAAAATTTTGAGCAAACTTCGTCAGCATCCTCGTGAATTTCGCCAATTATTTTTTGCATAAACAAAAAGCATCACTGAAATCAAGAAAAGACTTGAAAAATACTATGAAGAGTCTGTACCATCAACTTTAATTATAAAGAAGTGGTTTAGTGAATTTAGAGTTGTGGTCATATCAGCACAAGTGAGGCAGAATGTTCAGGTCAACCAAAAGAGGTCGCCACTCCAGAAATCGTCGATGAAATCGATGAAATGAAATGATTGGACGATCGGAGAATGAAAATGCGTGAGGTAGATGAGGGTATAAACATCTCAATTGACAATTGACAACAAACGCAATCGTGTGACCACTTCAAAGGAGTATTTAATGATGTTCGACCGCAACCCGAACGATTTTTTGCGTATTTTTTCTCAACCGTGGACGATCCATCACAGCACTCCAGAGACAAAGCTCATGGCGAAAGTTCTAGGGGAAAGGGAAAGGAACGGGTAAAATCATTACCGGCAAATATTATTCACAACTGTTGATTTAAAACAAAAATGATCATATTTGGCGAAGAAAAAAAGTTCTCTTCCACCATGACAATGCACCGGCGTTCAAGACCGCAGTGGCAATATCAAAATTGTATGAATTATATTATGAATTGCTACTCCATCCAACATATTCTCCAGATTTACTAGCAAAAACCAACCAACCACCCCCCTCTGACTGAAGAACTGGCTCGGCTGCTAGAAATATGGTATGAATAACATCGTCATTGATGAAATAAATACAATTTTTGAGGACCTTGAGATAACCTATTATTTGAAATAAAATATGAAATAAAAGTACATTTTATAAAAAAAAAAGCGCTGATTAACCTAACTGCTCACGAAGGGACGCGCTTGAAATTTGAGTTTGGAATTTTAAAAATTTTGTGAAAGAAATCTTGTAAAAAAACATTACTTCGCAGGCGTTTGCTACAAATATCATGTCAGTCCATAAGTTCGTGTGTTCTTTTTTCAATAGTTTCACAGTAGGCGCTTTTTGTCTTCAAAAAATGAGATAAAGGAACTATTTTTATTTCTCTGTGAAGTACGGGTTGTTAAAAATAAAATGGAATCTTCGAACGAGTATAAGAGGCATATTTTCTATTTTTTTTATAAAAGTGGAAAAACTGGTGCTGCAAAAAAAAAACGCAACTCAAGTGGTTTTCCAAATTCCGAAGTGGTGATTGTGACGTTGATGATGCCCAGCGCTCTGGTCGTCCTAAGGTATTTAACTCCGACGCATTGCTTTAACACGTGGAAGCTGAGCCAAGTTTGACAGTCGATATGATGGTTGGAAGGTTGAATTCATCACATGGAACAGTTTACAGGCACCTGGTTCAATTGAGCAAGGTAACAAAGCTGTGGAAAATGGATTCCGCATAAACTTTCCGTCGCAAACCTTCAGCAGAGAATGAATGTGTGTTCTCAGCTTGAAAATAAGAGTTTTTTGAACTGATTGTTACTGGGGACGAAAAATGGGTCCTTTACAATAATCCTGTTCGGGAACGCTAGTGCTTAGATGAAGATGTAACATCAGAACCAACCCCCAGAGATGGCCTCCTGTTTATGGTATATGGCTGGTATCATTTATTTTGATCTGCTGGAACCAAACCAAACGAATGAAGCACTTGATAAAAATCGACCGTCTTTAGTCAAGAGACACAAAATTTTGTTTCACCACAACAACGCAAGACCGTATACCGCAAGACAGACCTTAGGGAAGCTGAACGAGCTCGTGTGGGAGGTAATGCCGCATCCACCATACTCTCCGGATATTGCACCTTGCGATTATCACATTTTCCTCAGTTTTTTGAGCAAGGCATAAAAAATGTGCTTAAACGTTGGGAAGACATTGTAAATAATGCAGGAAAATATATTATTAATATTAATAAATACTGGAAACTTCTTTTTTATTTATTTTAAAACCACCTAAGAAAAACGCACGAACTTATGGACTGACCAGATAGATCTAAAACGTTAGATGTAACACGCGAATGATCATTAAAATCTTAGCTTAAAATCAATTTCTGATTATTGATTAAAAACTGTATCCTAAATAAAATTTCCCCAAATTTATATATTATATATAGTTTTTTAATTTATAAATTTAATTTAATTTATAATATTAATTAATTTCACGTTCATTATTTAATTAATGCTTTTGTTAATTTCAATATATTTTATTTAATAGATTTTTTAAACCGATCGAGCATAATATATGTTTTAATTTCAATTGAGTATCTGGACCACATTGTATGTATGAATATTACATTTATTATCGAACTATCTTCTTTCACTCACAGCGTATGAAATTTATTTCACTAATTTTTCACATCATTTATCAATTTAATACACTTTATGCCAAGGTACACGTATATAATAAACATGCTTTTTACGCATTTAGGCTTTGAATGGTTTTTCTTGAAGTTTTTCATATAAAGTAAGTTATAAGAAAAAGGAGAAACTATCACACGGACATTACGACACACACACACACAACTAACACAAAAATTATTATATGTACTATCTACTTCATTATTTATTAATACCCTAATAACATTAACGACGTAAACCACAATATCACCTGCACGTACATATATATCGACATACATACGTGTGAAAGTAACTAGGTACATGTTAAATAAAATGAATGAAATTAATGTCAAAGTCAACTTTAATAAGTGTTATTGTTATTTGTTGTATAGTTGCTTTTGTCTATTGTCTATTTTGTTTACATTTATGTTTACATATTTATATATACATACATAATTCCATTTACAATTGTATAAACATGTTGCTACTACACATGACCATATGCCCTTTCATTATTCATATACGAGTACATACAAACATAATCAAGTACTCGTTTATATTGGCGCGTTTTTCTAGCTTTTTTTTTTTTTTGTAGTGCAATTCTTTGCTTACATATTTATAAACATGTGTATATATAAATATAAATACGTTTTAATACAGCCACCAACAATGCTTTAATCAAAATAACAATGAATAAGCAACATTAGTATTACACGCGTTCGCTCATTTACTACTTGTCACATATTTTTATTCTAACTAATATGTATGTATTCTAACATCAAGATAATAAACTAATGCATTGATAAAGTACCTACATATTTTCATTTCTACAAGTAATAACATATACTAAGTATGATATGTAGGTGCTCTCTTTCTCTTGCACTCTCATTCTCTATTATTTCAATTTCCAAGATTATGACAATTTGATGGGAAAGTTAATGAGAGAGTCATTGGGTGACATTGTGGGAGAGTATAAAATTTGTAAATGCAGGAATAGAAATAAAAACAAAACAGAAAATAAAATACATACAATGTGCCTAGCTCTCTTCCTTTTCCGTTTTTCACACACAAAAACCGATTAACAATACCGTGCAGGTATGAGAGAAGATTTGAGTGCGTGAATGCTAGAGAGAGTATAAAATAAAATATGGCTGGATGGGAAGGGAGTATATGAATGCATGTTTGACATTACTGTCATCCCCTGTCGTTGCTTGTAAATGCCGCAAGTTAATTTGCCTCGTACTCTCTTTGTTGCCCTCACACATCCCTGACTGACATACTACACTGCCGAAGCGTAAATTCAAAGCAAGGAATATTATATTTTTTTACCAAACATACACAATAGACATTCACTAAATGCTTATGTGTGTGCGAGTATGTATGCATGTTTACTGATAAATCAAGTTGAATAATTTCAAAACTTTCTCGCCGTATGTATGTCAATAGTGCACTTTCCAGTGAATTCTTTTCTTTTGGTTTCTCTTCTCTTTTTTTTTTTTTTTTGCTTTATTTGTAAGTACATATATTCTTAAATTTTCTTTACGTTTTTGCCTTTTGTCTTATTGTTATACATTTTTTTCTTATTACTTCTTTTAGTTTTACTTTATCAATAATTTCAACCAATAATGAATGTTAGTCGTTTGGCATTTTCAAAAGAAAAAAAAAAGAAAAAATGAAGTAATTGTGGATTAAATGTCATAGTTGTACATACTCATACACATCACTCGTTATATTCATGTATACGTAAAAGAGTATATCAAAAATTGCTGCGTGTTTCTATACAAATACAACGGATATTGGTTATTGTTTAATTAATCTATTGTATTAGAAGTGAGTATAATTTGACATTTGAAAACAAAAAAAAAAAATTCCATTACACGTCCTTTATTTATTTTATTTGTATTATGTACAAAAGTATTTTTTGTTTTGTCATTCACATTTAATATGGAATGGAATGGTGGTTGATTTGATTCTGTTTCAAAACTTCTTCAATCTATAAAGGTATATGTAGGCAGGTACATATGCACCGAATACCATTTTCATTGAACATTCAACACTAATATACTAAATATATATATTTTTTTTCGTTTTAAATGCAAAAGATTAAACACATTCACATGTAGTTACATATTATTTGACAATATTGGATTAAATGAAATTTTAATTCTTAATTTATATTTTCTTTTCTTTGTTTTCTTTGTTTTGTATGTGTCACTTTGTGAATTACCAACACAAAAATGAATTCTTTAGTTTGTGAAAATTTTGTGGAAAAAAAAAATTTTGATTCGTCCGCTTTTGTGAGAAGATACACCACTAGCAGTAGACAAGGTGTTTTCTCTTACAGACTTTTCCCAACTGGATGCTGCTCGAAATTTTCACCATCGAACAAGTGTAAAACTCACAAAACTTCAACTGCCACTACCACCACCATCATCATCATCAACATCAACAACACCAAAACCATTATCGCCCCACATACACACATATACACATACGTACGCATATCATAATCAAATGTTTGTGCTGAGCTTCCTTCTTTCACAGTAGTACGATAGTACGAGTACTCGTTCGAGCTGCTGCGAAGCATGTATGTATGTATGTGCTTTGCAGTTTTCCGTATATAGCAGCGCATGCGATTCTTCAACTCACATCTGTTGTTGGAAGCGCACAGATGAGGGCCAATACTCTCCAATTGGCAGTAATGTGTTAAAAAGCCGATAGAACTCTCAGTTACGCTCATTTTATATGTATATGTGTATACATTTGAATGGACTCTTAAGAGATTATATGTAGTCGTGCGTGAGCACACACGCAAGTGTGCGTATGAATAGGTGTTTGTGTGTATTGGTGAGTACATTTTTCAAAAGTTTACTTTACTTCCTCTTTATTTGAGTGTTGTTATGATTATTATTGTTGTTGTTATTGCTGCTGCTGCTATTATCGAAATATACAGCAAGAGGAAGGTAGTTGGTGGTGGTGGTTGTTAGTTGATTCAATAGACACATTCATACACTGGTTAAAATCTATTTGTTCACCCACCTTCCCATCTTTAACTTTTTGTACATACGAGCATGTAGTTTGACATAACTACATACATACATAATAGCTTTACATTCAAATGGTGGTTGAATGTTGCTTATAAAAGAAACAAGAAAAACGAAACAAAACAATAGCGGCTTTTCAATATTGCATACGCACTTTTCATTTCATATCGTTGTTCATATGCGTTTGGCACCCTTTGCAATAATTTACCATTTATTTCGTTATTTATTCTACATCAGCAAAAAAAAATATGAAAAGAATTACATTTCTTTTGATTATTCGAGAATTGTGTGCTTTTATTGAAGGTTTTATCGTCCTTCATGCATACCGACTTGTTGTTTTCATCATCATGAGAATTTATTGTTTAAGGGAATCCCTTATTTTTTGATGTCTGCGAGAATGTCAGCATAATGTAGAAATGCTTATGCACACAAACATACCTTCGTACAAAGACGAATCGAAGAATATATTTCAATGATAGATGTCAAGCAACTAGAAATTGAACTAGTTCATTATGGAAACACACAATGCGAATATATGCAATATATTCGTTTTAGTTTTAGCTTGATAACTTTATATTTCATTCCAATATATGATAGTGTATAATATGTATATGTATAATTTTTCCAAACTCGCGGTTCGGTATAAAAATCTAACTTATTATTAGAGGGTTGTATTGCACTAGATCCTAGGCTAATGGACTTCAGCAGATTTTTTGGTATTGTAAATTCCCCGAAGTTTTTCTTTCTCGTGTGCATAAGTGCTGGGCACGTTCCCAACACATGTTTTGCAGTTTCATTCTCCTCCCTGCTATATCGGCAGGTTTCATCCGAGAAGATTCCGAGTTTCGTTAGGTGATAATTCAGCCTGCAGCGTCCTGTCAATAGTCCCGTGATGATTCTTATGTTATCCTTGTTTAAACTCATACATTCTTCAAGCCGTTTTAGGTTATACTCCACTAAAAGTGTCTTGGATTGGGACAACCCTGGTAGGTTTTCCCAGTGACTTCATATGATGACAAATAGTTAATATTGGTTATATTGGGAGCGCAAATTAAAAATGCGGGGTTTACAACAGATGTCGTAGTTCGGGATATAAGCATCAGACAATATTGAAACTATATTCATGTCATAACCTCATTCCATAGCTTTCATTTTCAGTATGTGTCATTTGCCCGGAGTGTAAACAACATAGTTTTTTTTTTTTTGGCTCTCAATATGTCAAGTTTTGTGCCCACTAAACAGCATTTGCGGGAAGTTTTGATTTACTTCTTTAATTTGGAGAAAAGTGCAGCTGAATTTTTTCGCTTGGGATTGTCGTAGTGGATCCACTTTTCATCACCAGTAACGATGCGATGCAAAAAACCTTTCCTTTGTTGCCTTTGGAGCAGCTGTTCGCAAGTGAAAAATCGCCTTTCGACATCTCTCGGCTTTAACTCGTACGGTACCCAATTTCCTTGCTTTTGAATCATTCTCAATAGTTTCAATCGATGGGAAATGGCTTGGCGTGTAACTTCGAACAATTTGGCAAGTTCTTCTTGCGTTTGACACGAGTCCTCATCGAGTAATGCCTCCAATTTAGCATCTTCAAACTTCTTCGGCTGTCCTGGACGTTCTTTGTCTTCCACATCAAAATCACCACTTCTGAAACGCACAAACCACCTCTCGCATGTTGAAACTGAAAGAGCACACTCCGGATAAGCTTCGGAGAGTAATCGATGCGATTCAGCTGCACTTTTCTCCAAATTAAAGAAGTAAATCAAAACTTCCCGCAAATGCTGTTTTGTGGGCACAAAACTTGACATATTGAGAGCCAAAAAAAAAACTATGTTGTTTACACTCCGGTCAAATGACACATACTGAAAATGAAAGCTATGGAATGAGGTTATGACATGAATATAGTTTCAGTATTGTCTGATGCTTATATCCCGAACTACGCCATCTGTTGTGAATCCCGCATTTTTAATTTGCGCTCCCAATATAAAATTTTATTATTTAAGTCAGCTAATAAGCGTTTCTTTTAGTTTATGTACGTTAGCAATTTTTTCCTACAGGGTCTTTTCAGCCATAAGAAACTAGATGATCATGTTTCTTGCTTTTCAATGAACCATAATCTTTTGCGTAACCACCACCATATGTAGAAGTTGAAAATTTCATAAAAACTTTTAATGAATTTCATCCATAGTTTGTACTATTGGCATTGTTGTACAATGTACCCTACACATTTTCTATGCCGTGCTTAGCGTCTGTAATTATGAATGCCTTCAATAATATAATTTATAACGATTAATGTAAAGGACATTACAAGAACAAAAAATTTTATGTACATACGAGTAGATGCCATGATTACAAGAGTTTGTATACGTAACGTAAGAAAAAGAGAATTGAATACATCGAAATTGAATTGTAGCCCACTGTCAAACTGTTATACACCGCATGACATAGAGTGCGTTCTATACAACAAAATAACAAACAATCAATTGTTTCTGTGATAATTTTATTATAAACCAACAACGAAGAACAAAAGTTAAAGAAAAACCGAGAACAAAACAAACATGAAACTAAATTATAACTACCCTTCTCTCATCGAATGGGTGGTTATGGTGACATAGCTAGCCAGTTCATCACCATAACCATCAGCTTCAAATGAAAATTTACAAAAAAAAAAAAAAAAAAAAATAAAGTACACTGTCTGACAGGAAGAGATGCATATAGAATGAAAAACAGGATGCTTCACTACATGTGGTAGCAAATGGCTATGTATTGTACATACGTTAAAGTTTGTTAACAACAACAACAAAAATGAAAAAGCAAACGAATGATAATGATTTTGAAGATGATAATAATATAAATTATCATAATAATCATAATGATTTATATTGCTGATGTGCTATTGATGCTGATGATGATGATGATGATGATGATGATGATGATGATGATGATGATGATGATGATGATGATGATGATGATGTTGATGATATTAATGATATTGATTATTCTATCACATTTACATTGATGACGACAAAACAACGTCACTCGTTTTGTGGAATATTCCATATTCCTTGCTTCCATCGGTGATAGACTTTAATAGAATTGTATTTATGTATTTCTACAGAAGCGAGAAATATCATAGGAAGTTAAAACGGATGTAAATAGGATAGAAAGTGATAAAAGAGAAGAACAACACCAACTGATGATATAGCAAGAGCAAGAGAGGAAGACAAATTCCAATTGCATTTGAGATAACCGACAATAATAATAATAATAATAACAACAACAACAACAACAACAACAAAGGAAAACATAGTCACCTTCAGGCAAGTACAAAATCTATTCAATGTAATATTTCTATGGCTAGCGAAAAAAAAAAAAAATTCTGAATAGATTCGAGTACTTCAATACAAATAAATAGAAGAATGTCCATTTTAGTCACTTAGAAGGTATTGTTACTAATGCATTCAATAGAAATTGTAATTTATGGCAAACCCAATGCAAAATTTCATTAAATACAATATGTTGCCATAATTTTATAACATTACTACTTTATATAGTAGGTACATATTAGAAATATCTTAGCTCAGCAAGTGGCAGATAATAGTTCAAGTCACTACAAACTCGCCACTCGATCGATAAAATTAATCTGATATGTTCATTAAATATGTATGCGTGTGTATGTATGTGCGTTTATGTGCAGCTTGAGTGTAGTTATGTGCGACCTTAAGTTCGTCTCTTCGTAATTTACACTGTGATTAGTATTGATGGTCGTTGTGAATGGCGGTTGAAGAAGGTGGTGGTGATGTACTGTCATTGATTACAAATAGAAACATCGATTAATGTCATGTTTGTCGTATATTTATTTGTTATTATAGTTAGTTATGTTCAGGTATGTATAAGCATATTAAGTGTTGCCGCTTAAAATGCAATCAATAAGCACTTTGATGTAACACACTGTGACTTTGATTACTTTGTGAAATTTTTGAAAGCAATTTCGAAGTAAATTTTTATTATTTATAATTTGGTGTATATAATATTAATACGTATATAATTAAGTTTAATAAATTATGTATAATCGCTTTCATAAAATTTACTATCTTTTTCTGTGAGAGACTTGTGAGAGAGACTTGTGTTCGATAAGAATTTCAGAAGTAAATGTTTTACCATTCAATGAGTTTTGAAGAGAGTGAAATCAAGAGAGGTCTAATGTTATGGATGCGACAATTTTTGCTGAGTGCCAATCTTCTAAGTGGCTTTATATTGTCGTAATGAGATGCCACATCCACGCAACTGCTCAACTTTGGACTATTTTGTGCGATGATATCCTAATAGACTAAAACCTTTCAAATTTCAACTGAGTGACCGCATCACACTCTTTTGGTGGATATCCGACTTTGTGCGAGTTTCCGGTGCTTCTTCTCGCATACCCCTATCCACTGAGATTTTTGAAAACAATTCATTTTTCGTCGTCCATGGACATATACTTCAATAATGAAACGTTTTCTTCGTGTATGGTGCGTTGATCGCTGATATTAGTGTGCTTCGTCAGACGAATTTCTTTCAATTAAAGAGGTACTAAAATGTCGAGTTTTTTTTACGAAGGATAACGGTGTTGGTACTTGGTATTTGGTAGGTTTGATCTTCCTCTTCGACTGTGTAATCCATCGGGTTTCGTATATAACATCTTCTTGGTCGGAGGAAACGTTTTACCAACCATTCAAATGGATTTGAAGAGAGTGACATCAAGAGAGGTATATTGGCTCAAGGTCTGAGCTATATAGTGGTTGCGACAATTTTTGTATGTATCGAAATCGAAATTAATATCGAAAAGATTTTTCTTTCGAACGGTATCCACCTGTCGGCAAGCAATTGGCAATTCTTCCGACAGTAACAACTTGCCATGAAAAAGCTTCTAAAAGAACTCTGTGACAAAGCTCAGAAAAAGTGAAGAAGGGTTCTGCCGTTCGGAACCGGCTAAAATAAGTAGGTCCCTTCTAATACTGTCCAAATTTAACACGCACAACAGCAGGAAGAGAAGCTCGGCCAATGAGCCCTTCACGGCTTTAGGTGCCACATATTTATTTATTTTTAAACTCGACAAAGGGTGACGTAGCCCAGTAGTTAGTGTGTTGGCCTTCTGATCTGTAGGTTATGGGTTCAATCCCCAGCTGAAATATAACAAATTTAATATCGAAGAGATTTTTCTTTCGAACGGTACCCACCTATCGCAAGCAATTGGCAATTCTTCCTGCAGAAACAATTCGCCATGGAAAAGCTTCTACTCTGCGACAAAGCTCAGAAAAAATGATGTCGCAAGAGTTCTGCCGTTCGGAACGGGCTCAAATAAGTAGGTCCCTTCTAATACGGTCCAAAATTTAACACGCACAACAGTAATGGAAGAAAAGCTCGGCCCACGAGTCTTTCGGGGCTTTAAGTACCACATATTTATTTATTAATTTTATTTTTAAACTCGACAAACAAATCGACATATAGCTCCCACAGTTCATAGTTGTAAACTATTCGGTACTCACCACTTCCACTTCCCCTTGTGTAGAACTTTTTTTTCTCAAAAACTACAAATAACCTCTCTTCGAATTGAAAAATGTCCAAGCTTCAGCGCCATATATATGGACGGTTATCAGGAGAGTCTTGTATAGTGTGGTTTTCGTTGTTTGAGAGGAGACTCGACTTCTCAATTAGTTATTTAGTCTAAAATATCTGCTATTTATTAGAGTGATGATTTGTTTGATACCCAGTAAGACTTTATTACCTACCAATACTTAAATATCTACAAAAATATTTTGCTTTGGTGAATTTTTTGTGAGTATAAATGTTCAAAAGTCAACGAACTATTTAATAGCGTAGACAAATGGCAGTGTTAATCCGTATTAACGGCGTATTAAATCCGAATAAAATACTAACCAGACAGACGGCAGTATTGCGGATTAAGTAAACAGCTGATTGCTGTTTTATTAGGTTTGCTCACTTACATTACTATTACTATCCATTTCTGTCATCTGTCACTCTCGTTATGAGAAAATATACAAGAAGTACGCTAACTGAAAACTATTAGAAATTGGCAGCTGGATTTATTTGTTCGCCAATGCTTTTCGTGTTGAAAACTGTTAACAATTGTTGATAAAGTTTTTTGTTAACGAACACACCTAATATTTTGTAAGTTGGATTGAGAAAAAATTCACAATAGAAAACAGTTGTCAATCCTCTCTAATTTTGGGAATTAACTTGTAGAGCTAATGCGGATTAGCTGCAGTTAATGCCTGAGTTAATTGAAATTAACTCGTTAATCTGGATTAACGCTGCCATCTGTCAGGGTTATAAGAATAGTTCTCTAAAAATGGTGGAGGCGCACGCGAACATAAGCATCCGTGGGCCATCCGCCTGATCATTTCAATATTATAAAAGCTCATGTTAATCAAATTTTAAGATCAAATATCTTGAAAAAAGAGTATTTATAGTCCGATTTGAAAAATATTCAATACCATTTCTCGGAAACGAATGAAAATTCCACATGAAACTCTTCAGAAGAATATATAATGCAATACAAAAAACATCTTCTGAAAGTTTCAATAGCGATGAATAATTTCTTTGTGGACAAAGAATTGCCTAACTCGTAAATAATTGGAAATATCAGCCACAATTTATAAATTCATACAAAAATCATCAGACCAACAGTTGTAGTATTACCGTCTTATTGAATATGGCTTCAAATGCAAAAAGCATATATTTTTAAGTTTAGAAATTCAATTTATTGCATATTAAGCTAAAATTTTCTATAAATCTTAAAGTTGTTAATCAAATTCAATGCATTTCCCCCTTCCTTTCAGCTTACACAACAAGACTCTTATCGGGAAACCTCGTCATTAGTATATCAAGGTCTCAGTTGGGGCAACATTAAATGAATTATGTTAGTCAAAAGTTTATAAATGTTAAATGTAAGCATATTCATAATACTTATACTGTCAGAATTCTATGCTATACACTTGTAAAGTTAATTGTACATGGCATAAATTACTTACAATTGAATTAATCATTTTAATTCTCGTCGACTCTATTGCATTCGAATACACAATCTATCATAACTTCAACTTTATTGAAGGGTAGATACACTTTTAACTTTATCGTTGTTGATATATGTTGGTGCTACTGTTGGTAGCCAGTGTTTGTTTGCAGAGAAAAATCAATTTACAGTAACCATAACATAATGTTTATATGACGTAAGGGATATTACTACATACCTACCTAACGCTAGCAACCTAATACTTTGTTAACAACGGAAATACTATGTACTCACATAATAGAAGCAAAGAAGAAAAAAAAAAAAATTGCGTACTTGAAAATTTACACTCAATTGGATATTCTTAAATGATTGTGATTAATTGGCAGACCGTGTTAAAGTATGCTCAATAGTGTTCAGTTAACAATATGGTGTGCCCGTATGTATAGCGCAAAAAAAAACAACACACTCATTAAATGCTTCTCCACACAAATTAGTTTGTACTCAAGCGAAAAATTTGCTTAATACAGCAATAAATTACCAGCAACAGCAATTAATTGACCAAGCAAGGCAATCTTAGCAAATCAAGCCAATAGTATTGACACTAAAACTGACAGCCAGAGAATATATTGTATGTATTATGTATAAAATTCAATGAGAAAATTTTATAAATAACCATAATAATAAAGAAGATACTGAATGCTCGCTAGTGTAATGTGTGAATATAAAATGTTGCACTTGTCACATAATCCTTGTACACGATGCAAAGAAATGAAAATATCAAATGTATCATATATATATATATATATATATATATATATATGTATATATGAGCATAAATACAATGCATTTTGTTGTTGTTGTTGTTGTTGTTTTCCATTCACATACAATAATTGAAAGCACATTCGATTGTGCTTGCCACTCAAGCACATGTCATATGCTCTAAATAGCAATCATGACACAGTGTAGATGTAGCAACAACTGTAGCAGCAACATGAAATGTGCAATGTTATACGCTTTTCAATTTCCAATTTAATTACATCGAATTACAATAGTAGATACCTACATACTAAAGATACGACAAGCATATACTCGCAAGCATATATATTTGCATTTGTAGATAGAAATACGTCACTGCAGAGCAAACATCATCAACCGATGACGCTACCATCATTCATTTTCTATTACTCTTACAATTTGTTATGCATTTACTGTTACTGTTTTGCATCCACAGGTAGATTGGCATCCCTATCACTGTGTACTATTTTCATCGAACAAATACAACAACAACAACAACAACAACAAATGCACACACAAGTGTCTATATAATTTTTTTTTGTATTCACTCACATTCATTTGATATGCTTTTGAGATTGAACACACATCACACTCTCATCTCCATTCTAACCATCTGGATATGCAGTAGGTGCTTGCTGCCTTATCTCGATTTCCCCGCGGCTTCTCAACATCAACGCACCACACATCGCCACAACGCGTTCATTTTTCTTGTTACAATTCTCATTATTGAAGTACTATGACCTAAAAACACATATTTACTCCTTTACTTTCACTCATGGCAACCAACCAAGCAAGCAATATGAAGTATATACACACACACACACACACAAATGAGAAGAAATTCACATTCATATCCTCACATATATATAGACTGTATGCAACAGCGTCGTCAGCAACAACAACAACAACAACAATATGACGAATAAGCGATGCAAAAGAAAGAAAATTCTTTAGTAACGCTGGAAACGTTCGAAGCTGACATTAGACGCTTTCTAGTTAGTCAGTCAGCAGTCATTTCAATCTTTGTTCTATTACGTAGATAAGGAGAAGGTAATGCAACCAAGCATACCAAGCATCATGCACATATACATTTGTGAATGCATTGTATTGCATTAAAATTTTATGTTACGTATACGCATACGAGTCCCAGTTCTTTAATAAGTACACTTTCGTATATATTTTGACATATAAAGTTCTACTATCATCATTATCATCGTCATCATCATCATCATTATCATCACTTGCATAATCTTCATCTATATCATACATACGAGTCAAACATGAGTTACAACCATGTTAGAGGGACATTTTTATTCTTCCCTATGCCTCTCTTGCTTGCACTGACACTTAATGTACCTTGAGTGCTCTTTCGTAACATGTGCATGTGTGTGTGTGTGTGTAGGTACGTCATCTTATGAAGTTGCTATTAAATGTTGTAAGCATTTTATGGCTCACTGCTCACGATGGGGAGCAATCGTTAGTCATATTCAGCTGTCACTTTTTGGGAAAGCATCAAAATCAAAGTGAATTTAAACTTTATACATTTTAATTGCTAGCTTAATATGCAATGATATGTTTGTATGTTTTTTTTTGTTGTTGCTTTTTTTTATTATTTTATACGCATCGCCAGATCGCAACACGGGGAGTTGTTGTTTGGGGCGGGGAAACATTCATATTTTTATGTTATATTTTGTGAAAAAATGTATGCAGGTAAAAACGCCTTTTTCTTTTGCTCTCAATACAAGTTGGGCAATTCCAAATTATCGAGAATATTTCACTTGAATGAATTTTACGATGAATGCATGCAAGCTGAAGTAACAAGTGTCAACAAACACGGAGTCACAGCACCCTGGATAACCCGACGTTCATTGACATCCTACGAAGTAAAAGAGAACTTTGTCGATCTTGTCGAATGAAAACCATACTCCACAAGTCTCTTATTATGCCTGTCCTGACATATGAGACAGAATCCTGGACAATTTTCACCTGAAATGAGGAAATGTTTCGAGTTTTCGAACGAAAAATCCGAAGCAAGATCTTTGGACCTACATATTTGCATTGGGGACTAGCATTAAATAAGGTACAATCATGGGCTGTATAAGCTATATGCCGATATTGATATAATGAAGCGCTTGAAAAACCAGCAGAGCGGGAGCTGTTCGATTATATTGAAGAATGAATTGAAAAACATGCCCTGGCCAAGAAGGAATTAATAATCGGAAACCGTTGGAAGATGAAAACAGTAGACTCAACTTTCGGTAGAAGCATCAAGCTTTTGTAATTTCGAACTTGTGACAACAGAGATGACTTGCGAAATATTCTACATTCGGACAAAAGCGAACCATAATCGGCTGCAATGGCCAGCTAAGTAAGCAAGCAGATCAGTTGAAATAATTCGATGGTCAGATAAAAATTTAACATAGCATTTTCATTATCAAAATAAAGCTCCAACTTAAATTTAGTACTGGATTTTTGACAGATATGTTATCGAAATTTGGTAAAAATCGATATTATTTTTACGTTGGAACTTAGATTTCTCTATGAATGCGTGCCAATCTTATTTACTATGAAATAAATGTGTTCTAAGAAAAATCTATAACAACAACAACGGCTATAACAACCGATGATCGATTTAGGCCGAACATTTAATGTGGCTCCAGTCTTCTCTCTTCTTCGCTTGCTGGCGCCAATTGGATATTCCAAACGCTGCCAGGTTACCCAACACTTGGTCCTTCCAACGGAGGTTCGGTGTTCCTCTTCTTCTGCGTCCTCCAGCGGGTGCCGAATTAAATACTTATCTTATCTAAGAAAAAATCTTATAAAAAAATCCAATCAAATATATAGTAACTTCTTTTTGCAGTCGGATTTTCTTGAACAAAGTTTTTAATTGAAATATTTTAATGTTGAAATATTTCCTAACCGACACAATGAGAATCATTAAAATCCGATAACTTTTCGAGCAGTTATGGTGTTACAAGAATACATGCATAATATCGAACGAATCGAGTACTACTTTTAAGTCGTAGAAAATATGGAAATATCTTAATGAAAGCCAAGCCATTTGCTTTGGTGAAGAGAATATGATGTAAAACGAAAGGTAGTGCTGAATACTTTCTTTTTAGTGTGAGCTAACGGAATCCGAAATCCAAAAACATAGTTCGGGACAACTGCAATGTAATGAAATATCCATTGATTCACCTGAAATATCCATTGATGATCTGGAATTCAATTCAAGGTGATTTTGTTGAAAATGCAGAGGTTCTATTAGGTGTCAAAGCACTCTATTAAAAGCTTAGGGCATATGCTCGGAGTGCCTCAAAGGAAGTTTGAGTATTTGAGAAGATATTGAAATTTCTATGTTTTAATTTTCATTAAAAAATCATTTTTTAATAGAACACACAACACAGAATCATAATAATAATAAAAATAATAATAAATGGAAGACACAAAAGGACAATACAATGTGGAAATTACAATTTCTACATTTCTTTGCTTTGCTTCACATATGTACTAAATTTTGTGTTATTTTTCCATTGTCTCCCGAGAACAAAATATCTTCTGAATGCATATGGGGCACACGTACACAAATATGCATATTTTTAGACTGATATATAATAATGTTTCATTTCTCAAGTAGCAACCATCGATACCAACAATTATTGATTATTTTATATACACTTACAATATTAATGACTAATATTATATATATCCCTACGTATTGTATTTAGTACATTATAAATATATAGTATATACCTTACTGTATTTCAATACTCAAAACATAATGAGTGTGTATGTAAATCGAAGTTATTCCTAATACCATTAATGCTGAATTAACATTAATTAAGCTTATTTCCAAGAATTATCAGTCACGTTCAATCATTATGGCATGGATAATGGAATTGACGTATATTTAACGTATATAAAAATCAATTTATCAGTATGAGAGCATATATATAAACATATATATACATAGTTTTATATGTAACATACTTGCATGATGAAAAATAACAACAATTTCACAAAGTTCTCTCAAGAGATTATATATATTATTGTATATGCTGGTAACTACATGAGTAGTTATAGTAATGTTGTTTTAAAAACTTGTGCAACATGTGGCTAAATATGAGGGCGGTCCCAGAACTAACCGATCTTACAAAGAAAACACAACAAATTTTGGGACAAATTTTTCTTTATTTCTTAACATAATCCCCTTTTAGCTCTAAACACTTTTCCCAGCAATATTCTATAGCTTCGATACCCTGTTTATAGTATGAACTGTCTAGTTCATTAAAATAGCCATCTACCGCAAACTCCACATGTTCATTGTTTGCAAATTTTCTACCATCAAGCCATTTTTTCAAATTTGGAAATATAAAATAATAAATGATGCATTGTCTTGATGACACAACACTTTTGTTTTTCGCCAAATGCGGCCTTTTTCCTTTAATTTCATCACTTAAACGCTGCAACAAATTAGCATTAGTTGATTGATTTTGTTTATGAGGATAATCAATAAAAATTATCCCACGTGCATCCCAAAAAAACAGACACCATAACCTTGTCTTTAGATGGAACTGTCTTCGCCTTCTTTGGACACGATTCTCTCCTTTCAGTTCACTGTTTTGACTGCACCTTTGTCTCAGGTATAAAGTGGTGGACCCATGCCTCATCCATGGTTGCGAATCGACGCAAAAACTCGGGTTACTCTGGAACATCGCCAAAGACTCTATAGAAACATCTTCACGACATTGTTTGTGTTTTTCTATCGTGACCAAACGCGGCAGCCATCTTGCACATAGCGTTTTCATCTCCAAATTTTCGGTCAATATACGATGTATAGCACTTTTTGAAATGCCTGTAATTTCACCTAGCTCACGCATCTTCAGTCGGCGATCATCCAATACCATTTTGTGGATTTTCTTAACCATTTCTGACGTGATCACCTCAATTGTTCGACCACTATGGTGTTCGTCATGGCAGCTCATACGATCTCGTTTAAACTTTGCCTCCCAATATTTTATGGTCGTAAACGATGGAGCAGACTCTGTCAGAGTAGAATCTAGTTCGGCTTTAATACTCGTTGGACTGAGATCTTTCAAATGAAAATATAGAATTACAGATTCACTGAGGTCGTTAACTTTCGATGGCTCCAAAAAAATACTAAACAACAAGGCGCTTTGAAACTTTAAACATATGTTTTATAAGGTTGCCACTTTCTACCAAAGTAATTTTTTTCAATCTACTGCCGCCATCTATATGTCAAGTCGGGTAGTTCTGGGACCGCCCTCGTATAACGAAAATGTAATCGATATACATTATCGATTACATTTTCAAAAATTTCCTAATTGCAACTCTGCATTTGATTAAAATTCAATCTTTCTTTCAATGGGCAAAAAATATATCATCGATTTTCATCGATTTAGAATATTCAAATAATTTAATAATACTGATTGGATCAATTAAGAATATGTGCTGTTTGAGTGAAAAATTAGTTTTGCCAAAATAAAAAAAAATATTGTAAAATTCAACATAACCTAAAGCAAGTAATCCTGAAACTATTAGTAACATTTTGTCATTATTCTATTATAATAGTTGAAATTCATAGAAAAAAGGTCTAGCACAATTAATTGATCCTTGTCAATCTGTTCATTATGGAAGGCAACAATATATGCCAATCAAGTATTGTAGGGTGTCAAAAAAATCGACCAATATTTGTCACTGACACCATTTTACTAAAATCGTAGCACCCATCGTAGGCCAAATAAAAAAAAAAAAAAAATTGAAAATCTCACAGAATGAGTTCTTCATTTTCAGTGAGTTTATGTGTATTTTTGTGCTATTTTGTATGGTGGTAAAAAATACATACAAATGGGGAAATGGTGAATCAACAAAATCAGGTTATTTCCTTTTTTGTCATCTATTGTTGTTGTTGTTGTTGTTGTTGTTGTTTTTGAATGTGTATTTAGTAAGGGTTGCTAGCAAATTATGCCTCTATGCTGGATGCTGGCGCTGTGTTCTCAATTGCATTATGTTTATATTTTTCACAGCAACAATTTTTGTTTTCTTTTTCGCACAGCTTTGTTTTCAAAACATACTTTAGGGAAGCTACCACTCTCCCGGCTATGTATTTTTATTTTCATTTTGTTTTCTGTTTGTAATTAAAAGCAGCGCTGCCAAAGTGGATGATAAACAAAACACTATTGTCGTTGGTGATGCTTTTGATAATGAAGATATACGAGAAATGGGAATTTCAATTTTACACACGACATCTCGCATTGCCTAAAACCATATTTTCACATCTCATCACCTATGTTCTTTACACACACACACCCATACACACACACCTCACCAAATACTAGCATTTTGGATATAAAATTTACAAACACGACACGAATGAAGAAACTTTTCAACATACCGGCACGCGTGAAATGGAAAACTAATAGCAAATTACACATATGCAATTATAAAGTTCTTCTGAGTAAACTCTCTCTCTCTCTCTCTTCATATACTATGAATGAATATAATTGAAGTAAGTCGCGGGAAGTGTAAAATGGCAATAGATATGAAAGAATACGAATATTTAATAGAAGAACTATTTAATTTTAAGAGATTAGGCATTAATTAGAAAGGTAGATGTGCTGAGTCAGTAAGAAGTAAAATCAAATGGGTCTCACTCTCACAAGGTCTTATCAAAAAATCAGGTGCTAATTTAGACGAAAAAGAAAAACTCAAATAGGATTCATGCCCTCCCTAAAATCGTTTTTAATAACAAAATGTTTACAATTTTTGATAGATAAAAGCCGTGCGAGATATTTTCTGAAGAAATTAATATGAAATTTACAACCATTTTCAAAATATGATATTGGATCTTAAAAAACCAGACAAGAAAGGTTATTCTTAAGACAGTTGACTCCAAAACACAATAAGCATTCGTTTTTAATTGTAGTAAAATATCCAATCGGATGTTTTACCTTGAATTGGGCTACATTTTGTTGGAGAAAAATATGGAAATATTTCTAACCATTTTCCTTCGATGATAAAATGTAAAAAAATTTAAATTTTAGGAGAGCAATATCCCGAAAATAAGTGCATTTTATTCGAAAAACATGTGCATTTTATTCGTCTTAATTTTAGTCATAGGTATCATTGACATATGTTCGGCTCAATTATGTCTCACCGTGTAATAGTTCAACAGATATCAAATTGTTAATTAACCATGTTTTATTCGACAATTTGCTATTTTTGTGTTAATAAATCAACAAAGATGCTTATTTTTCGAAACAGAGTTGATTTCAATTTTTATTTTATATATATTTTTAAAATGGAAAAAATTCAAATTATATAATTGATAATAGATTTTAAAAATTTTGAAATAATTCTATTGCAAAATTATTTCTTTTCTTTTTAAGTTAATTATAACATTTTCAGTGTTTAAATATAAAGTTTAAATCGATAAATAACATCTCTGCACAGTTGAAATAATTAATCTAATTGGCAACGCTGAATATAATCAACCTGCTAAGTATACTTAGCGCCTATAGTTACAAATGTTGTGTCTGGCACTTTATTGTAGCTTTATCATATAATCATCGCTGCTCGCTAATTATTTAAATAAAGTTGAATAATAGAATTCATGAAAATATTCAAATTTGATCTTTCTGATGTATTCATTTCGATTGACGAAAGGGATGACGTCTTGCTTAGAGATTTAAATAACTCATATACTCGTTTTTAATTGAAGGATCTTCTATTGAAGTCATCGACATCAATAGCTATCAATCTTGCTAGATTACACAATGCAACATATATTTTAGTGCCTCATCGAAACTAAACTCGGATTTTTTACAACATCGCATTTTGTCTTAATTTAAATTTATTTCAGCAATACAAGTAAGATTTTTAGTATCACTCTAGCTCATATCTTCATCTGAGAATAGTTTGTGTTGAAGCTCTAAAATATTAGCCACATATTTTTTGCAATGCGCCCATTAATAGAAATTCTATACTTACCAAATGTAATGCCATTAGTTTGTTTCTCTTTATCCTTATCGTTTTTATCTAATTTTTCTCCTCCCAATGGCTCCAATTCGATGCCATCCATTGTTGCAACTTTGTAGTCGCGTTTCGACATATTGCCACAACAGAAACCGCAACATAACATTTGACCAATTTTGATTTAGTTGATTTGGATGGGGGTTGTACAAGAAGAGGTAAAGAGGTGTATGCTGGCTGTATGGTTTGTTGGAATTTTAACTTTAATTTTCTCTTCTTTTTTGTTCTGGTAACAAGGTGATTAATTGAGATCAAAATGATTGTGTTGAATTGCTTTTAAATTGGTTCTGCTACAGTTGGATATCTGTAAGTAAATATTAATAAAGAATAAAATTTATTATGTGTATAGTTAGAAGTGACGTGTGGGGAATTAAATCACACACACACACACACACACACACACACACACATACACAAAGAAGTGCATAAATTGAACGAAGAAGAAGAAGATTAATTAAAAAAATATAATTAAAATTCTTAAATTAGCCCAAAGTTCATTTTGTCATATCATATTTGTATTTAACATACTATTGAACAGCTTCAATTGAAAATATGTTTTTATATTTTCACAATATATTACAAATTACAAATGTATACGACTCATTGAACGTCGATAGGTACCCACTTTTGATGTTTTCGATTCTATTGCAAGTACACATGCTGAAGTATTAATATTCTTTTGTTGTCCATTGTAAAGTCATGAACTGCCTATGGCAGGCTCCTGATCATTATTGTATTGACTTTTGTCATCACCTTCAACACACATAACGTATGTACGTTCTCGTCCAGATGGAAATGTATATGGCTCCACTGCAGGAACATTATATTGTTGATACATATAAGAGCACTATAGTACCATATACGATATCACTCAAGATGTAGAACGGCCGTTGAACTATTATGATGTACTATGTGGGAATGTATGTTCCGGTAAATAAAAAAAAAAATGAAGCTAGGTATGGAGTATTGGCCGGAATCTACAACAAATACGAATGCATTCAAATGAGCATTTGTTTGCTATTCTACTTTCCTTTTTTCTTCTTCTTCTTTTTCTTCTTGTTATTGCTGTTGTTTTAGTTGCTATTGTTTTTTTGTTTTTTTATTGTTTATTTTTTATTATTGTGCTAGTATTTTTCATCTGTTGCTTGTGGTGTGGCATGCACACACAATCATCCATAAATAACATCTCTGCCACTAGGCAAGTGTACAGGTGGCTGGTGTGTTAAGGACTACGTCGAAAAAAAAAAAAAACATTTAATGTAGACCATTCATTAGGGTTTTTGGAAGACACCTTCCCTTCTGGACTATCAATTTTGTCTAAAATCGCTATGTTGTTCTTCTTTATGTACCAAAATTATGAAATTTCGATGTTGTATAAACTAGGTTTGGCCCGCTGAACCAGAAAATGGCACTCATTTATTTTTCGAAAGCAGCGTTTCCGAGATATTCGAGGAAAATGTGTTTTTTCGAACTTTTTTCAGTTACTGGCAAATACCTCGAAAAATTTTTATCCATAAACCATGATTTGCCATATGCTCTTTGTGTTCTTCTGATGAAATTCGAAAAAAGTGGATTTTTTTAACTTTTTCTGAAAATTACTCATTTTCAGTTGATCCCATGGCATGAAAATGCAATTATTTCACATATTTTTAAGATTGTTGCTGCTCGCTAGAAAGGTAGCAGCAACCCCGTTTGTAGGCCCGGAACCATTCGGCGTATTGGGAAAGGGCAACTTCTCCAAAATCATTAGGGAAGCAGATGATATACATAGGAAGCAATATTGGGACAATTTACCGGTGATACTACAATCAAAGTCACTCTTAGGAATATATAAACTAAATATGTTTATATTATAGCATATATTATAGTAAATATTATAGGAATTCTGACAGGACATTGTAGGCTGAACTATTACCTGACAAATGTGGGAATTTACTCTAATGAAATTTGTAGGTTTTTGCGGAGAGGAGGATAAAACCGTGAAACACGTGCTGGAGGTGTGCCCCGCACTAATGCACAAACGAAAGAAACACCTAGTTGAACATCTACTAACTGATGGAGCAATCTGACACGGGAAACTACATTTCATAGATCCTCTAAGTATTTCTCAAAGAAATACTTTGAACCAAAATAAAAGGGGATACGATAGATCTTATAGGTTGTGGTGCTACATCCCCCATTAACAATAATATAAATATTGTAGGTGAATGATAATTTTATGGCGAAAATTTTAAGTATAACTTTTGCGGCAGTAACAATTTGCCAAAAATGCTTCTTAAAAGATCTTTGTGACAAAACTAAGTTAAAGTGATGACCACAAAGGTTCTGCCGTTCGGAACCGGCTAAATATAAGTAGGTCATTTTCAAAATATTTTAAGAAAACATAATATGAATAAATTGTAAATAGTGTTGGAAAATATTTTGCATCATAGTCTTTCATTTAAGCATAGCATTGTTTGTGCACATTGCTGTTGTTAGCGCCTATTACTATTGCAATCGTGAATGGAACGACGAAAATGGTTGAAACTCCTTAATAAATGATTACACTTTGTGATGGAGAAAAGGAACTGCGGTTAAAATGGGTTTTAACAAACAAACGAGAAAGAGGTTAATGCGTTTGCATATCTACATGTGAATGGGAGTGTGTGTGTGTGTGTGTGTGTGTGTGGTGTCTGCGTGTAAAATTCTAGAAACTAACACAAGAATGTATCGTTGTTGTCGTCGTCGTCGTCGTCATCGTAGTTATTATCAAATGTAACCACACCACCATATCTTTATTTGAAATCATTTTATGAGCACCTACTACACATAAAGAAGTGGTACACCAAAGATTTTAATATGCTTCAAAAGTGTAATACCACATATACGAGTATATAGTGTAGTTACTATAGAATGCCGGCGACATATATAAATGGCAACAACATCAGTAAGAAATTCCAGTATGAGTTAGTTACATTTACGCAATACTTTTAAGAGCATTTTAATGTATGTAAAAAATCAAACTATTCACGTTTTAAGTAAGCGCTACATTTGGAAATGGATATGAACAAGGTAGGATATATGTATGTACCTAAGTACTATATTTACAAAAAATAAAAAATGTTTGCTCTTTTTAATATTTAATGAATTCCAAATGCAAGTTGAAATTTTAAATGCATAACGGCTTATAGTTATAGATTACATATTTGCTATGGAGCCTATAAGATACATAAAGCTTTGACATGTTCAATAAATCATTACTGATACTGATAGATGCCTTATATTCTCAATCCAAAAAGATGCAATTAAGAAAAACAAAACCAGGACTTTGTATGAGAGCTACAATGTAATTTTGGAGATATCAAACTATGACCAGTGATATCTATCGAAGATATATGGGATTCAAAGTCTTTAGAAAAACATATCTCATTTAATTTTAGGCTCCTCTTGGGAGGATAGGGTCTCAACAAAACTCCTCCATCGTACACGGTTCTGTGCTGTTATTTTTGCGCCGTCCCATGTTGTGCTGACATCGGCTAGTTGGCACAATATCAACCTACCCCAAGTATTTTTTGGCCGACATCGACCTCTGCTCTCTTGCGGGTTCCAGTCTAGTGCCATTATTGAAATGCTACCCCTGAAGGTTTTCTAAGCGTGTGACCTATCCATCGCCATTTTCTATTTTTGATTTGCAACAGGACGGGTTCTTCATTCGTTAGTCTCCACATCGCGTCGTTGATGGTGATGGTGTTCGGCCAGAACATTCTACAGTTGATACGGAGGCATCTGTTGACGAAAGTTTGTAGCTTTTGGGTGATGGTGTTAGAGATCGATCAGCCATGTTTTCCATTCCGTACAACAATACTGACGTCACACATGTGCTGAATATTCGCAGTTTTGTACGCCTGATAGATTCACGAGCTCGCCCACACTGCATGCAGTCGCCCGAATGCCGCTTTGTTGCTTTGTTTAACCGGCAGTTGACATCTTCATTAGCTTCGCCGTCTGCCGTAATAATGCAGCCGAGGTAACAAAAGTTTTCAACAAATTCCAGTCATAGAATTAGCTTGTAAATATTTTCAGCTATGTAAATTTTTGCTTATGAAAGGAAATTAAAATTGTTTTTACGCCAAACTATTATAGTAAAGTCAGAAATATAAAATGTGTTTTTTATGATTTCCCTGCATAATTTGTACTGTTTGAAATTTCAAGGACCTGTGTTGTTATTATTACTTGAACTTTTAATATTTTCTTCAATGCCATCATATATGTATGTATGTATGTATGTATGGTATTTAACCTGGTCTAAGTATTTCTAAGCATTTTTTTTTTACTCTTTTCATATATGTGT
Source organism: Megamerina dolium (assembly GCA_963854835.1). NCBI lineage: Eukaryota > Metazoa > Arthropoda > Insecta > Diptera > Megamerinidae > Megamerina > Megamerina dolium. Next base: position 19,614,624 of record OY978526.1, on the reverse strand, counting down.
GCATTTATCTATTTGCATTAGAGTGGCTCGAGATTGCATGGTAACATTTATAATTGCAAATATCAAAAATTTCAAATATCAAAATATTGGTTTGGAACTAAATAAGCATCAAAACTAATATGGTCATATCTGGAGCAAATTTAATGAACCCAAAAATATTCGTATTTGGCAAACACTTGTGTAGTAAGTATAGAAAAATCGTTTGAACTCATTAAAAAACATCCATTTAGACCACAGAATCTGAAATTGTACATCAATTTATATTCTTGGAAATACTGGTGTTTTCCACGTGCTGATTTTTCATTGAAAATTTCAAATATGCTGCTGGAATATGTTATGAAAAGTGGTAATACCCATAAATGTACTACTTAAAAATAGCAATTGTTTAGAAACAATAACGTTTCTTGTTCGTATATTGGATTTCCACATTTACTTTATTTTCGTTTTTTTCTTAAACACTGGTTTTTTAATGTTGAAACTTTAAGGAATCAAACCTAAAGGAGTCACACAATGATGCATTTAATCTTTAGGTGAAATTTTTTAATTTGATTTGAATTTTAGATCCATAAAATAATTCTTCTTATTTCAAAAACTTAAATTTCCTCTCTTTTGAAGCAATTTTCATATTTAGAAACGTTAGCAAGAGTTATCCTACGCATGATCTCCATTACTGCTGTTAATGCTGGTTCCAAGATAGACAAAGTCCCTTACTACTTTAAAAGCGTAGTTGTCAACAGTGACGTGCTGTCCAAGACGCCGGGACTCTTTGTTTGTTGACACTCGATACTTCGTCTTGCCCTCGTTCACCGTGAGACCCATCCGACGCGACTCTCTTTCCAACTCTGAGAATGCTGCACTGACTGCTCGCGTGTTCATGCCGATTATGTATATATCGTCGGCATACGCTAACAGCATGACTTATCTAGAACTCCAGAGCTTAAAATTTGCAAAAAAAAATTTTTTTTTTTTGAATCACCCTAATGTACTTGAATATATCCTATAATAAATCGTAGGCAACTCCACATAAGCGTAGAGCACATTTTTTTTTGCCATTCTTTGCCATTGTTTTTTGTGTTTTTTATTATTTTCATTTGTGGCTTTGTTTTTTCTTTTTATGTACACAAATCCACACCAAATGGCAATTGAAATCCACCTAACTAACGAACGAACGAACGAACCAACCAACCAAGCAACTAACCAGACAACCAATTCCATTTGTCTTATTGTTTAAACAAACACTTATAACAAATGTTTTAACTGCAATGAAAGCTGCAACAACAACAACAACAACAACAACTACTACTACTACGACTACAATAATAATGCTTGCTTGACTACAAACAAGTAAATACACACAAACACACCATGTGTACATGCCTATTGAGAGAGAGAGAGAGATTACTGTTTGTGTCGACCCATAAAACAAATATCCGACTTTCAGTTACTTAAATGTATGAGCCCAAGCGGAGTTAAATATAAAGCCAAGCGTTGTATTGCCAATCTAAGAGAATCGTCCCTAACGGGAGGCCATAGAATATGGCAGAATGCCCCTAAAGTGGTTGCGATTAATGGCAAATTGAGTTTCTCCTTTCTTTTTATTGTTTTATTTTTACTGTGTGTGTGTGTGTGTGTGGGAATGTGTGTTTTTTTGTTTTTGTTTTTGATTTGTATTGCTTTTTGTGTATTCTTTTAGTGCAATGCCATTGTCATTTATATTTAAATAATGTTTTTGTCGCCATTTGCCATGTTTTGGTATGTATAAAATTGGTAAAAGAATGCATTCATTTTTCATATTGCATTGAGCAAAATAGTAGTTATTACTTTTGCCAAAGTCCAAATCTATTATTCATTTGAAAATGTTTTTGGTTCAAAAATGTTCAAGCATCAAATTATTTCAATATTATATTATTGGTATAAACAAAAGTTTAATCTGAATGCATTATTTTACAACTGGACTGCATTCATGCAAATGCATTTTAATATAAGTAAACCTCTCGTTGTTTGTTCGTTTACTGTCTTTTGTGTGTGTGACATTTTGTTAAATGGTATCCGGTGTAATAATTTTTGTTTTACTTTCCATTTACATTTTCAATAGAATGAAAAACCAAAACAACTACCAATTAGATAGCGCAATATTTAAAAAATAACGGCTATACATTATGTTTTACGACATTGAAATTTCAACAATATGTGTGAATATAGGTAACGTACTTATGAAATAAACTATTCAAATATTGTTTTTATTATAAGCAGTAATTTGAAATGTTAAAGTTGGTTCGAAATTGTCCTTCTTGTATTTCTATTGTACCTTCATGTATGTATGTAGGTTTCTGTTCAACGCAGGCACACCACATAATTCTTTTTTTGTAGCTATAGTGCCCTATAGAAAGTTTTGGAAGATTTTTTTTCATGCCGGCATGCTAAACTCATGTTAATTTTTCTCTCAAAATTTATTAAAAAATAAGTAAAATTTTTTGGATAAAATTCATTTATTTTATTACAAAAAAAAAAAAATTATTTTTTTTTATCATAAAAATGCCCTATTTTATTGTAAACCACTAATATAGATATTGATTATGTACACTTGTACAAACGGACTTATTCAATTTACGATGAATATGTAATTGAAGATTCTTATGATAATTTACGCATATATAAATATATTGTAGCTCTTGATTACGTGATCATTCGTATAGAATATTTTATGAAATTTTTCTTTATTCTTAGCTTTTGGAAGCCAAATATACATTAAGGTGGATTGAATTGTATGCAGACAAAATTTTGATTACCTGACTCAATATATATAATTGATAATTACAAGCAAGAAAGCAAAAATAAATAAATAAATTCCTAATTTGGACTCAATTTTTTCATTTATTTACAAAATCATTAACTTTGTAGGGGAGCCTCCTGAAAACGTGGAGATATGGCATAAGCATATTTGTAGAAAATATTGTGGAGGAAAAATTATTGCGCGTCGGTCGTACATTTCAACGCTATAGCGGTAATTTTTGGACAGCTATAATCGATTTCTAGATATTTTCTCATTCACTTTGTATGGGAGTCTCCTGTAGTATTATAGCCTAGACAGACGTCAGCCTAATTCCGGATTACCGGCGCACTTAATCCGAATAAAATAATAACCTGACAGACGGCAGCATTGCGGATTAACTAAACAGCTGATTGCTGTTTTATTAGGTCTGTCCACTTACATTACTATCACTATCAATTTCTGTCATCTATCACTCTCGATATGAGAAAATCTACAAGTACGTGAACTGAAAACTATCAGAAACTTGTAAATTGACATTCACCGTTCGTAATTGACAGCTGGATTTATTTGTTCGTCAACACTTTTCATGTTAAAAACTGTAAACAATTGTTGAAAGATTTTTTATGAGCGAACACACCTAATATTTTGTAAATTGGATGGAGAAAAATTCACAATAGACAATTTTCAGCAGTGTTGCCATCGCAAATTGCCCTAATCCTCTTTTATTTTGAGAATTAACTCATAGAGTTTATGCGGATTATCTGCAGTTAATGCCCGAGTTAATTCGAATTGTTCGAATCCGGAATTAGGCTGCCGTCTGTCTAGGCTATTAGATATATGTGGTAAGTATCTTCGGAAGAAATGTTGAGGAGGTGAAATGAATGGGGGTTAGTCATACATTTCACTGATCTAGGAGCGATTTTAGGACAATTTTCTTTATCGATTTTTAGATTTTTTACATTAAGTTTGTATACAGGTCCCCTAAGTGGTTTGAATCGAGAGTAAATGTCTTTCAAACCATTTCTTCTGAACATAATTTCCAAGTATCTTCGCTTTTTAAGCGTACTCCTGTACAATGGCTGAACAAACACCTGAAAATCCACGAATAAGTACATAACTGAACAGCAATCGTCGCTAGCATATTGAAATGAATGACCAACCCCTATTAAATTTCTCTAATACCCTCAACATTTCCTCTAAACATACTTACCCTATATCTCTAACCTATAAGGGGACTATCATACAATATCTGAAAATCTACAAATAGCCTCATAACTGAACAGGAATTATCTTTAGAGCCATTAAATTTATGGAATGACTCCAATTAAATTGTCATCTTCAGCATTTTTTCCAAATTACCTTACCTTTGTATCCACCCTTTAAGGGGACTTCCATTCAAATTGCCCAAAAAGCATCTGGGAATCGACAATAGCTGCCCAGGAATCGCGCCTACAGTTTTGAAATGTATGATCGCCCCCCATTAAGTTTTCTTTCTTAACATTTCTTTCAAATTTATCTGCCCATAATATCCACGACTTAAGTGGACTCCCATATGAAATGATCGAAAAACATTTACAAAAAAAAAAACACAAATAACTCCATAACTGAACAGAAATCAACTCTAAAGCTCCGTATGCTGTAGAAAATAATTTATTTTTTGTAGATTTGGCATATTTTTCTTTTTGGTGTAAAAATAAGAGTCAGGTGTCATTTTTGACAATCACTGTAAAAAAGTTAATTTAAAAAAATCTCCTTACAGTCGGCTGGAGCCGACCAAATTATACCCTGCATATGTAGATATATAAGTGGGTGCCGTAGCTCAGTGGTTAGTGTGTTCGCCTTCTGATCTGTAGGTCGTGGTTCAATCCCCGGCTGATGCATAACAAATTTAATATCGATAAGATTTTTCTTTCGAATGGTACCCATGTCGGCAAGCAATTGGCAATTCTTCCGACAGTAACAACTTGCCATGAAAAAGCTTCTAAAAGAACTCTGTGACAAAGCTCAGAAAAAGTGATGTCACAAGTGTTCTGCCGTTCGGAACCGGTTAAAATAAGTAGGTCCCTTCTAATACTGTCCAAATTTAAGACGCACAACAGCAATGGAAGAGAAGCTCGGCCAATGAGCCCTTTGGGGCTTTAAGTGCCACATATTTATTTATTTTTTTTTATATGTAGATATATATATAAAAAGTTTACTCGAATATCCATCTTTTTCTTTTATTTCCACTTTTTGAAAAACAATTTTTGCATATACTACTAATTTACACCCGAAATATGGTTGACTTTGACGAAGTACTTTGTATGTTATGAGAGTTCTAAAAGGTATAATTTAAAGGAGGTTTTTAAGAGAATTCCGAGACTTAATATGGGAGCTATATAAAAAGTTGGCGTGGCTTACCTCTTTTTTGTAAATCCAATTAATTGTTCAATGTTAATCCACACCTTAAATTTGTTTGTAATACCTTGAATAGTTCGTAAATTATATATTTTTTAAAATTTTCATAACTTTGTATGGTAGCCCCATTTAGAAGTGGGCGTGGCGTAAGTATTAATTATGGTTGTTCTAGACAGAAGATTGCAGAAGCTGCAACTATCTCAATTTAAAAGAAATTCAGTCATTCTGTATGGGAGCCACTATAAACAATGGGCGTGGCTGGCCCATTTCTTGTGGGCATATTTGCTCTTACAATACTAATCCACACCTTCAATCTGGTTATTCTACGCTGAATAGTTTGTAAGTTATGGCGGTTAAAATTTTTGTTTAATTTTCGCAACTTTGTATGGGAGCCCCAATAAGAAGTGGGCGTGGTACGCTGATTTTTTGCCAGATTATTTCCGACTACCATGTTAATCAAAATGTGAATTATGGTTATTCTAGACAGAAGATTGCCGAAGTTACGGCTGTTTCAATATAAAAGAATTTCAGTCATTTTGTATGAGAGCTACGCTAAAAAGTAGGCGTGGCTCACCCACTTTTGGCGAGGTTATATAGTAGTATAATATAACTCTATGTGCCAAATATTGTTGTCCCAAGTGGTATATTGTGTATAGCAAGTTAAAGATTTTGAAAATTCCGAGGTTAGTCGCTTTGATTGCTTGGTGTGGGCGTGGCTATTGACCGATCATGCCCAATATCAATCCCCTCCGTACCCTTGGATCATAGCTTACTTGTGCCAAATTTCGTCGAAATAGTTCAATATTTACTCAAGTTATCGTGCGAACCAGCCAGGTGACAGACAGACGGATGGACGGACGGACGGACGGACATCGTTAAATCGAAAATTTAACCGACGCTGATCACGAATATATATCTATGTCTATATCTCCGGAGATTCCTTCAAGTGGACACAAACATCTGACCGAAATGAATATACCATGCATATTGCATTATGCAGGGTATAAAAAAAGGCCAAAATGAGAAATAACAAATTTTCGAATATTTTACTGGCCTATGTAGGTTAGATTATGTAGCTGCCCTCTCTCTAAGAGGAGAGACTTAGGCCAGATAGGCCCATTGTGATACCACCGAGCTTCTCTTCCAATTCTGCTGAAGCATTAGAAGGGACCTACTTACTTATATTAGCCGGTTCCGAAAGGAAGAACCCTTGTGACATCACTTTAACTTGTCACAGAACTCTTTTTAAGAAGCATTTTTGGAAAATTGTTAATGCCAAAATAAAGGCCAATTCTTGCCGGCAGGTGAGTACCGTTCGAAAGAAAAATCTTTTCGATATCAATTTTTGGTATGCTTCAGCCGTGAATTGAACCCTCGACCTACAGATCAGAAGGAAAACGTACTAACCACTAAGCTACGGCACCCACCTGGCCTAAGTAGTTTATAACTGCTTATCTTTGTATCCATTACTGAAATCATTTTTTTAACAGCACACTTCCTTAGAAGAATTCGTTTCGAATTATCTAATGTCTAAGACGATCGAAATGCATGACCAAACCCCATTCATTTGGGCTCCCGGGCTACAAAATATATGCTTTTATAGTGACTGTTAAAACTAAAAACTATTCGGAACCAAATTAGGAATTTCCTTATGCTACCTTGTGAAGAAATGCTTGAAAGTATCTAAATACTATGTTTTTAGCTTAGCCAAGCTGTTTAATTGTTTGACTATTGTAATACTAATATCGTTTCTTTTCTCGAAAAAACAAAAATGTGGCTAATTTGTAGAGCATGCTATATTTTTACGAAAATAGAAAACACCATAAGACTCTAGCCAATGGCACGAACATACAAAACGATTTTAGGTTTCAATTCAAACAAATTTTCAACTTACCTGTAAATAAATATGTACGTATATGTATGTATAAATTTTGCATAATTTTTTTTTCTGCGCACAAAATATATCGTTGAAATTGTTAGGCTACTCCTCAACACGTATGTGTTTATTTCTAGTAAAAGAACATAGTTTAAAGTGTCATCACTTGAGGTGATACAATGAAAATTTCACTTTTTTTTTTGCTTTTAATGCACACCCCTTAATCTTGTAGTCAATATTAATGACAAAAACTGCGATGAGGAAAAGTGAAAATTTTTACCATCTACCTACCTACTATCCTTTTTGTATTTTTTGCACATGTCACACTTTATTTTTAGACATCAAAAAATTTGTTTTTTTTTTCTTGGTTTTCGTTCTTATTATCGCAAATTTTTTCCATAACTTCATTTACTTATCATGATTATTATTATTACATATTATTAGTGCTTTGTTGTTGTTGTTGTTGAAGTAAACTGAATGAAAGTACAGGCAGAAAATATTCGAATTGTGGTAAAACTAATATTATGATATGTTGTAGCAATTGAAACAAAAATATACAGTTATGTATGTATGTATACATTAGCAATGATTTTTGGGGTGACCTTATTCACATGGGGGGTGGTAGTATTTAAGTACATAATTCTGACATGCTGTTTGTTATATTTTATTGCGATATATATATTTATGTACATGTTATTTATCTGATTTTCCATTTACATATTTCAGCCTAAATATAGCTACATTCATATATGTACTACAAAATTAAATAATAACAATTTCAGTGAATTATATTCTACTCTATTCTTATATGTACATGCCTGCATATAGGAATAATACATACATAGATTAGATTTTGAAGCTTACACACTCACAACAACAACAACAACAACAACCATGAAGTACTAATTATTTATTCATGTTTTATTTCCACTTTTCTGCTTACACTTCCTTTTCGCTGTTATTTTTTTCCGCTTGTGTTTTCCGTTAATGGCGCAATAATTTTAGCACATGTAAATGATACTGTATTCGTTAAATTTTTGGGATATAGATTTTATAAAATTTTGATTTTTTGTTTTTAAGTAAATGCGTCGCGAAAATAGTTATTACGATTAAGGACACTATAAAAAGTTAATATATTGCGTTTTTACTGTCAAACTTTCATTACTAGTTTTTGATGAAACCTTCAAAATGAATTTTTTTGCACTCTTATTTATGACTGTATTTTTTCTTTGTTTGTATGTTGTTTTTTTCTTTGCCGATTAAATTTTTTTTAACGCAATTTTCAAGTATATTATTTGAACCATTAACCACAAAGGATGCGCTCTTTCTAACCAACAACTTCTATTCACATATACAATTATACCTACGAATCTGAAAAAACTGCAAAAACTGCAAATAAATTTCGTCCGTCTCGTCCCATTAACTCTTGTTCTATAAATTTTCCTTAAAACAAACCATATAATATAATGTCCTCCCTCATTTCGAAAGGTCTGCTTATGCCATACATGTGTATGAATTTAATTTTTTTTGTTGGCTTTTTAGACTTCCAATAAAATACAGAGAGAGAGAGAGAGAGAGAAATAGAGAACGGTAGAGTAAAATCAAGAGTGAGAACTGAAAAATGAGTATCACATACATAGAGAAAGCAAAATTCTCTATTCATACCAACCACCCACTCACTGTATTTGCAGCAAAAGCGCACGTGAGTACGTAGCATAAACAAATATTTTGAAACATTGTTTATAGCCAGCGGTGACAACTTGTAGGGTCTTTCTTAAGGACTTCTTAAGTACTCCTATTTGATTCCTCTCCAATAAGATTAAAAATGACAACTTTTAAAAACATGATATAGCTATGTATTAACACAAATAATTATTCACTATGTAACTACATTATTACAGAAACACTAATCATAATTTAATCATAAACATGTTGTTTTTTGTTTTCACATTTGAAATATAATTTAACAACTTCTAGTGTAAACTAAACACAATAATATGCAGAATATTAAAAAAAAAAAAAATAAAAATAATAAATTTCTTATTTTAAAAGTGAACAGAATACAGACTATATTTATGTGAATGTGAAAAATGGATCATATTATTTTTTAAGACGTAAATCTATGGCTTCATCTCCCTCCAAATCGAAGTCAGCTGGTGTTGCAGTATATTCCAAGTGATCACCATCAAAACTGCAATAAACAAGAACAATAATTATGTGAGTGGGTGTGTTGTAGGTTTCATGGTAATTTATAAATATCACATTTACCTTAATTTAAAATTCTCATAAGGAATATTTAATTCTTCAGCACATTTAATATATAAAATTTTAAATGTATCCGTTTTGCCTAAATCCACCTTTAAGGGACGTTTCCATTGATCAGATTGTATTTTAAGTGATATTTTATTTCTATTCGATTTTCTTGATTTTGTCATTACTGTATCAAATTTACTTTCTAAGACTCGCCCATCTGCACATACATATATATACACAATGTTAGAAAGTACATTAACAATATTAAAGTAATTTATTGTATATCAATTTAAGAGGAATATCCAATTTTTGGAAACTTTTAAACTGAATATATCGCTAATTACTAATACTCACTAATGAATTCGTATATTTTGTAATCGATACTCGCAGGTGAATCTTCTGGTGTTATAATTTTGTTATTCAAATTAAATACTAAATTTTGTACATTCGTATTTGCACGTTGTGCCAGCACAGTGAAAATGTGTGCAAATTTTTGATATTTTCGTAATTGAAATATTTCTGGATGACCATTCCATATAACTTTAACTGATATCTCTGGATTCTCCTCATCGAAAGAAAAATCAAGAGCGTCACTTTTGTTAGATGATTCTCTTGAAACGTTGTTGCTTGATGCACTTTCATCATCAGAATCGACATTTACCTATAGATGTGCGACATTATCGTATAGATATGAACTCACTGTATTTCAATTCAATTTATAGCTTTTATATATAGATACTTACTACACCTTCGATGCGTACTACTGGACTTGATACGAGATCTACATAATCCACAGTAGTACTTCGAGCAGCAACTTCTGCTATATATTGGCGACGTGCCCTCATTACATCATTTTCGGAACCCTGTAATTCATAATTATATATTTATATATATATCACTATAGACATTGACCATCATTGATGCTCACCCTTCCAGTAGCACGTGAACGTGTATTACGACGGCGTTGACTTTGATTGAAGAGCTCCATTATAGTATTTTCAATTACTGGCGCCACAACATCAAGAACCCCTGCCGTTTGAGCTACTGTGGTGTTATTATTAGTAAAACTATTACTGTTGTTATGGCCCCTTTTGCGCCTATTTGATGCTGGCCTATTATTTTGCACATTCGATGTTAATGTTGAGCCTTTGCGACCTCGTGATCGGGTACGCCTTCCAATAACTTCCGATTCAGGCTGATCGACACTAACCGCAGATATCGATTGCAAAAGTGTGACAGGTAATGAAGATGGTGGTGGTGGTGGAGACAACGACGGTGGTGGTGTTGGTGGAGACAATGACGGTAGTGGTGATTGTGTCGGTTGTGACGAAGACGGTGGAGGCGGTGATGCCGAACACAACAAACGTTTTTCCTTAATACAATCTTTTGCCTTGTTTCGCCGTGGAGGTGCCATCTTTTTGGTATCACACTGCAACATTGTTTGCAAATCGATATCATCTTCATCTAATGGTTCAGTATTTGTTGTTAATGTCTTCTTCAGGCTACCCAGAATATTATCTGAAAATGGGAATTTTATTAATATACTCCATCTTTATTGGACAAAATTATAAATCATACTATTGCAAATTTCATCCAAATTCCCAAATACATCATATTCTTCTGACATTTGTCTTATTCGATTACTTAATTCTGAATATTTAAGATATTTATTGAAAAAATTTTAAATATTTAAGATTTTCTCGATTCCTTTTCGTTTTGTTTGATATTTGTTAGTGTTGCAACTTTCAAGGTATTTAAAAAGGATACCAGATTAATAAAATTACCAGTAAGAGAAATACCTAAATTAGTATGTACATAACTGCAAATAGGAGCAACAGAGGGTTTTGATATTTATAATTATAATTTATAAATTATAATTAACCATATAATTTTTAAAATATTTTTACATGTGACAAATGGCTATGCCTGAAATGAAACGACTAATATTTTTAGGATGTTTTTAACGGATTGGTAAGAAAAAACAGATTTATCGTTAGAGTTCGGAACTTTTCTACCCTGTGATTGTATTTTTCTCTCATTGAGAATCGAGAAATCCACCGAAATCTCAAATTTCCCGTTGTTCTGAAGTAAGGTATAGTAATAGAGGTAGAGCAATTGTAAAAGATTCCTCTTGACTGCGCCATATAACGTCAGAAAGTGTCTTCTTGTAGTGTCAAACTAGTGTGTTTGTTGTTGTTTTATTTTTTTGTTCTTCATTTGTGAGAACTGTCCCTAATTGCATTACCTGATATTACAATTCCATGGTTCTGAAGCAAGATACAATTATAAAGGTTTTGCTATTTGAGAGTGTTCTCCGAATGAAGAAGATGAAGTAAACAAAACAACACCAAATACATACGGAATAAGGAAGAAGAAAGAAAACCAAAAGAACACCAACTCGCTTATAATTTCCCTATAGTTACGTAACAAATCTGGTGACATATGTAGTTGTTTGCGAAATTTGTAAACGAAATCAAAACAAAAACAACTCGCGTGCAAAAGAATGCAGCTATTAGAAGACGCAACCAAATTAAATATCCTAAAATTGCTCTACCTTTATTAAGAAACCCGTATCCTGAACATTTCTGGCAGTGTTGCCATATATTCCAAACTATATAATTTTATTGTCATAAAACCAGTGCTGTTAAATTCGAATTAAAATTAATAATCATTATGATTGAATGCTTTTCTAATATGTAATCATTAATTAAACCAATTCTAGCAAGACAATGACTCAGCAGCAGATTTGTTCAAATTGAAGCAAAAAAGTAGAGCTTCTCGCATATGCTCTTTTTTCCTATTCCCTGTGAAATGGCTTTGGCAAAAAAGTGGATTAGTTTCTGCCAACGTTCAAGTCCTTTCCACCACAAAAATCATCATTCATCATAAATGATATTTTTATAAACCTCAACGAATACGAAATGGGTAAAATTTACTTATTTTATTTACACTGCATTCGCTTTCCTGTAATGTTACTAATTTTCCAGGCTTTGCGTCAAAATTTAAATTGAAGAGCGGGGTTGTGCCAACTGTCTGCCGAGTATGTGGTGGGACAACTCTTCGGTAACAGAGGGTTCAGCGGAGAGAAAATAAGCACATCGTTGCTATGTTGTTGCATTCACAAAGTTCGGAAATTGCAGTTAAGGCTAACAAAAAAGCGTTGGTTATTGTATGGAAATATTCAACGGTTTAAATTAACTTATTATCGAAGGTAGGATTCGATTATTTTGAAGTTGACCTGAAGAAGCCTCAAACTTTGCTCTAAATCTGCATAACACTAGCAAAGTCTTCGAAGAGGTGGAAGAATTACGAAAGGAAATTCGTGTTGGCATTTTATTTATCTTTTGTATGAGATTTTGACATTTTAATCTGAGTACTATTCGTACTGTTACGTTTATTACGTCTCAGGGCGCGATCTTTATTTTTAGCATCCCTGGCACGTGAAATATAAACAGTACACACAAATTATCGATAAAACCATGAGATATTGCATGCAATTTAGGTAGATTTAAAAATAGCTCAAATACATTATTGCACCTGTTATTTTTCTGGCGATATTCCTTATATGAATTATTTAAAATTACGGATAATACATTTGCAAATTCCAAATAGAAAACCGCAGACGCACCAAATTTACAATGCAACAATATGAATAGTACAATAAAACACAAAGTATCGACATATTGTATGCAACTCAGACAAGATCATAAAATAATCAGCTATACATTGCTCGGTTTCTACATCAATACGGTATGTGGTGACATTTGTTTATTTCAATTATTTAGCTATTCAAGCGCTGGCAACGTCACAGAGAAAACTCATTTGGCATTTACAGCTGGTCCGATGCAGTGTTGTTAAAAGAACGGAGAAAATAATATTTTTGTTCGTGATTAAATGTGAATAAAATAAAATTTACAATTCTAGGGTGTAATTGAGAAGTTGTATGCGAAAAAACTGTAGTAAATTGCAAATATATTTGTACTAATACGTAAGAAAAGAGCAATAGTGTCGTGTCGCAGCATTTATCTACTTAAAATCGGGTTTTCGGTTTTATTCCCAGCGATTGCTAAAGGAATTAGACGAAAGAAAAAAATTGCAAAACCGAACTGTGAAATTAACTAAATAAATCAAATAATTTAGTGCAATTAAAATTATTGCAAGAATGTCCACATCAATTGTTGATGTTATTACACATTATCAACGCAATATTGAACGTTGTCAAGATGATGAAAGTAGGGTAAGTAGATCGATCCATTGAAAAAATTTGCTATATTATTCCAAAAAAGATCATATCAATTGCATCCTCATATTAGAGATTTTGTCAATATTTGTCATTCATATTGTACATTGACCTTGCACTGAGTGTTTGTGTATAAAAGTTGATTTATAACTACATAAAACGCAAGATTTGCAAGATGCATACGTATGTATGTACCTAACAACGTCAATGAAAAGCAGTTTCATGAATGAACATAAAGTAGAGGTATTAGTATTAATTATATACAAATTTCATTAACATTTCAGTTGCTGCACTGCATCAATAAACTGTATAAGCTTCCTGTCAAGGTGGAGCATCTGCAAGAGACGGGCGTTGGTAAGACAGTAAATGCGTTGCGTAAATTCAATGGCGAAATAGGAGTTGCCGCAAAGACATTAGTTACGAAATGGAAAGCTATGGTGGCCGCTGAGGAAGAGCCAATGGAAACAGATTGCCAGCCCAATGAAGAGGAAGCTAATTCAGCAAACAGCCGTAGGTCGTCAAGTGATGGGGATGATGATGATAAAGGTCATCAAACGAAGGAAAAAACTGATGATGTTGAAAGGCACTCAGCTCGACACTCGTCGAAAAAAAGTGATAACAGTAAAGAACATAAAGAAAGTAAAAGTGAGAATAGAGATAAAAGGAAGAGTCACAGTTCCAGTCATCACGGTACACACACTCATCGTGAAAGCACTTCATCGAGACACAATTCTAATTCAAGACATCACGACACAAAGAAAGACCATAGTCAAAGTCACAAAACTCACGAAAAGCATGAGAAGAGCCATCACCGAAGTAGCGAGACAGATCACAGTGACCATGGTCATGGAAAAGATAGAGAACGTGGCGAAAGACATAAGAAAGAAGTGAAACCAACAAGAGAAGAAAGAAGAAAAGAGGAACAACTTAAAGAGAACAGAAAACGAGAAGAAAAGCATAGAGAACAGAAAGAAAAGAAGGAAGAAAAAGCTAGCGAAGATGCAGTAAAAAAAACTAATAGTAGCGGCAGTAGCAGTGCTAAGAGTAAAACCGATGATGACAACGGCGGCAAGAGCAGCAGCAGCAGCACCAGCAGCAGTAGTAGCAGCAGCGATAGTCATAAGCACGAGATCAAAGAGAAATCACATAAGTCACGAGAAAAAGAGAACAAACACAAAGATAGCGAGAAGCATTCTACATCAAAGGATATGGAGAAGCATATTCGCAAGCGATCCAAAGATGAAAAAGTTGACAGAGAGAAAATATCATCAAAGGAAAAGGAGCGAAATGATAAAAAGCAATCAAGCAATTCGAAAGCATGCAGTTCAACAAAAAATGCATCTACCTCCCCTGAGGATAGCTCCACTACACATTCCCGATCTCATTGTTCGGAGCGTAAACGTCACAATATCGATGATATCAAGAAAGAGGATTTGCCAAAAGCAAAGAAAACGCGAGTGGTGGAGCACAAATCCGACACTAACAATGATGATGATGATGATGCGAAAGATGGCAATGTTGATGAGGGCATAGACTCGTCGACAGGCGCAAATTTCGCCGATGTTCTTGGCAGGCTAGATTTGCCAACGAAAAAATCGAAAAAGCCATTAAATAGTTTTAAATCTCCAACGGCCAGTACCAGTAGTGGTTCGAAATCCAAGCATGATACTGCAAGCGTGACCAAGGAGAATTCACATAAAAGTGAGCGCATCACCTCGTCAAAGACTACCAGCACATCTGCAACTAAATCATCTACAACTTCAGCAGCATCATCATCATCATCCCCACCATCATCATCATCATCATCATCAGTGTCAAATGCTAGATGCTCAGATAAGGTGTGTATGACGATGCAAATAAAAGTCGTTTGCACCCTACTAAAACATTTTATCTAATTTTCAGAAGCCTGTTTTACTATCCACATCTGCCAAGCTTGCACCACTCGATCCTAGCATTGCACTTGATCTACCAACCATAACGAATAATTACAAACCAATGCCACTCAATCAGACTGTGATGGATTGTGTTTTTAACAATTCGATCTCTTCATTACGTCCACCAGTTCGAACACTTACCGACGCAGAGGCACTTAGTCATGGCATCTCATCGAAAACTATGCGAACGAAAATCTATTCCGGCGTTAAGACGGGACAAATTTTGCAAGCTCCATCTCTATTCGATTTGTGTACACGTGTTCTGCAGAAAAACATAGATGGTACGTAATTACATATTTTGTTATTGTTCTATTGCCATTATTTCTTTCTGTCTGTCTTTTGTAGCTCTCGAATATACGGGTGGTGTGCCGTTTGAAGTGTTACGTCAGGTGTTGGAGCGTGCCACACCACAACAGTTATTAATATTCGAAGAATACAATCCATATGTGATTGAAGATACTGATGAATTGTGGAAATTTCATGTGCAGCGTAACTATCGTTCCCAGAAACGTCAAGAAATGGAATCATGGCGTGAAATGTTTCTGGTAAGTGTACCTCAAATTGTCTTTATTTTGTTATAATTAATCCACTCCATTTTTTTCGATACAGCGTTGTCAAGATGATCAAGAACGTAAATTGAATATACTTGCAGAAAGTATCAAACAATCGCAGAAGATCATTTCAGCGCCAGTACGCAAAACACAGTTGGCATTTGTGGATTCAATGGTTAAACCACCGCGTAATGTGCTACGTAAACAAGAACAATATGGCACAAAAGCGAAACTTGTAGCTACTCCAGCCGCACGTGTCGCCTCTCTATCAAAAGTGACACCAAATGCAGCACAAACAGGCGATGCTCGCTTGCGTGTGGCCAGCCAGGTGCGCGATAATGCTCATGTTGGTAAGTACCTATATGATGAGGCATAAAACTAATTTCTATATGCTAATTTTGCGTTCTCTCTTCGACAGCTTCATCGACTATTCGCCCAAAGAAAGCACCATTAATGGCAAAGACATTACAATTTATACGCGGCCGCCATAAACGATAAATCTTCTTTACAATAAGACATCAACAGTGTACCAGCAGACTATTACTGGTATAATTGAAATAACAACATCATCAACAACACACCATGAGTATTCATCAGATGCTTACATATGCATTACATCTACTCAGATTGTTGAAATTATATACCCTCACTACTATTTGTTAGAATTTTTAGTAAAAATTTGTAATAGTTAACTACTGTACTTTATTTGTTAAACTCTATACATACATACATACATAAGAGTATACTGTATAACATCACATACAACAGATATTTTGGCTGACTTCCTAAACGCATCTTGCTTTGCAATTGAACAATGCGTTATATTCTTAAATACTTTGCATATAGACGATTATTAAGTCAGCCTATTTAGTTGTCCATCATAATATTGCATGCATATTTGTGCTAACATTGTGTAAATCCTATCATAATTACATACATTACATACATTATATACATACATCTTATATACACACATACATGCATACATCAGAAGTGTCTCTGGGCTGTGCGTATCATTAAATACCATACATACATACATTGTGTTTTAAACAGTACTTCTGTTAATAATTTAGATTTAAGAATGTAAAAATATTGTAAGTTAAATGAAAACTTATAATAAAGCATGATTAAATTTAAATAAACTATATTTTGTTCAATTTCATTACATTTTCAATCGACATAAGTACACACTACATATATTTAACTGCCAACACAGTTAATGATGTCATTTCGGTTGAAAAATATCTTAACTAAACGCTGACAATTACTGTTCAATGCCATTAATCGGTTTGCGGATGATGAGGAAGAGGATGTTGTGGAACTGCTGCTGCTGCTGCTATTATCACTAAAAATGTAACATTTCCTTATACTTGATCACTTTTACTTTGATTACCAAATTATTGAGTACTTACTGCATTGGTGTGAGTTTTTTAACATCCCACAGCCGTAAACTACCATCACGACATGCCGAAGCCAATAGCCTACCATTGCTACTCCACGCAATGCTTGATACACTGGCCGAATGTTCTTTCAGTTCATTCAATTGAGAGCCGGCAGCCAAATCAAAAATTCGTATTTTTGTCTCTTCACCTCCGGACGCTAGCATTTTGCCATCCGGACTAAAGGCAATACTTGTGATTGGCTGTTTACATTCTGAAAATACACGCATCAGTTTGCCACTGGTGACGCACCACAGACGAACAGAGAGATCAGCAGAGCCGGTAGCAATATAATTGCCATTTGGATGGAAGGCGATACACTGATGAGTGAATGAAAATGATTAAAAATGACGAATATAGTTTACGATCTTAAACGTACTTCAACATCTTGAGTATGTCCTGCATAGGTTATCAATGGAAATTCTCTTTCCAAAGACCATAAACGGGCGGTGAGATCTTTCGAACCAGTCGCAGTATACATTCCCACCGGACTCTCGTCGACACACCAAATGGGATAGCGATGACCGCGATACACCATAGCGCAGGAATAGTTTTCGGCACGCCAACTACGCATTGTAGCATCTTTTGACGCGCTATATATCAGGGGATAATGCGCTGAAAAACGTACATCAGTCACGCCTAGACCATGACCACGCAACTCTATACCACCAAATTCATTGCTATGTAAAAATATGAATATGAAAAGTATGAATTTCAGATTATGCATTGTGCAGAATGAATAATTTCAACACCTACAATGAGTTATCCGCATATTTGCCACCATAGAATTTTTTGCTTTGACTATCATTATATTCGGGCTGACGATGTTTTTTAATATCCATTTCAATTTCATCTTCTTCCTCATAACAACA
This sequence comes from Megamerina dolium, assembly GCA_963854835.1. Taxonomy (NCBI): domain Eukaryota; kingdom Metazoa; phylum Arthropoda; class Insecta; order Diptera; family Megamerinidae; genus Megamerina; species Megamerina dolium. The sequence continues at coordinate 19,596,289 of OY978526.1, read as the reverse complement.
ATTATTCAAATCCCATCTACATGTGGAATCTTCCAAATGTCGATACAAGTTTTTGCCACACCACGTCTGCTGATTCATTTGCCACAGCTGTACAATAGAACTATTGAAACCGGCAACCATGTGGCATTCGTTCGCGTCAATATCTGCTGAGGTCAGACTATCGCAACATACAATTAACTGATTAATACATAAAAAATTCAATGCGATTCATGTGATTACCCACCCTCTGGACTTTTCAGCAATGCGAACAAAACGTGGAAATTCTGTTTGCGCCTTTACAATCTCATCTTTTACATCGTGCAGTGTTTGTAGGCACATTCGCGGCAACCGCGTTGTATCCTTTTTCGCATCTTCTGTATCCAAGTCATTAGCAATTTCAGATTTTATACTTGCCTCATTTAGAGGTTCCTCTGCTGGTCGCTTATTAGATGAACTTTTGCTTTCGCTAGCCGTTTGATTCGATTTGGTTTTCTGTTCGAGCTGAACATCATTTGCATCGCCATCTTGTGCAATAAATAAGTTATCCTCCGTCCACTTGTTATCCTCATTATCGATAATATGTACATGAACCCAAGTGCATACTATATTTAGTATTAGGACGTGACCACGTTTTTCTAGAAAACTACCAAGCACATCAATCATGGCCTCTGTTGTGTGAATTTCATACTTCGATGAACGAAAATGAGCAATATCCGGATCATTTTCGGCAGTTTCAATTTTTATGCATTGCGACAATGTTTGTATTAATTTGATGAAATATCCCAATTCAGGATCATCCATGGCATTGGCATCCCGTACAAATCGTATATTGATATGATTAACAGCTGCTGAGGCATCCGAATGACTGTCATTCGGTACTGAACAGCCATTGATTTTTGTCGGTAACGGCGAATCATACGATTCGACAGGTGCTATTAAATGGGCATATTTCCTCAGAAGTTCTACAGCGGCTTTGTGTTCTTTAGCTTTAATTAACTCCAAATAAAAATGACACAAGACTGGACCATAAAATCGTCTCAATTCCGTTCGTATGGTCTCATTTTGTGATTCTATAAATTCCGAGAATCTGTGGATATATATATGTGGATTATATATTCAATAAACAATTGTGTTTATCTTACTTTCCAAATTGTTGATCAACAATATGCTGATTATTAGTGATACATAGAACATTTGAGTAGGCAAAAGTATTCCCGCCATGCAGATCAGCCTCCAACATTTTTTGTAGCATAAATTGTTTTTTATTTTGAAGAAGCAAGAAATCAGATTTACGAAACCTGTCACTACCCTACAAACAAACAAATTCCATGTTTTTAATAATAGAATGGCAATTGAAATGAATGATACGTAATACGATAGTTGCAATTAATTACCACATAGCTTTTTTGCTTTAAATATAAACCAACAGTAGCACGAAATAAATCACTTTTTGATTTTTTCGGTTTATTTCCACTGTTTAGAGCGTTTTTCTTGTTCGACATCTCTGCCATTTCTACACGATTGTTTTGTATTGTTGCTTCTTTAGTAAATTTTACTTCATGTGCGCATTGTTCGTACAGGGTGCATATACGATATGTAATTATTGCAATCTATTTAACTACGAGCGCGATGGTTGAAGTTTCTGTCAAAAAAGTATTGACAATATTACAGGGCCAATGTTAAGCTGCCAAACCAATGCCAAATAATATCCAAAGTAATATGCAAAGTAATATCCCCATATGAATCAACCCGATCTTGGTCTGTGCTAATTTGTGTCTCTCTGTAATTTTTTCCTTTTGTATTTATATATCCCTCCGTTGTTGTTGAGGAATAGAGTAATCGAATATTTTCGTAGTCATTTTGGGCAACTTCAGTTATTCTCACCATTCTTTGATGCTTTCAACGTGTTTCTTAAAATTTTTAAATAAATCTACATACAAGAGAGAAGATTGCGTACATGTATGTAGGCTGTGACGTGTGAACACTGTGACGTAACACTGATGCAGCTGCGAGAGAAATGGGAAAATAGCGAACAAATTGAAAAGAAACATGTAAAAACTGCAGAATAATGAATGAAGAAAGAAACCATCGGCCTAGTGTGACGCCACATACACTGCTGATTCTGTCAAATTTACCGAGTATCGATTAGCGGCAGCGTTATTATTCTGTCATCTGTGTCTAACATATAATATACTACAAAACAAAGTGCAAACGAATTGTAACATACGTTCAGCGCACTACATTTGCTGATGGTAGCGAACGCGTAATATCGCATTTGTAGCTATTATTTTTATTTCGGCACTACAGGTTGTAGAGAACCGTATTCACTGCTAATAGTAAATTGTTCTGAGAATCTCTTGTTCCAGTGGAGCAAGTTCTCATTTGGTAACTTCGTAATATTTTTTACAAAGGGAGAGACGGGTGTGTTGTAATTGTTATTCGTTTTCAATAGTGAAATCAGGAACCTTCATATTGTGGAATATTTATTTGAAAAATATATAATATGTAATTCTCTAGATGTTGTTGTCGGCATTTGCCTCGAAAGAGTCGATTCACTTGTTCTGTAAAGGAAAATCTTTTCGCAATACTGTGTATATCTAATCTATATTTTTTCGAATAATCTTCTAGTAAAAAAAGTCAAGGAAATGGGTCCGTAGCGAAATCATTCTTACATCGCTATTAACCATATTGGCAGTGACTGCAAAGAAAACAAACATAACAATAAATTTAGAAGTTTCTAAAATCGTAATTTTTGAAAATACTAAAGTTGATTTACGAACTTTTTAATCATTATTATTAGTTTTTATATTTCCTGTTTGATTTATTTAAAGCGCAATAAGGATATTTTTACATTTGAAAATCGGCAATATGCAGCGCAAATTTACGCGTACGAAGTATGATAATATTTAGGTCTGCTGTAAGTGAAGTGAATGCTTCATTATGTGGCAACACTGGATTCTCGTAAAGATAATTCGATCAGCTGAGTTGTATATTTGGCATTTACTTTTGGCCAATCTGCTTATGTTCGGTCAGAGTATTTTGTTTGCGTTTATAGAGTGTTGTTTTATACGGACCATAAGAATCGAGTCAATTAAATTTTATTTCTATAAAAACGTAAATGTAAATATCAAAAATGACAACAAAATATTTAAATGAATTCTGTGATATTATCGATACATACGGCGGAAGAGATAAGGTAATGAAAATTTAAAGAATGATAACAACGGTAATGCTATAAACACGTTCATATGCAATAGGAATATACAGTGAATTTCTACGTTACAATAACAACAACTATAAATAAATATATAATACGCGTACAACAGAAGCAATATTAGCGATAATAATAAAATGTATAAAATTAATTGATATATTGTAGTAAATGTAGGAAAATGATATTGGACGTTGTACTTATACACTTTGGATTAATTAAATAATTTTAAGTTTCAAAAAGAAAGCCATTCTCGACACTAGATAAAAACGTGTTACTAAATATTTCGTTGCGGAAGTAAACCAACAGGTTATTTCACTTTCATATATGTAATTAATTTTTGGTAGAATGAGAATGGCTAGTAAGCTATTAAGAGATATAGGAAAAATAACTACACAGAAGTTTCCTTAAACATTTTGTAAATATCCGCTAAGGTCATAACATAAATGCAGCTACGCATATTTAAAATTTATTTTAACTTTTTTTTTCTATATATTTCATTTCATTCATTTGATTATATTTATGTAATATAGATATATTATTTAGCGCTGGTGCATGTGTTCAATTACATTACGTTACGTTCAGCATTACCCAACCAACAATCAAGTGCCCGTAAGATGTCTATGTTTAGGGCTTTGTTTATATTCAATCTATTTGGTGTGCAGAATAGAAATTATTGTCTGTATCGTTTAATTTTTTTATTTAAAAAACTTGAGTCTGGAAAACAGAAAAAGTAATAATTAAGACTTTGGTTAAGTCATACTTATGTCCACACAAACATTTTGGTTTGACGGGTATTGACACTATTAACGAGTATATATCTAATTTATGCAATCATATTGAGAGAGAGATATTTACTTGAAAAATACGTAATATTATTTCTGCTGACTCATTACAGATCAAACCAATTTCGATTTCATTGAAAAATTTATGTAAACAAAGTCAGATTACTGCACATGTTAGCTATACATTAGTATTATATTATAGAAAGTCCACTGATAATATTTATACATATGCATATATTGTATATAATATAAAATTCTAAATTATATAATATAATTTTTGGTTGAAATTTTGCCGAAGATGACGTTATAGCAAAATAAAAAAATTAAAAAAAAAAAAAACAATAGCAACAGCAAGTAGAATAAATAATTGAAAAGTACATAAACGTTTTTTGAAATTAAATATGCTGCTTTATGAGGCGGCTACTGTTTTATTTCTTTTGTAGATTGCATTGTTGAAATTAGACTTTTCTCTAATGAACACAATCAATTAATTAATTATTCACATTAAAACTCAATACAAATATAAATGGGTGTATGTGTATGTGACAATGAATTAATAATTCAAAAATTATATTGTAAACACCAAAGAAATCGATTTACATTAAACATAAATACAGACCTTGATGTTGTTAGCTCTGGCGAAGTATTTATAGCTTAATGGTACATATGTATGGCTCTATTCAAATCATTCACATATAATTTATATCACTTAAATACAAGCGCCGTCTTAGTCTCCAAAATGATAATTGCATTAATAGTATTTGCATTCGCGTTAATTGTGTTTTATATGATGATTGCTGTCAAAATTTATAGTAATTTACAATAAAATCTTATGTATGCAATTATAAATTCTTTGAAAATCCTTCTATAAAAGAATTTATAATTTAATTAATTCCTCTTTGTTTTTACAGGTAATGAAGGCGCTTTGTTATAGCGCCAAACTAGTAGCCGGTTATCATGCTAAACGTAATCCCGATTTGGCTAAACGTTATGCAATTGCTAGCTCACGTATATCGGGAGCTCGTGCCACTTTACGTCTCATCGATGACATTCCAATGATACAATATGCCTTGGAATATGGTTTAGGTGATAAGGTATACTATATCTATAAATATTTATATTCATCTAATTTATATATTTTTATTCTTTTTTTTTAAGGAACCTGATAATTTGATGGCATTTTTGGGTTTCGTCGGTAATATTGTCGATTTATTATTCCATCCGATTGAGAAAATTTGTTGGCTGTCAGAACATAAAATTATAAATATTCAAAATGCCGATAATTGGGATACAATCAATTCGGTATTTTGGGTATTGTCAGTCTATTTAAATTTAATGCGGTAATATATTTTGTTATTTGCTATAAATAGAGGATTCAATTTGCATGCTTTATATATATGTATATTTTAGAACAATGCGTAACTTTTCGCTGAATCAACAAAAAATCGATGAAATAATTAAATCCAAGTATGTATTAAATAATAAAATATGTCTACTTATGCTATAATAATAATTATTTGTAACAATCATCATAGGATACAAACGGATGATAAAGCTATAAAGAAGCATAGACTTGAGACATTTTCTATATTACGATTGTCGCTGGATTTTGTGCATGCCGTCAGTACCCTGCCCAAAGGTTATCTATGGGGTGGAAAACTATCGACATTTCAAGTGGGTGTCATTGGTACACTGTCAGCTAGTTTGGGCATTTATCAGATATTTGCAAAACGAAAACTAAACAAATAATTCGATATAGATGCATGCATATTTAAAGTTTTTTATGTAGTTTTAATAGAATTTTCAATTTTTATGAACATCAATATTGGAATTTTGTGATTTCCATATTAAATACTTGTTTTGTTGAATACAATTACTATTATTTATAATATTTATACATAATTTAATAAAGAAGAAAAAAAAAAAAAAAAAAGACGAATAAGTAAAAAGTATTGAAACAATTTAATTAAAATACAAACCTGCTATGGTAAGAAAATTAATAAAAAAATTAGCCAATAAATAGTTGGTTTGAACCTTTATTGATATACACTTCAAAGTTGAACTTATAATATAGGCTCAGATATTGTCATATTGAATTTATGTAATTATATTTATAATTTTTTTTTTTTTTCAATTCAATTCATTTAATTTAATATCAATTAACATATCTGTTTTTGTTGTATTATTAGTTGAATATATGCTCGTATTCTATGTAGTAGTATTTTAGAATATATGTTTATGTGATTTTTATGTAATTAAGTATGTATGTGTGTACTTTAAATAGATTCTTTGATATATGCATTTTCGTTATTAATTGTTATTATGTATTTTTATTTTTTATTTCATTAAATTATTTGTTTTTTGGTTTGAATGTATGTATCCGTATGTATATTAAGCATTGCATATATATATATATATATATATTTGTTAAATATTGATGTATTTTTTTGTATTGTTTTTGTTAGTTTCTTGTTGTTGCTTAAATAAGCTCGTGTATAATATTATATGTAAGTATGTATGTATATATGTATGTAATAATTAAGTTATTTGCATGAATTGTTGCCGTTGTTGTTGTTGTTGTTGTTGTTGTTGTTATTTGTATTTTTGTTTAAAATTGCATAAATATATTGCATATTCTTAAAATTTCATATTTATTATTAAGTATATATATGTAGGTATGTGTTGTATTATTGTTGTTGTTGTTGTAATTCAATTTATTTATTTATATATCTATATATAACCTAGCTACGCATATGTATATGTATGTATTTTTGTGTATATGAAATACGTACGTTTGGTGTATTCGTATGCGAATGTCTGTCTGTATGTATGTATGTATGCATGTATGCATGTATGTGTAAGCATGTAAATATTTCAAAAATTAAATAATAACTACAACTTTAACTATTTTTCTCCATTATATACTTTTCTTATCATTTCATGGTATACTAACTGTATTCATTATATTAAATTCATATATATGTTGTATGTATCGTAGTATTTATGAATGTTTATGTGTATGTGTGTGTGTGTGTGTGTGTAGTTTAGTAGTTATTAGTATATTGCTATAATATTTATACTTATTATTATATATATAATGTCTTTGAGATTGATTTTGTTGTTATTAAATAGTCTGTCGCTTTGAAAAATGAGAAACGTTTGAGTTTTTTGATGTTTTCTTGCAATCGACATAACTAAAAATTGATTGAATTCAATTCAAAAAGCTAATAATATGTATATTTAAAGTGGAAAAAAAAATGAGAAACCTGACATCCTGACTGTTGTATGTCTTGTATAAATTATCTTCAATTTCTTTCTTCTTCTTCTTCTTCTTCTTCTTCTTCTTTCCTATATGCAGGATTATATAAATGTTTTTTCATCTATATCTTTTAATTTTATAAAATTAAATACCTATTTTCTGCATTCATGACGACCAAAGACTACTTTTCAAGTAAGTAATAGTTGTAGTAGTAGTAATTTTTGCCGTTGCTGCATATTTGCATTAATATGTATGTACGTATGCATATACATATGTACATTAACTGGTCATTCATAATGTTTGTATGTATGTATGTATGTATGTGTGTATGTATGTATGTCTATGTACTTATCGGAAGCTATTCAAAATGGCACTGCAGTATATATTTATAAGGTGGGAAAACAATTAGAATATTCATTTATGTATGTATAGATCTATTCATCTATATGTATGTATATCTATTAGTATGTAAATCTATATATGTAAGTATATGTAATTAATAATTTTTTTTTAAATATTACTTTATATGCATTTACTATTATTAATAATTTTGCATGTATGTATATAGTATGTATGTTTGTATATATATATATATTTATTTTTATTTATTGTGTATTTACTTAATACTCGTACGTATGTATATTTGCATTTAAGTATGTATTTATTTATCTACATATACTCTCTGTATGTATGTAGGTATAATTAAATTCATTGCAATATATTTGCGGTTTTTTTTTGTTTTTTGGTTTTGTTTTCTTCCTATAGTACGGTTGTATTAAAATAATTTTTCATTTTAATTTTTTATTTTTTATTATATCTATATTTATGTATGATTTGCAATCATACATACATACATTATAGTTGCACTAGGCATATATGTATGTACATACATATGTATGTAGGTACGCACATGAGATGGAGGCACACATGTGTGCTTCTCCTACACATGCCCCCTCCCTATATGTCTGTAAGTATTAAAAGCCAATAATTTATGTATGTATAACGTTATAACAGCATAATTTACTGTGAGTAAAGGTAATTAAATTGTCTTACAAATATATTGTATACTATTCATACAGTTTACAGTTGTGTGAACTCTTATTTATTGAATTTCATGATCTCACCTTACGTCATGTGGTATTTATTTCTCTCGTGCTCTCTAAGAAGTTGCTCTCATTCACACTCGTAAGTATGTCAGTGATAGACAGCGGATTATATAGTACAAATGATTATCTAAGTAATTGTTTATTCAAATGAATTTGTAATATGTGATGCGAGTATTTTGTAATATGATAATGTAGTGATCAATTTTGTAATCAATCAATTATAGCATAGTGACAGTCTGCTTAATTCGGTGTATTACTTTATAGCCGACTATCAAATTAGTGGTGAATATAATAAATTTATTTCTGTTATTATTATATTATTTTCTTTAATTTGTGTAGTAATTCTAGAGGAATGAAATGCTGTTTTAAACAAAACGTAATTCTATTATCTTTATGTCCCATGTCATAGGAAAAACTCACTGGCAATATTCGAAGATTTCGAAAAAAGTAAGTTTGTTTAAGCATAGTAGTTAGTGGTAGTAAATCACAAAAATAGTGGAATAGTTAGATCGTTTTATGGAACATTTGTGGAAGATTTTGAATTTTACCCAACACTTTTTCTGGCAGTTTGAAAACTACCATATAATTGCCAATAATCAGACCGCCTTTAATTCTTTTGCGCCGTAGGAGATAAGAATTTTTTTTGGGGGAAATGAACAATTAATAGGGATTGATCATTCGCTTCATACCTGTAGGGGTGTTTTTTGGTCAATTAAGTGGTTATTTGTCAATTTTCAGTTGCTTTAAAATTATTTTTGTATGGGAGCCTCCCCACAGAGTTAGATGGGAAGCAAGTTTTCTCAGAAAAAATGTTGGGACCAGAAAATAAATTAGAGTAGATCATATATATATTTTGTTGTTCTATTTAGGATGAAGATAAGTGCAACTTTGTACAGGAGAAAATGTTGGAGAGGTAACATGAATAGTGTTCGGTATTGTATTTCAATTCCCAAGAGGCGATTCTGGGTATTTTTGTGATGAATGCTTTGACATTAATTATTATCATTATTATTAAATTTTTTTTTTTTTGAGGTTTTATGTGAAGTGTGGCCTGACTGAGTCAATACAAATTCATCGAGTACAAATATAGATGTTTGTATAACGTGTCTGTTCTGTTTTTCACGAATTTGAAATTCTTCTGATAATAAACTACATTGAGACGATTTATAAAAATTTTAAAAATCATTTTTAAAAATGTTCTATTTAATTTTAAACTATTTCCAGTGTCAGAGCACATTTTTTGAAGCAGTGATAGTTTCAGTATGTTTCATGTATTTCTTGATTGTGATATAACTTAATTTGCGAGTTTCTAAAATCTATTATTATGAATGTATGTATGTATGTAATCCGCTGTCTATTTATTAGATAAAATGGGATACAGTGATTGTTGATATTTGAGATTGCTGATCGAAATACATTTGAATGTACTGCAGATTTTCCTAAATCGCATTAAAACTTATGACGACCTTTTCCTATAACGCGTAAAATGAAAAAAGTAAACTCTAAACAGCCTAATTGAATTTCATGAAGCTTTGTTTGAAATACAAATACGTGCCAAAGGAAACAGGACTACTAAAAGGGATAACTCTGCTTGTATTGTCAAGGTTGTCAAGAAAATATGTATATTTCAAACGCAATCACCTATCAATAGGTGGCGCTACTAAAAAGGTATATTTTTGAAAAGTCATGTTTACTCTACGACGCACCCTGTATTGGTGTATTCCTTTTTGAGGAGAGAATAAAGTAGATCATTATATATAACCAGAAGAGACCAGTCTAAATGATTGATTTAAATAAAGATTTGCATGTACATAAAATTCGTGTTGATCTGAAAATGTATTACATATATATTATTTCGGGCAACACGTCCATTTTTAAGCCAACTACAATATGAAAACTTTGCTATCTATTGAGGTTTGAATAAATTTTGCATAAGGGTCAATCTGGAATAGTATTTGCATTTACAATGATTTAAAAATTATATTTTTAAGTTTTGAAAACTATTCACAGATGACCAATTGATATACAACTGATTGTATAAATTTACTATACCACATGTAACTCCCAGACCAATGAGAAATATATAGCCAAAGTTTTGTTAAAGTCGTAGCAACCAGAATGTAAAATATAAAATGGAATATCAATGTCAATATTCATCCCATGTTCAAGTCAAGTACAACGCGAATTCATACTCATACGCTTTTTAGGAAAGCCTTCTCCATACATTAACAGGTTATATCGCCCCAAATATCATTAATACTGTACTGCATTAATTCAAGTCGCACATATTGAAAAGAAAGTTTCTTAAAATATGTACTTTTCTTCTTTGTAGATATTCAAATATGTCACCATAACCGAGCGTCTGCTCTATCTAAAGATAATTTAATCTGTTATACGACAACAGTGCCACCGCCACCTATCAATTATTAGCCTCTAATGATCCCGAATTTAATAGGTTTTGTTGTTTGTTTTTTTTTTTTTTGGTTTAAAAATTGTTTGGATTAAAATGTTAAAAATATAGAAGATAATTTTCTAATAAATAAAATACACATTTTGAGATTGTTTGATTTTAGTTGTTGTTGTTGTTGTATGTTGTTTATATGCTTGTTCGATTTTTGTTCATTCTGAAAAGCAGTGTTAATGTGTTAGTATTGTTATGTATGTATGTACTTGTATGTATTTAAGTAATTTTAATTAAAATTAGATAGGTATATATTGTATAGGATAAATCTATATTAATTTAGATTTAGAGCTGTTGTTTGGGTATTTGAGTTTAGTTGAAGTGAATAAAATATTTGGTTGTATTAAAATGTGCACCATGTTTGTTTGTTTTTTTTTTTGGTTGAATTTAAAAATATTTTCTTGGAAAAAAAATATTGTTTTATTGTTTACGAGTTTAGTGTTTTTAGTTGATTCATCCTGTTTTCATATTTTTTTTTTTGTATTAAATTTATATATATATTTTTTTTAAATCTGTATTATCGAATATAAGTGGGAAGCGTTTGATTTTGGTTCCATATCATTACTTAATAATTTATATATATATTTACATATGTATATATATGTATGTATGTATACGTATGTATGTATGTGAATACATATATAAATGCACCATATATTTTTTTTTGTTTGAATTGTTTTGCAAGACATTTATCATTTTTACTTTTTGTAGTATGTAATTCTTCAATTTGGTCACTTATTCGTACAATTTTATTTATTTATTTTTTAATTTTTTTTGCATTAGTTTGTATGTTCGAAAACATTTGCATGTAAGTATACTATATTTGTGTGTCTGTGTGTGTGTGTGTGTGTGTATAGTATAGCTAAATACATATTTATGCAGTTTGGCTCATGAGCATTATTGAAATTTTTGGTTTTTTTTTTTGCATAACATTATTCCAAGAATTAAGTAAAACCGTGTACATATATATATGTATAGAAGACACGTTAACAGTTTTATTTTTTTGTTCTATTTACTCTTGCTATAATTTGAATTTTCAACTATTATATATGTACATATATATTGTATTATGTAGTCAATTACAAAAGTTAAAGAGTAAAAAATATAAAATTTTCTCTAAAAAATTTAATTAAAAATCTTTTCACACATACATATGTACATATGTATGCATGTATTTACATATATGCAAATCAAAAGTAAAATTGTTGCCAATAGTTAATGTGTTTTTTTTTTTTGAAATATCAATATTACTTGCAATAATCTGCTTCATTTTTTTGTTTATGTATAGGTACACCAAACTTTAGTGTTCCCTACTCCCTAATATATCTGTATATATTGGTATATATATAGAATGTATATACATATGTATGTATTTAAAATAAGCCTTAGACGCAAAAAATGCGTTTGAGTTTGCTTTGATTAAAACACTGTATTCATCATAAAAATTTTAATTTGTTTTTTCTTTTTTCTTCAAAATTGCATTTTGCATGAATTTTTTAGTTTTTGGGTTTTGTTTTTTTTTTTTTGTATGTAGGGTTTTTCTTTTACTTCTTATACTACATACAAGTTTTAGTCATAATAGTCGTAATAATAAATAGTAATAATAGTAGTTAGTAATTTTGTGGTTTCATTTTTCAAGTCAAACGTTTTAAAATATTTGTTTTTTGTTTTTTATACGATTAGGTAAGTACGAAAATGCTATAAAACTGACAAATACGACATATGTATGTACTGCATATACGATGTATATGTATATGTTTTGATAAAATCGAATAGATTATAAAAACAATTAAATGAAAAAATTACAATTAAAAAGGTACTGGATTGTTTTTTTTTTTTCTTTTTTTTTTGCATATAGTTTAATAATTTATATAATAATTTTTTGATGTTGTTTTTTGCTTTTTTGGTTTATTTGCTATTTTCTAAGTCTCTTCATATTTAAATTTAAAATGTTCAACTTTTCAAAATTGATTTAAATAAAATTTTTGATTGATTATCATTATTCTAATATGTATTTAAGTTTGTTGTATGTTTCATTTCAATTAATTATAATGTTGATCATCATAATTAATTTCAAAAAAAGTAAAAAAAAAACATACACATGTACTACTCATATGTATTTTGCATTTTTACATTTTTTTTTACTTTTGTTCATTCATTCATACCATTTTGTGAGTTCATACACATATGAATGTATATATCTTCAAATACTAGCACAAGTACACACACACAATCAATCACACTCAGCCAAACATACTCAGTCATACATATGCATAGTTTATGTTATAAACAGGGAAGACCAAAATATGCCGGAAAAAAATTGTAAATTATTTAGGCACATATGCCTGAAAAATTAGCAAAATATATATTTAATATACGCTAAAATATATGTATCGAATTGTAAAATTCATGTTTTTCAAACTCGAATGTTTTTCTTAATTAAACGATTTAGTCAAGAATTACTCTTCATCGTTTTTGATTGTGAGTTGGTTATAAATTAATTGAATATCCATTAGTTCTTCGGCGTGAATGAGATGACTGTCAAATTTTGTCAAATGGAGTCGATAACTTGGAGTTCGGATAACTTGCGACATTTAAAAATCTGCTGTTCTGTAATTTTTTGATCGATTCCTAATATTTTATTTCAAATGTTTGATTTATCGCTAAATCTCTTTTTCTGGTCACTTGCATCATTTACCAATCAGCAATTGTTGATTTTTCTTTAATGCTTTTGGAAAGCGGAAACTGTCATATTTTGATCCTATCTTTTTGACACGTACTATAACTCGAAATATTTTAAATAGATTCCAAATTATGATTGTAATCAAAATGTACTTCCGGAATATTAATGCAACCATCCTCAATCAGCAAACACAAAAAATTTTTGTTAAAAAAAGACAAAAAAGAAATTTTTCGTTAAATATAGTCATCGTCAAAACACTTTGTTTGAAAAAGTGCATGATTTACACTTTTTAGACGTAATCGGCCAATAGAATCCTCCAAAAAATTGTGAAATTTAAATTCATGTTGTGTTAACAAATCTTAAACAGACATTTTTCATTTTTAATTCTTCATGCTAACACATGACCAACTCGTTCTTTTAAGATGCTCAATGTCTTCAGCTATTTTATCCACTTTCACTTGTCGATTATGTAATATCATAATAAATGATTTCTGGTTTTATACTTTATCTTTGCGTGCTACATTTAAATTCAGCCTCCGCATTTTCTTTACTATTGATTATGAAGGACCATATTCACCTATCACATTCACCACACCAGTATGAATTTATCGATAAAATATATATCGATATGAATACTGATATGAATAAATAAATGCTCAAAGACTGCACATTTTCTATTAAAATATAAAATGAATACGTCAATTTCAAATAAAGATAAGAATTAATTGACAGATCGTTAAATACTCTAGTACAATAGTTTTTTTTTTGCCGATTTCAACACACTTGTCAGAATGTCAATTCTTGTAAATTCCTTTAGGCTACAAAAAACGAAATGTACTAAAACTGGAAAAATGATGTAAGTGACTCGATAATAGATTTTGTAACCGTAAATCGAACATGTTAAAAATTTGCAAAAAATTGTATTCGATCAGAACTATAATTTCCGTTGGGTCACTTGAGAAAATTCATAATCACTATAAGCAGTGTTGACCTACATACTACTACATACATATTATGTAGTTTTCTTTAATTTTATTAAAAATTGTATACAAATTGTTTGGAAATCAAATTTCAAATTGTATATAATGGTATAAAATATGTAAAATCTATAAAATCTAAAATCTCTATTCCAGAGCATTATTTTAGTCTTCCCTGGATATTTACTATCGAATTAAGTAAAACGCGATGGATTTTGGTTTTTGTCTTTTTCAATATGATCGAATAAAATACAAAACGCATTCAAATTGAAGTGTCACATCGCATTGCGTTTTATACAATATAATTCAGCTGTTAATATGAATTTTATATTATGATGAATATTTTAGATCAAGTCTTATTTTATATAATTTATATAATAAGTAATTTAGCTAAAGCACCATATTAATTTTATTTGATTTTGTTAATATTTACTCTTGTTGTTGTTGTAGTTTGATTTTTTTGTCTTTTCTTTTCTATAATTAAATAAATAGATATAGCTACGTATAAATATATATATATGTATGTATGTAATTTATTTTAACATTTAATATGTGTAATTATTGTTTTGAATTACTTAAGCATGCTGCTTGAATTATATTAAAGAAAAAAAAAAAAATAATAACAAAAATATTTGAAAGAAAAAAACAATAATAATAATAATAAGTATATGTATGTATGTGATTGAAGCGAGTTTCACGTTATTTTTTTTTTGCATACGTTTTAAGTTGCTGTTACATTAAAGGCATTCATTATCAGTGTTAATTTAATGTATGTTATGTAGATGTGAGCATGTATGTATGTATTTGTATTATATGTTATACATACATAATATTTATTTTGATTTTATTATTGTTATTTCCATTATTATAACAAACTTTTATTATATCAGTTGTTATTGTATACAGTTGTTATTGTATACCTATCTATCTATATATTGTATATTAAAATGAATGATGATTAATTTTTTATTACTTTGTAATAAGCTTAGTTAGTTATTGTATCAAGGTTTCAACTCAGAATGGGCAAGCTAAGCTACATACACATTTTTTTTTTATTTTTTCGTCTACAAAAAAGAAACCGATGCATTAAGAGGCGTGCCTAATCTACTAATAATTTAGTTTGTTTTTTTTTTTCAATATGTATATATAACTATGTAGGTATATATTGATATTATACTCACATGCATGTATGTATGTATGTATGTTCATGATTTTCTAATTACCCTTTTAATAAACTACAATAAAATCCCTGTAGGCTGTGTGTGTGTGTTGCGTGTGTGTTTGAGAGAGTGTGTATTTTGAGTATTGCAAAAAGTAAAATACATACATATATATATATGAAAACAATGATTAACAATGATTAAAACAACAACAAATGTGCTATGGGTATTTTTTTGTTGTTTTTTTTTTTGTACAATGGATTGAATTTGATGATTTTGCTTGAATGAAGCTTACCTTACATATGACATTAGCATGTCTTCATGTATGTACGCATGTATGTATGTATGTATGTTGTATGTGTGCATGTATAAGCCACGAAGGAGGTAACATAATATGTATATATATAGGAGGCGATTTGTTATATTTACTCGATTTGTATGGGCTATGGGAAAAAAGCTAATAGAAAATTTTTGTTTTCGGTTTTTTTTTAGTTTGTTTTCTTTTTGGAAAAAGCAATGCTCGATTTTTTATTCACAATAATGTTCATCAACAAAACAAAATTAATAAAGGTTCTTATTTTTTTAACTCTCTCTCTTATTTTAGAATAAATTATACAAATAATAATAATAATAATAAGAATAATATAAATAAATAGAAATAATTATGCAATTGCAATTGCAAAAATTTACAAATTATGTACAATGCTATAGTATGTACCAAATCTATTTATATATATATATATATATATATATATATATATATATATATATATATATATATATATATATATATATATATATATATATATATATATATATATATAATACAATTATATAAACAAAAATGCATTATATTCAAAAAAAGAACAAAATAGAAAAAATTTTTTTTTATATACAACATAAAAATATTTTCAACAAAATAATCAAAAATATAATAACAAATAAAAATAAATCTACTACAACATTAATAACAAACAAAAGAAAATAAGAAGAAGGAGAAGGAAAAAACATTGCTATAACAGAAAATAATCAATTTTTAACAAAAAAACGAGAAAAATTGAAATTTTCCAGCAATTTGGAAAAAAAAAATTGCAGCATTACACAAAGTGCTATACGAAAAGAAAACCAATGCTTTCGATTAATAGCAATTTGCAAATACACGTTTAACGTACTACATTACTAGATGGCATATTTTGAATTTTTTTTTTTTACCAATTTGATCGATTCTTCGATTGAAATTGAAATTCAAAATATACACTTACTTACACTTATAAGCAAATATAATAACAAAAAATGATACGATAGAAAGCTAGATTGAGATAGATAGATTTAGCAAAATTAAATATCAACACAGGCTACTACAATAATATTGTATGTCATAAAAATATACTGCTTCTGAGAAAGCATTTGAAACCCAGCTTCAAATGCTGATATGTGACAATGATTATCATGTGAGGGGGGGGGGGGAGGTGCGAGAATAATTCAATACAAAATTATTGAGTATTTAGTAATAAATCTAAAAATAAGTTCAAGGTTCAACCTAAACAATATGTGTAATATGTATAAATACATATAAATGTATGCAAGTACATATGTACTTGACACAATCGATATACATAAGTATGTACCATATGTTGTGTGCAAAACAAAAAAGAATTTAATATACTTCTAATCTATCTATAAAGATGAATTCACACTTAAAACTAAATAAACAAAAAAAAAAATAATATGTATACGTATGCTATTTTCACATAACTGAACCTTCACAATACGAAAACGTGAGAAAAAAATTTACATAGACAAAAAAAAAACAACTCAGAGTGACAAAATGTGGTAGGCAGCGTTTAAATCAATTGATGATTATGTTGTTGTTGTTGTTGTTGTTGTTGAAGATTCTGCTGCTGATGCTGCTGTTGTTGTTGTTGCTGTTGTTGTCCATTAAACTGATACATATGGTGTTGCGCTGACTGCCCATTGTTTACCTGATGCGGTAATTGTTGTTGTTGTTGTTGCTGATGTTGCTGCTGCTGCTGATGTTGTCCTGAATTCAATGATGACAATGATGTTGTCGATGAGGCAGGTCCAATGCCAACCAACATTTGTGATTTGGAATTTCTTGTCAATGGTTTATGATTTTTAACACCATCCGCTGAATGTTGCCATTGCCAGCAAGTGCGACAAAAATATCTAAAAATTACACTTACATTAATAAATCGCTTAGTGGAACAAGTTGAGTTTAACTTACCTAAAACAAGACAATTCACGACAATAATATGGACCATGTTGAACACCACAAATTGAGCATAATGAATCTTCCAGATATGGATCAACTTGCACTTTTTTAGTGAATTTTGATGTGCGTATCTCAATGAATGCTGCCGATACGGCTTTCATGTATGAGCGATTATTATTGAAAGTAACACGTCCAGAACCAATGGGATATTTATATTTATCAGTATCGATACCTATGCGTAAAGAGAAGGAATCAAATTTTCATCATTTATTAGGTATATACAAATTTGAAATGGAATCATTGCAAACGAATCAAATCGGTTTCAAACTATTTACAATTTTTGGTTACTTCTCCTGCAAAGAATAATTATAATAGATACGAATTGGGGTTGAGTTTCAGCTTCCATTTCAAAACACCCAAAAATAGAAGTAACGGGTGGAAGAGTATATATTTTATGTTAGCTGCATTAACTACAATATATGGTGAAACAACAACAACCCTGCAAAAAATACAGGGATGTCTCTGATTGATATCTAAATCGATTAATAGCGGATTAGTCCCTTTAGAGATTAGTCGCACAATTTTTTGAGCGTACAACGCTAATGGTAGTTTTCTGAACTGCCGCCTTCAGACTTGCTATGGCCACTATATCTCTTAGTCTGCCCGTATGCAATTGTTAAGGACTCTCGTTGAAAATCAGTATATAACATTATTTTTACCATGGATCGAATGAGGCCGTGAAAGGGCGTTTTCGAATGAAAACGATGCTCGGATCTTATAAAAAAGCATGGTTCGGAACATAAAAATGTAAAGTACACATACCTCCTATATAAAAGTATGTTTCAAGGTATATATTTTCACACTCAACGCACGAAAATGCAAGAAAATTGAACTAAATCTCCCTAAATACGATAATATTCACTAACAAGTGCATAAATCTGAAAATGGTCGTAATCGAATGAATACAAAAACATGCTTCCGTGTGTTTGTTTTCATAATTTTCTAACGAAAATACAAAGTTATGGAGCTAAAACTTGGTACGTATGTTTAAATTTGCAAACGGCTTAAAAATGAATATAATCGCATGAAAACTATGCCTATCTCTCATACAAAATCATCTTTCCGTGTTTATATTTTCACACTTTGCATACGAAATGGGAAAGCTATAAAGTTGAAACTTGGTAAATGTGATTATATTTACTAATAAATAGACAAAATTTGAAAATAAGCGAAATCGCATGAAGACCACGCCCACCTCTGATACAAAAGTATATTTTGGAATCCATGTTTGTGGACTTTGCGCACGAAATTACAAAGCTATAGGACTGAAGCTCGGAACGATTACTATTACTATTAACAACATAACATGGATAAACTTTGTGATTTGTGAATTGTGTAAGAACAAATTAAATTTTACTACATCGATTTAACATATTCTAATTCAGTTGCATGAACAATTCTCAATCTATAAATTTCAATTTGATTCGCATGCAACGATTCATTCCCTATATTTTGCATATTCAGAATAGGACTAACCTGCATATAGAACACCATCAAATAGATCATCCATTATTTTGGCCAAACCCTCTGCAGTTAATTTACCATGTAAAGCACCAACGAACACAGTCTTAGTGGGATCCAATTTTTGCGATGTTGATTTAACATAATTTGAATCGGCTATTATCCAAGGAATTACTTCAACCTGAAATATTTAATTTTTTATATGAATTTTAGAAATCATTATTTAAGTAAATCTTCATTTAAATATTACGAGTTTGGCTTACATCTTTTGCCTTAATGCGTCTAGAGGATATTTTGAAATAGTAGATTCCACCACTTTGTGAATCATCTACTTGTAATACACATGCCGATAGCAATGCCTTGACTTGTTTATCTGATTCGAATATGATATAGACATAGCCTTTAGGTTGAGCGGCTTGTTGTTCCTTACCGGGCCATTCAACTCTGAAATTCCATTTAGAAGTTAAGATTTATCATATTAGAAATTCATATACAAAATCTTACCTTATTTGTCCAAATGGTTTAAAGATTTGTATAAGCGATTGTTCACTAATATCCCATGGAATGCCACCGAGAAACACTTTTGGTGAATAATTAAGCATACGATGCGAGCGCGGTGGTAATTGACCACTCCAAGTGCACGTGGCATCGTAGAGTGCAGCTGAACTACGATAGAATTTCGCTACACGATCTAAATGAGCATCAGTGGTAGCTGCTGCTACATGTGATTGTGGTAATTGCCAATTCTTAATTTGTAGCTGATGTGGGGAAATTGTATTTAATTTTGTTGATAAACAATGTTGACAGAAAAAAAAAAGCACGAAACTCACCTGATTGTTGCCATTATTGTAGCCTTGCAATAAATTATTCAACAATGGTAATTGCTGTGTCTGTGCTTGTAGCAATTTTAATGCATTCAATGCTTGTAGATTTTGTAATTTTGACAATTCCATATCGACAGCTGAAAGTGCTTCGAAATTTTGCAAATTTTGTTCATCGAACAAATTGGTCGGTGGAGTTGAGGAGAGCAAATTTTGAAATTTCATCGATGATAAATGTTGCTGGTGTTGCTGTTGTTGTTGATGGTGTTGTTGTTGTTGTTGTTGTTGTTGGTGTTGTTGTTGTTGTTGTTGTTGTTGTTGTTGCTGTTGCTGTTGATGTTGCAGATCAGCATTTATCGAGAGTAAATTCTAAATCGAAATATAACATCAATTCACCTCTCATTCGTACTCCTCTGCTGTCAAAATTACTCACCATCATATCGATAAGATTGTTATGCTCTGCATTCGATTGATTACTATTTTGACTCTCTGGGGAATTTGAGCGACTTGACGACATCAAAGCACCATTATAGTTATTACTATGATATATCAGTGGTATGGAGTCAAATGATAGACCATTGGCACTAGAAGAATTGCTGCTATCACTTGAAAAATATAAAATTGTGATAAAATTATATACAAATTACATGTGTCAAAATCAATCAATAAATAAATTACACAACTTGTTCCAAGAATTAATCATTACCTGACTAAAGGTGAATTGTGAAAAGAGCGATTGTAAATAGATGTGGGCGTACTTGGCGATAAAGGTGCAGAACAATCGAAGCTGATGTTTCTTTGAAAAACCTTAAGTGGTGATGGTGTATTTTGTGCAACATTTTCAAACTAAAGAGCATTTTGATTTTGTAATGGAAAAAAAAAATAAAAGAAATTTTAGAAGAGTGAAAATAAAATAAACAAAAATGATAGAAAAAGACAAAGAGAGAGAGAGAGAAAGAGAGAGCGAGTTAGGGAGAGAGAGAGAGAGAGAGAGACAATATCATTGAGTTGAAAAGGGAAATAGAGTGTAGAAAACGTCAAGAAAATAAAAGATTATAGAAACGCAAAATAATTCAGCAATACAAGTATGTAAGTAAAAATGTTATTTTAAAAAATGCAAAAGCAAAAAAAAAAGCAAATTTCTTGTCATTACATTTCAATTGTTGTTAAAAGCAATTTTCTATAAATACAGCGCAAAATACTTATACATATTTATTTATTTTGAACATAGCTAGGTAATAGGTGCAATAGTTGGTGCAGCAATATTCAATCATTCAAATAGCAAATAACCAAAAAAAAAAAAATCAAATAAAATAAAAGTAAAAAAAATCTTTACAATACAATGTCGCAACTTACTTGAAAAATATCAAAAGAATTGGCCGACGATAATGTGCCTGGCGACTGTGATGATTGTGTTGACCTGGGTGTCAATGGTGTATACGACGACATCGTGCAAGGAGTCAAGACATCGCCAATATTAGTAATGGCTGTTGTCCCATTCAACATCATATTGTTGGTATTATCGTTGGCGTTGCTGTTAAAGTTGACAACATCAGCACCAACACCACCAGAATTACCAGAATTTGACTTGCCACCTAAGCCAAGAAAATCTGAAATAGCAATCGGATCAACAATTGCTGCTGTAAAAATGAATTGCATTGATTTGCATTTAATTTCAACATATAAATTTCAATTTACTTAATATCTATATATATGCATACGCAAATAATCCAATACACATATACATCAATATATTTCCAAATTAGAGAAATGCATATTCAAGATATTTCTTTCTATTGCTGCCGACCGACCGTCCGACCTACAAAATCATTATGGGCGGCTATACATTCAAATTGTCACATAATGTCACATAATGTTCTATATACATACTATATATGTATGTATTTCTATGTGTACTTAACTGCAGTAACAACAACAACAGCAATAACATTATTATAACAATATGTAATGTGCTTAATGCACGATGAAATGTATATGAAGCACCAATAAATCAAAGTTATTCCTTCGAATAACTTTTTAAGTATCTTGCAAATATATAAT
Organism: Megamerina dolium; assembly: GCA_963854835.1. Classification (NCBI taxonomy): domain Eukaryota; kingdom Metazoa; phylum Arthropoda; class Insecta; order Diptera; family Megamerinidae; genus Megamerina; species Megamerina dolium. The sequence continues at coordinate 19,574,032 of OY978526.1, read as the reverse complement.
AAATTAGAAAAAAGTACAAACGAAAGAGTGAGAGTATCAGAGCTGAAGAAGAAAATATGCAATGCTTTGGTTGCTCAACATGCGACATTCAAATGGAGCTCTTATAAAATGTCCAAGCCGCCAAACAGTGGCCACAAGAGAGGGAAAAGTGTAGGCAATATTTGCATTTTTAAAAAGCATTTCCAATTTGTAAAAGCAAATAAAAGCGCCCTAGAGCAAGTGTGCAAAAAATCAATGAAATGTTGGAAAAAATTAAGTTTTTCGAGTGAGTTTTTTTTTCCAATAAAAAAATTTATGAGGAATACGATTTTATTCATATAGATGCCTCGACTGATTTCGTAGCAGGGCATCCTGTCAATCCATTTTTGCAAGACCTTGTTGATAGTTTCTGGCTTCTACGATATTCGTCTTAAGAATCTAAACCGCAAACATTGACACCCAACGAAAAAAGTAAAAGGTGATCAAATCGTATCTCCGAGGTGACCCATTGACAGCGCCATGGTGACTGATAATACGACTTGCCAACTTAGTGTGTCGATTGTTTTATGTGAAAATGTGAGGTTATGTCAAAACAAAGATCGTCCAAGTCCAAGTGTTTTCAATTTCAATTCATGAAAAGTCAGTAAATTTGACTCCATCCGCCGGTATGCCCATATTTATACTCGACTTCTTCTGTCATTTATAACAGCATCTTCGCAAAATCTCTAACCAACACACCAAACTGTCATTCTCTGAGGATGCGGATGACTTATCGGTAATCATTTTCGATCCCCAGAAAAAGCTATTTTGTTGGTTAGCATAGATGAAAATGCCCCTTGTCCAAGTTCGACGATCAATTTAATTGCTGAGTCAATTGAATCTTGTTGGCGAAAAAAAAAATACGAAGTCTTTGTGTCATATTTCCAACAGATTGATGTGTGAAATTTTAAGTTGTTGAGTTTGAGTCCATATTCGACGACGGCGAGACCCTTGGGTGCTATGTACTACGTTGTTTTCGCGTAAGTGGGAAAGAGCTGTCAATGTTAAAATAACCTATGATTAAAAATAAAGTAGTTAATGTTTTCATAAGGAAATATTTAAATTAAAAAAAAAAAAAAAAATGCGTGAAATTGTTTGAAAACTTTTACTATATATATTTTATATTATATATTTATTTTAATATAGACGATTTGGGGAGAATTTACCTATAATAAAATTGTGTGGGTGTGAAAAATGATGAGCACAAACAGTTTTTACAAATTTTTTGTATTCTAAATGTTTCAAAAAATGTGCAAAATTGAATTTCAACTAAGTTGTTGAACTTTTAATTTAATACATTTTCCTCAAATGAATTAAAAGTAGTAAGCTCCGGAAAAGTTCCTCAAGAAGTACTTTTGAAAGAACCTACTTATTTTAGTCACTTCCGAATAACAGAAATCTTGTGACATCACTTTTTTCTTAGCTTTAATATTAGATTTTCGAATCTTTTGCATATTGATTTTTGGGGGAGGTGAATAACGCATGTTTCCTTAAAAAATATGCTATTAAATTGCGCTAACCCGAATTCGAAAGCAAAACTTTAGGCACACATAAATTCAATACAATGCCTTAACTGTAATAATCTTAAAAAAAAAAATTATTATAAAATATTCACTTAATTTACCCAAAATATTCTCACAAATTTGGCCACTGTATACTTCCGTCTTTACCAATTCTGTTGTTATTGCTGTGTTAGTGTAGTTCAAATTCAACATTCACATATACATACATACATACATACATACATACATATCTACTTATGCCTAGTTATGTATATAAGTATTTATAAGATAGCCTACGGACGCCTTTCTTATTCCATTCGATGGTGGTAAGTCGTGAGTAGAGTAGATGGAAAATATGCTTTTGATAAATACTCGACGACAAGAGCCAACATTTTCAAAAATGTTTATGTTGCATTCAAATGAAATATTCAAATTTCAGACGAATTGTAGTTTACTCACTCAATTAAATCGAAGAAATGTGCAATTTGCTTTGCTTACTTAGTACTTACTCGTACAATGTATGTATGTAGAATGTGTACCACACCACACTATGATGATCATTTCAATATCTTGGACAAATATTTAATTTAATAAAAACAAAAAAATTATATAAATATTCATGTAAGAGTATGATATGTATTTATATGCGTATGCACAAGTAGGCATATGAAGAAAAAAAAAAAGAAAAAAATTAGATTATTTGTATGTATCGCTACTAATACCATAAACAATACAACGTTATTTAACAGTTGGCACGGCACGCACATATACTCATTTATGTATAAAACCACATCTACACAAGCGACACACACACACACAAACACATTTAAAATTACAGAAATAAGGACAAATAAAAGTCAAGAATGTTTAAAATAAATACAATACAAGAAACTCACTCTATTAGCACACACACACACGCACACACACAACATATACAATTAGTATGTATAAAGTGTACATGATTATATTTATGTTTTGTATGTATAGCATATATAACAGAGTATGCATAAATACATACGACTATAGCTATGTTCAAAATAATAGTGATGTGACATTTTATCATCAGCTTATAAAAAGGTTCATTAAAGTGTCGCCTGCTAAATTTTGAACGTAATAAATACTATCATATTCATAATTATATTAAATGGCCGTCTTCTGTAATAGAAAATGTAAGCTATAACAAACTTTTCTTGGTTAGCGTCCAATCAAAAACGCCGCTGGAATATAATTATTTTCTACAGTGCTTCCTCCCAAGTTGTCTCAGTTCTTCGATGGTCGGCATCAGTTAGAAAATATTACACCGGAGGTTGAGTGCACATCTTCGTCGTCTTCCACCAGCGGATTCCGAATAAAACACTTTCTGTAGAAAACTGTTTGCAAACTCTAATGCGAGGTGGACAGTTTTCAGACTTAGTCTAAAGTAGAATGTATTTTCTACAATGAACTGTGAATCTACGTATTATTTAAAGCTTGATATCATTATTGATTAATTCGAAATCGCAGTTGTCAAAAGTATAAGCCGCTGGTATATGCATGCATATAAAATTCGATTGAAAATTATTTAATTACATCTACGTCCTGTACGCAACTATCCAAAAATTACGCATAAGGCATAAACCTACGTGTGCTGTAATAATAAGCACTAAGACTTTCTTTGTCGAAGCTGATGTTACATCAGTTGGACTGGAGCATCTCGTGGCTAATGTTGGGCAATTTTAAAAAATATGCTGAGACATTTTGTCCTATTCTTTGCAGAGACGACATATTGTCTTTTCAGATGAACGCATTTTTATGAGCTCTTTGGATTGCCTCAGATAAAGAATACTAATACCAGTGACAGTTCCAAAGGGTTTCTCTTTATTTCTCATCGAATGAGTGGTTAAAAGACCATGGAGTTCTAAGGCAAGTTTCTGAACTGATGCTATGAATCGGAACTTTAATCGGGGATGTCACTGTTTAATATGAACACACAGTGGGGCTTACTATTGAATCTTTTTAATAAAAGTGAAATTTATTATTGAAAAAGGCAAAAATACATTAGAAACGACATATTGTCGCTTCAGATGAATCCATTTTTATGAGCTCTTTAGATTGCCTAATATCAAGAATACTAATACCAGTGGCAGTTCCAAAATAGAGAGACTATTTCTCATCAGATTAGCAGTTAAAAGACCACGGAGTTCTAAGGACAGGTTCTGAACTGATGCTATGAATTGCAGAGCTTATTGAAGCTACTGCATCTGCAACCTCATTTCCATTCCGACTCCGCGATGATCTGGAACGTTAATCGGGGATTGACACTGTTTAACATGGACACAGAGCGGGGTGTACTATTGGATTTTTTTAATAAAAGCGAAATTCATGAATGAAGATGACAAAAATGCATTAAAAAATATACTATAGGACGGCACCCCTACACGATTTTAAGAACCACTTGTACCTGGTTCAGGAATTTCGCTTCCTAAACTTTCAAGGTCTTTTCACATTTCATTATTATTTAGGTAACTCTGTGACAATTTACTATTTCTGAACATGAAGGAATTGCTCTGAGGTTATCGATGAAATAAACACGTACTCTTATGGTCTCGAGCAATTGTATCATTTGGAGTGCATACAAAAATTGACGATAAAAAGAATGTTCCTAATTTCAATTTTCAAAGACTTATTAATCCAACCTCCTATGAACGGCAATTATTTGGAAAACGGTTATACCTACGAGGACGGTCTCAGAACTACCCGACCTAACACAACAAAACACAACAAATTTGGGAAAAATTTTCTTTATTTCTCAACATAATCTCCTTTTAGCTCTATACACTTTTCCCAGCGATATTCTATAGTTTCGATACCCTGTTTATAGTATGAACTGTCTAGCTCATTAAAATAGCCATCTACCGCAGACTCCACCTCTTGATTGTTTGGAAATCTTCTATCACCAAGCCATTTTTTCAAATTTGGAAATAGAAAATAATCCGAAGGAGCTAAATCTAGTGAATAAGGTGCATGCTGAAGCAATTCAAGCTTTAACTCATTGATTTTGCCCATCGCAATAGCGGATGTGTGAACTGGTGCATTGTCTTGACGAAACAACACTTTCTTTTTCGCCAAATGCGGCATTTTTTCTTTAATTTCATCACTTAAACGCTGCAACAAATTAGCATAATACTCGCCGTTGATTGTTTTTCCTTTTTGAAGATAATCAATACAAATTATCCCACGTGCATCCCAAAAAAATAGACGCCATAACCTTGCCTGCAGATGGAACTTTCACTCCACTGTTTTGATTGCTCCTTTGTCTCAGGTGTGAAGTGGTGGATCCATCCCTCAGCCGTGGTTAAGAATCGACGCAAAAACTCGGTTTTATTACTGTGAAACATCGCCAAACACTCTATAGAAATATCTTCACAACGTTGTTTTTGTTCTATTGTGAGCAAACGCGGCACCCATCTTGCACACAGCTTTTTCATCTCCAAATTTTCGGTCTATATACGATGTATAGCACTTTTTGAAATGCCTGTAATTTCATCTAGCTCATGCACCTTCAGCCGGCGATCATCCAATACCATTTTGTGGATTTTCTTAAACGTTTCTGGAGTGGCCACCTCAATTGGTCGACCACTACGATGTTCGTCTTGGCAGTTCGGCTTTAATATTCGTTGAACTGAGACCTTTCAAATGAAAGTATTGAATTACATAACGGTGACTAATTTTTTCCATGTTTACAAATTCATTGAGGTCGCTAACTTTCGATGGATCAAAAAAAAAAAAAATACTAAACAATGTGGCGCCTTGAAACTTAAAACATATGTTTTATAAGGTTGCCACTTTTCACCAAAGTAATTTTTTTCAAACTACTGCCGCCATCTATATGTCAGGTCGGGTAGTTCTGGGACCTCCCGAGTATATCTCTTCATATTTTCTTTCAACCCTGTGGAGCCTAATTCAAGATCAAACATCGAGATCGAAATATTTCACTGAGTGTCTTAAAAATGGCATTTTATCCGATTTCCGAAGAAGGTTGAACATTTTGCATTGTACATAAAACACAAGTAGCCAATTTCTATTGCCCCATTAAGTGTGTTGTCTGTAAAATGACTACAAATGTTTCTAGTATACATACTTATGGTTAGACAATGTATTGTAAATTAATTAAAAGGAAATATATTTAAACACAAATGTGTTCATATGTAACATAAATAAGATGAAAGACAATAAATATATCAACGCATACATATATTATATTTACCATTCATTGTGGATGTAAGTTCGTCAGCAGTGTCTAGGCGTTGACTTAAGAAATCTTGACGTTGTTCTAATATTGAATTGATTGAATGTTTTTGTAATATATCAGTACCAGCTCCAGATAGAGCTCTCATATTTGATGCTGTGCAGTCATTGGAGTCGAACTAAACAACAACAAAGAAATATTTAAATTGTATTTAAAAATAGAAAATTTGATTAGTAAAAAAAAAAATTAATCAAGTTGAAGAAATTATATTTATATTATGATGAAAAGAAATATATAAATATACAACTATTAGCATAAGGTAATAAGGACATTGTGCACAAAGGATAATAAGAAATTCTTACTATGCTAGTAGTAAGCCAATAAGGTGAGTTCTAATTCTAAGAAAGAAAAGTTTCTTTTAATAACTTTATACATCTAATGTAGCTTTAAATTATGATATTTTAGCCTGCCTTTCATCTATCATCATAAAACACGTTCCTACACAACTCTCTAAATATAAATAGTTGCAGATTGTACATAGTGAGAGTAGTAGTACCTCTACTCTTTCTTTTTTATTTCTCATAGAAGAAGTCATAAATCCACAATAAAACTAATGAATCGTTTATTTCTATGATTTGCGTCCGTCTTCGTTTATTCATTGTTGCTTACTGTTCTGTTCACTTCAGATATGCCATCGAAATATGCCACACACACACACACACACACACACACAATGTGCAATTGTATGTAAGCACGTATTCACACTTTTTTACATACTACTTACATACCAAACCAGAGTATTCCACCTACAAAGTCACATTTACAGCACTTATGAACCTGAGTAGTAAGTAGTACACTATGAATATTGTCTATGTGTGTGTGTGTGTGTGTGTGTGTGTGACATATAACAAAAACCAACAACACAACAGTATAACATTGATAATAATGATGATGATGATGATGATGACGATGACGACGACGAAAGAAAAGAAGCAAAAGTAGAAAAGGCAGAGAAGAAAACATTTTTCCAAGTACACTCAAGCGTTTGGCGCAATTAAAAGCGCATCAAGTGTCAGTGGAGCACCATTAAAATGCCAAATTAGTGCAAACATTGTTATCAAGCACTCACCAAACAATTTGGCGAAAATGGCGTACAACTCATTACGACAGATTAATGAAAATTATGGGCAACAAGTGAACGTACAAGGTACAAAGCACACACAAAAAAAAAGCAAAGCAATGGAATTGGCAATAGTCAAGCAGTTGAAGAAAACAAAACTTTTATAATGTACAGAAAAAATTAAAGCTCTATTCTTTATGGGGATGCGTGGGATGCGTGGGATGCGTGGGAGCAAAGGGATTGCGTGGGATGCAAAAGGATTGCGTGAGTGTGTATATTAGACTAAAAATAGCACAAACTTGTATAGCTAATTTAATCCGTTGATACAACATCAACATCACGGTAAATGATCAAAGAAAATGTCATCGAGCATTTAAATGTCAAACGCCAATCCAAGTGATATAAGCATGGAAAAGACAATTTGCATGAAAGTCAATTATTGATTGAGAGCAATTTCAATTTTTCATACCAAAGCCAAAGCATTGCTTCAATATTATTGAAAATTTTTGTTACCACCTGCAATTTCATAGCATGCTAACGGAAGCTTAACTATTCATGTAATGTGTGACACTAAGATTTTTGGGTGATTGACAATATGAAAAAGGAAAGAAAATGAAATGCAAATATATGTAAAACTCAATATGGTTCATGTTGAAATTATCCAACAACAACAACACAACAACAACGACAACTAAGATGGCCTGCTGTTCTAGGAAATGCCAAATAGTAAATTCCATAGACTTTAGGCAAGAAGGAGAATTCAAACAAACAAAAAATAAGAAAAATCAAATAAATGCTTAAATATCAAACAACAACAACAACAACAACAACAAAAACAAAAACGATTATTTTCAGTTAAAGCAACAACAACAACACGCATACAATGGCACTCTTAATGTACATGCTTGCATAATACTACATACGTACATATGTATGTACGATGTACTACTGCACTCTGCTCACACACTGTGCATCCCCGAGGGCAGCAGAAAACAAATTGGATTCGCCAAAAAATGTTAACCACTTAACGACTTCAATATTGAGATGTATGTGAGATATATGTGTGTGAGTGTGTGTGTGAGTAAGTAGTCGGTTGCCCTGTTCTCCAACTGTAAAATTTTACTCAATTTTGTGTGCTATAATAGCATCCGCATCCGCCTCACATACATATGCTTTTCACATGTTGTATTCATAGTTTGGCATATGAGGTGGTGTCGCGACATTGAAAGGATTTTAAATTTCTTTTGGCCTCTATTCCTCTATACCAATATCATCTATTCGATATAAGAAATTAGAAATCCTTTTGTCAACTATACTACTTCTTAGATGTTGCTGCTGCTGCTGCTGCTGTCGCTATATTGATGCTTCTATCAGACTTATTATTGTCCTCCTCTCTACATATGATACCAATATTTACCATACACAAACATACCTACACGTATTCGTATGTACAACAAAGTTTTCAACGACAACGTTGAAATTTTTTGGCAACTTTTTACTTTATTTTATTTTATTTTTTCCATTTCATTTGAATTGCTATGTGTGTGCTTGTGTGTGTGTGTGTAATGTTATGTCCAACGACTAAGCGAACAAACGAATGAAGCAAGTATGTATATTTCATTATTGTTGTTGTGGTTGTTGTTGTTAGTGTATAAGATTGTGTCCTGTTTTTTTTTTTAATGTTACGATTAAGTATTCAAAAACAGAAAAATGCAATTGAATGGATTTTGTATACATATGTATGTGTGTGTGTGTGTGTGTATAGTATACACTCAGTAGGTACACTATTACAAGACTTTGCTTTCAAAAAGACACAAACACACATGCATACATACAGTTATACAAATGAACGAAATAATATATCTCCAAGAAAAAGGAAAGGCTGCCTTACGAATATCAGCATCATTTCGATAAAACACAATCAACTGAAAATGGCTACTGGTATATGGCATGTGCATTATGATGCAGTAGCAATCAATTTGTATTTACACATTACATTTATACAATAATTTTCTTATTTTTTATTTTTTTATGTACATTTTTTTTTCCAAGAAATTTTACAACATAAATATAAGTAGCTACACACACATCAATGTATATATATGTGTGTGTGTGTGTGTGTGAGTGTGTACAATTATTGACATATGTAAATATATATATTTAGATATAAAAATCATATTTTTACTATCTAGATATATACGATATGTAATATTACTAACTCACTTACTTATTTGTTTATGTAGAGAGAATTGAAATTTTAGTATAAATGGAATTAAAATATATTACATACATAGTTGTTGAATTTTTATGATCTTATAGAGACAAACATAAATTACATTGAAAGTTGATTTAGGAATTATCTTAGAAAATATGACATACAAGTATTCTCAATACACTATGAACTATGTTATTGAGAATATACGAGTATGTGATGGAGAGTGTATTGTACTCTTACATAAAATTCAACTTTAGACATCTAATCTAGTTTATTTCGAGAAAAGCAGTCTAAATACATCAATTCTAATACGAGTTTAAAATGCTAGCATATATTTTCTTAATTAAAATTACTCATACCACCCGTACTTCATGGTAAAGAATTTCTTATACAACTCATATTTCATAGGTGAATAAATTTATTCCTTGTTTTTTCAAATAAAAAATTATGAATTTATAATGAAATCATTGATTTTCAAGAATTCTGTTTCATCTCATTCAAAGTATTGTCCATCAGAAACTTTTCCATCTTTCTGGCAATTTATGGATTCCATTCCAAAAGAACTTCATCTCGTTGGCAGCCAAAAACGAATCGAGCCAATTGTTGATTCTTGTGAATGAAGTGAAGCGTATTTCATTAAGGCCGTTCTGAATGGACCAGAACAAGTGGTAATTTGAAGGCGCTAGGTCTGGGCTATAATGCGGGTGGGGTAGAATTTCCCATCCCTATTAGCAAGATAGCTTTTGACCAGAGTAGCAAAATGTAGCCGTGTGTTACTTACTTACTTACTTAATTATGTGGCCATATCAACCGAATATCGATTTAGGACGAATGTAATATGCTTCTCCAGCCATCTCTGTTCTTCGCTAGCTGGCGCCAGTGAGAAATTCCAAGCGACGTCAGGTTCTCCAGTACTTGGTCTTTCCACCGGAGGTTAAGTCTTCCTCTTCTGCGTCGTCATTCAGCGGGTCCCGAATATAACACCTTCTTAACTGGAGCTTGTTCTTCCATTCGCTCGACATGACCCTAGTCACAAATAGGTCCACAGATCTTGCGTAGAACTTTTCTCTCGAAAACTCCAAACATTCGCTCATCCGAGGTGTAAATTGTCCAGGCTTCAGCGCCATATGTTAGGACAGGCATGATGAGAGACTTGTAGAGTATAGTTTTCGTTCTTTGAGAGAGGGTTCGACTTCTCAATTGCTTACTTAGCCCAAAGTAGCACCTGTTTGCAAGAGTGATCCTTCGCAATATCTCCAGGCTGACGTCATTACTGCTGTTAATGCTGGTTCCAAGATAGAGAAAAAATAGCCGGGCGTTATCATGGTGAAAAATTACCGACTTGTGTCTGGTCGCATATTCCGACAGTTTCTCGATCATTGCTCTCTTCAACCGCATCAATTGTTGTCGAATCTTTTTCGGCTGTCCAGAGCATTTTTTGTCTTTGATATGAAAATCACAATTTTTGAAGTGCCTAAACCCCACCTTACACTGTGTATTGGATAGAGGATTGCCGCCATACAATTCCACAAGCAAACGATGACGATGACCATGAAAAAGTAACTTAACAAAACTTTCCGCAAATGCTGTTTTTTTCGCACAGTTCTTAAAATTTTCCATCGTGAAAAAAAAATATTATGTGCACAACCAAATTGAAAAATTTTGACAGCAAGTGAATAGACTTTTAAAATGACATTTCGGATGAATGATGCATGACATTGCATGACAGCGCCATGTATCGTAGAAGGCTGGTTACTAATTCACACACCAAATATTAAGTCTTTATTCGTGCTATTTTTATAAAAAAATTTTAATACATAGTTCACATGAAATACAGATGGTAAAAGTAATTTTAATAAATTGATAGAAGAAAACTGGAAGATCTGGATTTAAACTTTGTTTGAGAATATATAGGATTTTCTCCGCGGGCAAAGTTGTACTGAAATAAATGGTGTATCCTTGAAGTTCTTAGATTTTGAAGTTGGAAAAAATCAAGAATTTATCATACAATGAAACGAAGAGTCATTGTTTTAAGCCCGTATTTCTTTAATCTTTAAAACATAATGCATGAAACATGGCCTAAAGGATTTCTTTTTATTTTATTTGACTGTATTCATACAAAAAATCTAACTCTAATGAATTTTTGCTGCTAAATATTGTTTAAAATGTCTAATTACCCATCATGAATTTGTCGTTTAAATAAAAAAATAAATATGTTACTTTTATAGGTCCCGAAGCGCCCTTTGACCGAGCTTCTCTTCCAGTACTATGGTGTGTTTAAAATTTTTTTTTTTCAGTATTAGAAGGGGCCTATCCATATTAGTCGGTTCAGCATGGCAGAACTCTTGTGACATTATTTTTTCTATCGAAGCTCTTTTAGAAGTATTTTTCATAACAAATTGTTATTGCCCGAAGAATTGCCAATTGCTTGTCGACAGATGGGTACTGTTCGAAAGAAATATCGCTTCGATACTAATGATGTGGATGATTGAACCCATGACCGTACAGATCAGAAGGTCAACCCATTAAGCCCCACTGAGCCACGCCACCCTATTATCGTTGTAGTTTATCTCTCCAATTGTTTTTGGTTCACCTGCACCAAGGTGAATGATTCAATATGACCCCATAATAGATCTAATGTAGTGATATAGTTCTGGCTTCTACATTTTCATTTAGTTACACGCATACAAGAAATTGCAACTTGTTAAGAATTTTTCGCATAAATATGTATTACTTTCAATAGCAAAATTACACATATAAAATTGTTTCATATTCAACATAACTTCATCAGAACATCATAATAAGAAATAAAATTTGCATCAAATCTTGCTCGAGCAACTTTGACATTTTCGTTTGGCTGTATGCATACGAGAAATTCAATTTTCTATGAATTTTTTTAACATACATGTTACTTAAATTGCCCAATTATCCATATGAAATTGTCGTTAAGCTTTCTAATTGTTCTTGGTTGAATTGCGTGGATGAGTAATGTAACACAAGCACACAAGCACATTATAAGTAATGCCAGAACTACTTTGACAATTTTTCTTTGGCCGAATCCATACAAAATATCCAATTTACTATGAATTGTTTACATAAATGAGGCTTATAAATACAATTATCCGTATAATATTGTCGTTGTGCTCTTTACTTTCTTCTTGTTTATTGCGGTAGATGAGTGATTAAATCTCATTTCAATGACATTTAATCTGAAATTTTTTGCAAAATTTTGACATTTTACAATATTTTCGCTCTATAGTTTCAGTTTTCCCCTTCGGTCAACTTAATACGATTCCTTTAAGAAAGCTAAGAACATGTGCTTTCAAATTTCCATAAAAAATTTTGAATAGGAGTTCTCTTGAAAAATTTATAAAATCATCAGATTGAAAGTTGATAAATTTCCAGCATGTTTTTTTCGTATTTTTTCCTTTTTGAAATTCATTTTTGATAAATCAGAGAAAAGATGGACAAAAAAAAAAAGAATTGCATTCTCTATGCAACGCCCCAAGCGCACTATCAAGATTTCTAGTTAATGATCATATGATATATTTTGTATCCTTTCATATGTCATATTTATGTCATAAATATATCAGAGAATAGTTGTTAAAATAAAAATTGAATTAAGACTCAATAAATAGAATAGGCAACTATATACATACATTGTATGTATATTCGCATTAAAGTGGTCCTTAACTTTGTGGTATACAGTTTACGATTTGGGCTATTTTTATCATGGAGTTTCAACATAGCTTGACAGTGATTTACATAGGATAGGTGAGATTATTGTGGCTGCCCTCTCTAAGGGGAGGGCACACTTAGTCTAAGAAAACTTATTGCCATTGTGGTACTACGCGGATATCTGTACTCCGATTTTTAGATGAATCATTTATGGATTTATTTGTAAATCTCAGAAGTTTATCTATTGCAATCTTCGAAAGTGGGGCCAGGTCCTTAAAGTAATTATTAGCCAGAAATAAATTTCGTATTCTGCACGGTGCAGGGCAGTTGCATAGCAGATGCGTGACGGTTTCGAGCTCTTCCATTCTCTACAGCTTTTACAGAATTCATGCATGAGGTGGTCCTGAACCATTCGACCAGCGTGAAGGTTTATATAAATACTTTGATTAAAAGAATTTACCACCCACACCATCTTCAACTGGCCAATAGTCGGTGAAACTCACTCACATCGTTTAGCAGTTCATGTTCGATTTGACCTCTGTAAAGTAAGACTACAACTCTAAAACTTATCAACAATGATCACATCGTTACTACTAGGCCATGGCGATTTTCACTGGTGTCTAATGGACTCATGCAGAGAAACTGCGTTTTTTTTTTTAAATACACACTATAGAATTTGTGGATATTTTGAAGAGAGCAAGATATTCATATAATATATTTACTCTGCTAATATCTAGCTCTGGTAATCATAAGGAAAATGTTCCAAGTAAAATAATTCCCCTATAATCTTCTCGAAGTTAGCAAGAAAAATCGTTGTCATTACATTAACTGACTGGAATGGAACTAGTTAAATATGAAGTCATCTATTTTAGGGGATATCAAAGAACCTCAACCAATCAAAAAATATAAGAGTTGAAATTTGACAGATTTACAATTTAAAATTAATTTGAATTTACTTCAAAAGTTGCGTAAAACATTTTAAAGCAAATTTAAATGGCAAAATTAGTGGAACTTATTCCGGAAAATTGACATAAAGTTTTTATAAATGCATCATTATATGTTCCATCTTAATTGCACTACCAAATTGCATGGGGAAAAATATTTTGAAATGAAAACGTAGCATTTCGTGCTCAAAATTCATTTCAGTGGTGGTTCACAGTGACATCAATGCATCAAAGACAAAAATAACAAAGTGTAGTGAAACCAATTCGAAAGTCAATAGTCAAGGATCACTCTAATACACATGCATAGGCATACTTGTCTATAGATATTACAACAAATCATGGTCTGCAATTGTAAATTATACCATTACAAAGTGAAAACTGCCTTTGGCTACATCATTAAACCATCTATCGAATTCAAATCGTAAAGAAATAAAAAAAAAATAAAATAAAAATAAAAAAATAAAAAAACAATATCATATAGACACACACATACACACATACAAAATAAAAGAATTGCAAATTTCAATTGAATTCTGGAATTTACTTTGCAGACAACAGCAACTAAATTGAAAATTTCAATCTTTTCGCGCTTACTGAACAGTCAGCCAGGCAGGCGGTCGGTCGTTCGTTCGGTCGGACGGACGGTTAGGTGTGCGTAAAATGCCGTCGAGCGATAAAACAAAAAAAAGCACAGAGCTCTGGAAAAATTCGTTATCATTTAATACCGTTGTTATATATATATATATATATATATATATATATATATATATATATATATATATGTATATGTAGTATGTATTCACATGGGCGACATACAAACATACGTAGGTAGCTAGATACATAGTATATTTGTTGATGAGGAAACAGTGTTGGGGTGTGTATAGAGCACTCGGTAAGTGTACAATATAAAATTGCACACCATATAAATACATACACACACACACACACATGTAGTACGTGTGTGTATAGAGAATGAAACTTTAATAGGCATGAAAAAGTTGTTATTGTGCGCGCCTAAAAATATATACCGTGTACATTACATATACACAAGTTTATACATGCCACAGCTGCTGCTCCGCTCGCTATTGTCGTTCGCCTACAACAATGCCTAGTACATTGTTGGTATATAGACACATATATGTATGTACATTCTTCTATATTATATGCAATACAATATAATATGAAAGCGTATTGTAGCGCGCGTTTTGTGTTTCTGGCATTCATGCTGCTGTTGCTGCTGCTGCTGCTGCTGCTATTGCTGCTGTTGATAATGCTGTTGCTGTATATACATATTGTTGCTGCCGTTTATATTCGTTTTCCGTATTTGGTATTTCGTATTCACTCACTCGGAGGAAACTCATGTTAACTGAACAAAAAATCAGGAAATGTTGCCGTTGAAACAAAATGTCTGCTGTTGTTGTAGTTACATATTGTTGCCTTCTGGTGTTGAAGGTGCAGCAAAAACAAAAAAAAAAACAACAACAACGTGCACAGTGTAGGAGCTGAACATACGTAATATGGAATATGTTTGTCGGTAGTAACGATACGCATTACAGTGCAATGCAATGCAATGCAATGATGCAATCCAATATGATGCGGTTGCAAATGATGGTGGTGCAATTCGTACGCCTGCCACTTAAATGCAACAGAAAACTGCAAGAGAAAAGTAGCAGGCACCAACAACAACAACAATTACTTGCTTACAATTACAATATTGTTATTATTAAATGGGTGTATTTGATAGCTGCAAAATGCACTTAATGTGTTGTTTTATTACAACACCAACAGAAACAACAAAAATAACAACTACCCATTTGAAGAGAAGAAAAACCTTCATTGATATTAATGATTTTAATGACGACGTCAACAACGACGATGACGACGACTATGATGATGATGATGATGATAATAATGATAATCATAATCACCAATGTCGATGGAATGTCATTTGAGGCAACTCCTTCGATATATTTTAATATGTCAGTATATGGTATATATGTATGTATGTATTTAAAATTTTTAATGAATTACGAATACAAAAGGCATACAAAAAAAAAATACAATACAATTTAATTTAATTGTTTGTGCAAATCGGAAAACGCTTAAAACGTAATTATATTTATTCAATTGTTTTACTTAATAAATTCATACGCCTCAGTACGTACATATGTATGTTGTGATTATATATGCGAATATACAAATAAACAGTGTAGAACTGTATGATTGGAAAAGAAATATCATAAAGGGTTATCCATTTCGAAGTTTCAAAAGTATAGGGCTAGAATTCGACATCTGTCAAACTGAGTTGTTAAAACAATTTCTTTCTTTTTCAGTTCAAAGTCTGACATTTGCGAAAATGGATCGCTTAACTATCGCACAACGTATTAAAATTGTAAAAACCTACTACAAAAATGGTGATTCTGCCACAGCCACATATCGTGCTTTAAGAGGAGATTATGGTTTACATAATCGTCCAACTACGCAAGCAATTGGCAAAATTGTGAAGAAATATGAAGAGACTGGATCGGTTACAGATATTGTAAGGCCTGTGCATCATCGTTTCGCTCGTACCACCGAAAATATCGCTGCTGTAAGTGAAAGTGTTGCCGAAGACCCGAATGTGTCGATTCCTCATCGTTCTCAGGAATTAGGACTGTCTTACGGCACATTATGGCGTATTTTGCATTTGGATTTACACCTACATCCATATAAAATCCAGCTCACACAACAACTGAAGCCAGATGACCATTCATAACGTCGTAGATACGTCGAATGGGTGCTTGAACAACAGGCGGTGGACGGCGATTTTTCGAACAAAATTTTCTTCAGCGACGAAGCACATTTCTCACTCGGTGGGTATGTTAACAAACAAAATTGTCGTATTTGGGGTTCTGAGAATCCTCAAGTAATTGAAGAGAGGCCACTACATCCACAAAAAGTCACTGCTTGGTGCGCTCTTTGGTCCGGAGGTGTGATTGGACCTTACTTCTTCGAAAACGACGATGAAACGACTGTCACCGTCAATTCGGAGCGTTATGGTCATATGATAACCGACTTTTTTTTTGCCTGCTATTGAAGAATACGACTTAGAGAATATGTGGTTTCAACAAGACGGTGCCACATGCCACACAACTCAAGCGAATATGGCTTTATTGCAAGAGAAATTTTCTGGCCGCGTAATTTCTCGTCGTGGCGATATCAAGTGGCCACCATGATCATGCCATTTGACACCGCTTGACTTTTTTTTGTGGGGCTACGCGAAAGACCGTGTTTATGCAGATAAACCTTTAACTCTTGAGCACCTAAAAACCAACATTCGTCACGTTATGGCTGAGATACCACCCAATATGAGTCAAAAAGTGGTCGAAAATTACCTCAAAAGAATCGATGCTTGCAACAATTCGCGTGGTGGTCATTTAAATGATGTAGTATTTCACACATAATATCAACGTTCAAACTTTATAATAAAAAAGAAATATCATGATAAAAAATATTTTATATGTGTTTTATTTACATTTACTTTTGAAACCGCAAAATGGATAACCCTTTATTTATGAGCAATACAAATAAGCTTGTTAATACGTGTACACACACACATTTGAAAGTATTATCGAAAACTGTTCATTGCCATTGTGGAGCTCAAGCAATGGAACTTTGGATCACAATCGACAGATATTAAATATAATAAATTCAGTTTTGCTAAATGAGAAACATTCGCAACATTAGATAGGTTAGAGCGGCAGCCCTCTCTAATGAGAGAGAGCGCACATAGGCCAGAATTAGACCCGTTGTGATACCATTGGCAACATTGGATGCTATCATCTAAATTATTGACAATATTTGGCCACTTGTAATCATTTTCTGCTTCGAAACCTATTCCGAAGAAAAGGCTTTGCATCGAATTTCAAATTATAACCTATTATTTTGATGGAACATGAGAATCAGCGAGCAATGAAGTTATGCTAATATCAGTACGTGATAAATGAAACACTGAATTATAGAACTTATTCAACAAAATATTTAATATTTTCAATAAATTGGGATGGCAACTAAATAAATGCCGATTTAACACATGGATGTTTCTGACTATTTTTGATACCTTTTGTCAATGTTACAATTCTTTCTTTCTGACATTGGTTAGCTGGCACATTTTCCTTACTTAACAAGCAAATTGCACTTTTTTTTTTAATTAGTTGCCAACCTAATATATTTTAGTTCGACGCAATTCGTTTTCATTCTGTTTTCTTTCAAACCTTCTGAATAATACGATTTGTCGAGAAGAGGCCTCTTCGTTGGATTTAAACCCAACACCTTCGAGCCATTTTTTGTAATGTTTGGAAAGAGAAAAAGAAAGTAGGGGACTAAAACTAGGTAATATAGTGGATGCGGCAGTAATTCATAGAATGATTCCTAATTTGCGGTTTCTTTGGTGGAAGAGTGAGCTGGAGCTGCATTGTCAGCTATTTCCCATTAACTTTGTTCGGCAGTCTTCTAAAATAATATCCAGAATTTTTAAAATCATATTTTCGACGGTGATCTCAATTGGATGTTATGGACGCTCAACGTTATTTTTATACTTTCAATAAATTTTTTAGCCCGATATACTTCGCTCATATAAACTTAACGAAATTCAATAAACACTTGGAAATCAAGTTTAATTTTGTGTTCAGATATAAATTTCTTGTTATTTTTTATCTCTGTTGAAAAATGGGTAGAATTTTTTATCAAAATAATTATTTTCTTTATCAAACATGCATTCTTTTCAATCACCCCTCCTATAAGTTTATTATATGTAGTAATTGGGAATTGAATTTGATTCACAGGCTTTATTTAGAGTCTACATCAATTTATTTTATATAAATGGAAATAGTTACCTAAGAGCAATGGTTCAAATTTGGCCTTTTGAACGAAACCATAAAGTTCTTCCTCTTTATCAAAATAACGCTATAAAAGAGCTCTTTGAGAAAGCCTGAAAGAAAAGTGATGTAAGAATAGTTCTGTAGAGGTCGACTAATGTGAGCAGGTCCTTTATGGATGATTACTTTCAGTGGCTGATCCATAGAAACACTACTGTGCCATACTACTCCCTTTGACAAAAGTTATGACATGAAAGAGCTCTTTGAGAAAGCTTGAAGGAAAAGTAGTGCAACCATAGTTCGATCAGTGTCGTTTTATGTCAATATGTCCATCATCGATGATTGATTGCAGTAGGTGATCGCCAAAAGTCTGACTGTACGATACTATTACTATACTATTACGATGCTATTACCATTAAATGTCATTTTGGAATCAGAATTTACGCAAATATCCTCTAATATAAATTACAGAATATCTAACTAAATCCAATCCAAGAGGTTAAAATAGCATATGAAGCCCTTCGCACCAACTTCTGAACACTGCGAGTAATTGTCGAGAAATTACTTTCCTGGGAAGTTTTTTCTTCTAATTTCTATAGCCAACACTCACGGAGGAAGTGTATGTCCACAAACTCTACAGTGAGCTTTAAAAGAAATATGTAGTTTCTCTGCATGAGTCAAATTTTGTGATCTAAAAAAATCGTAGTAAGCCTAACAGTGTTGATTTAGTCTCTGTTGGATAAGTTCTGTAGTTCGAGGGTCTTGCTACGAGTATATACAGGTAAACTTGAACCTAAAATGTTACCCAGAGTGAGTGACTGAGTTGCTACTTTTAACAATCACCAGGCGATAGTAAACCCAGCAGAGTCGAGACGTTCCATGTTGATCAGTTATAGGGTTCAAGTCTTGCAACATACACACAGCCCAAGTTGAATGTGACGTACTATACGTAGTGAGTGAGTTCCATTTCCTAATTGTTCTAATTGAGAATAATGCTGGTAGACGCTTCTTTTGACAATATCCAAAGACATCCTAAAGCTGTACAACTAGAGTTATGCCCAGAGAAACGTCAAGGTGAAGCAATTCATTTGCCTTCTCATTACCGTCGATGTTTCCATAGTCCGGGACCTATATGAGTGTTAATTCAGGATTTGGTCTTCATTTTTACCTCGGCTGTTTACAATTTTTAGTATTTAATTGAATAGCTTTGACTAAAGAGTCCAAGTATCAAAAAATATTCCAACTTTACCAATTACTAAACTTCCTCTCTAAGCTTTGAACTATCTACCTTCATTAGTCAAAAGAATTGATTGGCTTACGTCCACATATGACGGGAAAACCCCAGGCACCATTGTTGCTGTCCAACGTAGAACCATCAGTATTTCACTTTCATTTGTTTCTTATTGAAAAATTAACTGTTATACCTTTATTAAAACACTGGATTCACTATAAATGGTTTTTGAAATTTTAGTCCAAAAATATTGAAGACAAAATTGGTACAAACAAATCTCTCTAATAGACCAACACTTTAAATTTATGCCCTAAATTTATGACAAGGTGTGTCGAGCGTTCATTTGTACGTTTAAATTCAGCATACTCCAACTGATATAGATTTAAAGTTACTTAAAATTTCCAAATATAAGTAAAATAACTAAAATTTTATATTTTGTCTCAAAAACTGGTGATTTATAATGGAAATAAAATTTACTTATTTGTTCGGCTCCGAATCCAGTAGCCTAGATCAAACGAAAAATTATAAATATCATGTTTTGAAGCAAAACATTGCGATATTTATTTGCTATACATATTTTTAACAATTTCTTAAATGTTGAAGTTCTTTAGGGTCACTATGGCCAAATTGTTGAAAGCCAACGAATTGGTGTTTTTACACTTCCAACACAAAAAGTTCACTTCCGAAGACATATCATTCTATTATTAGATACAATAAAATAATATATTTCGTAATTGAATAGATAAATGTCTAAATTTTGGATTTTATTACATACATGTGGCCCATACGTTATGCATTAGTTCACAATTGATCCACTTTGATCTACTTCCCCATTTTCAAAATTTCTCTCTAAATGTAAAAGTATGTAAATTTAATTTTAGTTTAAATAAATCTCAGGTTAAAAGGCATAAGAAGTATTGATATTTTTCAAAATCATTTAATCCAGCTTTACTATTGTTGATGATGATATATATTTCTGAATACACTCTAATCGTACGCATACCACCTTGTTGCAAATATATATTATGTGTATAAGTATACCTTCATCTCTTCGTTATTTTTCTATTTTCCGGTTTTTAGTTTTTACTTATAAGACATTCATCATATGTATATAGCAACTATACATTAGCATTTAGTACTATCGCATAGAAATATATATGCACTATGTAATAATATGTACTTTTATTAGGAAGCCTTATACAAGAAGAATTTGCTATTGTTATCAACTGAAACTGAACTGGGTCATTTTGGACATTTTTTATTCGAAAAATCCATTAAAAGTCGATATTTTAAGGAAAATAATCCTCGGAAATGTTTAGTATAGGTCTCCGAAGACAGGAACTCTCCTAAATGTAATTTTACGTATGATTTTTCAAATTCTATGATTCTACTTTTGATTGAAAAAGCAAAATTTTAAACCACTATAAAAAAAATTGTGACGTAGTAGAGCCAAGTGATGTCAAATGCCATCATTTGAGACTAGTTTGGTTCAGCCCCAAGACAATGACTCTAAAATTGTGGCATGAAGCTATCACACGATTCAATAGATGCTTAAAAATAAAATAATTAAGATCTAAATTCGTTAGCCACAACTCGTATAAGTGATTTGCCTTTGGTGACCATTAGTGAAATTTTTTGGAAAATGTTTTTATCGAAGACTTTAACCCTTGACCTCATACCAAAAGTTGACTTTTAATGGATTTTTCGAAAACAGGTGTAAAATGACCCATACGGATGGTAGTTAAAGGGCTAAAATGTCCTGAGAAAATAATTCTCGAAAATTTTTAATATGAGTCTCCAAAGACAAGAACCATTCTAAATGGAATTTTACATGTGATTTTTCAAATTCCATGATTTCACTTTTTTAAATCACTGTAAAAATTGTGACGTAGTGGCTTTTGTTACTGAGACAATGCCAAATTTAGGCATAGTGTAATTGGTTTTATGAAAAATTTCCAATTTATGGGAGATAAAGTAATTTATTTGTTTATTTGAAAATTGCCCAGCTAGTTAACGAAATGAAATCTTTTTGGGAATCATCATAAAATATGGTGAGATTAATTTTGAATCGGTGACCGTTTATTTTGCTTGTATACAAGGAGCATAAAGCGTCTTAATGTTATTGACTTTCAGTAAAGTCCGTAACACGCATTTCTATTATTATTTTTATATTGTAGTTCGTTGCGCCTTCTTTATACCATACGACTTCTTTATGTCGTTAATATTTACACAAATGTTTAAGGATAATCTGACGATTTCAAAGGGATTATTATGCAATTTTTCTTTATATACTTGTTGTTGTTTGAATAAATGTATCCAATGTATGAGTGGGCCATATAGAAATTTGTGTATTTTTGCCGCATTGTTTATTGCTAATGTTTGTCATTGTTGTTGTTGTTGCTGCTACTGATACTGCTGTTACTCTTCTGTTGTAATGGTTGCTTGTAATTTAGTTGCGTTAGCAATTCATTTTATTTTATTACAATAATATACATCGTACTTATGCATATACAAATCTACAATATACATATATATGTACATATATTGTATATCCCCACAACAACAACAACAACGATAATAATTGAAATGAACAAAGTTGATGACATTTTGTTGTAAATAAAAATAAAGATGCAAAAAAAAAAAAAAATAAACAAAATGGTTGCAATTCGAAAAAATGTTTCATTGCATTTGTATCAACGTTATCATTATCATCATCATCATCAGCTGCAACAACGGCAGCAATAATAGCGCAAACAATGAGCCTTCTCAGCATTTACGAATAGATTTACTACTGATGCTGATGATATTCTTCCTTCACCCCGCCAATTGTCCTTCAAGCTACTAGTACTATATGCCTCTTGAGTATATTCATCTATCTATACAGTCACCCACTCATCTGTTTTTATTTATTTCATTATTTTTATTATTATTCTTATTATTATTACTATTTTCTCCCAGTTGGCATTTAATTTACCATTGAAGCCATCCATCCATCCATTCATTTTTTTACGTAGGATTTTATATGTAACAATGTAAGTATAAATGTATAATATATTTGCGTTTGTTTATTCGGACATTATTCAAGTTAATTTTTCTTATTCTCGCGTATTTATAAATGTATGTAAATAGCAAGCAATTAAACAATAATAATAAATATCGCAAAGTAAAAATGAAAATGAACAGAATTTATGAAATCCCTACCTACTTTAAAGGTAATAATTTCAAGGTGAACACCGAAGCCTTATAAGTATGTGGACACCATCTCAAAATTGTGTTTTTGCCACTCTCAACATGCAACAATTACAATATAGCATGCAGGATTCTATTGTGCTAAAACCATTTTTGTATATCGGCGAACAACACAACACGTTGTAGTTTTCGAAACAATAAATATTACATCATATATGTAGTATCTTTCTAATTGAGATAAATTTAGTTCAATTGACTAAATTGTATAAATTACATTTTCACAGCGAGCATATACAATAACATATCGATAAAAATGTTCAAAGAGTAAACAAATAATCGAAAATTCGAAATAATTGACAATCTCTTTAAAGACAGTGTCAAAATTTCATGATATTTCAGCCAAAATGCCAAAAAACAAACAAAGGGTGATGATAGCTGGTTATATATTTGTCAAAAATGATGGGGCAGAAGAATTAATGTTGGTCGGTCATACCTTTTACAATTCTAGGACCGAATTCTAAACAATTATGGACATATTTGTCGATTTTCATGTGCTTTTCAGTTCTTATTGGATGAGAGCCTTCCTAAGCAGTACAGTATTGTAATGCATTGCAAAGAAAATTGTTATGTAATAAAAATGGATATGGGCGATTCACAAATTTTACCCCTATATAAGCAAATCTGGAAGCAGTAATATCGAATTTTCTCAATTTATTGAAACGTACATTTCATAGGCGACCCACCCCAAGAGGTTCACATAGAATGGTGGTTGGATTTTACTTTTCAGACCCTCTGGGACAATTTTGGAAATTTCATCATCTTTAGAGCTTTTTGAAATGCTTCATGACCGAGTCAAATTAACGTCGGACGCAAATTCAGCAGCACAAAATACGTTTGAAATGTTCCCCCCCCAAGAGGTTCACATAGAATGGTGGTTGGATTTTACATTTCAGACCCTCTAGGACAATTTTGGAAATTTCATCATCTTTAGAGCTTTTTGAAATGCTTCATGACCGAGTCAAATTAACGTCGGATGCAAATTCAGCAGCACAAAATACGTTTGAAATGTTTATCACATTCAGTGGACAACCACATTGAAATATATGTTCATTGTTCAATTAACATAATTTATTAAAAAAAAAATTAAGTCGAAAAATAAAAGATAAACCTCGTTAATGATGATATGATCAAAGTTTTTTTACGATAAAACATTTCTAATGTTATATCAATCCGAAAACGATTCTGAGGAAAAAATAATTTACAGAAATTTCCCTCATAATTAAACAGAAATTGTAAAATGCTGCATTAATGTCAAATGATGTAATTTTGAAAATGCCGAATGTGTACAATAATATCGAAAAATATTTACAATAATTTCGAATTGCTTTTTATAAGAAAAAAATACCTTTGACATTTTCGAAAAAATTGTTCGATATTAGCTGCATTCTTTTGTAGTCGAGTTGAAAAAGAACACCAACTCGCATTTAATTTCCCTTTTATTTGAATATAATTTCCCTTTAGTTACTTAGCAACTCTGGTGGTATATATGGTTGTTCGTTAAATTTATAAACGAAATAAAAACAAAAAAGAAACAATTCTGCGGAATCTGTGGTAAATATATTCGTTTATTTAAAATAAATTTTTATTTGCGCTTGCTTTATTTTGCTTATTTTTGTTTATATTTACAATAATTTGACGTGTTGTTGAAATATCCCAAGCACATTCCAGTAGTCTATTCACAATAAAGCTGTTTTTTTACTTTCCAACACTATAACACAGGTCGATTAAAATATAAGCAACTTCAATTGAACTGGGTTAAAATAGACGATGTCGCTTATTTTTGTTGTTGCTTTGCATGCAGTTCAGCAAATAAGTCAGTGTTCTTTTGCAACTCGCGTGCAAAAGAATGTATTGAATAAGAATATTATTGAATTGAAGAAGAATATTATTGAAAAATTTTTTGCAATAATATCAAAAATATTTTTTTCATAGATAAAAATGTCGACATAATTGCAAAATGTTTGCGACACTATTTAAACAATTTTGTTCAGTTACGCTGATATTAAAATCTTCTGGGGCTAAGGTAAAATTTAATACTTTCATATTGTATTGTATTGTAAATTTGTTTACAAACTTTTGAAAATAAAAAATTATTGAATACGGCTGAATACCGCTAGCCATTGCTGGTGACAGCTCGATTTTTTTTCCGATTTGGAAGAAGTATGGTTCTATAATATAGTTGAAAGAATCACTTGTAGATTTGTGTTGTTACGAATGCGACAATTTCTTCTTTTATTCACAACACTACTGCGTTAGAAGAGAGTTTCATCACTGAATGCAATTTGACTTTGAGAACAATTCTTATTGATAATGATTTTAGAAATAAATGTCCAAATAAATTTGTAAATTCTGCTCGGGTGTATCAATCAATCAATCAAGGAGGCGTGACGTGGTACGAATTCGTTGTTCATCAAGTGGACCATGCGTAACCAGACTGACGCCGCTTAAGGTACATATACTTCGAGGACAAACCGTAGATGATACGAGCAATGCGGCAATGCAAGATATTAAATGCATAGTGAAAAACACTACGCTTGATAAAAGTACATAAAATACAACTTGTAAAAATTAACTTTCATAAAAATAATTTTTCCACCAATTTCAAATATATTTCAACATTATTGCAGACTTATTTGTATTAATATCGATAATTTAATTCCATAATTTATTCGACATTATTTCAATAAATTATTTTTCCATAAAGTGACATAAAATTGGGCGACATTATTGCAAAAATGCTTCAAAATTAATTCATTCGATCATAATTCATGCAGATCTGTTAACATTTAACATTGACTTGGTACTCATCTGTCGACAAGCAATTGGCAATTCTTCCGGCGGTAACAATTTGCCATGAAAAATCTTCTAAAAGAGCTCTGTGACAAAGCTCAGAAAAAGTGATTTCACCCTGTGGAGCCAGCTAATAAATAAATACTGTCCAATATTTAACATAGACAATAGTAGAGCTCGAAGTCGAAAAAAGCTCGACCAGAGGGCCTTCGGGGCGTACAAGTGCTATCTATTAATTTTTATTTTTTTTACGAGTTGTCACTTCTTAATTTATATATTTCAACTTGAAATTTGTACACTAGTCTTTAGAAGCCGGATCGTTCATTTAAAAAATGTTCTCGATAGAGTTAAAACTTCATTGTGATGCACTCTTTTTACACATGTACCATTAATTTTTAAAATTTAACACTTTAATAATAATACATCTTACTAAACAGAGTAATGTAAAAATCGAATTATTACTGTCTTTTTGCAGTCGCCTCTACCATTTATCATTTTCATCATTTTATGCTTCTACGATATGAGTAGATACATACTTTTACTCGTCACTGATATTTTTATTTTCTCTATATTTTCTAATTAGTCGAATCAACTTAAATTAGTTACTGCTCAAATTAAATATCATAAATATTTGTTGACACAAGTCGTACGCCTGTCATATACAGCATTCTCACACACGCCCTCCATAAATATGTACCTACAAGTGTACACACATACATATGTATGTCTATAAAGAATGGCGCGCACACACTGGTGGTGGTGCTGCAACATCATTAGTAATCACTACTTTGACGCTAGTTTAATCGAATTTATCTCATAATATCTTTCAGACATCCGTAGACACGAGGCGTATAAAGTTAAGTAATCTGATAACCTACCGCAGTCAATTGTGGATTAAACACACACCCTCAGACGCACGTACACACACACACACACACGCACGCATATTATTGTCAAAGCACAAGCCACACGATGTGTAAGTACATGTAAGCTGCGTGCTGTGGCAACAGCTTTGGTTGTGGTAAATATGTACGATAACACCGGGTCCATTTGGTGGCATTTTGCTTCTGTTGCTTCTGTTGCTGATTGCATTTGTACATTTGTGGGCATGTGTTTATGTGGGTCGAAAAAAAAAAAAGAGCTACTATTGCTCAACTTCAATTATTGCTACTACCACCAAAAGAGCACTACCACAATTACAGCAGATGGTAATGGAAACGAACTAAACAAAAAAAAAAAAAAAAAACCAACAAAAACAAAAAAAAAATACGAGTTTTATTATTATTTACATACCTGTTGCAATGAAGGCATTGTTTTGAATAAAAATTCAATTTCCACACTTTCCACCACTTTGTCGAAGTTGAAGACGGAGCAACAGGAGTAGTAGCAGTAGTAGTAGTAGTATTAGTAGTAGCAGCAACAGCAGTAGGAGCAGTATTAAAAGAGGGCGAAATGTGTGTGTGAGTGTGTGTGTATATGTAGTTAAGAACAAACAAATGTCACCGACGCCGCCACCTTCCTGTGAATCGAATCGAGTAGTGTAAAGTAGAGTCGAGTCGAGTAGACAACACACCAACACCCGAATAGGTGACGAATACACAAAAGTTAAACTTTTCGCAACAAATTGAATCGGTGAGAGCGAATCCTGGCAGTAACAGGTTTAACTCTCTTTTTAGTTGTATACAATTTGTGTTCGCATGTGTGTATGCGTGTGTGCGTGTATCCACTTGCAAAATATCTCAATGTATTTAAAGGCAATATTTTCAGTCAGCTGCTTTTGCTATTGTGTTTCCGTTTTCCGTTTTGATTTTTCCTGTTATGTACTCTTGCTCGATTTCTCACTTTCGCTGTCGCTCTCTCTCTATCTCTCTCTCTCGTTCGATTTCTTTGGTCTTTGTCACGACTTTTTTTTTTCAATGTTCGATGCGATTGTTGGCACCGAACTTTCTTTTTAGTGCGGTCGTTTACAACTCAATCATGTTTGATATCGTCTGATACTGTTATCGTGTTTCGTGCACATTCGTTTGCATTTATGCCGAGTGATGTGAACGTATTTTTTCGCATTCACTAATCATCATCATCATGATCATCATCATCATCATCGAAATATAATTTTTCGCAATATTTTTTACTTCTTTCTTATAATATTGTTAATTTTTTTTTTCTGTCGTCTCCTTTGTCTTTCTATTAATGATTGCGTGCGGTTGGTTAGCTATTTATTGCTAGTGAGTGGTGTTAGCTAAAAAAAAAAAGTATGAGAAAATACAAATAAGATTTAGATAATTCAATTTCAATTCTATTTTGAAATGGGACAATATGTACTGAATTGTAATATAGAAATATGTAACCGTTCTCACTTGTCGAATTCTCTCTTTTTTGCTTTTGCTTTAATTAGATGGTACTCGTACCCTACATTCAATACACAAGGCTATATTAGTTATAAAATGTCACTTCATACAATTGACACCAACTGATTGTCATCAATTGTATTTGTAAAATTGAAACCTTGAAAGCATTTTATGCACCAATTCCATGGCAAAGAATTATAATGCGTTTGGTGCCATGTCGATTTGTGTGTCAATGATGTCATCGCCGTAACAACTCAACATGTTACTTATTACCACTACTCGTATGTAAGCTAAACACTCCATTTAATATATTATTTCATGTGTCAAATAGTCTTCAATTGTAAGTATACCCACCCTACACTTTTGTTCTGTGCGTAGTACATAGTTAAGGGTACTTGTACAAATTAAAATTGTTTCATTTCAATAAACACTTGAATTTATGTGTATTGAAAATTCCAGTTATTAATGCTAGAACGAACAAAACGGATCTATTATAGAGTACAATAAGGAGCAAGCACGTTTCAATTGATTGTAAAATGTTTCTCCTACCAATATGCATGCTTTTTGTATATTTAATAAGGATGCTTTTCTTTAACCCATTTCAAAGTAATCGTTCGGTGTGGAAATGTACAATATATGCGTGTATAATCCTTTTGGGTACGCATGGATAGAGAGTATTGTACAGTGAACCTATTATTAGAATTATAAATCAGCAGAAAATGAGCAGCAAAAGGCAACAAAAGAAAAATTCGAGGATGTGTACATAAATATTTGGTCGTTGTGTGTACATTTAAAATATGTAGCACAATACTTAGTAGTAGTAGTAGTAGTAAAGTTGTAATATAGTAGTAGTAGTAGTAGTAAGTAGTACTAGTACATAGTAGTAAAATTGCGTAAAGTCGCGTAGCCTATGGTGGGAAAGACTGCGGTAGAGAGCAAACGAATAAATGTGGAACAAATGAGAGGTGTAGTGTCGAACGGAATATATGCATATACTACAATATTATAATGGCAATACAGGATGGGATATGGCAATGAAGAGCCGGCAACTGACAGCCGTCGCTTGTGGGACATTTGTCGTTTAGATGATGATGTTGATGATGTTGAGTTTGATGATGATGGTGTTGGTGATTGTGTAGTGATGATGGTAGTGGAGTAAAATATATATATATATATATATATATATATATATATATATATATATATATATATATATATATATATATGTATCATATATTGTATGTACTAGTTATGGAACCGAGCGGTGTGAGACGAACAGAACACAAGAACAACGGAGAAAAGAAAAAGAACCATGACGAAAGAAAGAAAACGACTCCTCCCGATTTTTTTGTGCTACAACATGTACTATTCGGATTTTATTTAATACTATTTTTTCGTATTTCACACAATTTCAATACGAATTGCAATTTATAATATAAATAAAATGAACATTCACTGAGTGTAGCCTTAGCCATTACCTAGATTAATATGAAATTACTAAAATTGAATAGGTACATACCCTTGTAGATTGAATATGTAGTTATTCGTAGTAGTAGCACAGACACACACACACTGCAATAAAAGTTTTGTTTCAATTTATGCTCTTTTTTCGCGAATAAATCACAATTAACAAAAAAAATAGTGTTTCTATTTATTGCAAACGTTTTAAGAATACAATAGAGTTATTATATGAAGACGATGAGATGGAACGAGCACCAGCAGTAGCAATAGCAGTAAGCAGCAGCTAAAAGCACATTTTTGCACTTTTGTGCAAAATTTTTTGTGAAAACGTACAAAATGTACCGTTACTTTATATTTTACTTCTTTTCTATTGTGTTGATTCTTTTATATTGACTTGTTGTTCACTTTATAACCGTTCATATTCATATTCTTCGGAATTATTCACAAATTAATACAATACTTGCCAATTGTACAACAAACAAAATGTGTGTAGTGAATTCTTAAAATTGTACTTGTACTTGTATTAAATATTCCTCTTTTGCTTTAGTTTGTTTAAAACAAAAAAAATGTTTTATTGCATGTAAACTTGTTTCCGTGCTTACTTTTTCTTAAAAATTAAAACCTCACCTTTCAACTAAAATCAGAAGACTATGAACAGGATTCAATCGGCAGGACCAATATAACAAATATTTAGGCTGATGTATGATGATGATTGTATGGACAAGTTGTTCAGTTTGAATTCACATGTTGTGTCTGATGCCATAGTGTTGGCAACATACAAATTATGATTTTTTTATTTTTTTCTTCTTAGTAAAACTTAATTTCTCAAATTTCCCTGTAGATTAAATAGCAGACATAAATGTCGTTAATAATTTAAAAAAATCTATTTAATAATAATAATAAACATCATAATATGACATTTTGAAGTTAAGTAACCATGAAATAACCGGTAATAATAGGGGGTCTAACTTTTTGATAAATCATTTGTACTAAAATGTGAATTTACCTAAACAGCTGATTATGTTTATATTCTTGACGCATAGATGTCAAACGAGACGCGCCTAATTATTTATTCTAGTGCAGTGAAATATTTAAAACAATTTGATTTACTATAATTTTTAGCAGCATTAATGATGACTGGTGATAATGATAGTTCCAATGCAGAAACAGAGAATTTCATTGACGTTAGTCATTATAGGAAATTAGTCAATAATTTTATTGATATGGTATGATTGCTATATGCATTCTTTTAAATTTCAAATCTACTTATGATATATGTTTACTATATAGCGACGCTATCAGACGGCACTGTTCTGGGCGGAAAAAGTCTGTGTACTCAGTCATAATGATCCAAAAGATGTGTACGTACAGGCGCAGTGTATGTTTCTATTGAAAGAATATCATCGTGCTGCGCACACCATACGGCTGCATGAGTTGGAAAAGACTCATATACCCAGTTACAATTTGTTATTGGAAAGTCTATATGAGGCGAAAGAATTTAATGAAGCTATTGCAACAATAAATGCCGTGGATATAGAAATGCTTGCGGCATCATTAATAAGTCAGCCATTGGATGGCGGAGGTGGAGGAGTCGATAATCATAGTATGTTTGGCGGTGAAGATATTAATAAAAATGTACGAAATTTAATTGTCATTGTATAGTTTGTTTGTAATATTATAATTTTTATTATAGGAGATTTTAGCTTCAATTAGTTTTCTCAAAGGAAAAATCTATGAAGCAATGGATAATCGTGGTTTAGCAATGGATTATTATGTGCAAGCATTACATAAATCGATTTATTGTTATGAAGCATTAGAAGCGTTGGTTCAACATGAAATGCTTATGGCTTGGGAAGGTATGATAAGTAATTAAAATTAATGTGATATACAAAATTTTTAATTATCTACCAAAATTTAGAAAAAGAATTAATACAACATTTACCATTGGTGCAACAATCATCAGAAGCAGATGCTAAATTTATAACCAAATTATATGAATCGAAATTAAAAAAATACTATGAATCATTGGGTCCAGTAAGTAGTGTTGGATGTTTTGTTAAAAGCACATTAAATTAAAATGTGTCTTTCCATAGGAAAACGATGCTGAAAAAACGCCCATATCAAATTTGACATCATTAAAATCAATCAAAGAACTGACGGATAAAATACAAAAAAATCGCACCTCCGATGTACATTTGCATAAGAATATATTGCCAAAAATGATGACACCAACGCATTCGCAAATTATGTCGCCAGCAAATAAGTAGCTACATTCAATTTATGAATATGTGTGAATATTCAGTGAAAACATGTAATTTAATTACATTTACAGAGTATTGGAAGATTTGAAAAATACACCATTTTCACTACAAATGAGCCTCTCGCGTGCATGTTCAATTGCCAACGAATCGAATCGATCACATTTGGATACATCTAATCGTAATCGTAACAAGGACACTGACATGCAACATGCTCTCTCATTATCGGTATGCATGAATCGTTTACAGAAGAGCATTGATATGATGGCAGCCGAAGCAGAGAAACTCTTTTATGATTGTGAATATAAGAAGAGTTTTAAAATTCTCAATGAGTTGCTTAAAATTGATCCATATCACAATGCTGGTTTAACAATACAAATTGGTTGTTTGGTGGAATTTGGCGATTACAATAGTATGTTGCAAGATTTATGATATTTATTTAAGTAAATTTAAGTAAATTCTTTTTTCACATCCAGAATTATTTTATGTTGCACACAAGCTAGTCGATCGTTATCCGGATAAAGCAATTTCCTGGTATGCTGTTGGCTGCTATTATGATCTCATTGGTAAAAGTGATCCAGCACGTAGATATCTATCAAAGGCTACAGCGCTAGATCGTCTGTATGGTCCTGCTTGGTTGGCATATGGTCATTCGTTTGCCAAAGAGAATGAACATGATCAGGTATGGCATTTTTTTTTCGTACACAGTGGACTTAATATTTAAATAATACTCTCCCATAGGCTATGGCTGCATATTTTAAAGCAACTCAATTAATGCGTGGCTGTCATTTGCCTTTACTTTACATTGGTGTCGAATGTGGTCTGACGAAAAATCTGGAATTAGCTGAAAAATTCTTCTATCAGGCAATGTCAATAGCACCATTAGATGTGTTTGTGTTGCACGAATTGGGTGTAATCAAATATGAATATGATTAGTAAGTATGATGGTCGTTTATCGTATTACATATGTATTCTTAATTTGATTGCGTATCTATTTTCCAGCTATGAAAGCGCCGAAGAAGTATTTCGTACTACTGCGGAAATTGTGAAGAATCGCGCAAAACAAAACAAGGAAGAAGTATCAGCTCGTTGGGAGCCACTTTTCAATAATTTGGGTCACTGTTGTCGAAAGAACAAGAAATACAAGGAGGCATTGGAATACCATCAATATGTATGTGGAAATATTTTTTATGCAAATCTACATTGTGTGTATTACAGCGTTTACACTTTCTCAATAGGCACTGTTGTTAAAGCCACAAAGCCCAGCCACATATACGGCGATAGGCTTTGTGAATGCCCTCATGGATAATCTCGAAGATGCAATAACATATTTTCATAAAAGTTTAGCTATAAATCGTGATTGCATTGTCACATCAACAATATTAAAAACTTGTATTGAAGATTTAATGGATGAGAAGAGTACAATTGAAGAGATATGCGGCAAAGATGTACCGGGTGCCAGTACTATGGCAGCAATGTCTAAGAAAATGCCATTAAATAAACTTCTCTCACCAATTGGTGAATCACAAATGAAATATAATTGTATGAAATTGAAATTTGATGATGAGGATATCTCTACGAATTCAGATAATAGTGATGCAAATATTGTAATGGATATGAGTATGGATTTGCAATAAAATAAATAGTACTTTAGTATTGAATTTACCTTGAACATTTTGTGTTTAACCTTTGATAGTGAACCTTAATGTGGAATATTGAAAAGAAAAAAAAAAAAATTACATTTGTTTTTGTTGTTGTTGTATTAAATTGATCATTTATTTGTTAAATGCATATGTTCAAACATACAATTTTACCTTCAGTTAACCTTGCAGTCTCATAATATTAGATGAAAAAAAGATTTCATAATACATCTGTAGCGTGTACATGAACTTTTCCAACATATGTATGCATACTTATGCATTTATTCAGCCTCAGCTATTGTTGATCATATATTTGATTTACTTTTGTCATAGACAAATAGATAGATACAAATGAAGGTAGTATTTATTGTCATTGTCAAATTGTTCTCATGTAAGTATTTATATATGTATATATTGGTATTTGGTATTTGTTTTATGGCCAAATAAACGCATTGAAAAATTAAGTGTTTATATATAAAACCATTAACGTCTATCTATACTTAGTATCCACGACATCCATGTCGTCAATTCTAGTTCATTGCATGCATTATCAGCCTTTTTTGTATATTAATGGCTTTTGAAGTTAGGATTTGATTCATTACAGTGTCAGCATCGTTGTCATAAACATTTCTGTAAAGTTCTTAAATACTCTCGAGATGGTGTATTTCTCAGGACGTTAATGAAGGAAGTTAAAGGCCATTTTTTGCTTCTACACATCGCATTGCTGCATTGCGTTTTTGACAAGTTTGTTAAATTTGCTTTCTTTTTCCCCAATTCGAAGTTCGAGTCTCCAGTGTCTTATATACTGCTTGAAATATAATACATTAATTGGCAGTAGTCATAAGCAGTCATAAAAAGGCTCCGTGACAAGCTCCATCGCACAATACCAAAGAACCATAGAATGGCGTGGACAAGGCATAAGATATGGTAATCGTATTTCGACACGATTTTAAAAATGAGACCAAAAATGTTAGAAATTGGAAAAGAAGAATTTTATATCAAGGATGTTTTTACAGAAAACCATACAACTTACCATCTCCTTATTATTTCAACCAAAATTTGACATAAATTAGGTAATATTGTAATATTTAGAAAAAAAAAGTATCAATTCTATTTTGAAAAGGCCTAAGGGTATAGTTCAAACAGAGCCTTACACATAAAATCGTTGCATACATATGTACAGCTTTGATCCAAAACGAATGGTAATGTATACCAAGGAAAAAGTAGTGCAATCTACTATTTTAACGGTTTATATCTTGTGAAACCCTCCTTAGGTTAGGTTAAGGATCACAATAGCTCCCCTCGTAGAGGACACATTTAGGCCATAAAGGCCTTTTGTGATACCACCGAGCTTCTCTTTCATTACTGTTGTGCGTGTTAAATTTTTGACAGTATTAGAAGACTACTTATTTTTGCCTGTTCCAAACGGAAGACCTCTTGCGTCATCACTTTTTCTTTTAGAGCTTTTTCATGGCAAGTTGTTACTGTCGGAAGAATTGCCAATTGCTTGCCGACAGGTGGGTACCGTTCGAAAGAAAAATCTTTTCGATATTAAATTTGTTATGCTTCAGCCGGGGATTGCAACAACGACCTTTAGATCAGAAGGCCAACACACTAACCACTGAGCTACTGCACCTTTATTAAATATTTTGTTTAAAAATTTACCTTTTTCACTTGATTAGGCTCCTTGTTCTATTTTCTTCCTATTTTCTATTTTCTAAACTTCATTTGGCGATGATAATAAACCGATAGACGACCGTAGAAGATATTAAACAGTCGACGACCACAATTCTCAGTTCAGTTCATGGAGACTATTTGGAATAAATAAAAAGATTTTTGTTAAAATTATTTAATTATTTCTGTTTTTTATTCAACCAATTCGAATGATTATATGACGGAGATATTATAAATTATATTTTTCATCAAACATTTTACTTTCAATCCTATTTTCCTATTTCAAATGAATCCCTAATTCTGTATTGAAGAAAAATTTAAAAAAACTGTATGTATTTCAATACAAATTCAAAATCCAAATATTTATTATTATTTTTTATTTATGCATTCTGCACAAAAATTCAACTTCTGCCAATGATCCGGTCATAACGCTATGCAAGAGGAACAACAGGAGTTACCATATATAATATAAAAAATGTTATTTTAGGAAAGTAGGGTCTCCAAGTCGCTAATCGAATCAAAATTTCTTCACTAAAATATTCATTCTTTCATTTACATTCATTCTCTATCCATTTGCAATTAAATTGTAAATAGTCTTTCCAATACAAAATAGAAGCCACGAGTAAATTTCTGAAAGAGCTCAATGACGAAGCTCGAAGAAATTGATGTTGTAAAAATTCGATCTTTCTAAATCCACTAATACATAGTTGAACTGTCCCATTCAAGGATCTTCTAAAATGTTTTTACCTAATATTTATGAACTCATAATTATGTTAGAATTGTGATAGCAACTTTGTGCGCTCTAAATCACAGTTCATTGCCAAAAAAAGAAAGAAAAACACTTGAATTTTCATTAAAAAACAACGTATGAAGGTAACAATTGTAATAAAGTCAAATTGATGAATCCACTGAAGGTTGAAAATCTGGCAAAAATCCTCTGCAATTGTGACGTCCTCATCACAATAGACAATTCTAACGACTGCTAACAGCAATGGATATTAATAAGTGACAAGTGTGTGTGTATTAAGTTTATTTAAAAAAAAAATTATATATACACATTTGAATTGTACATATATGACCGATAAGAAGAATATGACATATATACATACATAATTAAACAAATAAAATTATGTATCATAAATGTGAAAAGCAAAAGCTTTAAGAGATAATAATAATACACAAAATTAGAGAGCGATTAGAATTGAATTATTTACACACACGAATGAATAAGTATTCATATTGAAATGCCACACGCCAAACAATATGTGTGCATACAATCAATATCAGCTACTAAGTTGGTACTAAGTATAAAAAGAAAGCCAAAAATATTCATAATCATAGTCAGCAATTGTTAAGAAGACGTACAAGACGACGTTGGACTTCTGCATAAGAACGAAAAAAAAAAAAAACAAAACAAAAATGCATAAACTCGAGCAAACGTTCCTGTTGGGTTTTATTCTGTTGGCTGATCTTTTGATTTTCACCACTGCAGTACCACTAACATCTAAGGCGGCCAATAGTCCTGTCCCCAATGATATTGCATCCGATGATTATGATGATGTTGATGATACAGAAGTTATAGAAATGCCAACAAATGACATTGACGATGATGCAACCGATCACATTATCGATCTGTCATTCTTTGGTAATGCAATCTTCGGCATGCCAGACGATTCGAATGCAGCATTGATCGCCAACTATTCGGCAAATGTAACATCAGTCAATCCTGAGGAATTGGGTTCATATCTGGAGGGTGACATACTTGTACCACGGCCCACCGCAACGGGGCCCACCACAAAAAATGGCATCACTTCGCAGAGCCAACGTTGGCCAGGCGGTATTGTACCATTTGAGGTACGCGGTCAATACAATGCCCAAGATTTGGCTACCATACAGCATGCTATGGATGAATATCATCGTCTGACATGTATTCGATTTGTGCCGCGCACCTCGGAACGTGATTATGTTTCAATTGTTTCCGGCAATACGGGTTGCTGGTCATCAGTGGGTCGTATCGGTGGCAAACAAGAAGTCAATCTACAATCGCCGGGCTGTTTGACCAAACCAGGTACGGCTATGCATGAATTGATGCATGCTTTGGGCTTCTTGCACGAACAAAATCGTCATGAGCGCGACTCGTACGTAGCCATACAGTATCAGAATGTACAGCAACATGCGGTGTCGAATTTCGAGAAGGCAGCTCTAACGAATGCATTCGGTGTGCCCTATGATTATGGCAGTGTGATGCATTATTCGGCAAATGCATTTTCCAACAATGGCCGGCCAACAATTGTAGCGCTGGTAAGTAAATGTGATTAATCACAAAAACACTTTCAACGGGCTTTTGATATTGTGGTAGGTCGAGGCATGGTATAATATTTATTTGTAGAGTTCATGATAAGTTATCTTTGTATTCATTTGCGTCACTTTCATTCATAAGCACATTGTTCTGATTTACAGCAACCTGGCGGCAGCGCTAGAATGGGACAACGTGATGGCTTCTCTGCGTTCGATATTGAGAAATTAAACAAAATGTACAATTGCGGTTATGGCGCTTCATCATCAGCGGCCGCACCGGCACCAGCTCCAGTTGCAGCACCGGCACCAGCTCCGGTCCCGGTACCGGTGCCAGCTCCAGCGCCAGTTCCAGCACCTGTTCCGGCTCCTGCACCGGCACCCGGAACAACAGGTGCCGCACCGAATAATGTTATTGGTAGCTTTTTGGGTGGTCTCATCAGTGGTCTTGGTTTGGGACGTTGATCGAGAACGTTGAGCAATAAATGATCGAATATACATACCAATTGAATGGGATTGAAATTGAAAGCCAAAAGTATTATACATAAGTCATTTATAGTATATGTATTTATATATTTATTAAAGCAATAAAATTAATTACAAAATTACTGATCAATTTATTACATTCGAGCAAAACTCTAAAATGACAATTGTCATTAGACATTCCTTTTAGCGGCCAGCAAACGCGATCTCGGCAAACGACACTGGCTGATGCTGTGCAAACGATATTGCATTTCTGGTTGATTAACTTTCTCGTAGAGTTTCTTTTTGGCAGCATCAACCGAATGTATGATGACACCACCACCTTCACCAGCATCGTCCATATTGAATGCCTCACCCTCAGCACATTCGGGACACTGTTGTGTCAGCACAATATCATTCAGATCTGTTGGCCAATCACAGATCTTTTCAATCTCTTTAACCACATAATCTGTCAGTGGTTTGGGCTCGTCTTTGCGCTCCATCACATAAACACTGGCGGTAATATTGAATATACGCTTTTCCAATATCTTCAAATAACGTCGCACATTCACCAGATTGACATGTGTATGATCGCCGAGCAAAAGCATCAATGGCGAAGCATCACTTTTGCACATTTCAAATATACTCTCAATACCCTGCAAGAGCGTCTCAAGCCGTGTGTCATTTGCTACGCGCACATTGTGCAATTTCTCATTATTTTGTTGCTTCTCCTTCAGTGCCAACTCCAGGTTTTCGATTGTCTCCAATTGTTGTTGCAGTACATTGCGATTCTCCTGCTTCAGATTATTAATGTCCGTGTAGAGACGATTCACCGAATTATTCAGCAGTGTTATGTGATAGCTCATCTCATTGGCATAATTGAAATACGAATAATAGAGGCTCTCCTGTTGTTGAAATTTCTCAATAACCGACTCGACATTATTCGAGTCTGTATACAGTAATATTTTGTCCAAAATTTTATTGTACACCGAAATCTTTTTGTTGTGCTTGCGACGAAACTCTTCACGTCGGCGATATTCTTTCGGTTGCAGATCGGCCAATACGCGACCCTTCCCCTTGGTATCCAGAAAATCGGTCAAATCCGTATCGGCAGCCACTTTACGCATTATCCCCTGCATTTCGACTTTACGCAGATCGTTCTCTTTTGTTTCGCGCTTATTCAGATTATCGATTTTCTCATACACATCGATGCAATTATCAAATGTGCCCAATGCATACTCGATCAAGTCGATCAAGTACTTTTTATCGCTGTTCAACTTTTGCACCAGCTTCGTGTACGAATCATTGAAATATGTTCGATGATTCAGAATTTTGACGAGCTCCTCCCTCAACTCGGCATTGATAGCGGTAAAACCGCACTCACGTCGCACACCCACCTCCAATTGATTCTCCAGTATATGCATTTTCTTGCGCACCTTTGCAACGTGCGCCTGATGCTGTGAGTCCGGTATAGTTTTGCGATTCAAATCGTATACTTGCTTGTTCACACGACTATTTTCACGTTCCAAATTGAATATTGCCACCTTGAGTTTTCGTATATCATCGGCCAAGTGCTCCTGACATCGCACATGACACTGTATATTCTGGAGATAACGTCCATTCTCTTGTTTGTGCGTAATGCCATTGGCAACCCAAATTTGTGCGCGTAACGTATTCTTTTCCTGCAGCAATTGTTCAATGGTGCTCTGAAAGCTGGTCTCGAGTATGGTCTCTTTGCGCGTTTTCAATTTGGTCGATAGAATTTTCTTGTATTCACGCTGCCGTTTTCCAAGCTCCTTCTGTTTGGCCAAATACAATTCCAGGAAATTTTTCTTTGAGAATTCCATCTTAATACGTTATTTGATCAAGACGATGAGAATTTTCGATTAAAATTTTGCCAATAAATATATGTCGATGATTATTTATTCTATTTCAATGATTTTCAATTAGATTTCAACTTTCAACTGTCAGAACGGAACGGCTACAAAATGATTTCAATAACAACGAATCATTGATTTCGAAAAATAATGAGAAAACAAAATATATTTTCAAAATAATTGTGTAGTTGTACAAGTTTTATAATTGCGAAATTCCAGAACTTTCAATTGCACGGAATATTTTCATAATCGACCATATGAAGGCTGCTGTTCGTAAATCATTACAAAGTGCAAATTGATTTGCTGTCTCCTTGATGCCTGTGGCCGCCTTTTCAAAAACCGTCTGCAAACCGGAATCGACAATTTCTGCTTCCGACGTGCAATCGCGAATAAGTTTTAATTTCTCATTTGGTTCGAAATTCTGTTGCAATACAATTGTTGTTATTTACAGAAGACATTCTACTGTATTGTATTGTATTGTATTGTATTGTTCTATATTACCTTTTTGTCTTTACCACCATTTGACAATGATTCATTCAATGAATTGAAGAGTTCATGCAGCATTTGATTGTCTCGTTTTACCGTCAATTTGCCATATGATACATGATTTATATTCTTCAGATATTCAAAATATGAAACTGTCACACCGCCAGCATTGCAATACAAATCGGGTATGACCAGAATACCTTTGTTGCGCAAAATCTCATCTGCAGCTGGTGTTGTCGGTCCATTGGCACCTTCCAATATCAATTTGGCTTGAATTTTGTCCGCAATTTCGGTGGTTAAGACTTTTTGTGTGGCACACGGCAGCAATATATCACATTTCTCCGTCAATAAATTGCCACTAAATTCTTTGGCCTTTGAATAGCCCTTGATTGTATTTTTATGTTTTTTATACTCCATTAAATCCTAAATTGATCAAGCCATCATCAACTTATTAATATATTATTACTTTTAAATCAATTAATTACAATACAGCGGTACTGTTCGTCAAAACTGAAGCCATGTTTGGGGGTAGAATTATAGACAATTCAAATCTAAAGTTAGAAATAATGGATTTTTATAACCTTCATGAGTGCATGGTATATTAATTTCGGTCGGATTTTTGTAAAAATTCGAAGGAATCTCCCAGAGATATAGAAAAGTATATATATATTCCAGATCAACGTTGTTTAACTTGATAACTTGAGCATATATTGAGCCATTTACCAAGCCAAGACCACGGAGAGGATTTCTAATGAGCATGATCGGTCACATGGAGCATTTAAAATGACTAACCTCGAAAAGATTTTTCTTTCGAACGTTACCCACCTGTCGGCAAGCAATTGGCAATTCTTTCGGTAGTAACAAGTTGCCACGGAAAGGCTTCTAAAAGAACTCTGTAATAAAGCTCAGAAAAAGTGATGTCGCAAGAGTTCTGTCGTTCGGAACCGGCTAAAATAAGTAGATCCCTTTTAATACTGTCCAAAATTTAACACTCACAACAGTAATGTAAGAGATGCTCGGCCAAAGAGCTCTTCGAGGCTTATAAGTGCCACATTTTTATTTTTTTAACCTTGGAATTTTAGATATCTTTAACTTGCTACATATCACTTAATTTTCCATCTAGGATAACAATATTTGGCACAGCTACAAAATTCGCCAGAAATGTGCGATCCACCTCTACTGTTTATAGTAGCTCCCATACAAAATGCCTGAATTCTGTTCAAATTTAAGCCGCTGTAACTTGGATAGTCTTTTGCCTAGAACAAACATAATTGGCGCTTATATTAATATTGTAGTCTGCAATAGGTTGGCATGAAATCAAATAAGCCACTCCCACTTCTTAATGTGGTTCCCATACAAAGTCACGGAAAAAAAAATTTAACCCCTATAACTTCCGATCTATTCAGCATAGGACAATCATGTTTAAGATGTTGATTAGTATTGAAAAGTTAATTAGGTTCACAAAAAAGAGTGGGCAAGCTACGCCCACTCTTTTATAAATCTCCCATACAAAGCCTCAAAATTGGTTTTATGTTTAAACCGTCATGACTTCAGCAGTTTTCAACCGAAGGCAACCACATTTAGCATATTGTCGTTTGTAATAAACGTGTGAGAAACCAGCGAACCACGCCCACACGTCTTAATGTAGCCCCCATACAAAGTCGCGGAGTTCACTTAAACTTTACAACTCCTTTAATTTACAAAATACTTCGCCCAAGGCAACAATGTTTCAGGTGTAGATTAGTACGATAGGATGAATTTCATCCTCATTCCTCATTCATTCATTCCTCTAAAAATTGATAAACCAAGCCCACTTATTAATATAACTCCCATACAAAGTAGCGGAAAAAAGATGGATATGCGAAACAACTTCATAACTTTGACATTTGAAGGCCGATTTGAACTCGAACGATACAACAACTGATTGAATATGAGCTCGACGTTGAATGATACTCGGGGAAAAAATATGGTGCTCATCGAAATCTTTTCAGTGCTAATCGCAATCGACCATCAAAGGTCAAAAAAGAAAACATATGCTGAAGTACTCCCAAGGAAAAAATTTTGAATGGATATTCGTTTTTTCCGCTCACCCTAATATTTATCATCCACATGCACTTCATTTTTTGACAAACCGTGTAATATATGTATGCATATAGTTACATTTGGATCTATGCCATCTGGATTGTGTAGAGATACATCAATTTCCTGTATCCCAATTATTTTCGATCCAGCTTCATGGACGAATTTTGCAGCGTATGAGCCCACATTACCGAAACCCTGCACAATGGCGGTCTTATCTTTCCAACCGACCTTCCAGCCCAACAGATCCATCCAATCTTGATCGTTAATAAACATATCACCAGATTTCCATACACCACGTCCAGTAGCAGAGGTTCGTCCGAGTATGCCACCATTATGTATTGGTTTGCCGGTAACTATGGCCAAAGCATTGATATCATTGAAACCTGTGGAATAATATTTAAGTAAGCTCACAAAAGAAATGCAAATGTACTTCATCTCCTTGTCGTATTCACTTTCGATTACCGAATGTTTTCATATATTGATCACACAGCCATGACATTTCGCGTTCGCTTGTATTTACATCTGGTGCCGGTACATCGATACCAGGTCCGATCATGTTGCGTTTCAATAGCTCCATAGTATAACGTCTGGTGATCGTTTGCAATTCGGCGACAGTGTAATCTTTCGGATTAATTGTGACACCACCCTTAGAGCCTCCGAATGGTACATTGACACAAGCATTTTTAAAAGTCATCAAATAGGTTAGACCCTTAACTTCATCAGCGCAAACATCTTCGGCGAAACGTATACCTTGAGAGAAAATTTACACAAATTGTTACCCATTTTTTTTTGTGGCAGCATCATTTACATCATCAAGTGGTTACCTCCTTTAGTAGGCAATCTGTGTCTGGTGTGATGCGCACGATACCCAGTAATCAATTCATAATGGCCATTTCTTCGTATGGGAAATGTTATTTCTAAGCATGTAGATGTGGTGCCGACAAGTCTCAATATACCGCTAACACGCTCCTGTCGTTGCTCGTTTGTCATATGTGGATGTTTTTCCAATTCCTTAATCAACTCACCCTCCATTATTTGCGCCGCTGAGTGATAATAGTATTGAATCATCTTGGAAAATTCTGGATTGGCATCTTTTGGAACGCTCTCCAATTCTTTGGGTATTTCATGTTTTCCTCTAATCGATAATATTCTAAGCGAGTGCCGTGAAAAGGCCAAATTTGTAACATCTTGTATTGATATTTTGTTCGTTAATTTGGAAATAGTCGATAGCATAACTGTCAAATTAAGTGGTGCTTGCCTTAAAGGGATCCAATATCAAAATATGTATATGTTTTTGATCGTCTAATAATATTCTTCTGATGATTTTGCTTTGATAAGCAATAGTTCTCTAAAATATTTTCTAAAATAAGTATTTTTGACTTATGTCAAAATCTTTATCTTCAAATAAAGATTTATAAATCTAGGTGGTCTTTTCTTTAAGTGAACCAATGAAAGAGGAAGAGTAATGGAATTTCCAAATATGAAATACTGACTCGAACGTAAAACATTAAAACGGTAAGATCCTTGCCAATATAGAAGGCCATTTTGTGGAGTTCGAGAAATCTATTATTCAGGAGGTTGAAGAAAGTGAAAGAAAAATAAATCAATTAAACCTCGTATGTACTTAGCATACAGATTTTTGTATTAAATTCCAAACTATTAGCATATTAAAGAATGATCCTTTGGAAGAGCCACCCCATTTAACCCCAGCATGATTGCGATTTTCACAAGCCCACATTACGCATCATATGAGTGGGGAAATTGCCCGCCGTACAAAATAGTGCCTTGTAAGCTGTCAGTTGAAATTTGTATTGCTGAAAATTGTAATTGTCATAGTTTAGTTGAATCAATCGAAATATCTGCAAATGAATTCCCCTAAGGATGGTGATCATGATTTCTATTAATTTTTTCTACAAATATGCGAGCCACCTATCTCACTTCTTATGCGGACTCTTTACAAAATGCATATAAAATCACATAAAAATAAAGAAATATGTCTCAGATGCCCAGCAATCGCTCAAAGAGTGGTGAATTGTAAGACCGATCTCAACTAATTTTTCCTCCAAAGCATTTTTGTCAAACATACTAGCTGCCAATTTTCACTTATTATGGGTGCTTCCTTGCAAAATGTGCATAAAATCCCCTACAATTCAACAAAAATAACTTTAGCTTCCCAGCAATTG
This sequence comes from Megamerina dolium, assembly GCA_963854835.1. Classification (NCBI taxonomy): domain Eukaryota; kingdom Metazoa; phylum Arthropoda; class Insecta; order Diptera; family Megamerinidae; genus Megamerina; species Megamerina dolium. The sequence goes on along the minus strand of OY978526.1, from coordinate 19,529,435 downwards.
CTCTTAGAGTTGTGATTGTAAGGCCGACTGTAATTAATATTTCCTCGCCAGCATTTTCTCTGAACTAACTTACCCGCTATCATCAATCTTCATGGGGGCTTCCCTGCAAAATGCGCATAAAATCCCCTACAATTCAACAAATGTCCCTCTTAAATACGAGCAATCGTTCTTAAAGGTGTGAAATGTAAAACCGAATTCAATTAATTTTTCCTTACCAGCATTTCCTCTGAACTAATTTACCCGCTATCATCAATCTTCATGGGGGCTTCCCTGCAAAATGCGCATAAAATCCCCTACAATTCAACAAATGTCCCTCTTAAATACGAGCAATCGTTCTTAAAGATGTGAAATGTAAGACCGAATTCAATTAATTTTTCCTCGCCTGCATTTTCTCTGAACTAACTTACCCGCTATCTTAACTCTTAATCGGGGCTTCCCTGCAAAATGTGCATAATATCCCCTACAATTCAACAAATGCCCCTTAGATTCGAGCAATTGTTCCTAAAGTTGTGAAATGTAAGACCGAATCCAATTAATTTTTCCTCGCCAGCATTTTCTCTGAACTAACTTATCCGCTATCTTCACTCTATATGGGAGCTTTCCTACAAAACGAACTTAAAACCAAACCAAAATCATCAAATATGTAATTCGATAGCTATCGAGAAATCCTTCCTAGAGCTGTGAAATGTTTTACCAACCAAAAATTTTTTGCCTCCAAAATTCCTTTCGAATATATTTGTCCCCTATCTCCAACACTTATCAGGGCTCTCCAACAAAATTGCTGATTTTATAATTGCATAATGTCTGTGAAAACTAAACATAGATCCAAATTTATTTTTGCTTTCTTGGACGGAAAATATTTAAAATGATTCAAGCAAAATGTTCAAAACTTTGTTCATTTAATTTTCTTTTGTTCGATTGAGTCATTTTTACTTGGTTAGCATGATAAGTGCCACTTTGTATTAGATCCATGAGGATCTTGGACGGTCTATAACTCGAACAAATTTGCAGCAGAATAATGATATGAGTATGAAAAGTCATGGAAGCAAAGTGTACGATTTATATAACCCATATTTTGTGTTTCTCAAAAAAAAAAAAATGCGTAAGCCATATAATGATGGAGATCGCATATGGGTAAATGGCGACACATCTTGAACAACGTTCAAAGAGATGGTGGAAAAGTTAACAAATAACTTCAAGCTGCCCATCAGGAGTCATCATCCCTGGAGGTGTAAAATATATGACTCTTACTGAATTGGATGATTTGATTGAAAATGAATTACACAATCCTGTTTTTTTTAAGCAATTTGAGCATTATATTCTTATTGTTTTTTTTTTTATTATTATTTTATTTTTATTCATTTCAATAGTTCACTATAGATAGGTAATAGATATTAAATGTATGTATACTTAAGTAAACGTCTACATATAATTACAATTACTAAATTTACACAATTTTAAGCAAACTTAAACAAATTAAAATTATATTATTATTCATTTTATTTTATAGATAGATATATGTATATATATATATTTTTTATTTTTATTTATTTTATTTAAATAATAAAACTTTTGAGTCTCAACGGAAGCACTACACATGCACTGAGAAAAGCAATTTAATCAAGAAACCAAGAAAAAAGCAATACAGAAGCACTCTCGTTATTAACATCTCTACTCGTAGTTGTTAATTTAATTAATAAGACACTAGAAATGATAAAATTATTCATATGCCATACCATTCATACGTACACATATTTATACACAGGGTGTTTAAATAGTTGTGATTAAAGAACCAAAAAAAAAAAAAAAAAATATTAAAGACACGATCGACTACATAATATCACTCAACTATGTGGATATGCAAAAAAAAAAAAAAAAAAATTATGGCGCTTTTATCATAATTTCTTAATAATTAAATACAATATAAGTAATATTGTTTACATGTTTTTTTGTGGTATAAATTTTGTTTCACAATATTCGTTTTTTTTTTGTAAATTTAATATTAATTTAATGCTTTTTAACCATGTAATTGCACAAATGAAATTTGAATTTTGTTTATTTCTTTTTTTTTTTTATTTTTTCTAAATAGTTTCAAACACTGTATTATATGTTATTGTTTGTGGTGTAATAGTCCTCTTTTTATATGTTTTATTAGAGTGTAAAACATTATTAAATAAATTTTTTTTTTAGAAATACATACAATATAAAACCTAAATAAAACGGTGCTACAGATAAAGAAAAGTTCAGTAAATTATTCAAATGATCTAGCGAATTGTGTAGGTTTGGTTGATTGCGGGAAAAATCTATGTTTAAACAGTTTTTAATACAAATTAACAAATTTTAGATTTTTCATTTAAAATATCGTTTTCGGATCACTTTCATAATAAATCATTAATTAGTCACTTTTAAATAGATTGCCAATGTCTTACAGTTGTTGAAAACAAAAAAAAAAAATATATATCGTTCAAATGGCTGAATTGTAATATATTGAGTTTTTTAAAAGAATATCAAAAATTGCCAATTTTTTTCAATCGATTGGCGATCGTTTACAGTTTTTAAAAGGAAGAAGGTAGACCTTCCGAATGACTGAATGCTAATATTTTGAGTTATTGAAAATAATATTAGAAATTGGCAACTTTTTTCAACTGAATAAATGCTAATATTTTAAGTTTTTGAAAAGAATATCAGAAATTGGCAACTTTTTTCAAACGATTACCGAAGTTTTAAAGTTCTTGAAAGGAAGAAGAAAATTAACGATCCGAATGACTGAATGCTAATATTTTGAGTCTTTGAAAATAATATAAAAAAATAGCAACTTTTTCAACCGATTGCCAATGTTTTACAATTTTTGAAAGGAAAAAAAAATACACGTTTCAAATGACTGAATGCTAATATTTGGAGTTTTTGAAAGGAATATCAGAAATTGGCAAACTTTTTCAATCGATTATAGAAGTTTTACAGTTCTTGAAAGGAAGATAATAGATCTTCCGAATGATTAAATGCTAATATTTTAAGTTTTTGAAAAGAATATTAGAAATTGGGAACTTTTTTCAATCGATTACTGAAAATTAAAAGTTCTTGAAAGGAAGAAAATAGACCTTCCGAATGAATGAATGATAATATTTTAAGTTTTTCAAAAGAATATCAGAAATTAGCAACTTTTTTTTGAACGGTTTGCCAATGATTTACAATTTTTGAAAGGAAGAAATAGCCCTTTCAAATGGCTGAATGCTAATATTTTGAGTTTTTGAGAACAATATTAGAAATTAGCAACTTTTTTCAATCGATTGCCAATGTTTTACAATTTTTGAAAGGAAAAAAAAAATACACGTTTCAAATGACTGAATGCTAATATTTTGAGTTTTTGAAAAAATATCAGTAATTAGTAACTTTTTTCAATCGATTATGGAAGTTTTACAGTTCTTGAAAGGTAGAAAATAGATCTTCCGAATGATTGAATGCTAATATTTTGAGTTTTTGAAAAGAATATCACAAATTGGGAACTTTTTTCGTGGATTGCCAATATTTTACAATTTATGAAAGCAAAAAAATACCAAATGACTGAATGCTAATATTTCGAGTTTTTGAAAAAAAAAAAAATCTGAAACTGAAAATTTTTTCAAATTTTTTTTCTATTTTAAAAACAATTCATTTTTGGTTTGCATCAATATTCTGAAAGTGCTTGAAATGTCTATAGAAATAGAACCGATTGCCAAAGTTTTACAATTTTTGAACGAAAAAAAAATAGACCTTCCAAAAGACTGAATGCTAATATTTCGAGTTTTTGAAAAAAAAAATCTGAAACTGAAAATTTTTTCAAATTTTTTTTTTCTATTTTAAAAACAATTCATTTTTGGTTTGCATCAGTATTCTGAAAGTGCATGAAATTTCTATAGTAATAGAACCGATTGCCAAAGTTTTACAATTTTTGAACGAAAAAAAAAAAAATAGACCTTCCAAAAGACTGAATGCTAATATTTCGAGTTTTTGAAAAAAAAAATTTGAAATTGGAAAATTTTCTCAAAATTTTTTCTGTTTTAAAAACAATTAATTTTTAATAAATTATCATTTATTTCTTGCAATCGATTGCAAATATTCGAAGATATGACACTTTTTCGTTAGAAAATGATTGCGAAATTACTGAGTTAATCTCCTAAAACAGCAATTTATTAGTAAATTGAAAATTTGAAAGTTCCAACAACTTTTTAAACATTATTTTTTATATTATCAACATCCTTAGCGTCACTTGAAATAGTTCATAACCTCTGTAGCACTGTGTAATTAATGAGAATATTGCTTTTAAAATGGTAAAGTTGTATTTTTTTTTTTTTGCAATATTTCATATAATTAAATATAATTAAAATAATATAAATTATAAATTTCTAATTTAAGCCCTTTTAGAAAATTAAATTATTAATATTATATTTTCTTTTTTGTTTTTTTTTTTAATTTTTCTGTGAAAATAATATTTATTAACACACATACACATGCATGCATGTTATTTTTCTTTTCGTCTTAAAATAATAAAATCACGTTTTATTTCAAATGAATTTCTACAAATTTACATACATGTATATACATACTTACATACATATACTCATTGTATACATACTCTATGTATGTATGTGTGTATATACTATTTTGATATATTTTCAAAATCTAAATTATTTACAATTTCATTAATATATGCCATTATGTTTCATTAATTCATTAATCTCCTTTCCATTGGTTATGTTTTCTTAATTGAGTATACAATTTAAAGAGAATCATTTTAAAATTGTATAATAATCATAATAATAATAATAATAATAATAATAAAAATATATAGTAATAATAATAATTAATAATAATAATAATCATATTAATAAGGATAATATTTGTGTACTTTGAATAATTAAGCACATTTGGAAGAATCCACATATGAAACCAATGCACCAGGCAGGCAGTTACAATAACTGACACGAGTCTGCTTATGGAAAAGGCTATATGGTACTGCAAGCATATGTAAGGTAAGGTATACTATAGTATATGATAGCAATTTAATCGTCATCTTTTTTATCTGTTTTGAGATCGTATTTAGCACACAATTCTTCTGGTGAATAGCTGCAAAAAAAAAAATATGAGAAATCAAAGTTAGAATTAATTTTTTCATCTAATCGATGTATAAAGAAATAACTTACCCAATTAAATTCTGAAGATCACACACAAATCGATAGACATAACGTTTACCAGCCGTCTTATGAATGATATTTTTATCATAATAATATCGTAGCCCTCTGCTTAGCTTTTCATAGTTCATTTTTGGTTTATTCTTACGTACTCCCCATCGGCGAGCCACCTTTTTTGTGAGAGAAAAAAGTTGATTTGAATTTATTTTTCAATTCCAAATTTCTAGTACTCACCTCATCTGGATCGGTTAGTTTAAATTCCCAACCATCACCTGTCCATGAGATGAAACCTTGACATGTCTTATCCATTAGCAGCTCCAATAGAAATTGCCACAACTGTATTGGGCCCGAACCGGTAAAACATGGTATACCACCTTGTCCCGGATAGCCGCCGAGTAGCGCTTTATCCAAACCCATTGAACTCATATAGGCGGCAGGATGTTGTCCCGGATGATGTGCACCCCATTGATCGGTTGGCGGTTGGCCGGCCATCGTTTGAAATTGTGGTGCATCGTATGGTGTAAATTCGGGCGGATAAGCTTCATGGAAACGTGAACGTCCACCGTACGCATTGTATTTATTCTCGGTGATGCTATAGAAATCACTACTATTATCCAAATAACTAGATTGACTTTGATGATCTTGCGCCGCAATGGAATTGTGATAATCGGTGTCATCGTAATGGCCACTCGATGTAGTGCCAGCTGATAAATGTGCTGACAAACCAAAACTAGAGAGATCGGTGGGATCTGTTTGTGCACCACTACCCAATCCAGTGTACGGTGACGATGTCGACTGGGTGCCAGGCTCTTCTTTCATCTGATGCTGAGTGTAGAGTGCTGCAGCGGCAACAGAATTTCGCATTGCCATTTGCATATAATTGAGATTGGCACTATTGTTATTGTTGGTAATAAGTGGATTGTTGCTGTTGTTGCCCACATTGCCACCACCAGCACCGCCACCACCAGGACCACCACCGCCTCCCGTACTACCATCATTACCGTTGGAGTTGTTTGTGTTGGCTGATGAGACGGCAGTTGGTGAACCATTCGTAGATGTTTGCTGTTGTTGTTGGGCGGCTGAGATATTTGTTGGTGGCAGCATTGTAGAATTGTTGCTTGTTTGTTGTTGTTGTTGTTGTTGCTGCTGCTGCTGCTGCGTAGGAGGCGGACTACTATTACGATCTTGCGTATTATTGCTATAACCTATAAAGCAAATAAAGGATACGAAATGAGATAACGTGTGGAAAATTATGTAGAATAATTTTAATTTGTTTCAAGTAGCAAATAATAATATAAGTAAAGGGTGTTGTTTTTAGTACATGTGTCTTATAAAAAATTAAATGTTGAAGTAACCATCAAATATGACAGTTCATATGTCATTCACATTCAGCAGGGCTTGCCATTTAATTATGAAAATATTGTGCAACACAAAGGCCCATCTCTTAATTTAGAGGGTCTTTTCAGCATTAATATTCTTGTTGCAACTTGGGATGATCTGGTAAAATGCGATTTATATCATAATTTTGACATTTGGTGGTCGATTTGTAATTTTATGAATAATTTGCAACTCTGAATTACTATGTTCACAGGTCGAGTATACCTTCGGAGCTTAAGATCATCTTAAATTTAGTATCGACTAATTTGACATGTAATTTGCCATGTAAAAATCTGTGAAAAAGACAACTTTAAATTTAAAAAAGTTAATTTCGACTATAACTACGGCCATTATATTAGGACTGACTATGTTTTAAGTAAATTTGGTTGGTTATTCGAAAATACTGTTAAAAAATGTCAAATGTGACGTTATATTGCGTTTTTTATACAAATTTTGTGAGCAATTGCTTATTTTTTGAGAATTGTTAGTATCAAAATGAAAGTATGCCATATTAGGACTTTCATAAATTGTAAAAAAAAAAAAAAAAATTGCCGATTACTTTAAGTATATTTGCTAAAGAAACCATGAGCTGCAAATTAATTTTGTGAGTTATTAAAAAATATATAAAATATGGGGATGATATCACTTTCTATTTGAGAATTTCTTCTCTTAATATACTGTAAAACTATGCCAAATGTGCCGTTATATTGTGATTTTTTAAACAATTTTTTTTTTTAAACTGAATATAGTAGCTCAGCGATAGCTCAATGGTTAGTGTGTTGGGCTTCTGATTTGTAGGTCGTTGATTTAATACTTCCTGGCTGAAGTCCAATTTTACCCACCTCTCGGCAAGCAATTCGCAAATCTTTCGGCAAAAACAATTTGTCAGAAAAAGTGATGTCACAAGAGTTCTGCCGTTCGGAATCAGCTAATATAAGTAGGTCCCTTCTAATAATGTCCAAAAATTTACCACGCGCAAGTATAGTTAGCTCGGTCAAAGGGTCCTTTGAGGCCAATAAGTGTCACATATTTTCTTTTTGTAGCTCATCTATTTTCTTATTTTTTGAGGGTTGATATACTATCATAATTAAAGTATGCACATTAGGACGCTTGTAAATTGTAAAAATTCTGATTTTTAAAAATTATATTAAAAAAAAAAAATTAATTTTGTGAGTTATTAAAAAATATATAATGGAGATGTGTCAGAGAGCACTTTATGTTCATAGAATGGGTCCATTCCGGCGAAATTTTGAGAAGAACTGTGATTACATTGCGGTGACGTAACAAGCAGCGCATAACACAATACATTTATGGAACGAAACATTTGACGAATCAATTATTTTTTCAACTGGCTACCTGGGCCATGTTTTATGGATTACTAGCTCTAATGATACATCAAGAGTACAATAGAAAATTCAAAATCTTAGAAAATTATTATAAAACAAATAAAATTAAAATTCATATAAATTCGATAATATTTTTTCATTTCATATCAATTAAAAATTTTTACATTTAAATACAAAAAAAAAACGGAACACCTTTTATATTCATAATAAATCACGTGATGAGCATATTTTTTTAAATGATTCTATTCGATTTTCATATGTGAGTGTACATGTGTGTGTTAAGAGGGCGTGATCATATTTATCTCAATTCTCAATCACAGACGATGCTGATTTGATGAAATTCGAAAACCAATCAAATTCAAATGTCACACCAACACTATCTAATAGCCATATATAAAAGATAAATACATACATACTCGTTTGTACATTCCAGCAGATACAAAAAAAAAAAAAGAAAAATAACGAACGAGTAGTCAAAAAGCACGATGATGACGACGACGACGACGACGACAAAATTATAACAACAATAATTGTAGTGCTTAATTGTGTGGACATGTGTGGAAATGCGGGCGCAGCAATGTACAACTAAATACGCCGAACAATTTGGCGAAGAGCAAAAACAGCCAACAGCTACGAGAATGTCATTTCATTCATATGTGTAATATATACACAATTCAACAATAAGAGCAACAACTCTTTTTTCTGTTTTTTTTTTTATTTTATTTTATTAAAATTCAACAACTGCCTTATAAATATAATGCTTGATATTTAAATACATATGAGCAGATACAGATGCTGCGATATATTTGATGCAAAGGCAAATAACAGATGAAAAGGAAAAATTGTAAAGAAGAAGAAGAAGAAGAAGAAGTGGCAAAACCTGTTGGCACTAATAAACAGCACTAACCAGTGACATACACACACTCACACACACACACACATACACACTTGAGAAACCCATTCATTCATTTTCATATCTACACATTCATTCATTCATTCGTCGAAACAATTCATCGCTTGAAAAGCTCACGCTATTCGCCATTGAGTCGTTTCACTCATAGCCGATAATGCGCACAAATACATACTAAATACTACTCTCATCAAAATGCGGCGTCGCGCTACATTAAATACACATACTCGTACCTACTTGAATAATATTGAATACACTAACAACAATACTTATAAGCTAAAGCTTATATGAGTTATCGAAGAGCGACGCCGAAGCATAGAGCAAAAAAAAATAGAGAATAAGTACATATGAGCCATACCAATAATACTCCTCCTACTTTATGGAGCATAGTAAAGGAGACCACCACTAAAGTAGATAACTTTGTGTTGATGCTCTAACGATGCCTGAAATGTTTGTATGAATCGTTTTGTGTGACCATTGGTAATTTTGTCATTGTCTAAGAGTTTCATTTGTGCCCACCACCACATCACTTGATTCCCTTCCAACGACCAGCATTGGCATTACTATTTGAATTCCATTGTATTATATTAATTATTACGACTAGCTGCTAATCAAGCGTTCAACAATTAAGTCCACAGAATATACTATAGTACAATGTCAAATAATAAGAGAAAATCAAAAAGTGTGTGTGTGTGTGTGTCGGTATTCATATACCACCCCCATATTAATAACGTGGGTACTTGTTGCTGCTACTTTCATATTACTACATTGTTTATGTGGAATTTTGTGTGATCTTTTTGTTGACACTTACATATGTACACTTACATTGCTGGCGGGTGAATCAACAAAGCGTACAACCGAAAGATTAGCACAACACAATCCAACCCCATGCACTGGTCTGTTTGAAGTGCTTACATGGGACACTTTGTATGTATGTTCATACGAGCAACAGAGACAGAGAATTTGAAATAAATTGCAATTTAATTATTTTAAATGCCATCTACCACTACCACTACCATCAACAGCCACCATCAGTCAGTCAGTAGTCAGTCACTTACTTAGTCCGATTAAGCAGTACAGTTTTGTGTAAGTGTATTTGTTGCGTGTGTGTGTCTATTTACACCCCTACTTAACTACATAATAATTAAATGTGCAGGCGTTTAGAATGTAATTAAATTTGAGGTTTTTGGTGCTTCATGTATAAAATCTTTTTTTTTTTTTTTTTTTTTTTTTTTTGATGTCATTATTAAGAGAATTGTGTATATTATGGTGTGAAATATTTACAGGATATTTTGTTCTTAATAACTTAGTATGTACATATGTAGGTATTTAGTACTTTATTTTATTTGTGGGCGTAGGTCAATGTAAATAATGTTTTTTTAATGATAGCTAATTTTATATAAAATTCTATTTTTGCTTCAAATTTTAAAATTTCATACAAATATTCAATATTTAATGAATATGTAATTTAATATATTTAATTTGCAGTCGTCTATAATTTCGATATTTTTCTCAAATAATTACAGTTAATTACAAATACAACAAGGTGCGACAATTATGTATTAAGACTCGAACCATATCTCAGCAACCAAGCGCGCCATCTATGTGTAAGCACATGTGTTTTGTAGCTTCAACCTTCCTCTACTAACTGTCAACAACTGTTCATGGCATTTGGTTGACATTTAATGTTTATTGACATTCATTTTACCAAACACGTGTTCGTTTGATGTTGAAATTGGTCTCTGTTGCACGATAATGCACCGAGTCACACAGTACTCATTGTTCGTCAATTTTTGGCTCGGAATCGGTGATTCAACACACCCGCTGTATTCACCTGATTTGGCACCGTGCGACTTTTTTTTGTTCCCAAAACTGAAATTGAAGTTCAAAGGATGCTTTTTTTGATGACATTCCGGCCATACAAGGGGCTTCGATGAGGGTACTGGAGGCAAATCCGAAAAATGAGCTGGAACACGCGTTTGAATCACTATTAAATCGATGTAACAAGTGTATTGAATCAGGAGGAGAATATTTCAAATAAATATACCGAAAAGTTAGCAGATATCGTGTTTTAATTGTATTTTCTAGAGGCAATCTTAATACATAATTGTCGCACCTTGTATGTAATTTCTTTTTCATTAAATTTCATTATCATTTCATTTTCATTGATCATTTCCTTCAATGTAACATACGTAGGTTGCCTTTTATATTTTTGTTAAAATGTATGATCTAGTACGTTTTCTTCAAATCAAATCATTTGTATTGGAAAATTTGACATTTTTTAGCATAAATGTACTCAGAACGTTTTGATGTAGAAGTGCAATTTGTGTTGATTACAGTGATTTGAAAAAATCATCTCAGTCAAAAAATAGATTTATTTTTCTAAGTAAATTTTAACAACAACAGTGCTTCGATCGTCTTCATGAGGGATTTGGCGATGAAGCACCAACCATCCAGACAATTCATAACTGATTTAACGAATTCAAGCGTGGTCGCCGTTCGCTCCAGGACAAATTTTCGAAAGCAGTCATTGTGCCAGAAACCCATCGATGCTGTGCGTGAACATGTGCGGTGCTTCGAAAGACGTTTCTATAAGATCGTGATAGGTCACGAATCATGAATATATGAGTATGAGCCCAAAACAAAACAGCACTCGACCGTGTGGATCTTCCCAAAACGAGCCAAACCCAAGAAAAACCATTTTTTGGAGATGTCTCAGTCGGAGTGGCAAAATTGCTTCGATAATTGGTTTGAGCGCATGCTCAAAAGTGTATAAGCCTTCATGGAGAATACTTTCAAAAGCAATAAAACCATTTTTGATGATAACTAAATGCATTTTCATATTTTTTTCAAAAAATATGAATGGCAATTCTCGTATAACAGAACTAGATGGCAACCACATAGAAAAATATATTCTGAAAATTATCAGAATTTTTTTAAACAATTTTTTTAAATAAGTAAATTATTGAAATTATGCAGAAATGACAGTTGCTTACTTTTGCAAACATTTAGTTTAATAATTCACAAAGATGCAATGAATTCGTTTCATGAATTTATGATATTTGAACTGGAGAAATGATGGCAATTCTATGATAATGTTAAATCCTCCTCTTTCGTAATGAACAAGAATAAGAATTGTAGATTTTATAAATCATCAGAACATCGTGGCATGATACATTTTTTTTAAGACCTCCATAAAACGATTAATAATTTTTTATTGTAACTTTAACGTTAGGTGATCGATTTGCTGATATGATATGCAATTGAACTTTGAATGTGTTAAACTTGAAAGTAAAATAAAAATTATATTTCGGCTGTTTCAGGAATATTAAAATTGGTTCTTAGGGTGTACTTTATAGCCTTTGTGTGTAAGTATGGATTTAATGTCAAAATTTGATTTAATTCGAATGGATCCGAATCGTTTTTCTAAATAAGCAAATTGCTTTCATTTTACGAAAATTCAGCGGACAATAAATTCAATTATATGTATAAGTCAGAATATGTACTTTTGCGTTTCTTTAACGTCTTTGATTTTGATTATATTCAACCTATAGGATAGAAACGGAAGAAACATTCTTTCAATTAAAATCAATGTTATTTTTTTTTTTAGCTAATATAATTTTTAAGTATTTTTAATCGAAATTTCTTTCATATAATTCATTAGTAAATTAATTTTTTGCTCTTCAAAATTCAATGTATCCAAAATTAGACAAAATATGTGCAATACACTTGTGGTTCTATGGAATTCAAAAATAAAACTAAGTTTAATTTTCTCCATAGAACTCCAACTGATATATGAATTTGAATAATTCTACAATATTTTTCATTAAATTACACTAAAGTACATTTCCAGTACATTAATAATTAAAAACTTTTAAAATTACACATTCGGTGTGAAAAAATACACAGCAATGTGTAAAAATACACATTCAGTGTATAAAAATACACATTCAGTGTGTAAAAACACACTTTGAGCTCTAAGTATTGAAATTTACAAATTTAAATAGCAAAATTAGTAACTTGTGTAAAAATTATCATAATAAAAATAATTAAAGAATTATCATATGTTTTGTGCTAGCAAAACACATATTATCACTGAGTTTCGTATTAAAATTAAGTAGATACAATAGAAAGAATCTCTAAATTTATACCGAAAAACTAACTACAACAATAATAACAATAAATTGTCATTCAAAGTTTGTTAAACAGCTCTCGAATAAAGTGGAGAGAAAGGTTTATAATCAAAGTCCTGATATTCAGCACTTATTATTATTATTATAAACAGTTTCGTTCTAGTATTTCTATTACTACATCTCATAGAAGTGTATTTCCTAAGCATTAGTACTATATTATGGCGATTTCGTTTCTAAAAAAAAAAATGTTGCCTTCTTAAATGGCAATCGTTTTTCAATGTTGTCCTCAACCCTGACAAAAGGCTGCCTTTTTAGTGCGAGAAAGGAACAAAGGAACATTTCTTCATCTACGGATATCGATGATGTATCATTCAATTCACTTAAAAGTATATTTACTGAAATAAGAACACTAGGAGTTCAACTATTTGTTGTTGATATCTAAAAAAAAATATTTTGTAGATATCAACTTATACACACAGGACAAATGTTGCCCTATCGTTTTCTTGAGGGCAGAAAATGCTGTCCTCGTGCCATTTTAAAGTGCGACATTTTTAGAAAAGAGCATGCCACCCGTTTCAAAGGTTGAACATTATTTCACAAAAGACCATAAAAATAAGAAACCTTCGTATGGGGCTGAATAAGTGCGACATTTTTTTGAGAAAAGATTTGTCACATTAAAAATTTTTAATTGTTATATTTAATTGTTGGACTGAACCGAAAGAAACTTGGCTATATTAAGCAAATTCGAATAGTTAAAAAATGGTTAAGAAAGTTGCTGTTCCAATAAAAAAAAAAAAGAACATGGCGAGAATTTCGGCACAATTTTGAAAGAAAATGTAAATTTTTTTTTTTCATAATTTGGAACAGCTGGCAAAAACCCCATAATCATCATCTCCAATTTCTTCAAGTATAGAATAGTATGCAATATCTGAAATATTCATGCAAGGGGTAGTTAGGATTTTTTTTCTCTCTGTGTGTGACAACAAGTGTGACAACGTTGAGTAGCCATAAAATGTGTATGTAATTTAAGAATTAAATAATATCCACCCTGGTGTTAACAGGTGCAAATAGTGATTGCATTGAGGACCAACAAAAAAAAAAATCCATGTCTCTTAGGTAATTTGTAAATTTATGTTTGTATTGAGTTAAAATCACTTTTTTTCGTGATCATAATTATTGCGATGAGATTTTGTTATTTGTGTACCTTGGCTAAAGAAGTTAGCATCAATATCCGTATAATATGAATTGGCGGTTGGATGATGTGAGGGTGCAAAATCTGCAACAAATGCAGATATATCATTGAAATAACCTAAGCCTAATGATGAGGCGGTCGTTGTCGCTGATGTATTGCTACCAATATCATTATCACCACCACCACCACCACCACCAGTCGTTGAGGTATTATTCGAATTCGATGAGGAACTACTCGTACTGCCGCCGGATAAACGATTTTGATGTGATTGTTGCGATTGTTGCGATTGAGGCTGTTGGTGGTGCTGCTGTTGGTGATGCTGCTGTTGCTGATTATGATGCGGGTGCTGATGCTGCTGCTGTTGATGCTGCTGCTGCTGCTGCTGCTGCTCTTGATGAAGCTGATGATGCTGATGATGATGATGTTGATGGTGCAATGATGTTTGTATATTGCCAAGTTGCGCATGCGTATTTACATGTTGCAATTGATGCGGATGCGTTGTATGCTGATGCAAATGATAATTTGCATAATTTTCATAACTTTGTAGCACCATATTGTGTACTTGTTGTTCTTGTTCTTGTTGTTGTTCAAGCTGCTGTTGACGTTGCTGATATTGTTCCAAAGTTAAATTGGTATAATTAAAATTTTGTACAGTTTGACAATTATTATTTTTATTATATTTTGTTTGGATGATATTTGCGTGATTTGGTGGCAATTCTTTTGTGGTGTTTGCAATTGCTAATAATCCCTTTGTTGGTGATAAACTAATATTACCACCACTACTACTACTACTATTACTATTGCTATTAGCACTATTATGTGTTGATGATATTTTCGATGATTGTATATTTGTTGCTTGCACTATGGTAGAACCAACTAAAAACGAAGAGGGCGGCATGTCTTCTTGTTTTGTATGGTTTCTGACATAAATAAATGTTTCCACAATGTGTACGTCATTGACTTGACAAAATTCTCGATTTATTAGTTTTAATTAAATATTATTTATGATGTGTATTCCTTTTGTTGTTGTTGTTGTTTTTTTTTCTGGTTCACAATCACTAATATTATTGTACTGTAGATGTGATTTGCTTGTTGGCATTTGATTTAGTAGTACAGTAGTACAATAGTAGACAAAGAGATAGTACGTGAGAGAGACAGAGAGAGAGAGAGAGCAAGAGAGGGTGGAATGTTGTGTGCGTTGTTGTTGTTGTTGTGGTTTTTATTTAAATGTTATTGCATTCACACAAAAATTTTTTGATAAATACCCATGGATTATATGCAAAGATGCTGGTGGTACTTGCAGTTGTACTATTATTACGATAACTACTACCACGACTACTACTACTGATCATTGATCCGTCAGTTTTAATTTTTGCACACGCACATACGTATGAGAATGAATTTTTGACATTTAACTCAATTTGGTAACTCAATGCGGGTTGTGTTTGTATTTTTAATTGATATTTTATATTTAAATCATATTTTCATACAAGCGACGGCACTTGAAATTAATTTAACCCAAAAAAAAAAACTGAAAAATATTATATGATTTCAGAAAAATCTTTTCTCAGAATAATTTAAATAATTCAAATAGTTTTTTTTTTTTTTTTGGTACAATAATTCATTAGAAATTTGTTTAATCACACAAATCACTGTTCTGTTCATACACAAGCACACACACACACTAATGCAGAGAGATGAATTAATTTCAGTATTTGCGATCCTTAACGATCTTCATGAATTTTATTATTTTTTATTCTCTTTAATCGTACACATTAAATTCGTATTAATTTGCACACAAATGCTGTTTTTGTGAAATGTTCTAATTTGAGTTTTAATCACTTTAGAAATCGTTGTGCACACACAGACAATTACATCTCATGTATGTATGCATGTATGCCACAAACCGGCGCGAGTGTATTATTTATTAATATAGCAAAAATACATATGTAAACTAAGTGCGTATTGATTTAATTCTATTAAAAAATTTTTTAATGAATTATTGCGATCATTTGTGCGTTTTTATTAAATTTGTTCTTCTAACGTTCCACTGAAATATATTCTAATATGTTCGTTTCGATTGCTTGCTTATTTGATTTGATTATTTTTTGTTTATTTTTATGCTATGTCCGTTGGTATGTATCTGCACCTCTTCTACCATCGACATCCGTTTTACAACTGACTGAAGTTGTGTGCGCTGTGTCGAAGTTGTTTAGTGATGTTGATGTTTACGTTACGACTATTCTTGTTATAAATATTCATTTGTAGTAGTAATATGTAGTCGTCGAAGTGTTGTTGTTGTTGCAACATACATGCATACATACATATATTATATTCTTATGCATAAGTCCCTATGCATTTGTATTGGCGCTCATAGTATGATACATATCGTATATGTATTCGTGATGGTGGTTCATATCTTGTTATGCGGTTTACATCGTATTTGTATTTGAAATGAATGAACTTGAAAATGAATACCTTAACGTCGATGGTGTGTGTTCATTGGTATTTACAACATTTGCATTTGTACGTAAATGCTGTAAACGAGTGTTTCTCTGTATGTAAATGTATACGGATAGTAGCCACATATGTATGTGGCTTTGAAGCTTATTGTTTATTAGTTAAATTTCGCAAAAATGAACACTATTGTTATATTTTGTATTTTGATCTCGATAATGTAGCCAAGTTAATGTACTTATATGTATTTATTTTTTATTTACAAAATACATTGATCCCAAAAAATAATTGTTTTAAAAAATTTGTAGAATTATTTTATAACAATTTTTCCATACATAGTTACAATGAAGAAAAATAAATTTAATTTGACAAATAACAAAATGATATTAAATTAAATAGACATAATTTTTCTTTTGAAATAAAAAATTTTTTTCTAACAATTTATTAGTGGATACGCTGAAGAAAAACTAATTTAATTACAATCACAAATAACAAAATGATATTAAATTAAATATAATTTTAATTTTGCATTTAAAATTTATTGCAAGAAAAAAGTATTAATTTAATTTTAATATCAATGTTGCACAAAAAAAAAACCACGTTTCAAATGTCAACCGCTTAATTTAGAGTTTGGCTTACATAATCCGCCATTCTACAGATCGTATTTATGTATAGTCCAAATTATATTGAAATCAATATTATTTCAGTTTGGGACAAACAAATCCATAATTTCTTTTCTACATAGATGACAGAGAACCTACAAGACGTGTCATATTAAATTTCCCACTATTTTTTCAAATGTCAACAAACAACTGTCACTCGTTGTCATTTGAGAAAGAAGAACTACAAATTTTCACATATAAGTAGATCGGTACACCCTCGCACATCGCATTGAAATAGTGAAAAGTGGAATGATTTCTGATTATTTAGTGATGAGGCTTATTTTCATCAGTCTGGGTACGTGAATAAGCAACACTATCGCATCTGGGCCTTCGGAAACCCAAAAGAAATGGTCGAACAACATCTCCATCCACAACGATTGATAATGTAGTACGGTTTTGGGAGAGGCGGTGTCATTGGACCATATTTTTTTTTAAATGTTGCTAGAGCGACTATTTCAGTGAATGGATTGCATCACCGAACGATGTTGACTGACTTTTTTTGGCATGCAATTATTGCTATGGACGTGAATAATTGCACTATTACGTGAACAATTTAATGGACGTGTAATTTCTCGAAATGGAAACCTTGAGTGGCCGCCGAGATCGTTCAATCGTGGGTCTACGTTAAACATAAAGTGTACGTCAATGCTGCAGCAAATCTTGAAATACTTAAAGACCATACCAGAGCTGTTTTTCGCTAAAATCTGATGAAAAATGTGATTAAAAGAATGGTCATATGCAAGAAATGTCGCGGCGGACATTTGGCAGATATTGTATTCCATTATTAACCACAGAGTTTGTACTTTGGATTGAAATAAAGTTATCATCTCTTTTCACAAAAATATTGCGTTTTATTTTTAAATTTATAATTAATTTAAATTTAAAAAGCAAATACCCTGTATTAATAAAAGAAAGTTCACAAAACTCGGACAATCGTTGGAAAATTTACATTCTAAACTAATTTCCATCTGCAGAACCTTCACATCACGTACGGCAATATTGTACAAAAACGATCGTGGCTAAAGAGCATTGAAGCGGCTCAAAAGATAGTCAAATCAAGACTAACGACTAGAAAAGTGCTTTTTTTGTGCATTTTCTGGGAGTGGAAAGGAATTATATACTATGAGTTGCTTCAAGATGGCCAAAAAAATCAATTCGGACCTCTACTATAAACAATTAGACTAGAATTGTCGAACAGAAGAGCCAAGTCAGTGTCGGGTAGTTTTGATACCTCTACTTTATAGTCTCGATCTGAAAACCAAGCCATCATCATAATTTTTTTTTTTTCATTAGCTGTGTTTTATTTGACAACCATAGCTATCTTTGTGCTTTTTGGAGTATGATTACGAGTAAAAATGATTGGTCAAATTATTCGCCTGTTATTTCACGAATAGAGCTTCTATGAGAGAGGTATTGAAGGTTTCATTTAAAATGGTTATAAATGATAAAACAAAATAAACCATTTAAATAAAATCGAGCGAGTAATGTAAATATAATGGATTTCTCTTTCCCAATCGAACAGGCCAAATTTCATGAGGAAATGCTTATTTTTATTTATTTTGATATATAATTTTAAATTGCTGTAGATTTGTTGCTTATGAATTTAGTACATTTACATACATGAAACGTAAACGTTTCAAGCATTTTTAAGTGGTGGGTACCGTAGCTTAGTGATTAGTGTGTTGGCCCACTGATCTGTAGGTCGTGGGTTCAATCCCCGGCTGAAGCATAACAAATTTAATATCGAAAAGATTTTTCTCTCGAACGGTATCCATCTGTTGGCAAGCAATTGGCAATTCTTCCGCCAGTAACAATTTGCCATGAAAAAGCTTCTGTAAGAACTCTGTGACAAAGCCCAGAAAAAGTGATCTCACGAGGGTTCTGCCGTTCGGATTCGGCTAAAATAAGTAGGTCCCTTCTAATACTGTCCAAAATTTAACGCGCAAAACAGAAATGGAAGAGAAACTCGGCCAAATAGCTCTTCGAGGTTTTAAGTGCCACATATTTATTTATATATATATATATATATTTTTTTTTCGTTTGATGAATTGAACTTTATAATTGAATCTAGGGAGTACAATTCTGAGTTACTGAACTGAAGAAATTGATTATTTAAGCTTTTCGTGAGAACTCATCGTATTTGTACTGAAGATCTGCGAAGCCATCATGTTTCCATTTTAATCAATATATAGAATTAAAAGAGATTTTTACATAAACTTTCGGACAATGTTTAGTTGGAAAAATTAAATTAGTATGATATAAAATATAGGAAAAAATTTACAAATTTTGATTCAATGTAAATCGTAATTTATGATATATGTATAATGTGCTAACTGAAAGACGTTAAATGGCAACTTTCAGTAATAATAATTATAATCAACACTAATTAACATTATTATATAGCTGTCTGCAATATAATTTATTGCATTTAATTGCTGTTACCTATCACTAACTACCAACTCACTAGAAATAATGATCAAGACATGTAATTAGGCAAGTGTTTTTAAAGTACAGTTTACACTCTTTTTCACGCCCACTTTTTATATTGATATTAATTAAAATAAATATCGCTATATTTAATTTCAGTAGATATATGCATTATTAGATTATAAATTACGAATTTATTTAATTTCTTTTTTCGAAATAAAGTTCAAATATAATACTACTATATATGTAGGCATTAACATTTCAATAATCAATTAAATATAAACAAAAACTTGATTAGTAGTACATGAAATATCTAAAGAAGCCTGCCCTATACACTCTCCTATTGAATTGTCTTCGAATCGGCTCATAGATGATGTTAATTAATGACAATTCAAAGTACAACGCCAACGTGTGGCGGCAATACAATTCACAACAAAATGGCAAATCATTTGAATTGTGGTGAATTGAGACAGTGAGTGCGAAAAAAAAAATTACAATAATATTCTCATAAACATATACACGCATATGCACTGTGTGTATTTACACAACAAAAATGAATGAGAAGAAACCAAAAAAAAAAAAAGACATAAATAACATAACAAATAAACTAAAGCAACAACAACAACATAAAGAGAAAAAAAAAATACGACTAGTAAATTGGGTCTACTAAAAGACCCACATTTATCTTATACATACAATATAACGCTAGCGCAATAAACAGCGAAAAAGCCAATGGGCCGCCGCCGCCACTCACTCACTCACTCAATGGAATCGAAAAATAAAGCAAAAACAAAACGATAAAAATAATAATAAAAACCGAACGATTTCAACAAAATGTGGGCAGATCATCAACATCATCAGCCACAATTTTCATAATAAATAAACTGGCTGAAACGTACATTTTTAGTTCACATCAGATCGTACATACTATGTAGGTACGATATATATGTACATACGTCTATACTTTTACATATATACATATATAGGTAAATATATATGTATATTCATACATATGATACACATATGTATAATTGCACAGTGGGATTGGTTAAGGCGTCCGTCGTCAATATAAAAACGTTGATGACTGACTACCACCACCACTACAAATTATCTCACATCGATTTCAAGTTTTTACAATCAAACAAAGAAAAATAAAAAATATTGCGAATAATAATAATTTGTTTTAGAAATAAGAAAAAGCAAAAAAAAAAAAACTTGTATTTTATGTGTAGGTTTTTTTTAGTTTTATAGCAAAGAAAAACTTCATCATAAAATGGCGTCGTTCAATAGATATACGTACTTTTGACCAATGGTAGACGCGTATTTCGTATTAGTTGTTTGCCCACTATTGAAATTAGTTTTTTCAAAATAAACTTATATTTGCATAGGATTAATTTCTATAATTTCCTCCCTATAATCCTAATATGCTGTTTATGGACAATTATTATAATTCGCAATTCAAGAAAATATTTCATATTTGGTATTAATATGATTATCTATTTCTTTTGTTCTTTCTTCAGAAATTTATACAATTTTGAATTTCAATAATAAAAATAATAAATGAGAATAGTAAATAATACAATTAAATTAAATGAATCATAGGTCTCTTGAGTACTTCGTCTTAGAAACTTAGAGCATAGATTTATGAAAATAGAGAGGGATGTGCGTGGATCAATCGTTTGTCTACGAATGTTAAAAATAAGCAAAAAACGGTCATCTATAACACGTTCCATAGAAGAATTTAACAATTATCTAGGAGACTAGACTAGGACTAGGAGGAATGAGTTTTTATTGCATTATATTTTCAATTCCCTTAGAACAAAGACTTATCAATGCTAAGTGATCCATATGTGATTGTAGTGACTTAAGACTGGATTGAAAGATATGGCTTCAGGTGAGAATTAATCGGTAAAATCACCTAAATTTAGGTAGGAACATAACGAGCCTTGAATATGTCATCTATTTATAATTTATTTCAATTAATTTCTGCATTCAAAAAGACTTGGGGATCATGCGAATGATCACTCTTGCAAACAGGTGCTATTTTTCGGCAAAGTAACCAATCAAACCCTCATGTTAAGAACGAAAATTAGACTCTACAAATCCCTAACAATGTCTAGCCTTACATATTGCGGCGAATTCTTCGACATTTTCCAAGCTGGATTAGAGAATGCTTAAAGAATACGGAAGATAAGTCCTACATAAGATCTTTAGTTATATTTGCGTTGGTGGAGAGTACTGAATAAGGTACAACTATGAGCTGTACGAGCTGAATTTCGATATTGACATAGTAAAGCGCATCCACATCCTACAGGCGCACTGGCTCGATCATGTCAATGAACATGTATTAATCAGCACCTCAGAGCATCTAGGAGCTCGGAGACAACAAGGACTAGCTAGTATATAGTGAAAGGACCGACCAATCACTGGAGAACCTGTCAGAGCTAGGAATTTATAAATGGCTCCAGCGAAGCGCAAAATGGTCAGATCAACATGGCGATCCTGAATGGCGGATTCCTAATGAGACCATTTTTTCTAACCTAATTGTCGCCAAACTCTTTAGGAGATTTTTTATGGTAAATGGCTACTGTCAGAAAAATTATAAATTTCTTGACGATAGGTGGACAGCATTTAAAAGTGCATTGTGCTTTAATGAAGAAAGCTCCAAATTTAAATTACAATACAATCAATTCAGTGAAACTGCAATATCAGTTCAATGTACCAAAAAATAAGTTCAACTCTTCTAGGTCTCTCTAATTTAAAGATGCACAAAACTAGTTTATATAAAAGTTTATACATTTCCCATAGATTCCGTAGATTAGTGATTGGTGCGTTGGACTTCTGATCTGTAGGTCATAGGTTCAATCCCTGGCTGAAGCACAATTTTAATATCGAACAAATATTTCTTTCGAACGTTGAACACCTGTCGGCAAGCAATTGGCAATTCTTTCGGAGGTAACAATTTTACAAGAGGTCTGTAACAAAGCTCAGAGAAGGTTATGTGTCAAGGGTTCTGCCGTTCGGCACCGGCTAATATAAGTATGTCGGTTTTACTACTGTCCAAAATTTACCATGAACAACAATACTGGAAGAGAAGCTCAGCCACGAAAGTACATGCAGGACTCAATCCTCTTGGGGATTAATTTTCAATGACTTTTTATCGATACGGCGATTCTGGACTTTTACATTTCCACCGAGCGAGAAATGAGCGTAACAAAAAGTGCTAGCTTCTCTGAGATACTTGTATGGGTTTCACATAAGCCGATATGGCAATTCTGGACTTTTACATATCCACCGAGCGAGAAATGAACATTACAAAAAGTGTTGGCTTCTCTGAGATATTTGTGTGGGTTTCACTTAAGCAATTCTGGACTCTTACATATCCACCGAGCAAGAAATGAGTATAACAAAAAGTGCTGGCTTCTCTGAGATACTACTTGTATGGGTTTCTCTTACTCCGACATGGCAGTTATGGGCTCCGATCGAAAAATGAGCATCATCGTAGAAGAAAACTTTTAGACTTACTGCAATTTGAACTATTTCAACAATTTTGTACTGCAGGGTTGTATTTTTTATCTATTAAAAGTATAACCCTTGTTTAATGCCCCTTCGATTTACCGATATTTTCAGATTTCTAACCAATTCAATACAATCAAGACGATTCGTTGTAAAAATGATTTTTGAGTATATAAATCACATTCTTATGATTTCATAAAAACAAAATCAATAATACATGTGTATGAATGAATTATTCTGTTTCAAAATGATTCTGTTCTTCAGAGACATTAACAATTAAAAATCAATAAAATTCATATTATTCACTTTACATTTGAACTGTAATAATTTGAAGGAAGGAAATTCACATAATTAATTGTTATATGACACAATAAAAATGCAAACAAAAATTATTTCTGATTACAATATATATGTATAATACAATGTTTTCTTATTACTCAAAATACACTAGCAATATTTTTGATGGCTTTTAGACGTCTATGTAAATAATTTCCAATGAAAACTGTTTAATGAACTTTAACTGCAAAACCATATAAGGTACATCCTTACCAATTAAAGCTTTTTTTTGTTGATTTGTCTCTTTTGGTCAATACCAGAAGACACCAGAAGTTTACCAAATCACAAGAAGACAAAGAAAAAAAAAACATTTACTATATTCAAAATTCAACATTCGTAAGTTGTAAAAAGCAAAAAAAAATATATATATGCCCCTACATATGAACATACATCAAAATATTACTCGCGCTCTTTAAATCATAATTTTTTTCATTATATTTGTAGTTGGATAAACTGTCATCATTTGTTTTAAAAACGGAAACAACAACAGCAACAACAACAATAACATTGGAAATAATCAAAAATATAAATTTTTGAAATGAAGAGGGCAAAAAACCAAAAATAATAATAATAATAATAATAATGCAATAATAAGCATAGACCAAGCCAAGTGCCTATATACTAAAAGGTATTAATAAATGATGATTGAAACTTCAAAAAAAAAAAAAAAAATGAAAAAAAAAGAAAACAAACAATGTATGCTTTAATACAAACTCACTTACTAACAATTGAACACTGAAGAGTTGAAATTTACTCCGTTTCCGGTTAAAGCACGTGCGTATATTACACAAGAATACAAAACGCCAATGATAGCCAATGATGTTCATGATGATGGTGATGATGATAATATTGAAGAAGAAGAAGAGCACACTTTTATTCGGATCTACCAATTAAAATTTAAGGCAAAAACAAACACAAAAAAAAAACACAGTCAAACTACAAGCAGCCAGCAGCAATAACAATCATATGAAAAATAAAAGTGCCTAAAATAGTAGCGCAATGATATTCTTTCCCCTCCATTTTATAAAAAAAAAAAAAAATAAAAAAACGTTAAAAATAAAATCTCATATATACGAGTATTGTATATACGCATAATTACAAATTGTGGCTACTGCTTGCTGAAAAGGTTCACGTTCAATAAATTTGACAATCGACACATATACACGCACCTACATAGATGAGCAAAAGACTGCACTAAACATAATAATTATCAGAAAGAAGCCTACCATTGTCAATAAGCAAGTAAGGCGGTGACAGGCAGGCAGACAGAGGCAACAAGAGAGAGAGACACTTCAAACAAGATTTGAATATGAAATTAATGGTGTGTGCCATGGGCCAATGTATGAATACCAAAAAAGGGGCTGCTGTACTGAGTACTGAGTGTACTGAGTGGCAGAAGAAACCAATAACACCAACAACAACAAGAACTGTTAAATAATTTTTTGGTTACAAATTTTTTCAATCAAAACTTGTTCAACATTCAACAGAACAATCAAAGAATATATGATGACACACATATGCACGCATAGTGTTACCTTTATGTGTGTGTGTGTGTGTGTGTGTGTGTGTGCATATGCGTATAGTATATCCTTCAACAACAATAATCTTGTCTGCAATAGAAATAAAAAAAGGATTACAATTTAATGCTATAACGCGCATTGACATCAGCACACGGCAAACCATTTCATTTTTCCTTGCATTTTCATTCCATTGCAATTATGGAACGAGACACAAAAAAATAGGAGTTACGTTAAGGAAGCGCCTACAGGCTCATTAATAGAAAAAGAAAAAAATAAAAAAAAAAATTTAAAATAACAATAAACTGCTATGCAAAGAACAAGTTTTCTCTTTTTCATTCATTCCATTTTTTGTTTGTTTTTTTTTTCTTAACAAACATCTGTTCATAATAATGCATGAATGATGGCATGATGATATTGAAAATGAATATAAAGGATAAGTATATGAAAAATATACATTTCCTTGGAAGCTTCTCCCTCTATTCTTACAAAAAACTGAATGCCAATAGGTATATCTTCTCTTTCAGACACATCAGACACATCAAACACAATGGAAAATGCAATGAAACTTTATCTTCTTCTTCAGTAAACTATTGTATTTTCTATATGCACAATCAATTGCAAATGGAATATTACATTTAGCACTTTAAGTTGTTCCTATTTTATATGAATGCTAATAGTGTAAAATAATTGAACACGTGGTCATAATGATGATGATGCTCAATGTAAGTAAGTAAGTCCCCCTCCTACATCTAATTTAACTTGGATCATTGTTGTTGTTGTTGCTTTCTTACAATTTAGTAAGATAAAAAAGTATAACAAAAAACATATAGATTGTTTCTTCAATCTCTACTAGTACTTACAAAATTGCTGATATAAAAAAGACAAGCAGCAGCAGCAGCAGCAAAACAATGCGCGCATGCGTAACACAAAGTCCCTTTTCTTTTTTTTTTACTAGCAAACTTCTCCACTCGTTGCTACACTACGTGTATATGTGGAACAATAATTTAATATGAACTTCCGGTGTATTCATTCATTGGTTCGATTTGAACAGTTGGTAGTGGTGGCGGTGATATTTACCATCTCAATACAAGTATGCTATGCTCATATATAGAGGTGCACGTGTATAGTGCCATTTACTAATATTAATACTAATACCACTAACAACAACAACAACAATTATACGATACCACATTGCACCGCACCATCGTTGCCATCCACAAAATGGATAATGTAAATCGGATGTCAACGCATTGATGTAATGCGCGTGACGCATATAAATTTGATTTGACTCAAGATCGATGAAAGAATAAAAATCAACAACAACAACAACAACAACAGAGAGGCTAAATTAAAAAATACAGCTCAAGAGAACCTGTTAGAAGTATAGAAATATAAAAGTGCAATAGAAGTGGCAGTAGTTTAAAATGAAGAAAATGGTAGAAAAAAATAAGAATGAAAACATAGAAATAAAAAATCGGAAGGAAATCATAAAGTATAGTTATTTATAATTATAGTATGTGAGAAAATACATTAAGCACATGAAAAACTAGGTAAGATTTCTTAACAAACACGATATTGCACTTATCGTTGCAATTGTAAATAGGTACATACGCATAAAATATAATAACACCGTTGCAATAGAAGAATAATAAGAAATAGTAAAAGAAATCGATCAAATATATCAAAAATATAGTATCAATTTCCGATGAATTAAACGCTCATTAAATATGAAGCTGTCCGTGTATGTGAGAACAAACATCCCAGTTGGAACAAATAGACAGAGATGATCATCAATGACTCTTGCATGAAAATGTCATTGATGGGAATGACTTAAAGAGCTTTATATAGCGATATAAATATTTATATTATATTTTGTGTGCAAATTTGCAATACTTCTTCTTCTTCTTCGGTCTCTTTCTATTCAAGTGTCCTTTTTTATGAATGAAATTCCTTTTTTATAGTAAACATGATGTCACTTCAAGTGATAATGTCGTTGACAACATTAAGGATTAAAAAGAAAATGTCTGCTTAACAGACGTCTATAGTACTCTATCAATACCACGATAGTATAATATACTACTACATACGATAAGTAGTTACCTCTAAAATACAATACATTCATACTACATGCATACTTATAGTGTAAGTAGTATAAGGTAGTATTTATGTATAAAATATTTTTATTGTTTTTATTATTAATATAAAACTATTTGTTGATTGTTATGTTCATCGTTGTCATACACATATAAATATGTATGTACATATACACGCATATGTATGTACCTACATTAAATTCAGAGCGGAAATGAAACCAGATATCGTAAGTACAAGTAATGACAATAGAATGATCAGATTCATTGCAAGTACCGCCGTAATATGCACAGACATAGAAATATATACATACATATATACAAGTATATATTTTCTTATATACAAATACATCGAAACAACACATGTGAGGATCACAGGATTGCAATGGTTGATATAATAGACATAGAGAGTAGTATTCGTAAAAATGTAAAACAAATAGAGGAAAAAAAGAGGTGTGCACCAAAGACAAACAATTTTTTTATTTTTTTTTTAAAGAACACGAATATTTTTTTTAATGCTCATGTCAGTTTGAGTACTTGCTTTTATTAACACAATCATCTGTCAATAAGTTTATCCATAAATTTGCTAACTTTGACTAAGTTTTCATATAGAGTACAGGGTACATATCCTCAGAGCTATATGAATTGAAATATGAAAAAAATATATAAATTTAGATATTCAACCAAATTGCATACATTTTTGCAATCATATCGATTAAAATTGACATAAATTGCAATTTTGACAAACAATTTTTCTATAAAATAAATTGTTGCAAAAATTGTGTATATTAATGCCATAAATTTGACTTTACAAATATGGAAGGAAATTGAAAAAAGTACGAAAAATTGCGATTTTGTACATTTTGTCCAAAAAATGCATAAAATGCATGCAAAAATTTAGATTTTCACTAATATTCAAAAAATTAAAAATTTTTATTTCGATATTATTGCATAGTAGTTGCAACATAGCTTTTCTTCTATAAAAAAGTTGTTGCAAAAATTTTCAACATTACAATTGCAGTATACCTTTGACAAATAATTTAATCTGTTATGTTTTTAAAAATATTAACATTAACATTTTTTGTGCACATATGAATATCATTGTAAAATAGTACACTTTAAGGATCCCTAAATAGGATACATAAAATTAAGACGAATGGAAAAAAAGTCCTAATCCAACGCACCCTTTATGTTTAAGGTTGCTTTTAATTTTTAATAATTCTATGAAGGTCAATATATATGGAAATCGGATGGGAATTTCTCTATATTTTTTTCCCAATGAAATGTAGCCCAAGTATATTATTAAAACATTAGTGGACACATTTCACTGGTATAATTAATTATATTCCGATGTGCTCAAAAATGGCATATTTGTGCAATTTTTGAAGATCTAATATTTAAAGATTATTGAAATTTTCATATTGAATTGAATATATGAAAAAACTGGGCTGATGATTTCATTGAGAAAGAATTTAAGAGAAATGGCTCTCAAATAATTGACAATGTTTACCCAATAATTTCTGGTATGAGTTTTAATAAATTGTTTTTAAGATATTTATAGAAAGTGTATATTTATGAAAATTGCATATAAAAATATATAGCATTTGAGAATTGCAAAATAGCAAAATTGCATAATTTTCAAGATAGGAAGGAAATTATTGGAAGAAAATGTCGAAAAGTACAAATAATATTATTTTATTTGACCTCATGAGTTCGTAAAAAACTATACATTATGGGTCAAACCAGATTATTGTGTCCAGCGACTCAATGTATATTGAAAATAACGACAATTTCGATTATTATTGTAAAATATTGCCAAGATGTGCTAGTAAGAAATTAGAGTGTTCAATATTACTCAACCTAATGTCATTGAAATGGAAATAATACCCATAAGAAGTGACATTGCATTTATTCTTTAATCACAAAATTGTTTCAGAAGTTTTTAGAGGATAACTGAGAATTTATATTACGAAGAGAATAGCTAATTAAACAAAATTCTTCAGTGAACAGTATTAAATTCGAATAATAGACCGACTTATACAGGGTGATTTTTTAGCAACTTTCTTTTTGGCAACACTGTTTTTGGCAGCTCGGCTGTTTTCGTGCAACATGTTGCTGTCAAACATGTTCAGTTTGGTCTGTAATTTAACCATTAATCGACTTACAAACGAATAACGCTTGCAGATTATTGAATTTTATTATCAAAATTTACGCTCGGTTCATTCATTCATTTTATGGTCAGTTTGGGTGACCTTCTGAGGCGGCTATACGGCATCTTGAGACTAAATTTCGCACCAAATTTATATTATTGGATATTAAACCACCAATACGCATACGTACAGTGCGGATATTGATGACCGTGAATTATCGATTTATTTGTGAGATACCGGCCGATATATTGAAGACAGTATGTCAAAATTGAACCCAGATTATGAACCATTTGAGGCAGTCAACATTTACATGAAATCATCTTTAAACATTGAATTATATAGATCGTTCTATCGACTCAAAAAAAGATTTCATACATTTATCTAAATTTTATGTGTTTTATTTTTAAACCAAATGCGAAGGCTCTTAAAAAATCACAAATTCCAAACAATTCAGATATGTTTCAGAAGTGTAACTACAAAATGTTTGCCTTTCCGAAATATGTGTAGATGGTTCTTGATGGAGCCAAATGATAATAAGAAACTAATTATAAAATTTTGCACTTGCTGTTCCAAAAACTGTCGCACCACAGTAAAGATAATACCTATGGTGTGTATATATGCACTCTATATAAAAATATCATAAAAGCATATGTATAATTTTGCATATACCAGCATCTGCAAAATTGATTTTTTACTACTTAGCTACTGGATCAGGGATAATTAAGTTGATTGAGTTATTTTAACCATGAAAAAAAAATCGCTAAAGTGCTGTTTTTGTTGTTGTTGTTTTTTTTTTATGAGATTGAGTATCAGTGCGCATTCACAGTGTGAATTTTGCGTCATCTTTCA
The DNA here is from genome assembly GCA_963854835.1 of Megamerina dolium. Taxonomy (NCBI): domain Eukaryota; kingdom Metazoa; phylum Arthropoda; class Insecta; order Diptera; family Megamerinidae; genus Megamerina; species Megamerina dolium. Next base: position 19,499,302 of record OY978526.1, on the reverse strand, counting down.
GTCATCTTTCATATACAATACAATATATTTATTGTTGAATATGAATATAGATGCCATAAGAAGTTAATTAATACATATTTATAGTACAATATATAAGAAAAAAAATATCGTTGAACTTAACGCAAGCTCCAATGCCTGCATACACTAATAAATTAAAATGAAATCTACAGTTGTTCCCATTGGGAGCAGCAAATAAAAGCGAATAACGAGCGAGTGTTTCCAATTTCCAATGGTGAAGATGATTATGATAAAAATAACGAAGATGATGATGATGATGTCGATGCTTATGATGAAATGTCAAAGTAAGAATATGGGAAAGGTTCTCATCTTGTGATTGCATAAAAGGACAACCATCAAAAACACAAAAGGGAGCCATCAGTCAGCAAAGCGGCTGTATAGAAATTTAACACTAGCTAACATTTGAATTGAAAACGGCTCATTTAGAGCTGCACTGCACGATGACGACGTTGAGGTGATGGTGTACATATCTTTTGGACGTTTATTCGTTCGTTTATTTATTCGGTACGGCTTTAAATGTCGCATGCGGTGCTAAGTGCATCGTGCATAATTCATTCACATTGCATACTACAAAACGTATACACATGACATATACGCAAAGAGCAGGCGCAGAGGGCAAAATGTGAGAAAAAAACAAAAAAATAACAATAAAACACACGGACGATAGAGAAAGTCTTGCTTTTGCTCTTTAGCTTGCGCATGAATGAATACGTCTCGGTTACAAGGCACATTCTGCTGTTGTTCTGCTGACACTGCTGTTGATATTGGTCGAATTGGTAAACGATGCGGGGTTACTAAGTATGTTGTATGTAGTAGTGCTGCACCTGTCCAACGATCACCATGGCAATAAAAACAACAACAACAATAAGAACAACAACGCAAGTGTTTGCACAGAGAATAACACATGTGTTATGGGTGCTCTTCGACTGTTGCTTTACCCTTGTTGTTGTTGTTGCTTGATATTATTACTCCTGCCAGACAACACAACTGTTGTGCTTTATTTATTATAATTTATTTTTTCTGTTTTTCTCCTTGTTTCTCATATTTTTTCCCAACATTTTGTTTCAATTCTTGGTGTTATTATTGTAGTTCTTGTAGTACTACGATCAGAGTGTTAATGTTTTCGGTTTTTTTTTAATGGTTCGTCAAGAGATTGTTCACTTTATTTCTTTTCAACAATTTTTTCTCCCCAATATGAAAGTATTTTTTTTTTGTTTCATATAATTCCCATGTATGAACAGTAATAACAACAACTGTATTTCCGAATTTTGGTTCCGATTACTACGATCACTCTCTATACTACTCAGCATATTATGATACACAATAAGGAAGGCTCACACATACAGACAAGCATACAATATGTGTTCACTATGGTGGTCCTTGAATGTGGGAAGAAAAATTTTACATAAGATTTCCTAAACCTCAACTCCTCCATTGGAAATATCACAGTCAAAGATATCACATGTAAATTTTGAATTCGATTGGAGATGGTTGAGGGGTGTGTCGCACAGGGGTCAAAGTTTAGATTCCTATATGGAGACTCAAAAAATTTTAATTTTTTTTCATCTAATACTCAAAAGCAATACTACTAGAGTCGAAGATATCACATGGAAATTTTGGCACTGATTGGAAATGGTTAAGTCGTGTCGCACAGGGGTTAAGGTTTAGATTCCTCTATGGAGAATCAAAAAATTTTAATTTATTTTTTTTTTGTCTAATACGCAAAAGCGATACTAATATATTCGAAGATATCACATATAAATTTTGGTCCTGATTGAAGACGGTTAAAGCTTGTCGCACAGGGGTCTGAGTTCAGATTCCTTTACCGAGTCCAAAACTTATCTGTAATATCGTCGACTATATTAGTATCCCTTTTGGGTATTAGATGAATAAAAAAATTAAAGAAAATTTTTTGTTTCTCCATATAGGAATCTACACTTTGACCACTGTGCAACACTCCTTAACCATCTCCTATCGGGACTAGAATTTAAATGTGATATTTTTGACCACCATATTACCGATTGAGGAGGTGACACTGAAAAAATCGTTTATTTGTTTTTAAGAACCACCCTAATGTTCACATAAATACATATATCGTCTGAATATGCATATTTATATCCTTTGAGAGTGTTGTTGTTGTTGTTACTACGGTGTTATTTTGTATTGCTCTTTTTTCATTTTTCTTCAAATTCCTATATTTTAGGATACATCTGTGTATTTGAGAATGACATAAGGTATTTGCTTCTGCATTAATATGTATGGTATATTTAAGGTTGTTTTTCACTTTGTGTCTGGGTGTGTGTGTGTGCGTGTAATATTCTTTTCTGTTGCTTTTTTCTTTAAGATATAATCACAAGATACGTTACGTAGTGTATGGTATTTTGCTTTCGGTTACCTGCTACATATCCTTACTTAGTGTTGATGTTGATTTCGATTTGTTTGTTCGTATTCTTCTTCTTCTTCTATTTTTGTTTTCTTACTTCTCGATCGTTTGCTGTTTACCTAATTTTCTTGTGCGGGCGTTTTCTTTTATATTTTGTTGTTGTTGTTGTCATTTGTCCGTTTTGAATTTCAAAATAATGTGTCCGTCCACGCGATTCCTATTATGCATTCTTTCTTTTTATGAGAATTTAAACAAGAAAAACCAAAAAAAAAAAAATAAAGAAAAAACCAACCAAATACATTTTTGAATAAATACATCTATGGGATAACCTCATCGGCAACAAGGTGCACTTATTCACTTACTCGTTCATTCATTCATTAATTCATTCAGCTAGATCTCATTCATTCATTGGCAAATAAATGAAATAGAAAAAAAAAAACAACAAACACATTCGGAACCTAAGGAAGTGTAATTACCGGATGTGATTTTCTCATTTACTTGTTGTTCTTTTGATTTTTTCATTGATTGTCCTTCTTGTTACGACTATTGAAAATTGTCTGTCCGTCTGTCTGTCTGTATTGCATTGTAAATATTGTATCGTATTATACGATGCATTGTATAATGCATTTTTGCAATACTTTTATATTCTTTATAACTTTACAGATTTTTCATCCATAACTATGAGTTTTTATAAGCGTGTATGTATTTACATTTCTGCATGTGTGTTTTGTTTGATTTTTCTTTTCTTATTATTTTATTGTTGCTTTTTTTTTTTTTTCTTTCTTTCTTCTATTTGTAATGTTTTCAAGATGTGCTAATAAACCTTTTAGGCAATTTTAAGGAGAGTTGTTCATATGAATGATTGAGTTTATTTCATTTAACATTATTGGATTTCTATTTACTTATACAATATATGTGTAATATGTATGTATGTACAATATGTTTGGGTGATCATAGTATTTATCAATTGGATAATAAATTCTAGTGTAATTTGTTTTCATAATTTGTGTGTAACCTTTCAACCAAATTGATTGATTAAAGTAATTCGATTATTGTTAGGTAGGTACGGTATGTCCTTGCTACATCAGAAATGCTGTCTGATAGGTGACTTGAAGTATTTAAATCCGAAGGCAAGTATAATTTTCAGAAAACAATAAATGTGTTGAAAATGCATAGGCTGCTTTTGCCAATAACCCATATTTTTCTACCGATTTCCGGATTATTTACGGTTTTTGGGGAAAGTAGGGGAGTAGATCTTCTGAAATGTTCATATTGAAAATTGAAATAAAATAATGAGATTATATAGTTTCAAACTGAAAATTGACTTTATTAGAAAGATGGTTTTATGCCATTAGTGGTTCAACAATTTGCCATGAAAACGCTTCTAAAAGAGCTCTGTGACAAAGCTCAGAAAAAATAATGTTACAAGGGTTCTGTCGTTCTTATAAATGCTACACACACACATACACAATATTTCAATATAATTTTAAGCACGTGGCCAGCATTGCTGGCGCGTAAATGGTGTAACATGCAAGTCCAATTCTTGACTACATTTCACAAGCAATGGGGGACCGTGTTTCGGCAATGGTTCTGTATCTTACTTACTTACTTACTTATGTGGCCATAACAACCGAATATCGATTTAGGCCGAAAATAACATGCTGTATCACTGAATATAATAGTTGACTTTCAGCTGATTTTTGTAAGGTCGTAGGTCCCCAAAATCTTTACGTAAAACTTTACTTTCATGAACACTCTAAATGTGCCAAAAAGATGATTTCTCTTAAAAGATGGAAAAAAATGTTGATAAGTGAGAGATATAGTGGCTTAATACAATACATTGTAAGTATATATTTTACAGAAAATTTCAACATACGCTGCTGAGCCAAATATTTTATAATTTATTATTCAAATTTATTCAGATGATGTCATCTATGTGGTAAACCGTCTCCTTGGATCCCTCTTGTTTGCAGCTTCAGCATCTGTCGTTGTAGGCCATCCTATTTTCTCTGCATGGTCCCCTAACGGGCAGTGACCGGTAATAGTGGAGGTGATTCTGAAGATATCTGTTCTTTTCTTTCTTACCAATTCGTCGGTTCTTGACTTATGGTATTTCGGCCAAGTTGCTTTTGCTATAGGCGTCAGTTCTTGACCACCTGGTTTCTGCCTGCTTTAGAGACTGTAGATTGATGGTGCTAAGAGGGTTTCCAACAGTTACCAACTAGGATTCGCTGTTAGTTATCCCCCTTCTTGCACATTTTTTCAGCTTTCTCGTTTCCTTCTATGTTCCAGGTGTCCATGTTATCAGGTACCCAGGCGAGAGTGATGTCCATTTTGCGTACTAATGTGTTGAGCTCTTTCTTTCATTTCTTATGATTACTGAATTCGTTATCGGTGTTTAGTGTTTAGGTGTTTAGATTGTTTAGTATCTCCTCTTAGCCTCCCGAGAGCTTCGGCCTGAAATATACTAGCTGTATCTCTCAGACGGAAAGTCTTTGATACCTCAAGATCTTTGGAGTATACCGCCCCGCACCAACACCACCATTCATCTTTGAACCATCAGTGTAGATCTTGGTGGCATTCTCCTCGACAGCCAAGCCCAATATCCAGTCCTTCCGTGTGGGAAATTTTACATCATACTTTCTCTGAAAGTCTAACTCTGGGATGATGTAATCTGATGATTTGCCAGTTTGTCCTTGGCCATCTATGAGGTCAACCTTTACAGATGTGTTAACAAAAAATGAACGTTAGATTCAAAATGGACTTAATCAACTGTGCTCTGGAGCTCTCTCTCTCTCTCTCTCTCTCTCTCTCTATCCAATAAGCATCATTTGGACTCGAGCACTTCTAAGCGTACCTTAATTTGTTTGACAGTGTGGTTATTGGATTTTTTTTTGTACTCAAAAGTGATACTTCTCTTAGGATTTTATTTGTTTACCCAGAACCAAAAATTTTGTATCTGAAGTAGAATAATTTGTTGCTGGTTTTTGTAGTATTTTGGAAGGCTAGATATGGCTGCTGTGGGTGCCGTAGCTCAGTGGTTAGTGTGTTCGCCTTCTGATCTGTAGGTCGTGGTTCACTATTGAAATGAAATTTGCCCGGAAAATTTTAATATATGCATTCCAAATTATCCCTTTTGCTAACGAAATACATCACACAACGCTTTCTACAGAAGGTGTTCTTTTTTATGGTATGTAAATATGTATATGTCCCAATACTATCGATTTTTAATTAGTACCTATTTTTTATTTAACATATGAAAATTAATTGTGTTCATAGCCCATTAATTTCCAATTTTAGAATTTCCAATTATTTTTTAATATGTTGATAACTTATTTTCCCATTTATTTATGATTATTTTTTTTTTCCCCCTCAACACCAACCATTATCATATGGCAAGCAAATAATTAGGTACTATTAGGTAATATCCTATTTGACTCAAAAGAGTACGAGAAAAATAAAGTCCTCCCTCAATATTAATGTGATTACATTGTATAATATTGTATTTCCCACGCGAAAATGTACAAAATATTACACGACAACATTAAACAGCAAATGCTAGCAGCAATTAATTTATGCTTCATTGCACACTTACCTACCTGTCTATCAAGTGAATTTATATCTATCTATACAATAAAACAAAAAGGTCCTTATAAATGTATATTCTAAAAGTACAGCACTTTATAAACATTTATAAGGCTCGTTGGTGCTTACTTACTACAATAGTTGTGGTAAAACATATTAGCAAACAATTATATAAGATGAGAAAAAAAAATGCTTCATTTTCGTGAGTGAGTGTTTTATTTTTTTTGCCATATGTGTTTAAATGAAAATTTGAGGCACTACAAATGAAGAAATATTTATCGTGTATTTATTCTGATAGGATCTTTTATCACCTTTTATTATTTTTCCTTCACATATGTAGGCGGTTGAGCGTGTTGTGAAAACGACACATATTTCTGCGTCATTAACTAATATTTCATACTTCTTAAATTGAATTGAATTGATACTTTACATGATTTTTCATGACAATTTGTTACTGCCGCAAGGATTATACGGGGCTTAAAGTGGACGATGAAACTGACCAGTTAGCAAGAGAAGCGGCAACTACTCACTCACCGAACAAGTAAAAAGCAGGAATAAATACTGGAGCCCAACACAACTCTAACATGTTAATTGGAGGCTACAAGAAGAGCCTAAGAATTTTATCAGGCTTTCAAGCAGGTCCTTGAAAACTGAAGCAATATTAGACAAAATGACAGAATTTTTAGAATTTTTCAAAAGCAGTGGGACTTACACCAGAGACGGAAGACATTTTTATGGCACCAAAAACCTCTTGGACGCAATGCATGCTCAACAACAATAAAAATAATATATTGGATGATCAATTTAAGTGCTTGTCAAATTGATAAACACTACAGCATCACCCTTCTATCACCTTTCACGGAAAGATCTGAGATGAAGATCTAGAGCAAGCATTTATCCGAAAAAAATCTATCCAAAATCTATGTTATTGCTCAAGGGGCACAGATGATAGAGGTCAGAGAAACAGCAGACGAAAGTCATATTAAAACCACTTAGAAATAGAATTGAGACTACAACAAAGGAACAAACACCGAAAAACACCTCGATGGACACCTCGAAGAAGTATCAAGAAAGAATCAACACTCTTCCAAAACATAGGAAATTATATTTCCGAACTCTTGTGAGAGTGTTCACAGAGCATTGTATTATAGGCCTAACTACATGGTGATATTTAAGCAACTTTCTTTTTGGCAGCTCAGCTGTTTTCGTGTAACATGTTACTGTCAAACATGTTCAGTTTGGTCTATAATTTTACCATGAATCGACTTACAAACGAACAACGCTTGCAGATTATTGAATTTTATTATCAAAATTCATGCTCGATTCATTGATTCATTCATTTTATGATCAGTTTGGGCGGCTATTCGGAATCTTGTGATTAAATTTCGCACCAAATTTACATTATTGGACATTAAACCACCAACAAGCATACGTAGAGTGCGGACAGAGGAAAATATCGCAGCTGTATCTGCCAGTGTTGTTGATTATCGAGAATTATCGATTTATTCGTTATATACTGGCCGACATGATGGAGAGAGTATGCTAAAATTGGACCCTTTTGAGGCGCAACCGCGGTCAACATTTACGTTTTGATATATTTCTCTAAATTTTACATGTTTTTTTTTAATCAAATCCGAACGCTCTTAAAAAATCGCCCTGTGCTATAGGTCTAATAATATACAAATATATGCTCCAGCTGCAGGGACTTTTGCAGGAGTTGTAGCAACGACGAGTAGGAAGAAGTGTTGAAATATCTTATCTGCAACTTTCAGGGTTTTCAGAGTAGACAACCTTTGGTACGGTCTTCTTGAACAGATTCGTGGAATTATCGAAATTCGAACTCACTGATATTGTAAACTTCTGAAGCTCGTGGAGGCTTCATTGAGGTTACAACCAGCAGATAAAAGGACTAGTGGGGGTTCATTTTTAACCCCAACAAGTATATATCACAATAGGAATTCGGGTTTAAATTGATGACCTAACCTAATCTAACTTATTAAATAATGCACACAAAGGAGAACACAATAAGTCTGCATATCTCTTATTGGGTCTATGTCAAAGAAGATAAAGGAAGAAGAAAACAAGCAAAAAACTAGTATTAAATTAGAAACAATGAATAAATGAATATGAAATAAAAGAACGACAAAACCAAAGCCGCATTCATATAACAAAGAAATGAATAAAAAAAGTAATCATCGAATAAAGTGAAAATTAAATAAAATAAAAAAATAACAATATATGTATAATAAATAAATAAAAATAAAATTTAACATACTTACTTAATAAGTAAATAGAAGATTGCTGAGTGTAAATAGCAAATATATATGTAACAATAATAGCATAAATGAACGTGTGTACGCATATTTGCGTACACACATAACACAAAAGAAGAGGGCAACGAAAGAAATGAAGACAACTAAAAACGAGCCGACGAAATAAATATTGTATGTACTTATTTGCCTCTGTGTTCGTTCAGTCGATAACAACATCTTTTAGTGTATCCATTTGGCCAAATTCAAATTGCACTTGATGCCGCCATACCAAACTATAATTGTGTTGAATATACCTACATAAATAGTCGTATGTAAATATAATATACAGTGGCTCCCAGCTTATTTCGTACAGTGACAGTTTAAAAATTGCTGCAGTCGTAATTCCTAATATAGCAAAAATTTGAACAAAATATAAATGCCATTTTTGAAAGGAAGGTTTGATTTTTATTTTCCAAAATTTACTTTTTCAAAATTTTAGTGTTTGACACTATAAAAAAATAAAATAAGAAAAAAATAGGAAAATTCATGTCACAGCTTATTTCGTACAGTCTCTTTAAGTTCAAACTAAAAACAAAGTAAGTTGATTTTAATATTTAGTATGACATCCCTTAGCGTTAATGACAGCCTGGAGTCTATTTGGCATTGAATCCACCAATTTTTGAGTGATGTCTGGTGTGATTTTTTTCCATTCCTCCATTAGTACCTTCTTTAGGTCTTGCTTATTAGAAATCTTGTGTGTTCTTATTTTATTGTCCAAAATAGACCAAAGATTTTCAATCACATTCATGTCAGATGACTGTGGTGGTGGAGACATCAAGTGTGGGCAGTTCCAAATAAGCCAAGATTGCAAATCCCAGATTTATGTTTTGGGTCATTATCTTGATAGTACCGAAATTCTTCCCGCAAACCCAGTTTGTCTGCACTTTGAAGTAAATTGTTTTTCAGAATCTCGAGGTACTTCATTTTGTCCATTGTTCCCTCAATAAAAACCAATTCACCTACTCCGGCTGCTGACATACAGGCCCAAACCATCACGCTACCGCCACCATGCTTCACTGTGGGCTTAAGGTTCTCCTTGTTTAGCTCGGTATTCGCTTTACGCCAAACATATGACATTCCGTCCGAGCCAAAAATATTAAACTTAGACTCATCCGCGAAAATAACGGTATTCCAGAACGCAGGAGTCTTAATAATATGCTCTTTGGCGTAGTCAAGTCGGCGTTGTATATTCATTTTTGAAATGAATGGTTTCTTTCGGGCTACTCGACCGTTCAAGTCATGATTGCGCAGCACACGTCGGACAGTTTCAGCACTGGATGATTTTCCTATTTCACGCTGAACCTCTGCAGCCAACTTCGGAGTGGATAACTTTGGATTTTTCTTAATTTTTCGTACAATATAACGCTCGTCTGATGCGTTGAAAATCTTATTAGGTGCTTCTCTGCCCTTGTTCTCCAACCGATTTTCGCGAATGAAGCGTTGAATGATGTATTGGACAGTTGAGGCACTTAAATTTGTCATTTCAGCAATTTTTCGCACACTCTGACCTTTCCTAAAATGGTTAATTACCAGTTTACGCTGTTCCATCGTTGTACGACGACCCATAACGCTAAATGTTTAATTTACAGCACTTTAACTATTTAAAATAATAATAATAAAAATTGTTATAATAGTTAAAAAGGTCCAAAAACTCATACAATTCAAAAAAACTTTGTAACTGCGCGGCAGAATGAAACTTACTTACATTGAAGTTTGTGTACGAAATAAGATGTGAGCTGAAAATCAGCTGATCAATAGTTTTTCTCTCTTGCATGACAAAAAGAACAATTTTTGGGGTTCCCCGTTTTCTTATTAGGTTTACTAAACACATACACAGACATCTACATTCAAAACTTATCGATAAGTTTTTTAGTTTCGATGTTACAGCCATTTACATAAAAATATATACACTGTACGAAATAAGCTGTGAGCCACTGTATATGTAGGTATTAATGTGTGAAGGTAGATGACGCGCCTCTCTTTACCACTTTCGATGGTCCCGACATTATTTGGTAGTGTTGCCAAGTTAATATTTATCATCATCATCACTATTAACATCTTCGTTTTTCTTTTGCTCTTTTTCGTTTCATTTGTACTTGTGAAACAATTTTCACAAATTAAAAACAATGAACGCATAAAGACAAAAAACTTTTTCTTTGAACATGAGAGTGAAATGAGAATTGTCCCACGTTCATGAAAAAGATAAAGCAAAAACTATATTAAGCTTTTATTTAAATTTGACTATAATTATTTACAAATACGTATAAAAATACGACAGAGTATATAGGTATATACAAAGGCTTGTTAATCAAATTTTCGATTGCATACTTGCTGTCATTTCTGGTGGTGGTGGTGGTGGTGGTGTTGGTAGTGGCACTGTAAAGGCACTTACCAAGTGTATACCTAGAAAATAGTGATGGTGGTTGCACACCAATTCAATACGTAAATGCTGTTATGCATTCTAAATATGATATACACACACACACACGCACACAGGACATTTTGTAAAAATGCACGTGTATCTAAGGATTTTTTTCTCTTTCTCTATCTCTATCTATATATTTTGCTATTTCTGTAAAATACATACAATATTATTTTCCCTATTTTGATCGTAATCAGTCGTAGTAGTACTACATAGTAGTATATAGTTATAGAAACACTTGTACGTATGGGAATTTCAATTCAGCAACTAGGTAATATACTGCTGTGGTGCAGCACTGCTATTACTATTGCACTTGTACACTGTAACCACCACCACCACCACCACCATCATCATTGTGCGACGACTGCCAGCAGCAGTATTGTTGCATCAATTACATTGCATACAACAGAAGGGTCTTAAATGATAACTTGGTAACTTGCATTAATACTACGATTGACAAGTAATGCTGACTATATTGTGTCCCTCCACTTGATATTTATTATATTTCCTAGCACGTATCCTGATTCTGTATAATTTCATTTTTTATTATTTGTCTGTGAAATGCGGTATTTTAATATTATTGTTGCTTTGTTTGTGTATTTTGTGTGTGTGTATTTTATATTTATTTTTTTTTTACGATTCGTAGGTTCGCACTTTGTGGGAAAAATCATTTTCAAGTACAACATGTTATGGTCGATAACGGCAAGTGCATTTGGTGTTTTTGTCTTCATACATGTTTGATTTGTATATGCCTAAAAATAGCCGAGGATTTTGTTTTTCCCACACTCCCTTTAATTACAGAAAATTCTTAGATTCTATTAAAAATTTCAATAATTTGAATTTCTTTTTTTTTACGATCAAAATCACATTACGATTTTCAGAATAAAACGACTACTACGCAAAATACTTATTTCACACAACTCAATTAAATTCTCATCATATAAATCAGTAATTAAATTTTAGCTATAAGCAATTTATTATACTCTGCTCTTTCACTTCTTTCGCATGCATTTAAATTGCGCTAGAAAAACAAAATAAAAAGAAAGAAAGCCAAAATAATTTTGGTTAACCAAAATGCTGATGATGACGATGAAGATATTGATGATGATGACGATGAAAGATGAAAGTGCCATTTTGTATCGCAGAAAATTGCATTTTGTTGCCAAAACATATATGAAATACGAAAATGTGAAAAAAAATATATAGAAATATAAATAAAAACGCAAAATATGTAGATAGATATGCATAAAAACAGAAATAGACAAAAATGAAATTACACCAAATCGGAAATATAGACGGAAATTAAAAATACTGACAGTCAACAGCTAAACGCAAGTATCAACAAGCATTTTATCTACTAAATACTTGTACATACTCTCGTCATATGCAATGCACCCTCAATGAAAATTGTTTGCTTTTCTTTTCACCATAGCATGAGCACTTTGTTTCCCTCCCCCATCAATTTTGCTGAAAATGTAACCTTATAGAGCAGATGATGATGATGATGATTCCATGCTGCCATGAATGTGCGACCAACAATCACTTGTTGCTGTTTTCTTGTGTGTTTATGTACCATACATATTTGGATGTTGACGGCTAATATGGTTTTGTTGATGAAACCGTGGCATCAATTTTTGTTTTTTTTTTTGTTGCAACGGATTCAATATAAACACAAACATACAAACACGTAGCCATCAAATCCAATGAAGTATTCAATTCAATTACACAGATGAATAGATGAGATGAATGAATCAAGTGTTTAAGAAAATGTACTATACGATGGTGAAGTGATTGATCATTGGTGGTAGGTGAGTCAATTAGTGAATATGGTTGAAAAAGGTCGTTGAATTTTTTTTTTTTTTTTTTTTTTTTGATTAAGACACATCTCTCCTGTATGAGAAATTCCTTAGCGGTAAATTATTTAAATCGAATTAGCATTTATTGGTCTTTGCAATTATTTATTGGATAATGAAAAAATGGCGAATGGAAACAAAACACCCAAAATAAGACAAAACGGCTAGCAGAATAATAGAGTGAAATTCCAAAATAATGCAAATAGAAATATAATGTAAATTTGATTTTGATTTTGAAATTTATGTTTGAATAATCTTATCAAAGTGTGAAAATATTATTATTTTTTTCCAATAGTAAATTTTAGAACCAAAATACAATTTTTAACGAAAATTCATTTAATTTTATTGTGTTTCCCTAAATAAAGAAAATATTCGCATTGAGCTAATCCTTTTTCATATGAGAGCAGCACCGCAATAAAAAAAAAATTATTGAGCTGATTCTTTTTTCATTTCAAAGTGCACCATATATGAAGGATTTACTCATGATATCATGAGCTTTTCACAGAAATTGCCAAATATTTTCTATTCAATATTGATTATGAGATTTTCGGCAATTGCATCCTTATAACCAATCAATTTCGTTGCGATAAGAAATGTCGTATCAACTAATTTTGATGCGAGATTAGCCGGACATGCCTGTTAAATTGATCATTTCGAAATTGCAGAACTTTATTGTATTTTCTAATTGCCATGTTTTATTCAACAATTCACAATTTTTTTGCCGATAAAAGAAATGGAAAGGAAGAGAGTTGATTTAATTTTAACGTTATATATTGTATAAATTTCTAAAATAGTGGAATAATTTTCGATGTTTAAATACCAAGATATCGATAAGTAACATCTCTTTAAGTAACATCTTAACAAGTAACATCTCTGTACGGTAGGGAAAAATGAAGGTAATTGGCAGCATCGAACTAAGCGAGCATTCTTAGCCATTCTTAGCAATTCACTATCTTTCTGCCAATAAAAGGATATACATACATAGATGCTGAAGACAGTTAATTTGATTTTAATTTTATATATTGTATAAATTTCTAAAATAGTGAAATAATTTTTGACATTTAAATACAGAGATATCGATAAGTAACATCTCTGTAAATAACATCTCTCTACAATAGGGAAAAATGAAGGTAATTGGCAGCACTGAACTAAGCGAGCATTCTTAGCAATATGCGCTAAAGTTAGTATCCTTTTACCTTAAGTACAAGTGTCGAATAAAACATGGCCAATGCTATGAGAAATAAAAAAAAACTAAAACCTATAAAAATTAGAACGGATCCAATTAAATTTTGTATGAATTTCTATAAAAAAAATTGATTCTTTTCCTGGACCTTGTCTAGGTGATATTGATAAATATGGGTGTACACAAATCTAGAGTACAATATGAAAGGAACTATCGAAACTACATTCTGAGATTTTATATTTTCATAATAGTCGCATAAATTAAAAAGAAAAGGAACTAAAATAAAAAAGCTAAAAAACAATGGTAATAAAAGTGAAAGGAATATTATATCTGCTGCTTAAAATTATCTATATATTTTTAATTAGGTAATTTAATAATTAATAAATTAAAGAAATAAAAATATACATATATACTTACTAACTATATATAAATAATGCATACACATTTATATGTATTTTCATATGAAAGTCAGTTCACATGTCAATCACAGTAAAATTTATTTCGTTGATCAAAATTTTGAATGGTTTTTTTTTTTTTAAATATGAATAAGTGTATAAGATCCCACAATGATATAATATTACTGTAATATTTTTAATATCAATATATACACAAATAAAATATCTAACATGTTATACATATTTAATTTGCACAATGGCTTAGCAAAATTTTGAGAGAAAAAAAGTTATTTTTAATTTTGCAAAAAACCACAAAATTGATTATCAAAGAATACATAGTGATGATGATTCATGTATAATTGAGAGTGGGTACCTGCAAACGTATACGCGTGCGCATTGCCCACTCACTAATGAATATTCACAACAATATTAGCTTTTAATGATTCGTATTTCATATATTAGTTTTTAATTTATATGTGCTATTATAAATAATCAAACAAACATACATACATATATATACATGCTTATTAAAAAAAAAAAACTAAGCTAAAATATATATGCATATTAATATATAAATATAATAAAAATTAAATAATAAATAAATAAAGAAAAGAAGAAGAAGAAAAAAGCAAAAAAAAAAATCTGACATCCGGTCAACAATGTCGTTACTTTTTTTCCGCACATTCTCCATGTGTGCGTGTGTTGATTATTTGTTTTATTTTTACACGAAATGTGATGAAGTAAAACCAAAATGAATAAAAAAAAGCAAAAATCAAACGAATTCAACATACATTTTAGTACAAGTACCGCTTCTAAGCTCGATTTTTTTTTTTTTGCTCTTTCTCTCTCTCTAAAGTTCATTCAGTTCTTTGACCGGATGTGTGATTTTTTTCTTCTTCTTCTTATTGTTGTTGCTGTTGATGGAGTTTTTCTAAAGGCATACAATAGGCACAATCTGTTGTACCTACAGGTTTTTAATATGAATATTTATTTATAAGATTTTTTTTTATGAAATGTAATTAATAAACTATATGACAGTGTGTGTGTGTGTGTGTGTGAGTGTGAACTTGTGTGCATATATGTGAAAATATAATTTACAAAATACTATACTCTATATCTTTGCACTGAATATGCCTAATGCCTAAATTGTAACAATGTGATTGTGTTTAGTATGCGTTTGGTATATTGAGTTAGTTTTGCAATAAATCTTGATAAAATGCCATTCCTTAGGTTATGAGTAATTCTTCAAATCACAATAAGCAAAAATTTTGTGCTTATATATTGTATTTATAGACTCGTACATATAGATAAATACTACAGTAACCAAGACCTTATTATGGTTACATTCAGAATGTGTACGACTGTGGCGATGAATTTAGTTATTTAATCATATTTTATATAATATAAATAAATAAATAAATATATAACAAGTATATAATATATGCCAAATCAGTAAAATTATTCTCAGTTTTTTGCAATTCAAAATTCTTAGAATTTATTTTTATATGAATTTTATTCTATTTAAAATGATATCTGAATATGTACATACATATGTATGTATCGTACTGTCAAGTATAGTACAATATATACACTATGCACACAGTACACGAATATATATGGGTTACATTTATTGCTGTATTAAATATTTTATAAATAATATTTAGTACATATATTGACAGACATAGACTTTTATTGGGTTTGGCAACTAAGAAATTGCCGAAGTAAGTGCCGATCTTTTTATACGCAAATATGACCCCAAACTAGCACCTTTAAATGAAAATTATGTGAAATTTGCTTTTTAAACAAAGGAAATGTGACAGCTAACCAATGTTAGAAAAAAAATATTATAACATTGACAAAAGGTATCAAAAATGTGTATATAGTCAGCAACATTCATGTGTAAAATCGCCTATTACTTAGTTGCAACCCAATATATTCACAGCTCATAATTTCGATGATTTATATCCCAAAAAAAAAAATATGTGTCTAAAGCAGGATTTACAATGTGTCATCTATCGGTGTAAATGCAAAGTGGATCACCTAGAATAAAGTCTTCCAAAAGTTCAGTTCTGCGGTTTCATCATGACACTGTCATAGACACTAAGCACACTGACATTAAATAGTAAATTAAAAGTAAATTTTTCACTTTACTTTGAATGAATAATCATAGTGTGCACTTTGGATGAAATAAAAATGAAAGGCATTACACACGTATCACTTTTGATGATTCCTCCAAGATGAACATTAACAGTTGTACATGTAAATTTGGATGATTCATCCATATTGAACATTTAAAGTGGTAAATTTAAATGAGAGTCTTAAAATACTTAGAGCTCTTGTACTAAAACATAATATTTTTCAAAGGATTTTAGTAAGGAACCATTAGAAGAAATAATGTTATAAGTGCTGCTACTAATTTAAGAATATGCAACAATCGATTAGTCTAGATACCAATGAAGTGTAGGCTAGAAAAATAAAGAAAGGGCTAGAATTCGACATCTGTCAAACTGAGTTGTTAAAACAATTTCTTTCTTTTTCAGTTCAAAGTCTGACATTTGCGAAAATGGATCGCTTAACTATCGCACAACGCATTAAAATTGTAAAAACCTACTACAAAAATGGTGACTCTGCCACAGCCACATATCGTGCTTTAAGAGGAGATTATGGTTTACATAATCGTCCAACTACGCAAGCAATTGTCAAAATTGTGAAGAAATATGAAGAGACTGAATCGGTTACAGATATTGTAAGGCCTGTGCATCATCGTTTCGCTCGTACCACCGAAAATATCGCTGCTGTAAGCGAAAGTGTTGCCGAAAACCCGAATGTGTCGATTCCTCGTCGTTCTCAGGAATTAAGACTGTCTTACGGCACATTATGGCGTATTTTGCATTTGGATCTACACCTACAACCATATAAAATCCAGCTCACACAACAACTGAAGTCAGCTGAAGTGAACTGAAGTGAACTGAAGTCAGTTCACAACGTTGTAGATACGTCGAATGGGTGCTTGAACAACAGGCGGTGGACGGCGATTTTTCGAACAAAATTTTCTTCAGCGACGAAGCACATTTCTCACTCGGTGGGTATGTTAACAAACAAAATTGTCATATTTGGGGTTCTGAGAATCCTCAGGTAATTGAAGAGAGGCCACTACATCCACAAAAAGCCACTGCTTGGTGCGCTCTTTGGTCCGGAGGTGTGATTGGACCTTACTTTTTCGAAAACGACGATGGAACCGTCACCGTCAATTCGGAGCGTTATGGTCATATGATAACCGACCTTTTTTTGCCTGCTATTGAAGAATACGACTTAGAGAATATGTGGTTTCAACAAGACGGCGCCACATGCCACACAACTCGAGCGAATATGGCTTTATTGCAAGAGAAATTTTCTGGCCGCGTAATTTCTCGTCGTGGCGATATCAAGTGGCCACCAAGATCATGCGATTTGACACCGCTTGACTTTTTTTTGTGGGGCTACGCGAAAGACCGTGTTTATGCAGATAAACCTTTAACTCTTGAGCACCTAAAAACCAACATTCGTCACGTTATGGCTGAGATACCGCCCAATATGTGTCAAAAAGTGGTCGAAAATTACCTCAAAAGAATCGATGCTTGCAACAATTCGCGTGGTGGTCATTTAAATGATGTAGTCTTTCACACATAATGTCAACGTTCAAACTTTATAATAAAAAAGAAATATCATGATAAAAAATATTTTATATGTGTTTTATTTACATTTACTTTTGAAACCGCAAAATGGATAACCCTTTATCGAAATGAGGAAAAGCTCATAAAAATAGGACACAAACGAAATACAATTCTATTGTTGATCTAAAGGTGAGATTATTATGTGTAAAAATGGCACAAAATATTGGGAGAAAATATTTTAGTAGCGACAAGGTTAAATAAAATAATTAGTCACAAACTAAATAATAGGTTGGAATACCAGAAGTGGGACTCATACATTATTTTCACTGGAGCCTGTTGGTTTTGTCCCCACTAGACCAAATATATCAGCTTCACTGACTGACGGATTACGGCTTAAGTGAATTTTCTATCTATGAAACAAATTGCCACTGCACAAAAATGGAATTATTTCTATTAAAAGCCTTTGAGTAGATTTACCATTATAGAATGTGTTAAAAAATATTATATAAAGCAGCGAGTACAGAAAATAGTCTATAATATAACGATTGCTTATATTATAGTCGGCTATAGAAAAGCAGAAAACGATTTCGTTATCGAACAGGGTCCATATGAGAATCCAATCAGTAATTTATGGTTGTTGTTGGCCCAAGCTGAGCAATTATTATGTTGATGGATTATTGATAAAAATTCTGACTTAAACTCTTGCTAAATTTATTATAGATAAACTTTAAGAAATAAATGGAATGTATGAAGGATTTCTTTGGAAGAAGTTGTGCGTTATGGCGGTTTTAATATTTTATTCACGAATCATAAAAAAAATAAATACTGATGGTTCCAAATATGTTCTACGATCCATTTTCGCTCCTCACCTTTTGTAAAAAAATGGGTATTTTACATCCAAAAAAAATTTTATATTTTAAATTTCTTTCAAAATGTCTATTCCATTTAAAAATAATTATTTTTTTAAATTTGTATAAATTCCAATAATAATTTATCAAAATACGGGGATCAAAGTTAATTTCAGACCCATAGTTTCTGAGGCAAATATATTTAGAATTAACTTTGAGGTAAAATTTTGTAACGTTTTTTCTCTTTTTTCATGTTACTAATTTGACTTGCCCTAAAGTATATGGTGGCCAATCCCTCGCATTTACAAACAATGTTACAGTTGCTGTGTCAAATGACAATAAAAGAGCAAAAAAAAAAAATAATGAAAAATAACAATGAATTATATGATCAAAGTAAAATTTCAAAGAATAACTCTTTTTTTTCACACATACGATCGATATACACGTTATAGTAGTGTAATGGATTACTCAACAAAAATATGTATGCATTTTTATTACTTTTAGTACATATTACCTATACAATGATTATATTCTTTGTTTTTTTGTTATTATAATTTCAATATTTATTTGGTATTTATTCTTTTTTGGGTTTTTGTTTTTTAAAATTTTGTTTTTGCTTTTAGTTTAGTTTATTGTTATTATTTACGAAATTGTTCGCTGATGTTGTAGATGTGGTTCGTTTTAGTGTTCTTTGTTTGAAAATGAACTCAACCGTAACGATTTTCTATGGCATAAATTTATACATACATATGACTATACACATTTATATATTTATATACCATACCATATATATGAATATCTTAACGCGATCACAGCAATCACACAGAACAATCTGCGTCGACAGAGCAATTGTTGCAGCTCTTTTTGCGACTGAACTTTGTTGAATTGAAATTTGCTGTACGCTTTTAATTTAAGAGACGTGCGTCAAAAAAAAAAACACAAACCATACAAAACAACAACAACAACAAAAAAGAGATAATATTTATAATATTTTAAAAACGTACGTAGGGTAGCATTTGCATTATAACTACCTGTACGATTTATCCGAGAATAAAACCACTAGACTAAGAGAGAAAGAGCGAAAAAAACAACAGCACATAACAAGCAAATGAGCAAATGTTACGTATGTGAACATGGCTCGGGCGTCAGAATCAACTGAGTATGATAATAAATTAAAATGATATAAACACAATAAAATGTAAAAAAAAGCTTAAATTATCCACCACCGCCAACTACATAACATACTACTACCCCAATAAAATACGATACACTAATAATACTTGGAATTACTTGTTGTTGTTTAAAATAAAAGTTATTTTATTTAGTTTGAAACTATCTAAAATCTCGCATTAAACAATTTTACACATTTTCATAGAAAGATTCTAAAGCTGGAGCGGTTCGAAGACTTTCGGCTTAGACATTATGTATTTACATACACTATGTAAAGGGTGTTTTTTTTAGAGTGAAGCACTTTAAAATTTGGCAAAAAAATACAAAATATAATATTTTGAAAAAAAAATTGATTTTATTGGAAGTATAATTTTACGCAATTAGTGTTTGAATATGATTTCGGGCATATGGCTGCCGCGGCTGGCTCGAACGAGGCGTAATCTGAAAACACAATCTTCGTTTATTTTTTTCCAACATTTGGAACCTAACCTCAGCAATAGTTCCCCTCAATGTTGGCTTGCAATTTTTACGACAACGACGAAGAGTCCCAACAAGCTCACTTACCCGCCCAACCGACCGAGGGGCAACAACCCAGCTGTTTTGAGAACGCGAAGTTAAAGTGGCAAGTGACTGTAAATGGACTACCAATTCCAGCTACAGATTTTTACAATCAACAGATGCTACTAAAAATATAACTAAAAGGATTAAACTAAAAACTAAAACTAATTCATCCAAAGTTTATCAGTATAAACTATCTCTTTCACATATCCCCACAAAAAAAAAGTCCAGAGGCATTAAATTGCATTATCTTGCTGGTCCAGGTCTATTTCGAGAGATTATGTTGTCGCCAAATGTTACTTTGAATAAATCGATTCTTATGTTCAATGTATGGCATGTAGCGCCATCTTGCTGGAACCACATCTCTTTCACCTTCAATTGGAGAATCACATAGTCCGTTATTATGTGATCGCCGTGGACGATTACGTTATTGCCAACCGCGTTTTTAAAGAAGTATGGACCAATGATTCCACCTAACCATAAACCGCACCAAACAATAAGTTTTTGTGGATGGAATGGTGTCTGAAGAATTTCTTGTGGATTGTCTTCACTCCAAATTCGACAATTTTGCTTGTTCACATGACCATTGAGCCCAAAATGAGCCAAAATTGAGTCTACCATAAAATGACTGTAACGATCTTTGAGTTTGGATGACGGAACCATGATTTTCGTAATAAAATTTCGAAATTTCGAACATTTTGGAAAATTTTGACTTTTGGGTTACCAAATTTGATAACTACTATATACCGTTTTATCCCTATCGGGAACTGCTTCACTTAAAACAAAAACACCCTTTACTAAACATGTCGAGCTGTTTCAACGAATATTGCTGCCATTCTGATGATCAGCCGACCGATGCAAAATTTGTATGTTAATTAGTTAGAGCGTGATTTTTTTCGGCTTATAAACTCATAGTATACCATATGCTTGTAGTCTGTGTTGAGTGTTGGATTTAAGCGTCTTTAAATCAAGTAAGCGAAAGCGTTCTACACTATTGCTATTACTATTGTTGCCATTATTGTTGTACCCACTACATATGTATGTACATATATATGTACATACATAATGCGTTTTAGTATGTACCTATAACTAGATAGAGAGAGAGGGGGGAGCGGCACCTTAGTTCATTTCAGTTAAGTTTGCTTCAGTGGAGTTGAAGTTGAAGTTGAATTGTGTTAAGTTTAATTTAGTATGCATGATTGTTAGTTTTTTATTGTTGTTGTTGTTGTAGTTGTTTTTGGTTTTTTATAGTGCGAATGATTAATTCATTGTACTACTCTAAAGTGAGCCACAACATTAAATTCTGCTAAATGCTATAATAATATGTTATAGTCAATAAAATGTACTCACCTACACATGCACATAGCTATAGCCAGTATGACTTTGTAGAAAACAATACAAAATTAACAGAAAATTCGGAAAAAAAAACAATATTCATATTGTTGAATGTAAGTTAGATACATTTTATGACCTTAACAAATTTGCAATAAGTGTAATTCTTTAAGTTATGAGGGTTATGCGTACACACACACACACACATATACACATATATTTTTAGAATTAAGTGGTACATTAGTTTGAAGGTGAGGCGCTCATTTCTAGTGCTGCCAGTGTTGCTGACGTTAATATTACTCTTTTTTGTTTTTTAATTTGTGGGAGGTTAGATTTCAAATATAAGATAATTGTTGAAATTTCCATACAAAAAACATACTCAAATATACAATATATACTTATACATAGATATATGCAAATGTGTATGTAAAATGAGCACATAGAATAACAAGAAAATATATGAAATGCATATTTTTCAATTAAAATTCATAGTGCTTTAGACTTGAGCCTGCGAGAAGTCAATGCAACGGTAGTCGGACTGGTCAAAATATTAGGCAAATCAGTTTAATGGTGTTCGAGAGCATGAAGGACGAAATACAATATAAATGAGTGTTATTCGGATTCTGGTCCATAGAGACAAATAGCAGAAAAATAGTAGAAAGATGACTTTAAAAGACAGACATCAATGATGCTGAAAGCTCTAGCAGGTTTAGGATAGGTTAGGTTATGTGGCCACCCCCAAGGGGGGCTCACTTAGGCCAAAAATTGACCCATTGTGTTACCATGCATCACTGATGCTTACTATCCTGTTCCCTCTGTTAAGCGGAACTATTGGGATTTCCTAATGAATAGAGCAATGCTCCTGACATCCATGGGTGCAAGCTTAGGGGTATCTGTAAAAAAAGGCACTCCCCAGTAGAGTGTGCCTTCTGCGTGCCAAGACGCGGCATCTACATAGGAAGTGCTGAACACTTTCCTCCTCTTCCTCGTCCTGGCAGCTGCGAGAAAAATCTTTGGCCGGTAAACCAAGCCTTACAGCATGCCAACCCACAAGCCAGTGGCCCGTGAGTACGACAACTACATTACTGATAGTTTTCCTACTCATTGAGAACAGTGAACGAGTTCTTCTATTGTCAAGAGTTGGCCAGACTTTCCTAGTAGTAGCACAAGAGCTCTCATCCCGCCATCTTCTGTTGGCTATGATGAGGTAATGTTGTGTGACAAGAAGTTTGCATGTTACAAGCGGAATTCCTGCTTGATGAGAGGGATAGATCTTTGGCGCCCGATTTCGCCAATTCATCTGCTTCACAGCTCCCTGGAATGTCCCTATGCCCCGGTACCCATACAATGCCGCGTTTGCTTACATTGAACTAAAAACAACAGCTATTGCGGAGATGCAACAATGGACGAAACTTGGACCCAGCACTACGCTTCAGAGTCAAATTGGTAGTCAGCTGAGTGGACAGCAGTCGGCAAACCACTCTCAAAGCGGCCATAAATGCAGCAGTCAGCTGGTAAGGTTATGGCGTCCGTATTTTGGGACGTGCATGGAATTTTGATCGCTACATGACCCAAATCGTGACAGAAACGACTCTATATGAAGATGAAAAAGTGCTCCTTCGCCAAGATAATGCACCGTATAACAAGTCGTTGGCCAAATTGGACAAATTACACTTTGAATTGCTTCCGCACCCACCGTATTCGCCAGATTCAGCTCCCAGCGACTTTTATCTGTTCGCAGACCACAAAAAAAAATGCTCGCCGGAAAGAGATTTGATTCGAATGAAGAGATGATAACCGAAATAGATGCATATTTTGAGCTCAAAGATGAATCGTTCTACAAGTAAGGTAGCGATATATTAGAGAAGCATTGGAATAATTGTATCGCTCTTAAAGAAGACTATGTTGATGAATAAAATCGAATTTTGCCAAAAAGTTGTTATTTTATTGGTTATCCTATTGATTTCAGTCGATGTCTTATTATATCAAGAATCAAATATTTTTGGAGGAGGACTTCTCTCTCTCTCTTCATGATCCTACATCGGCATCAGATATGACGTCAGCCAATAAAGCAAGGAAAAACTATTGAAAAGTGGCACCCACTGTCCAAAAAAACAAAAATTGCATTCTAAAAATTTCTTCTCGTGCTTAAAGTTAAATTTTAAGACAGACTACACAGTCTGAAACCTTAAGAGTTTTGATTTTCTTCAAAAATTTAAGAGTTTTTGAACTTGCAATATCTCTTTTAATCATTTTTGATCATTTCTCTTAAGAATCTGAATTTCTACATATAATTTTATGTTTATACATTGAGTAAAATTGCATTAAAAAGTGAATTGACCTTAAAAATTTGCAATTTCTATTGTCATTTTCAAAATCAACAAACTGTAACAAAAGCAATCAACCACAAGATACAAATATGTATGTAAGTATAACTATACAAGTATGCATGACATAATTTTTAAGTAAAGACGATCTACTACTATGTAGGTATCTATTAGAGTATACACAACATATACTACGTAAAAAACAAGCATAAATAGACATGCACGCATATGATAAGACTGCGTCAGACAGAGTACTGCAGACAAAAATTCACTTATATTGTATGCACTTGGCAACAGTGAAAACGACAACAACAACAATAAAATGCATTTGAAACAGACTAAAAATTTAGAATGATTTTAATGCATTATGATTGTACATACTCGTATCTATGTACTTATGTATGTATTCAGTAATAAATGTCACTGGAATGTTGAATGTTCTCTGCTGGACACAAAAATTCCATTGCTATTAGACTGGTACTAATACAGTCATAGTTCATGTTTCCATGTTTCTATATACACATATATATATATATATATATATATATATATATATATATATATATATATATATATATTTAAATGTCTCTGTACGTAGGTTTGTATACATGACAGTGTCATAAATAACAATATGACTGAAGAATTCGCCGCTGTCGTTGTCGTCGTCAGGCTTCGACAAGCATTTTACGCATCATGCATTTTGCATGTGTGCCTTTACATATGAATTCATATAAAATACAATACAATTTGCTCCCTAACATTGCATATATAAAATAAACGAAATTAAGAGAATTCAATAATGTGAACAATTTACAGTTATATCTTTTTGTTAGTCTACTGCAAATGAAAAGCGGTGAAAGATTTTTTTTAGGCGCCCCTCTGTTGTGATTAGCTTATCATTTAGCATAATGATTATTACATTGATTATCTGTGGTATGGAATCTAATACTCAAATCCACAGGTAATTATTTTTCAGAAATAGAATAATTTATTCTTCACACTCAATAAGTACTAGTAGTTGAAAATGATTCTGACACTGAGAGTTGTTAAAACACTTCTTCGATTATTAGTTTGCAAAATAATATGATGTCACAAAAGTTGTACCATTCATAATCAGATACATAGGTTAGGTTAGGTTATGTGGCTGCTCTATCTCTGAGAGGACACACTTAGGTCAGAAATGCCCCTTCCAATGGTGTTGTGCATGTTAAATTTTATCAGCATTAGAAGGGACCTACTTATATTAGCCGGTTCCGAACGGCAGAACCCTTGTGACAGCACTTGAACTTACTTTTGCCATAGAGCTCTTTTAAGAAGCACTTTTGGCAAATTGTTAAGAAACATCTCCCAAAATGGATCGTGTGCATGTACTCTTTATTGTAAAAATGTGATCGAATCTCTATTACCATAACTATAATACCCAGCAAAAATAGTGATTATATCCAAATTCAGACTCTTATATCTTTAATTATAATTCATTATTGGATTACTCTTATGCTTTTCATAAACCATTAAAGCAAAGTGTGAGGCAAATCAATAAGAAAAGACAAACTCTTGTAAATTATGTGAAAAGCAAAATTTTTTAATTCAAAACTCTTGTCAATGATCAATTCTGACTGTCTGAACATCCTTTACTATCTGGTTCTGCTATATTATAAACAAATATTATGAATTTCGACGAATTATCATCGTTTATAAGTAATACATTACACTATAGATTACATGTCATCAATGTGTAATGCAGGGAACAAGTTTTAGGCTAGTACGGTAGCATTCTCTAAGATAGAGAGCCCTAGGTTTTATAATACCATCATAATTGTGTGTGCTATTTCAATACACAGATCAGGTCAAGTCAGAATTATATAGGGGACAAGTTGTATTCTGCTAACGAGCTTTTGTATGGAAACAAAAAAAAAACAACATTTTTTTTTAATATTAAGCAACTTTTTTGAATACCCCATTCAGTTAGTGCCGTAGCTCAGAGGTTAGTGTGTTGGCCTTTTGATCTGTAGGTCGTGGTTCAAACTCCGGCTGATGCATAACAAATTTCATATCAAAAAGATTTGTCTTTCGAGCGGTACCCACTTGTCGGTAAGCAATTGTCAATTCTTCCGACAGTAACAACTTGCCATGAAAGACCTTCTAAAAGAACTCTGTGACAAAACTCAGAAAAAGTGATGTCAGAAAGATTCTGTCGTTCGGAACCGGCTAAAATAAGTAGGTCCCTTCTAATACTGGCCAAAATTTAGCACGCATAACAGTAATGGAAGCCAATGATCCCTTCGGGGCTTTAAGTGCCACATATTTATTTTTATTTCTTTATATATTGAATACATCTTAATACGATATGTTATCACTTCTTCTGAGAACGTTTGCTCAATTTTTGCTGGGTAAGAAATGCTAAAAAGAAGAAGAAGAAGAAGAAAAACCGAAAACAAGAATACAAACGGTTCGCATTTTGATTTTTGCGTGCAAATATCTTAGATACACTAGCCTAGATATGCTTTCAACCAAATCAACCAAAAGACCCTGATGGCTGACGATGGATGTACAAAAGGTGATGACTAACAATAACAATAATGAAACTATATATTATTTGTGTGCGTGTGTGTGTGTGCCTATAAAAAACAATAATAATAATAAAACTCCTACTAATAAGTACATGCTGCTTACTACAATATCATACTATAAAATACATTCTATATATTTCATTGAAAAAATGTAGCTAGGTATGGGTATCTATCTACATACGTATGATACATACAATAGTAAGTGAATGATGAGTCGAGTGAATCTGCTTCGATGGATTTACAAATGTATATATATGTGTGTAGTACTTGTTGTTGTAGTTGTAAGCATATATTTTATTATTCTTATTGTTGCTGCTAATGTTGTTTTTGTTATAATTTTCCATTACTATTATGATTATGTTTTTATATTTTTTGTATTTTTCTCGTAGCAGCGAACATACCAACGAAATGCTTTGAACTGAAACATAGTTTTAGTTTTGAATCACTTTTCATTGTTATATGTATGTACACATGTAGGTATGTGTTTGTATTTATGTGTGGTTGTTGTTTTCTTCATTTTCATTTGTTCATTCTGTAAATTATGCAATTTAAATGTCTTAAATGAGGTGCTTTAAATGAAGAATGTATCTACTACACTACTACATAGGTTATAACATATACCTACATATACTCTCGTATGTATGCAGACACGTACTATATAAAAAAAAAACTGAATATCTTTTAATTTTTATATATACGAGTATGTAGCTGCGTTTATAAGTGTTATTTGGTTTTTTTTTTTTTTTTTTTCATTTGTTCTACCAAAATGAAGATGATGAAATCCATTTTCGACTTTTTGCGCTTGGTTGAAGTTTCAAATGAGAATAAATATATAAAGCAGAATATGTAAAAAGAAAAAAAAAAATTATATAAAATTAAGAATACAATAAAATCCACATACACACACACACACACAGAAAGAATTAAATATAAATAATAATCATACATTTATACGTATATACTTGACATAATGTTTTGTTTGGTGTTGCAAGAAATTATAAAACTTCTTCATTCAGTTGCAATCTCGTAATTTAATTAAATTAATTAGTTTTAATTTGTTTTTGGAATATTTTTTATCCAGAAATATGCATACTTATAATGGCAATTTAATATATTTATTATTTGTACGAAGAGTAATTAAAATTTAATGACATACAATGTAATAGTTAGCAGTTCTAATTAGTTCATGAATAGAACTGGAATATCAAATAATCCAGATTGGAGTGTAAGAGATAATAAACGGAACTGTTTTTGTGCAAAACTCAAGAGGTTTTTACTTTCAAAGAGACCAAATAATATTATGGAATATTTAGCAATAATGGTTCTTAAAAAATGGACTAAAATGGATATCCTCATATTAACAGCTTCCCAACGACAGAATTCTTACGAAAAAAAATTTTTTATAGATAACAACAATATTGATTTAATAACAATATTGATTTGATAACAAAATATTTTTTTTTTCGCATATTTTTTCATTAAAAATACAATTTTAAAAGTATCATTTTAGTTCAATATACTTCGTATAACGAACGCTTCTTCAAATTTCATCATGGTAACTAACAGACCACTCAATAAGTCCGTAGGAAATGTATAAAAAAAAAAAATTTTGGCAAAACTCGGTTTTATTATTCAACATAGTTGCCTTCGAGGGCGATATGACGAGTATAGCGATTTTCCCATTTTTCGATACAACTTTTATAGTACGATTTCTCTTTCTCGATGATTACTGCATCATCGAACTTAAATTTATATACGTAGGTATCCCTATATTATTCTGGTGAAGGAGTACTATTTTCTTGGCCGCTCTTTTTTTTCAAATCGTTATTAAAGCAATCCAATAAGTTGGAATAATATATACCATCGATAGGTTTTTTATTTTGAAGGTAACACGACGACGATAAAAGAAAAAAATGACTCATTTTTAACTCGGACAACTCGGAACTGGGCTTAAAAATTGTCTCAACACCCTTGAAATTTCGACTTACCACTAATGCCCTATTCTCCGATTATTTGCGTCATTTAACAATCAATAACTTAGTCAATTTCCAGGCGACTCTTCACGATTAACTTTTTTGGAAAGAGGAAATATTGATATTTCAGAAAGAAGGCAAAAGTTAGACAATAATTTGGTTACTTTTGGTCCATAGAGATACCAAAATGACTAGACAAAGTTACTTAGAGATGTACAGATCATTGAACATTTCAATTTTAATCGCAAACTTCAGTAGTGCTCTCTTAATCAAAGTCGCTGCTTCAGCTAAACAATTGAATTCTGAGGCTCCTGGGCAGATTAAGCCTAATATCGAACAATGAAACCCAACTTAACCGTCAACTATGTCATCTTCGAGCCATCTGTGAAGTGTTCAAAGTGTAGGGTCTTGGCTCTATTGTTCTGCTACAGTTATTTTCTTCTATAGAGTGCTCTTCCACCAAACTTTAGCTGAGAAATCATGTAGTCTGATCCTGATGGTGAGGGATGGCAAATGAAGCCTATGGCATATGGCCTGCCTTTCAGTGGCTCTATGGCCTTCAATCTATTGGCAAACTGAACTTGGACTTCTTCGGCGTCGATCTGTTTAGAGTTTCGATCGCTGTTTGATCGCTGAGGTGTTTTAATGGTTTTAATATATGGTTTATCGTTTTTTTTTTTTTTTCGTGGTTATGAAACAGTTCAAAAACGCCTAAGGATTCTGGTTCTGGAATACAGCGTCCATCTTGTAGACAGCATTTTCATACACAACCTATTATTTATACCATTGAGCCATAAGACATATTTATGTCATAAGACTTACCACCAAGTGCACATTTTACAATTATTTGGAGTGTGGTTATCACCATTGCGCACCCAAAATGTTTGGAGTCACTCTTATGATCACAATGAAATTCATTAAGGCACTTCTTTACCATAAAAATTGATGGCGCGGAATCTTTATAGCATTTATGATTTCTCTCCGTTGCTTGTGTTATGGATTCACTAGGTCGTCTGCTTTAAATGATTAAATGATTAAATGATATAAGCTAAATGATACATCTTGTTTAAAATTGTACTCTATTGAAACCAGAATAATAATATCGCAGATAGGCAATTTTCAAGAGAATTGTATAAAACTTGGTCTAAAGTATAGAAAGGCTACAAGGTGAATTTTTGTACAATTAATCAGGTATTTGAAAACTGATTCATGTTCAGCGCCGCCTAATCGGTATATATAAAAAAAAAATTGCATTTGCAAAAAAATATTGTGAAATGTTCACATTCAACCTTTTTAACTAAGTACAGAAGATATCCATGAGAAGATTTTCAATAATCCACTTATACGCAACAATAACAAAAACACAATGTTGATTTTATGATACAAAGTATTGCTGCTGTTGATTAATGAAATTAACTTTTTATGAATATGTTTAATTTTTAATAACACCTATCAGTTTATTAATGACTAGGTGCAATAATAATGCGAAAGGTTCCAAGTTAATGATCAATATTGCAATACTTATACTTATTACGGATAGCAGTATGTGGGTCCTATATGTACCTATACCTATATAATTTGAGGTTGGAATTAGTAGAAATAAAATCAGTTAACAATGTTTCATGCTGATGATAAAACATTTAATTTATACAAAAATGCAGTAATGTAAATGGAATAATGAAACCTTTTCGTTGCACATTGCTGGTATATCGATTTTAAAGAAAGAAAAAAAAAACAAAAAGGCAAAAGAACACCTGGGCACTATAGTTACTAAGTTTACTTACACTAGGGGAATATTGAAAGGATTTCAAATAATGTATTTTATGCAAAAGTATAGTACAAAAAATATACTTTAACTATAACCTGGTAAGAATTGAAATGTTTCAAATGTCACGCTCTATATTCATTCAATATATATGTACAATATTTACATATAGTATTATGTATACAATAACAATAATAATAACCAACCAACAATAGTAAAAGTATGTGATACTCATATGCATGTATTACGTATAGTTAGTAGCCACAACCAACGAAACAAATAAACGAAAAAAATAAAAATAAAAAACTAATAAAAGTGGTCGCATAATGAAATGAGAGCGAGATATGCAAATCAACATCAATAATATGTAAATTTCGTTTAATTAATGACTGACAAAAAGACAATCGAATCGAATTAACAAACAAACAACCAACTGTTGCAATATTACACGCACACATGTACGCATTTCTGTACAATGCAATACAGTGGCTAACAACGAATGATCAAGTACAACAAATCATATGCATAAACATACACATAATGTGTATGTATGTATGTTACATTAGTCAGAATGGAGAGCGGGAGCAATACGGGCAATACAATAATTATAATAATCGCACCGATCATCATGATGACGACAACGACTATGACGATGACCACAATAGGCATACATTTGTACGTAATATGTAAATACGAGTAAATGCATATAGAATGGATATGATGGTGGTGCGACGCATATGTCAACGAGGGTGGCTTGATAAGTTCGTAATAAATTAGAGAGATATCACCGATAGGAGGAAAATAATATACTTTTTATCATTGGGCACACTCACAAAGAGGGCGTAGAGTTTTTCAAGTGATTGAAAGTTAAACAAGTGAATGTTTTTTATTAAAGAATTTTGTGTGTTGACAAAAAAAAAACTATTTTTTGAGAAAAACCAGTAATTTTTGAATCCAAAATTAAACTTAGCAGACTGATAAATCTGTGATGAATAGTTGGTTGGTTTAGGTGCTGCTCGGTCGACAGATACCGAGACTCAATTAGCACATAGAAAAGCGCCATTTTGCTACACCACTCTTGGAACCACTGAAGTGAGATCCATTCGAACCATCTTGATCCGTTAATAAACCTGCTAATGTCGTCTATTTTGTTTCCAGTAATTTCATTTAGGCTATACATTACGAATTTCCCTAGAGTTCTATGTCGTAGAGCACCCAGACCAGGTATCTGTCGTTGTAGGGCCATCCTATTTTCTTTGCATGATCCCCTATCGGCCAGTGACCGGTAATAGTGGAGGTGATTCTGAAGATATCTTTTCTTTTTTTTTTTTCTACCAATTCGTCGGTTCTTGACGTCGTATTGAGGCCAAGTTGCTTTTGCTATCTTACAGGCGCCAGTTCTTGACCACCTGGCATCTGCTTGCTTTCTCGACTATAGGTAGAGCTCTCTTTTGATGGCGCTAAAGGGGCTTCCAACACTTACCGACTCGGATTCGCTGTTAGTTACCCCCCTCTTGCCAGTTCGTCCGCTTTCTCGTTTCCTTCTATGTTCCTGTGACCAGGTACCCAGACGAGAGTGATGTCCATTTTGCGTGCTAGTGTGTTGAGGTCTTCCTTACATTGTCTTATGATTACTGAGTTCGTTATCGGTGATATCAATGCCAGAAGTGCCGCTTGGCTATCTGACAAAATATATGTCTTCGATGATGTATGTATCTGATTGTTTAGTATCTTGGAAGCCTCTCTTATACCGAGAGCTTTGGCCTGAAATATACTAGCTATATCTCCCAGACGGAAGGACTTTGACACCTCAAAATCTTTGGAGTATACCCGCCGCACCAACACCGCCATTTATCTTTGAATCATCAGTATAGATCTTGATGGACCTCCAGTCCTTCCGCGTGGGAAATGCAGAAGGTATCGCCATAATTGCCAAAATTAAATTCTTTTTATCATTGGGCACTCTCACAAAGACCTCGTATAGGTTAGATCGTCATTTTTTCATTAAAAAATTTCGTGTGTTGATAAAAAATTATATTTTTTAAGGAACGCAGCAATTTTTGAAATCAAAAATAAACTTGAAAAGTCGTATGGAGACTCTCCACTTTCGTATGAAATGGGTTTGAAGTATTTCCCCAAATTTCGTCGCATGAGTACAAATGACGCTAGGCGTCTAAGGCGTCCAATTGAGGTTACGAGTACCATCGATGAAATGATTAATAAAATTCATAAAATAATTTTAGAAGACAGTCGAAATAAGTTGAATGTGAAAGTTGACATGATAAAAATCTCAAAAGATGAAATGTTGCTCACTGCTTCGTCATTGCAACATTAAAATTGATGGAATTGGTAACGAATTACCGTAGCATCCATCCACTTGTCGTAATTCAGCCCTTCAGCGACTTCTTTTTGCTTCCAAACCTGAAAAAACTGACTCGAAAATAATAGATTGAAGTTCAACGAAGAGGTCATTGCTGAAGTAGATATCTATTTTGAGGAGCTCAACAAATGGAATCATTCGAAAGGCTAAAACAAAATATGAACAAAGATGATTGAGCTAAAGAGAAACAATGCCTTTCGAATAAATTTATTCGCTGTTTCGTTTATGAAGAACTTATCAGACTACCCTCATGTACTACTATGTAGACGATGTCATTTACACAATATTTGTATGAGATGGAGGTGGTTGTGGTACCATTGTAAATGCATACATATATACATACACCTTGTACGCACACAATATTTTACATACTAAGAATAAATAATATAATATTAAATCAAATTAATAATGGTGGATCAAGCGACAAACACTAAACGAACAGTGGATAAAATGTAAATGTGAAAGAAAAGAAGATGAGGAAAAAAAAAACATTTTGGAGAAAATTAATGCTCACAATGTACTGTGTAAGTTTGTAGGTTTGTTGGTTAGTTGTTTATGTATTGTACAATGGTTCATTTTGTTGATTTGAGTTTAATTAACATTTTATGATATCTCTTCAAATGCTATTATTATGTGTGCACTTTGTTGCTTTTCATTTTTTACATCATAATGTGTCAAAGACCATAAATTCAATTAATTTATTATAATGTCAACATTGACAGCAGTAGCAGCAGCAGCAACAGCAGCAACAGATAGACGGGATAAGGCAATGATCAAACAAAGACAAATTATACATTTGTAATATGCTTGTACAATATTATATTAGTAGTAAGCCATCATCTTCATTACTATCAGCGAGTATTAATAAGTTTACAACTACTGATTTTCTTGATTTTCAAACCGATCACATTCATTAATATGCCACCACCTCAATTAAGCATAAGACAACCGTGAATATGAATATATATGCATATATGTATGTACGTATAATACAAATATATTTATACTATTCATAGGGCTGCTCATATTAACACCGTGACAGCCAATAGAGGAAATACACATTAAAAAATGTATCTACATATGAATCCAATACAAAATATATACGATATAATATGCATACAAAAACCGCACATATATCATTAATATATTTCAAATACATATGTACATGTATGCATATTTGGAGTAGTCTCCAATACTGCTGGTGGCTATACACAATAATAGCTACAACTTCATTCATTCATTTCGATTAAAATGTAAACAATTGAAACCCACACTGGCGCCATAATATCACTGATCTTTCTTGGCTGCTGCTGCTACCGATGCTGCTGTTGCTACTGCTTGCTGATCACCATTCTAAGCAGCTTGTTTTTAAATTTAATTTCCGTTTCATTTCATATTCGATTTCATTAAATTAATTAGCAATAAAATATCAAAAACAAAAAAACAAAACCATACGACTTTTCGTCTAAACAAAGTCACTTTTTAAATCAATTAATAAACAATAAATTCACATAAATTAATTAAATTAATATTAGAAACAATCACACATAATATCCAAGTATGGCAAATTTGACACACTCCGGATATGCCCAAAAAAATATCAAGTCAAAACAAATCATAGATTGTTGGTTCGAAATGATTTGTAAATTTGTAATTAAGAGTGCAATAAAAATGTTTTAAATTAATTTTTAATATAAATATACCATATATACGATATATATACTATACATAGGTATATAATGTGTTAATCAATTAATTAAGATAGTAAAATAAAATAATAACTTACCACTGTGATGCACCGATGGCGAATGATAACTTCCAGCACTTTTCTCACTGGGTGTTGGACTATTAAAATCGGGCGCTAATCTATGATTATTATTTGTATATCTACTGGCTAAGTAAGTTCCTAGTTGATGATCTGAAACACATCCTGCTGTTGCTGATTCCGAATCAAAATTGCTAGCATTTGCATTTATTACATCGTCTATATTCTTTTCACAATCTGAAAAGAAAAATGAAATTGATTTAGAAAGAAATTAATGAATGATCAGCATAGTCGTAAGTCAAAAATAAAATTTTCGCTGATTCCCCAAGAGATGGCATTGCCTTCGCTTTTTTGCATCTGGCAATACTACTGTGAAGGCGATCGTTGAACTCCTCCAGTAGGCTCGAAATGATAATATGTTCTTAAAGGCAAAAATTGTGAGATAAGCTCGTCCTCTTGGAGTTTTCGAGAGAAAAGTTCTGCGCAGAATCTTCGGACCTATTTACGTTGATGGCGAGCATCGAATGAGGTACAACGATGAACGATGTATGAGTTGTACGCTGACACTGACATAGTCAGGCGAATCAAAATCCAGCGGCTGCGCTGGCTGGGTCATGACGAGCGAATGAAAGAAGACGCTCCAACGAAGAGGGTATTTAATTCGGCAACTGCTGGAGAACGCAGAAGAGAAAAAGAGGAAGAGTAAACCAGCGTTGAAAGGACCAAGTGTTGGGTAACCTGACGGCGCTTGGAATATCCAATTGGCGCCAGCAAGCGAAGAACAGAGAAGACTGGCACCGCATTATATGTTCGGCCTAAATCGATCATCAGTTGTTATGGCCACATAAGAAGAAGAAGAAGCGCGTCCTTGCATAAACATTGGCGGTAGAGACATGGTTCGCAGATCATGATATTTATGCGTTAAGATCAACACAACGAAAAGATCACGACAGATCGTTACCAGCTAAAGTTCGAAATGCAAAGAGAGACGAGTCAAATGATTTTGCAGCCTTAAAAACCTCCACTTTATGTTTCAAAAATGGTCACAAACCACATCTTTTTCTTATTTAGGTTTATTTAACAAGCATTGACCTCCCGGCAGGAGATCATTCGACAAAAAGTGGATGATTTTTCACAAGTTTGCTTCTATCGGCTGTATAATTTGTCATTTCGGCTGCAAGATTGCGCAATCTTCTTTCTTCTTGGGGTTTTATTAAACATGCTACAGCGGAGGAGGAGGGGTTTTTCGTCAAAAACCGTTGCAATAAAATGAGCCGGAATGTGGATCAGTGCTTGCCGCATCCATCATCATGATTTTATGGCAAAATTTAAAAATCGTCTAAATAAACGATATATTCAACAAGTATAAAAAATTATATTTTCATAAAAAACTAGTCTCTTCCTTTTCTCAAATCGTGTGAAGACTCTTTTTTTTAACCACCATCGCCACCTTAGTTTCAATGTATTAACACCATTTCACTTTACACTTTCTCTAGTAGATGTCCATTTTTTCTTCTCCGGCTTTTTTGCTGTTTGTAAATTCAATCGTTTTTCAATTCAATAATAAATACTAAGCAAAATACATTTAGTGCCAATAAACAAATTTATTTCAAACTGATTGCATATATTGTTAACTTCCTTTTAGCCAATATATTGTATATGTATTGCATTGGTGAAGAACGTCAACACTATTATGGTTGCTTTGTTATAATAAATCAATGTCGATGGTAGTGACCAGTATACAACCGTTATATTTTTATACACATCCATATGTACATGTTTCCAACTAACCCATTGGCAATCGAATTTTCCACCAACATCGGCCAAGTAGTTGCAATTTTGCTTTTTGCCTGTTGTCCATTAAGGCATCATTCCAGTACATTAGTACGAGGAGTAGTATACTTGGTAGCAAACCGCGGTAACTACAAACTATATATACATAGATATACAGCAGCCAGTCTATGATTGTGATTATGTTACCTCGAAGACATCCGTTTTTCAACAGATTTTCCGCTCCACATATAGTTGGTACATATATGAACACCGTCATTTTTAAAGTGAATTACCGAGAGACTTATGATTGAATGGACGACCGGCTGGCCATATTGAGGGGAAAAAAATTAAATTAGAAAGGATTGTGCAATGTTTTTTTTTTATTATTTGCCATCCACCCTCCATTTACATACATAAGTATATTTCTCTTCAAAATAGAATGGGCGGCTTTTTGTGTGCTACAACAAAGTGGTTGCTGTGTAAGCACAATCAATCAGTGTGACAATATTAACGGAAATGTAAATAGCATCAATTGATTTCATATTTATTTTTGAATAGTATTCAATCATAAAATTATTTCTCTGATATATATTTGTTTGTTAATTTTTATAAATATTGTATTTTCCACATACGAGTATATGGCGCCACCTGCTCGTTAATATTCAATGCAACACTTCAAATAGTCAGCTTGTTTTTCGTTTTCTTTTGTGATATAACTACATATTTTTTTGTTATTAATATGTACCTACTTACTTATTATTATTTTATATTAATGTATTGAATATATATTATCGTACTTACCTTTTTGTAAAATATCTAAATGTTCCCATAGAATATCACCGGTAAATGGTGGCGTTATCGCTAAGAATTTGTCTTTACCTAATTCAATCATATCACGTCCTTTCAATTTAATAAACGGCTCAAGATTCATTGAGACCAATGAGAATTCTTTTATCGCCCAATTTAGCCAATATATGACATGTTCCTCACTCCACTCGCGGGGATCTACAAAAAAAAAAAAAAAAAAATACAAATAAATAAAAAACCAAAAAAAAAACATAGTAGATTAATTTTTGTGGGGGAGAAAAATACTCATCATATTAAAATAATTGTGTGTATGTCAACATGTATATATACATGTTATGTATATAAACATGTTAACAGTTGAGATGTTATTTGAATTAATGATTATTATTAATAGACGGGGGTGCTATTATATGTAATTGTTTTTCATTCAAAAAAAAAAAAAAAAAATTAATAATAAGGGCGTTTTACGATGGGAATTTTTCTAGTTTTCATGCATTTTATAGCTTTTTAATATTTCTAAATATTTGATTATTCAAATTTTATTAATTTCTTAAATGTAAAATTTGTAATTTTTCATTATGGAATGAATAATCTTTTAAATTTTTATAGTACAAAACAAAAAATATGAATATGAGTAGTAATTGTATATGAGCGGAATATTAATATTAATTAAAAGTTTTGTAATATATTCTAAGGCGGTATTTTTAAAATCTTTATAATCATTTTTTTTTTATCATATTATTTATTTATCGTGGGTGAACATCATCATCCCACCTCCAGTGAATTTGTTGCGGTAATAATAAAACAACTATATATATAATTTTTTTTTTTTTGGCAAAAAAATAAGTCCGCATTAACTAATTAAATATATATTTTTTTTTTTAATAAAATATTAATCACCATTCTTAATTTTTACATCCGCTATTATAGAATTAGCATAGCAGAACATTTCATATAGTAAAATATTCATAAAACATATCTGTGTACGTGTACTCGTAAATACATTTAATAATTAATATACATATATAAATACATAAATAAATAAATATTTTGATGATCTTCAACTAACCTTTGGTAATATTGCTGTTTTGCACTTCTTTTTCCCATGAAGCAAATGATGCTTTCAGCACCTCAGCCACTTTACGATTTGTGCCCGGTGTTAAGGGTGGTATTTGTGTGGGTACATCTGTAAAAGAGCAAAGAACAAAGAAAATTGAATTACATTTATTTGAAAAGAATTCTAATTGCATATAAGTAAGTTATAATTGGTAGAAAGAAAATGAACTTCATATTGAAGGTATTATAGAGATTGTATCGACGTCGAAAAGCAATGACTTTGTTTGGCGAGATATACGAAATAAGAGGTGTAGTAATCCCATTTTAGATTAAACTTTTATCAAACATAACTGCAGATATTTTCAAGAAAATGTATCGACATCATTTGGCGAATCACAGCAATGTCTTTATAGAACAGTTTTATGAAATTGTGGGCTTAGCCCAAGCGTTTCTTGTGAGACTATTACTCAACGGAATATGAGCTTATGTACTAAATATGGTTATCTTAGATGGAATTTAAAGATGTCATAATGGTTGAAATAAAATAATCAAATGTCGGTGTTACTGTTTTAATTACACTGTGTGGGCACAACAGTTGACCGATTATGTCGGTTGCACGGTTGAGAAAAAATGGGCCTATCTCTGAGACACCAAAAATCACGCCCATATGCCGATAATATATGACAAATGGCAAAAATTTCCGGAATACAATACACCCATTGTTCATATTTCTTGATCGTATGAAGGCCAATATCTGGAAAACGGTAGGAAAAGAACGAAGTATAGCTCAAGTCAAAATAAAAAATCCGTCGAAACATTTTAAAGCTATAACAACTCACGTTAGTTATGTGTTTGAGGTCAAACACCGTAAAAAACAAAATTTTTGTCCTTTTTTTCAAGATTCATTTTCATATTCGAAAATGGATGGAAAATTTACATGAATTTCTTCAAGCAATATGTAGCTGAAAGCATAAGAAAAATGTCGTCAGATAATGTTAATGACAAAAACCACTACCCACTATGCGAAAAATTGAAAATCTAATCCAAGTAAAAACAAAAATCATAATTTTCCTACACTGAATTTGAACTTCTAATGTCAAAATTAATAAAAAATAATTTCGACTTCTTATAAAATGGGCTAATATTTAGAATGCAATGTATACAGTATGTTATAAAAAGTACATATATGCGTATAAGTAAGAAATTCTATAAATGCAGAAAATCAATCTTCTTATCTAAGCATCCCCATTTGTCCAGATGAAATCTTCTAATATTGTTCCTAATAACCAATGGCAAAGTTAATAAATACACCATGTCTAAATACAACGCAATATTTATTATTTACCTTTCAATCTGCCAACATTGTGTTGTAATTGTTGTAAACGATGTTGTGTTTTGAAATTGAATTTATTCGGAAAAGAATTATAATTGCTATTAAGAAGAAATGACTGATGATAACCACTGCGTAATGGTACACGCAATCTACAGTCTGTCCAATCAATCCATTCATTTGTCATAATTTTGTATTTTATTTTATTATTATTGTTTACTTTCCAAAATACTAATTAACACTATTTATATTTTTTTTCTTTCCAACTTCAACTATCTCAATTAATAATTTCATAGATAAATTGTGTAATAGATATAAGTAGCTATGTAAAAGAAAATAAATATATATAAACAAACAAATGTATATAGACACACAATCACTATACACATGTTCCTATTATAATGTTCACATTTCAATCACAGTAAAAATAATAACACAGCTGTCCAAACAAATTGTATGAAATATGTATAGATACATGTATACCATCATATGTATATAATCATATAGCATACAAATTGTATAAAAGTCAAATACTTTGTGATGATAATATTCAATAAAAAGAAATTAAACACAATTAAATTTCTCCATCACTCAAATCCAATCACATACATACAGGGTTGTATGAAATCAAATCGAATCAAATCATCAATTTGACCTGCAATGTCAATGAAAGTCATGACCCTTTCTAACTGGAGTAATTTATGCGCGTCGTCTGTCAACTCATTTATATAATACAAATGTACAATGGGTGTGAAGACATTGTAAATTAGTAATACTGTGTTGCTGATGATGATGATGATGATGATGATGATGATGATGATGATGATAGTGGGTGAGAGTTATTGTACAAGTATGTACGTACTTTTATGAAGATCATCATCATCAGTTCAAATGAAAGTTTCTGTGTGTGTGCACACAAATGTGTTGAATAATTGAAAATTATGATACAATTCTAATTATTATTATTTTTTTTTTTTTATTTTCTTTTTGCTGATGATTTCTATCAATTTTCAACTCAACTCGTATTTTTATTTTATTTATTTAATATTACACAAATAAATAATGTTCATCAATGAAGATAATCATATTTAATTGAATATGTTTCAGTTCACTGAATATGTGTATGTAATATAAATATTAGAGGTACATAGCACACATGTAATTATTTACGTATTGCAAAGTGTTATTGCCCTCACTCACTCACTCACTCACTCACTCTCTAGGCTGTCATTCAATAGTTATAATCATTGTTAGATACATATGTATATGCACATGTATTGGTATCTATTTACATACACCATAAATAATAAGCCAATGCCAATAGCTACTGTTCGTTGAAGAGTTAAACATTCATTACATCAATTGTAGCAAATTCATTGAAATGCTTAATTATCAAACACAAACGTTCAATTACAGGTGATCGCGTATTATTATTATTATTATGCGGCAATGGTTTCTTCTAAGCACTTTCATTAATAGTCGATTGATATATGCTATTTATTGATATGTTTCAAGTAGTTTATTTTTTATAAATAAATAAAAAATTAAATTGCAAATTTTTGTAAAAAAAAAAAAACAAAAAGGTTTTATCAAACAAACTCACAACGCACACAGTAGAACCGTTCGTTCTGTAGTCGATTCGAATTAACGAGAACACAATTGAAAAACAACATAAAATGAGACAAAACGAAAAATTATATCTTTTTTATTTTTTTATTTTTTTTTTTTCGTCAAATAAATGGACGTTGTACAGTATCTATTGGATTCGTCGTAAAGCTAAAACTGAAACGAAACGATCGTGTCATTCGTAATCATATATGTACATGTACATATTAGTACATGTCCTAAGCTCAATAATACACATATGAGTGAGTATAATACCTATCGATGTACTAGCAACATATATGAGACAATTGCATACAAATACCATCAACATACAGATACAGTGAAATCAATTGACCATATGAGAATATGGAATAAATGGCAAAAGAGCGACAACAAACAGCTGATTGTTTGCATATCTATATGATGTTTTAAGCTTCGCATTTTGCATTTTATTCTCTCTTAGTTAATCTCTCACTCTCTATTGTATAATTATTGTATGTGTTTGTATTGAAAAAAATTCATTCACAAATTTACCTATACTATAAAACAAAAAAAAAAAAAAAACAAAAAATCAGAAGAGAGAAAAGCAACTGAGCTTCATGTTCATATGTTAAATTTACATGTTTATCAAGATACATACACGCACACATAGATAGTAGTATACTACATACTAAATATGTTATACATACAAATAATCCGCGTTATAGCGAGAGAGTGAAAAAATGTGCAGAGTTTAAATGCTCGTGTGTTACTTACTCTACTAGTAGGTATGTATGAATGTGAGTGAAACGGAAACGGCCATCATCGTTCAACATGTTGTTTATTTAGTTTAAAGAAAACAACAACAACAACAAAAATCGAAGCTACATACTACGGCCAGAGCAAAAAAAAGCAAGGAACGCAAATAAAATGAATACATCTATGCATCGATATAACAATACACAATTACATGTGTACTTATTTGAGAGAAAAAAAAAATGCTTTAAAAATACAGGGTGTACAACACTGCTCCTTTTTTTTTTCTTT
The DNA here is from genome assembly GCA_963854835.1 of Megamerina dolium. NCBI lineage: Eukaryota > Metazoa > Arthropoda > Insecta > Diptera > Megamerinidae > Megamerina > Megamerina dolium. The sequence goes on along the minus strand of OY978526.1, from coordinate 19,457,213 downwards.
AATCTTTTGCTCCAAATCACATAATCTCGATCACAAAAAATGCATACACTAAATACAAATTAGCTGATCTATGATCATTAGTTCGCAAAACAATGAGACAAAAAAGAGATATAATATCTTGGAATAAATATGCCCTCAAAAAAAAACTGAATATAATTTGATATCAACCAAAGTAAGAGTGACAAGGGCAAAAAACTTCTTGTGGCAATTGCACAACGATAACGATACATATGCATATACATAAGAACAGCATTTACAACAAGATCCGATATCCGATGCAAAAAAAAAAAAAAACTAAATGGACGGACAAATTGACAGAAGAAAAAAAAAATCAACGCAGAATGAAACAATCAACAACAACAACAACAACAAATTACATTTAATAATAGAGCGACACTGGCAAAGGCACAGACAACAAGCACTTGTTGTTTTACTCGGATTACTTGCAATAAAATATGAGTGCTTGTACAGAATGTTTGCTATACAACTTGTATACATAAAATTACTTGATCGCGTATCATAATACATACCCATACGTACACACATTCACGTTCACATAAAATATATAAAGGAAAAAAAAAACAAAAATGTTTTTATGAATGAAATTCTCATGTTGCTTCGCACAATATTTGCCCGGCCATACTAAGATATTCGTCGTAATCGTTGGCAGCGCTGCAACTTCCGCTACTTCCGTTCTGTATACGTCTATCTGTCTCAAATAGCAATAACAACAACAACAACAAAACCAAGCCAGCAGTACAGTACAATAACAACAACTGATATGACTTGCTGCTATCGCTGCTGCTACTACATAGTAGTGCGACGGTTGCTGCTACATATTGCTGATTATTGTATATTGTATTGAAAATAAAGGCAAAAGCTGGCGAAACAAACAGTAGAAAAGGTAAAATGATAAACAAAAAAAGAGAAATTAAGAAGAAAGCAAAGAATGAAAACGCACAGAAAAAAAAAAATATTAAAAATTGCTTATAACGATGACACGCTATATACTCATCCTCATATAATCGCATGCACATATAGTACACACGCAAGTAAATACTTTTACATGTATGGATGTATTTGATAGTATTAAGCAGGTAAGACATTTTTGTGAATGAATATTATTCAATGAATGAATGAATGAATCGTCTTTACGTGCAATCCAATAAAAGGGACTACATTGAAGGTTAAGATGAGAAGATCGTTTACAAAGTGGATGAACAAAAAGACGAAGAAAAAGTAGAAGTACACAACAAATAAGAGAGATCACCATAAAAAAAAAGATTGCTCTATACTAAACGAAAAAACCAAATGCTATCATTATCACCCCATATAAACAAACCACATCGTAATTGGAGATATGAAGGGCTAATATGTAACTCACGTAAGAAATGAAAAAGAAAAACTTTCTTGACATGTTTGCATTTGTCGACTAGCATAAATTGTGTAGTTAGAGTAACGTATATTCGACAAACAATTTATTTGAAGATGAGTTGAAAGCAACAAAAAATAAAAATAAAATAAACAACAACATTACAAAAGTAATTGGAGAAAAGATAGTGAATATGAATGAACGAACGATGTAGAGATGCGTGAGTAAAATGTATTATGAATGAAATTAGTAAATAAACATTTTGAGAAAGTATTGTCGTATTATTGTGATTACTGTTTCAAACATCCATGTTTGTTATGGAAAATTACACAGTCACAAAGAAACACATTTGGCATTGTTGAATTTCGCTCATGACGTCATGTGAAGTATCAGATGAAAGCTGAAGCATTCATTAAAATGACAGGAATCGCACTTTGTGAGGTAATATATCATATATGACTGGCCCCCATTAATTTCCTCTGCTCAACATACTTTCTGAATTTACTTGCACCCTATTTACACTCCTTTGAGGGGCTCACCTATAAAATTGCGGTTTTTTTTTATAAATTTTCGCTGCCACCATTATCAGAGTGCCTTTAGATGGGGAAAACATATTATCGGTCAAAATTAATTTCTTCCTATCAACATTCTTTATTTACCCTTTAGATCGTTATTACATTTTACCCCTGTAAAGGCACTCTGAAGCGATGGCAGCTAAAATTTTTGAAAACGCAAATTTTGTGAAATATATGTATTTTACAAAATTTACGGTTTTCAAAAATTTTAGCTGCCATCGCTCTCAGAGTGCCTTTAGAGGGGTAAAATGTACTACCGACCCATGTTAGTTTTTACTGTTCAACATTTCTTCTAAACACATCAACCCATCTCCATTTCTTGGGAGAGCTCCGCAACAAAATTTATTTTTTCCTAATTTTGCTGTCAGCGCTTTCAGAGTGCCTTTAGAGTAGCAAAATATATAACCGATCCCCATTAGTGGGTATTATTAACTATTTCTTGCTGAACATACTTGCTTCCAATCTTTGCTCTTTTTTATGACCCAATATTAAATATACTTCCCCCCTATCTCCTCCCTTTAGGGTGGCTTCCTGAACAAACTTGTTCTAGAGTCAAATTCAGCGGCCTCAAATACATACATGAATATTTATCTCGGTCTGCTGGACAAAATCTTGCGTCTGTGTACTTTTAACCATCACTTCGTTTTGTTTCATTTATTTGTATTTGTTGTATTGAGTGTCATATATGTGTATGATGAGATTGCAATTGCAAAAGTTGGCAATTTTTCCGGCAGTAACAATTTGCCAAAAATGTTTCTTAAAAGAGCTCTGTGACAAAACTAAGTTAAAGTGATGTCACAATAGTTCTGCAGTTCGGAACCGGCTAATAAAAGTAGGTCCCGGCTTTTGAATTCGCTGAAACGCACTGCAGCATATTTTCTTTAATACATCAAATGGTCTCTACCAAAATTTCATGCAAAAATATTCAATTTACCATACACCTTCTCAGACTCAAAGTTGCTAGATACATAAAATTTTCATTATTGGAATTGTCTTGTTTAATTTCTTCAACATATTCATATAGGAATAGTTTTTGATTATGTCTGGCATACTAATTCTGGATCTGATCTTAAAAATATTGACGAGTATTCATAGTAAAAATCACATTTCAATTTTTAAAAAAATATAGATTTTTTTTTTTTTGAGAAATTGCACATATAAAAATCTATCAAAATCCTGATATTATATTTAAGTTGGACTTAACACTAAAGATGCGTCATTTTTGACAAACATTTATCAAGATATCTCAATTTAGAAGAAGTTTCATTTATTTTTGTTAATTTTATATTCCATCTTATTTTCCATTTTAATCTCAACTTCATTTAAGAGTGTGCACCACTAGGTCGCTGCCTATTTAACCTGGTGTTAAATACGTTCCTGTGTGCATAAAGTACTTCAAATTTAATATTCCCTAAGGGAATTATTTACCGTAGTTTAAATACATATATATTGCCAAGAGCAAGAAATTAAAATAAAATTCAATACAATCTAAGAGAAATCTTTATTAGTTTTTGGAAAATTGTTGAAGAAAAGGGAAAAAAAATGAAAATGTACTATACTCCCTAAATAGAGAAATTACCTACATTTGTGACATACAACTAAAACCTTTGAACAAACATGACGACTACATATTGAGAAAATACAGACATGCATGTGTGTATACATAAATTCTTAAACATATTTCAGCAACATTATTACAACACATTGCACTATATACATAGAATAATTGCCATCTTTAAAGTACTAGCAAATACTTATCGAATGTCATAAGGGGACAAGGCAAGACAGACAAATTATGTTCATTGAGAAGAAATTCTTTTACCATATGTGATGAAGAGCAACATTTTTTAAATTCCATTTCGATGATGATGCAGTAAACATTTTTACTAGATGGACGTAAAACAAAAAAATGTTGCTCCTGCCATATAATAGATGCAGTCATCAGACACACCAAGTGAATACTTATGATTATTGAACGGAAGTCAATAACAAATATTATTATCAATGTTTCTGTTCTTGTTGTTGTTGTTGTTGGTTTTATTCTCATTATCATAATTATGCTCTGTATTCGCAAATTAAAATGTGTGAAAAATGCAATAAAATGTTATAATTTTGCACATATGCAGCACAATAAAACTGCAAAGAAGACGAATTTTTACAGCAGACAAATAATAATTTTCTAGACACTCTGGCGTAATTGTGAGATTTTTTTTTTTTAAGTTTATATATGAAAATGTCATATGCAGATTATGTGTTGTCTTGTATAGGTGGGAATATACATTGAAATGAGTCGATGAAAAAAACTTAATTTGAAAGAAGAACTTGAAATATTCATCCTTTAATTAGAAGCTTAACTTTTGATTATCTTGACACTACCTATTTTTTTATTACCATCCAACAACGGTCCAACGGTTTCTTTATTATTATACTTTATTGTTTTATTTCTTATTGTTTTTAATCGAATCTAGTGGTGGAATGCTTTAATAACACCCAATCCGTAGGTACAACGAATAAGGTTGTACTCTGTTGGGTCCAAGGACCATTCTGGGATTGAGGGAAAGGAAATTGCTGATGAGCTGGCCAGAGCCGGTTCCGCAGCAAACCTTACAGACCCAGAGCCATAGTGTAGTATCAACTGGGAGGAGGCTAAAACGAAGGTGAACAAATGGGAGCATAGTCTTCCCACTAGGAAGGAATACAAAAACTTCGCCAAGCCAAAAGTTTGGTTAGGTCATACACCTACAAAAGGGAACTGCGCAATATATGCAAGACAAATATCAGGAAAATAGTAGGTTTCCTTTCAGGACATTACTACCTGAAATTTCATCTCAATCAAATCCACAATAAAACCCACATTCTTGACGATACGGAATGTCGGCTCTATTTTGAAGAGGATGAAACTACAGAACACATACTGTGCGACTGTATTGAGTTGGCAGAAACAAGAATTCACATTTTCCACCGTGATCGACTAGATCCCGAGGAAATAAAAAAGGTTCCTGTTGTGGACATACTCAATTTCATCCGCAAAGCGGAAATGATATTGGAAGAACATGAACTCCAGCTGATTCCCTTCCTTAGGCAGATAATATCTAGATAGAAGGGGATGTAATGCTAAGGCATACTAGAAAGATTTGTGCTAGACCTATATAGGGTATAGTAGATTGGATGGTTGTGATCGCACGGATCACAATTTTATAAATGTAGCGGGACACAAAAGATCTTTTAGGTTTGCAGTGTCGGACTTTGGGCAACCTACAACAGTAAATTATTGTTATCATTGATTTCCGAAATCACCTTCGGTTAGACAATTCAATATCTCAAAGAGAACTATAATCTATAAGTATTAAATGAATTAAAAGTTACACAATGAAATAATTTGCATTTATTCAATACCAATTTTTTCGTATTATATATATCATTATGCATTACAGCTATCTTTAATTTTGATTCGAACAAATACATACATGCAATACATATACATGCAAACGAACAGAAAACCACAAAATTAATTTTTGATTTCTCACATATAATAATTTGAAAACGGTAAATACAGTCGAGTTAACTGTGCGTGTGGCATACAAGTTCGATCCCACACTCATTGAGAGGTGGGATCGATTAATAGCATTCTTCCGTTTGTATAATGTGTAATACGGATGTGTGTACCTACACAATCAAATATAATATTTTACATAAATTTTGGTAAATATATAGATATATAATTTCATAGTACATATACACATACATGTGTCTGCATATATTTTTTAATGAGCTATACTTAGTTTGTATTCATTAATACAATATATTTGTGTAATGTGATTATTGAGAATATTTGAATTTATTTTTGTTCATAATTTTTTTTTTATAATATCATTCTACTTTTAATTTAATGCTTAAGAGATACTAGAAATTTTTGATTAGCTAGAAATTTAGTAAAATTTCTCTGAATTTGACACAAACCATCACTGCTTTAGCCAGCTAGTTTAAAAAATTATTTTCTCAGAAACGCAAAAAAGCAGACCAAAATAAAAAACAAAACAAAACGAAAAAAAAAAATAAAAATAAAGGAAATTTTATATGCAATACAAAAAGCATATTCATTAAAATTTTCAATTTTTATTTTTTTATCCTCAACACCAAGCAATTCAATACAAATTAATACAACGTAATAAATCAAATATCGACTGACTATATTTAACACAAATTTAGTAATGTTATTATATTATTGTTGTTGTTGTAATTTTTGTGTGTTCAAATAATTGCAGGAATTGTATCTGACAAGTGGTAGGTACATGGTATGAGTGGTAAAATAAAAAGCCAAAAAGAGAGGGTGTATGTATAACGAAAAAGCGATGGATGGCTTTTTACAGCTGAAACAGCATAACAACCCAGGGGCATTACTAAAATATCGTATAATCATATAAGCGCATATACTGGCTACGCTTACATGCATACTACAGCGTAAAACGCCATACTACCCAGTCAACCATTTGAGACCATTTAAAACGTTTGACATTTATGATATGCTGAATATAGTAAGTAACTAAACATTTTGACACAAACATCGGATATTGACAGTTCAATCTAATATAGAGTGACGTGAATGAAGAACTGCTTATAATAGTCAATTCCAAATAGTGAGGTACAGTAAAGTCAAGTTAATTAATGCAAAAATGTTTGTAATAATGTCAGAAATTGTAATTTTTCAAAATTTAATTTCAAAATGATTGCACAACTTTTTGCTATCATGTCAAAATTCAAATATTTTTGTTTCGAGATTATTGCAATTTTTTTTTACACCGTGCATACCGACCGAAGTCATCAAATCCTTAAATTTCCTCGTCAGCGCGGAATGTTTACACCAATATTGATACAATTAAAAGTCGACATTTTTGCATACACGTTTGCGAAATATCGAAAATGTAATTCTATACATTTTTTTGCCATTTGCTCAGTATTTTCTCAGTTAACCATTAGTTAAACTTTCGAATGACATTGTCTAACCATTTGTTCAACTAGTTAAGCAACAGCTGCTGATATTGCATAATTATTTATTTATTCTACACTAAGTTCCATTTATAATGGACGATAATCATTCTATTCTTTAACAGTCATCAATTCAATAATTCCATTGTTTAGGATTGACTACTGTGATTGTAGACAAAGATATGGTGTAAGCATTGTTTAGACTTTGAGTACATAGAATTTACATTGATTTGCAGTAACAACATTTACAGTCAACAATGACAATAATTTTGCTAATAATACTACAATCACAGTACTTAGTTAACCATTAGTTAAATCTTCGAAAGCCATTGGTTAACCGTTAGTTAGGCAGCAGATTTTGCTGTAGAAATATTGTTTTATTCTACACAAAAGTTTACTTCGATTGCGTTTTCCACGAGACATTAGTTAAATCTTGGTCAACTTTCTGCTTAAACAATGGTTTAAACGAATGCCATTGGTTAACTAATAATTAGTAGCAAAAAAATATTTGCTTCTTACACATCAAAGTTCATTGCGAGTGCGTTCTCCATGTTTTAATGTTTTGTTATATTTTATTGTACGATTTTAGTTAACCATTAGTTAAACTCATTGGTAAACCAGCATAAGCTGATAGTGCACAAATATTTATTTCTTCTATTATATATTCTCCAGAATAGAATTTGGGTTTCTGAAATCTTGAGATATCACGAACATGAAATCAAATATATAATAACTCGCATTCATTGTCTCTGCAAACGAGTGGTGTGCTAATCTCCATCATAGTCGCATGTTTGGCGAGAAAAGTAGAGTACTTCTGGTCCTACAGCTAACCAAATGCCAGCTTACCTGCTTCATTTTGATCAGTACCATTTGATACATAATTGTGAGCCTTTGAAAATGAATAATTTGAAATGTTGACAACATTGTTGATTGGGTTATGATGAAACACCAGCAATGATAAACAATGAAAGAAAAAAAAATGCACAAAAATACAGTACAAACAAGCCTGTGCAGCTGAATTAAAGAAGAAGACGAACGAAACTTGCATACAAATTCATACAAATATACAACCACACGCACTTCTGCACACTCACATACACACACACACACACACATACAAGATACATACAAATATAGTATGCAACCAGTCGTACGGATAGTACGAACAAACAAACACACACACACACACACATCCATGCAAACTTATACCGGAAATATAAAATTACATACTCAACACTTGAAATGTGTGCTATGTATGTAACTACATACAACAATACACTGCTGCTGCTACATACTGTATGCTGCATGCTGCAGCATAACAAACCTATATACAATATTATAAGAATCATATCAGCTCAGCTGTGAATTATTCTAGAGACCACTGTTGTTGTTGTTGTTGTTCCTTATAATGCTGCTGGTACTATTACTGATAGTACGTACTTAGTGTATGCATATATTGCTTGCTTGCATGCATGAATGATGATGCATTTATTGCACTTGCTTGTGTATGCAACGTGTATATAACATAACAACGATGTGTATGATGATGATGTGTGTAAAAATAGTGTGACACTATTAAAATTTATGACATTATGAAATATTAATTGTTATTTAATTAAATCACAAAATGAACCAGAGGCTAAGGAAGATAAAGAGGGACACAGAAAAAGATAGATGGAATGAAAACGAGAAAACGATCCTGTAACAAATAAATAATGCTAAAGTTGCACAATGCAGGTACATACATACGTATGTATATAGCACCAGGTGTGTTTAAGTAATAGGAAATGTATACAAACAAACAAACAAACAAACAAACATACAGCTGGGCGAATATAAAAAAAAATATTATGTGCTACAAGTGCAAAACTGCCACCCACAATACGCGTACTTATCACAGTGATGTGCACGTAATGCTTACACTTATATCAGCATCCGTTGAAATACGTGTATTGTTGCTACAATTTGGTTTTATTACGACAATGCATTGCTAGTTTATTTCAATATATATATGAATATTATCATAAAATTTTAAATAACAAAAAGAAAGAGGGGGAAAAAAAACATAGATAATTTGCTGCATTATATAATTTTCGTAAATATAATAGACGCACATGTATTGGCTATTACTTTAGCTATGGCACTGATAACTTCAATGCAAAAAAAAAAAAAAAAAAATTTATACAATTTTTAAAAGCAATTATAATTATAACACGAATTCATGCACGAATACATAGAATTAAAATTCGCAGAATTAAAACTTCCCACGATACACCACAAAACATAAATACAAGTGCCACCATTTTTCCCCAAAAAAAAAAAAATATAATGCTTTCAATTATCATTTTCTCGTATTCTGATATGTAGACAATTGTTTGCATATTTTATTGCAAAATTATTTACGAATTCAATTAAAAATCTACTCATATTACCCAAATATGTATGCATAATATAAAAGAAATGAAATAAAGAAAAAAAAATGAACCAAAAATAAGAAAAATAAAAAAAAATAAAGATAAAAAATCGACAAGCGAATTATTATCAATAAGTACATTGTACCTGCCAAAGTACAACAAATAATAACGCTATGAACCAACACATGCAAAATAAGAAAAAAAAAACAAAAAAAATTGTATGTATTTTTCTATCTTTGCCAACAAATCTTCACACAAATCCTATAAATATAATATAATATACTACCTACGTAATGCATGCAACAAGTACGAATTTTTTTTTTTTTTTCTGCAATACAAACTCGTATGCCAGGTAATCATTTATCTGGTAGCCACAAGTATTTTTCTCAAAATCTTAAATTGTCCAGTTTTTTAAAAGTCTCATAAAGAAGTGCTCCATTCTGGATCAAAAATCACATACACACACTCCACACATACACACACACAAACACACATATATACAAATCATACGCAACAACAAACAAGTCGTGGGAATAAATTTACGTCAAACCTTCTTGATTATGTTTGGTATGAGTGTATGTACGAGTATTTATAAATTTACTGTTGTTGCTCTTATTCTGTATTCATTTTGATTCCCTTAAAATTTATGCTGCCGTTTTTTCTTTTTTTTTTTCGTGTATCTTCAATTTCAGTTCAAGATCATTTTGGCTCCTGCCTTCTTCTTCTTCTACCCTTTTTTTCTTATTATCAATTTGTCGTCGTCTTCGTCGTCGTCATCGTTGTTGTTGTCTTTTTTACTCGCGGTCAACGTTTGCCCTTTCATTAATGCTATTGTTAGTATTGTGTCGTTGGCGTTGGCGTTTCTCCTTCTACCCTTTTCCTCATTACAAATCACATGGTCTTTTGAAAGGATTTTTCTTTCAATACTTATTTATTTCCATCTTTTTCATTCTTTTTGATATTTTACAAATTTTTCACACACTCTTGTTACCGATTTAATTTGGCACATCTTCTACTAATATTGGCATGATGATCCTTGTTTTTTTCTTTTTCTTCTTTTTCTTCTTCTTATTTTCCATATGTGTCTCTTACACTTGAAATCATATAATATATTGTTATGTTGCTCTTCTTTTTCACGCATTGAAACCGGTTTTGATTGAATTATAATTCATATACATACATACATACATACTATACAGTACATGCATACAGTGCTTTCATTTAATTTCAATTCATTTTTAAGGTTAAATTCATAAATGCGAAAAATAAAATCAATTCAAATTTTAAAATATATTATATAATACAGTGGCAGCACTTATGATTGCGAGTATTGAAGTTTTCTGATATGACAATGTCAATGTATGAAGAAAAAGGCTCAACTCAAGGAGACAACTCAATATGTCTGAATCATTGCCAAAAACTTTAATTTGTATTCAGAATGCAAAAATAAAAAATAATAATAACTATTTGGATTTTTTAATTCGAGTTTAAATATATATTTCTTTAATTTTTCATCAATTGAGCATTAGGGACTCATTTTAAACTGGGTAATAGGCTTAATATTATACAAATATCCATACAAGAACAAATTGTTAAATTGTTGTTGCCACCTTTATACATTTTATTTGTTCTTACAATTCCAATATCTACTAAAAATCATTGAAAACCATAGCCATTATATGCTATAAGATTCACAGTTCGAACTCAGTTAATATACGTGGGCTACTATTTATATTTCGGGAACAGCAAATAATAACAATCATTTTTAAATGAAAACGACTTTATTGCTTTTCAAAATATTCACCATGATGATGCAATGCACTTTTGTATTCGTTCAAACCATTTATCCCAGCAGTTTTTCCATTCCTCTTGAGACACTTCCAAAATATGGTTTTTGAACGCTTCAACTGTTTCTTTGGCGCTCGTAAATCGTTGACCACGCAGTTTACCTTCAATATTCGAGAACAAAAAGAAGTCATTTGGTGCTAAATCAGGACTGTACGGAGGATGAGTCATGAATTCGATGTTTTGACTGCTCAAAAATTCACCTCTTTGACGTCTTTGGCGGTTGGTTTTGCGAATTTCTCTGAACACTTCCGGCAAACAAATGGTCGTGTACCACTCACAATTGACCGTCCTATGTTGCTCAAGCGGAACAGTGACTACATGACCCATTCGGCCGAAGAAACAGGCAACCATTTGCTTCGATGTACTGCGGGCTCGTCTTAGAACACCCACACGGTCGATTGCTGTTTTGTTTCCCGTTCATACGCATATATCCATGATTCGTCACCAGTCACGATTTTATACACGTCTTTTGAAGCACCACGGTCGAACTTTTTAAACATTTCTTTACACCAATCGACGTGAGCCTTTTTTTGAGCTATTGATAAATGGGGTATCCAACAACTGTTCATGCAACATCGAATGTATTGAAGTGAAACTCATCTCACCTCATCTCATCTTGCCTCTATCTCACGATATTCCACATGACGATCTTGTATTATCAGTTCATGCACTGCATCGATGTTTTGTGTAGCACAACAAACCAATTTGGACGACCTTCATGGAATTCGTCGGCGACCGAACTATGACCGCAATTGAATTCACAATACCAGCGATATACTGTGGTTTATGATGGTGCTTTATCGCCATATAAAGAACTGAGTTCATCGACACATTCTTCTTGAGATAATCCACATTGAAAGTTGTGAAAAATTATCCAACGAAAACCTTTTCTTAAAATTTCCATTTTTTGACCAAATTGATTTTTTTAACTCACTGTAAACGAAACAAATAGCACTTGTACATCAAAACGTTGTGAGCACGTTCCTGCTAAAAAAATGTCAAACTTTATTGTGATGTTGACAGATTTTAGCTATTGACATTAGTGTTGCCAGATCCCAAAATATAAATAGTAGACCTCGTAAGTACTATATACTCGTAAGACTAAATGAAAAGATAATTTCTGATGATATCATCACAAATCGCTTTCTTAAGGATTTCTAAGTAAATTAAAAATTCTTCTGAAGAAGATTTTCAATTTACAGTGTACTGCATTAATGTCGAAAATATTTACCAAAGGTGTCGAAATTTTTTTTTTCATATTCTACAATTTATGCCAAATTTTATTTCGACATTATTGCAAATGCTTTTACAAGAATGTCGATATTATTTAATTTTTTTTTTTTTTAATTAATATCGAAAATGTTAAAAATTGCTAGAAATATATTTTCATTTTAATCCATGTAGTCTAAATTTATTAAGTTCTACACTAGCTTATAAAATATTGCTCAAAACTGTATCGAAGATAGCCATATTTACAGATTTCTTCTTGTGGTTAATATAAAGGAATACTGAAAACTTCAAGCCATCAAAATGAATGCATATATTTTATTCTAATGAACTGATGAAATCTAAAATTATATTATACATATAACATCATATACGAGTACTTATTCACTTCTAACTATGTTATATGTATAAATAGTTCATTAACCAGCATATAAAAATAGATGTAATTAAAAGAGAAAAGACCGAAATAATTTAAAAAAAAAAACAAGTGTCATCTTTTTAATTTTTACTCCATCTCTCTTCTTCCCTCTCTCTCTCTCTCACATTATAGATCTATGCCACTATTTAAAGAATCTTATTAACTCAACTGATATTCAAGATTTTCAGTTTTTTCTTATTATTTTCAATTAAACGCAACAATAAAAGTATGCAGATCATCTTAAATGATTTTCTTTTTCTTTTCTATGTACTATATATGTATTTTGTTTGTATAATATTACAAATATGTTGAATAAATTTACATCACCACTTTATTACTACGCCCACGGACAATTAAACCACAAGCATGCGTTTTCAAATAGATTAAAGGCAATTAACAGAGGCGGTTGTTTTTTATTTGTCCCATTTGTTGTAAAGCACATATTGTACATTCATACTACATATATGTACGAACAAATGTATTTGTCAATTATATCAACAGATTTCTAGACAATCACAATATAACAATAAGAAAATGAACATAATGAAGCAATCGAGACTCTGTCGTATGGTTAGTGCGTGCCTTGACAATTCCATTAATAAAAATTAAAAAAAAAAAAAAACAATTCTTAATACAAAAAATGTAAATCTACAAAAAACATCAAGTGAATATTGATTTATTGTTGCTTTTCAGTATATCTTCTTATTTATTTTGTTAACTAAGTACTAAGTACTTGTAAATATTTACTACTAATATACATTCGTATGTCCATAAAATAGATAAGTAATCATACTTTTTTTTTTCTTGAATCCTTGAATTATCATATATAGACAGCCTAGTTGATATTTACTCGTAATGGCAATTTGCTTTTGGCTAATTTTTTATTTTTTCAAAACAACAACCTGTTGTTACTCTGTTATTGCTTACTTTGTTGCATCGTTTCGATGTACTGTTCATTTCACTTTGTCTAGACTAAATCAAAAATCAAAAATCAAAACTTTGTCCTGCAGCGTAATCTATAAGAAGGACCATATTGACGACACAAAAAAAAAAAAAAACGAAACAGAAATAAGCAATAGAGAGCATTCGCTAATTGGCATACCACCAGTAGCTAAAGGAATATAAAAAATATAAAATGACTATGAAAAACAATGCATTATGCACACACACACACACACACACACACACACACTGCTATTGCTATGTGTAATGACATTTACTATGGTGTCCTTTGATAGAAGTCAATGCAGAAAATGTGCCCTTTTAGTTAAGTATTCGCGAGTAAAAATCACGGCACGAGACAAATTGATTAGTAAAGTAACCACAACAACATCAGAAACACCATAATACAGATAAATACAGGTATAGAAAAGGTAAAGTAAATTTTCAAAATAAAAATCGGCTCTTCTTCTTCTTTATGTCCTCTATGCATTCCCGTAGCCATTAGCCATACAAAGGGACCATCATAGATCGACCATAAATATTTACCTTTAGTGAAATGAAAAAAAAAAAAAAAACAAAAACAACATCGAACAAACAAAAAAAAAGTGAAATCTCTGCTAATGGTTTACTGGAAACTGGTATAAGTATGCAATGGTTTTCATTAACAAGGTTAATGCTACTTAAAAATTGAAATCTACTAAATTGACTATGTGAATGATGTCATTCAAAAATTTTGAGAATTATTTGGAAATAATTGTAAAAAAAAAAAAATAAAGGAATGTGAGGATGTTTTTCATATCATAGATAATTGCAAATTTTAAAATAATAATAAATTAAATAATTTAATAATGCAATTTTTGCAACTTTTGCAATTTTTGCTATTCCAAAATACCGAACATGCATTAATAAATAAATTAGGTATAACTAAATGAAATATGAACAGGCCCTTGAGTTCAATATACTATATAAAAAGAGTCATTGATTCGCTAAACAGCTGAACATACACATACATGTGTACCGACATACATGCATATGCACAGACTGACCTTAAATACAAGGCTTCGCATACTATTTAGTATATACGCATATTCTGATTTCAGATATGGGGGATATATATTTATGCATATAAATATATAGTGTTTGTTGTTGTAGCCAGCGATAACAATGTGCCTCAACATAATACATGCATATGTATATATATCATGATGAACTTCAATCACTGGTGCGTACACTGAATATTGTAAATTTATCTAAATACGAACACTGGTGTTGGAGTATTGTTGTTTTATGCCACTATGGATTTCAATTTATGAAAAAAAAAGGCATTGTTTAATTGTTTATCTCTATTTTATGTTAAATCTTTTCACAATAAATACAAAATATATGCAATGTTTTCAAAAAAAAAAAAAAACATTCTTGTATAGTTTTCTGTATTATTATTATACGAGATACGATATTTATCCGATAGTACAAGTACAATAAGTAAATCTATGTATTAATTATTATTTTTTTTTAAATGTTCTATGCTAGTATGCTGATACACAATAAAATTGATGATCAAAAACGAATTTACACGATCATAAGTAATTATGTATTCATATATTCATATTCATAAATTTCATAAATAGAATAATCAAAAGTTATTCTTTCAATTTGCTAACACCAACAAAAATTACTTTGTAAATATATTATATGTAGTTATGTTCACACCTTTGTTATAGATATGGTACAGTAAATGTTCTATACTATTCCATACTATTCAATATGTTATTTCTATAAGTAACGCACAGAAAATGTCCATATTTACACCAAATTTTTATAAGATTTTATACTCAAAAAATATTTATCTTACAAATAGATAAAGAATTAAATTAAAAATTAATTACAATATTATATTTTCACGTTCTCTGTTTTTGCCGCCAAATTGTATTTATATATTTGTTTATTACTTCCATGTAAAAATATAGCAAATTTCGCTACTTCATAAAAATTAAATGTTGAGCCGATTGAGAACATTATGCTTAAGAATAATATAAGGTGTAGTAAAAAGAAATCCATTATTTTTCCAATAGATGGCTTTAGTAATCTCTATCTCGCGTTGTATAAGTGCGATCAACCCGATCGCTAGATGACGCTAGATGACGTTAGAAAGATAGGATTTCGTACTAAATAAATTTTTCAGACAGTTTTGTGATTGCTTGACTCAGTATTGTTTGAGCACGCATCAAAGGTGGACACCAGTAAAGAGAAAATATGCCATATTTTACAGTTTTCCTTCAATAAAGGCGAAAACGCAAGCTAGACGGCTGAGAGTGTTTATGGTCCTGATACGGTAACAGCCAATCACGTGCAATTTTGGTTTCGTCGATTCCGTTCCGGTAATTTTGATGTCAAGAATTGTCGAAAATATCGATAAAATAATGGAAATCGTCGAGTCTGACCATCATGTAAGTGCTGTTTCTATTGCCCAGGAGCTAAATATTGCACAAAAAACCATTTGGAACCATTTAAATAAGGCTGGATACAAAAAGATTGAAAAAATAATGGATTTCTTTTTACTACACCTAATATTTTGAAAGTAGGACTAAAATGACGAAACGAATTGATCTCGTTTACGTTTTTTAGACGCAAAATTATTTTTAATTAATATTATTCATACGACCGACCATCGGCTTATTGGGGTATCTTTTATTTAGCTCCACTTTCAGAATATTTGAATGTCTTCCTCATGTGATCACGCAAATGTTGAATTTTATGGGACAGTGTTAAAAATATGTATGGTAAAAAAATTTGGCAAACCTTAGAGCAAAAATAGAAACTAGCATTGATTCTGAGGATATTTGTAGAAGAAATCATGTGCCTAAAATTAATTGTGATCGGCCACGTTGTGTGAAATACAAAACGTAGATATGGATATTTTATTCTTGAAATATGAAATTTGATTTATTTTATGATCTCCAACGAAATATTTCAACTCAATAGAAAGCCATTCGTGAGATAAACTGTTTTGAAAATGCCTCTAAGAATCGAGTTTTTTATGAAAAAGAAAAGACATTTAAAAATGTTTTCCAACAAACGGTATTAGATAATAGAAAAATATAAATTTCTAAATTTTGCATCGTATTGTAGTTTTCTTAAAATTTGCCAGCCGATTCAAAATAATGAAATTTTTGAACAATTAGAAATTAGTTAGGAAATTCTTCATATACTCTTCGAATAAAATGCACTTCAAATCAAATAGAATATCAGTCTGAATATTTTAATGTTGGAAAAACTCATGTTAATTGTATTTTAGAGTCAATTGTCTTAATTTAATTTTAATATTAATTTAAGATAATTTTGTATAATTTTTCTAGACTAAGCCCCCCGTCTTTCGGATTCGGTTAAAAATATCATATTACTTCCTCCAGATAATATGTTACACAAAACATAGGAAGAAAGTCGTCTGAAGAGTTCATTGACGAATAAAATATTGTTGTTTAAACTCTTCACATTTATTAGTGGTTAACAAACAGCATTCGATGGTTTAACTAATGGTTAACCAACCACTGCAAATTAAGTATATTTGGTTGCATTATTGGCATTAGTTAACAAATTAGTTAACAAATGATTATAAATTCGTAGAAAATGTAGTTTTTTGAAAATTGAATGAATTGATTGACTGATTTGCAAATAATTGGAAATAATAAAAAAAACTCAATTCGATTTGAATGCAGTCATTTGTTAACTACTATAATGGCTATGCAAAGTTATGCATTTATGGAACCACCGAATGACGATGGTTAACCATTAGTAAGTGCCAAAAATTTAACCAACAAGATTCGCAATGCTTAGTTAACCAGGCATTAAACCACTGAAGGCCTTTGGCTAACCATTAGTAAACTAACAGGTGATACTTCACAAATAAGTCTTTCTTTTGGAATTAGCTTTACTGCGAATGCGTTTTTTGGTTGACATCTTATAGGAAAATTTAAGCACAAAACGTGTGGTTTTACAATCCACAATCTGACAATTTACAAAATTTTTCTTACGCATTAGTCAAGCTCTAGTCAACACATTAGTTAACCAATGAGTTAATTAATGTCTATAAACTTAATATTGACTATCTCTTTCCTTTTTTCTTTTTTTCACCCTACTTCAGAGAACTAAACATTACAAGAATTCCAATGCTAGCTAAAATTTTTAGACTTTTGCAGTTTCCTCTTTTACGTAATACGTGATCGTTAATATTGTTGTTGTTTTTCTGTTTTTTATATAAACACAAACACATTTCATGTTTTCAAAACAGTAACAAAAACAACTACAATAATTTCAACTAACCGAATCAATATTGTGTATTATTTGGATCATTCAAATGAAAACATCAAACGACAAAATATCAAAAACCAATTTCTTCTGCATCACATAGTACAATAGCAACATTAACAAATAAACATGTTGTCCATACAATGTATATATACAAATGCGTAAGAGTATATACATACAATACACTCTATAAACATTTCCTTTAAGATTACTTACTCACTGCATTTAAAAGCATTTTTCTAACAATTACAACCCATAATAGGCTGTCAGATGTTGTACATGTTGAGTATTTGTACATAATTGCATGCGGATCAAAGCATTTTGAACCGATCGATCTGATTGCGTTGATCGTTTTGTGCGTAATGCAAGTAGCACTCATTACAGATGTTATTGCTGATGAAAAGTGTGCTTAAGCGAGTGTCAGTAATGTACATAGTGAATGCATGTGAAACAAATATATAGATAGACTTATTGGCAACATGCAAAAATTGTTGCTGTAAAGATATTCATGATTTTGCAGTGACGCATAATATAATGTTAACATTAGAAGATGTAAATAATGAAATTAATTGCAAGAAAAGAAAGGAATAAGTAGAAAAAAATGCTGTTATTTTTTTCGTATTCTAATGCTTGATTCAAAAACTCTCACACTCTTCACAAATCTACTTGCATGAACATGTGTGCGTATGAGTATTATGTACACATGAAATACAATAAAAAAAATTCAAATAAAATCTTAATCAGCAATCAGTGCCAGTTTCCCGTAATACGTGCGTATGTATGTGAAAAAGAAAACAACTTTACCGACATAATTAAGAAAAATTATATTATGCCCTGGCGCTACGATGGCCAGCGTTAACACAGCTAGGCAAACCAACAAAACTTGCCAATCTACCTTTGATGAAACTCGTTCGCCACTTGTGCAATTTAACAATTCATCTGTCGATCACTTCATTCATAAAATATATATGCTCACACACACACACACACTCATACTAACACACAGAATGAGTCGAACAATCACTAACCTGAATGAATGAATAACACTCATAAGCATAGCTAAGCATATATTCATATATACACACAAGCATACAAACATAATACACTATCTAAACACTTGGCCCAGCAAATCCCCTACAAATATCGCCATTGCCACCACCATCACACACACACACACACACACATACACATATCGTACTATGCTTATGTGTACATATGTATTAAGTTTTGCTATTTTGCCGCATTAATTCACAGTTTTAGCGCTTTGCTTTTTCTCAATGAAACTGGTTTCATCTGTCATTATGAGGTTGTTGTCATACAACACACAGCCTCACCTGATCCCAGCTGCTCATCCGGTCAATGTGAACAAACAACAACATCTATAATCAGAGCACAAAAAGACAAATAAACAACAACAACAACAACAACAAATAAATAAAATTAGACAAGAAACCGCTCAATGAGTTTGTTTGAACAACACGCAAATAGCATCAACCGCAGCAGCAGCAACAACAGCAGCGACTTGCGTATATGATTTGACTAGCGCTGATCAACGTTTGAGATAAAACACCATCATCATGATCATCATCACTACCACCATCACCACCACCACAACAACGATTAAAGATAAGAATAAGAATAGCTAAAAACAACAACAACAACAGCCAAGAAGAACCAAATGTTACTATTGTACTGAAGCAGTTAATAGCATGTGTGGCGATTTTGACCGCTACCCGTTACCAACTATCTACTATGAGTGTACTTTAGTGATTACTACTTCAATAGTTTTTTTTTAACCAAAAAAAAAAAAAATAATAATAATAAAAATAAAAATAAAAAAAACGCAGCCTTAAAGTGTTTATTAAACCAGACCAAATCCAATCGCATGCACACCTTACTTTACGCCTTACAATCTCTTCAACTAAACTTCAACAACCTACTTTAGCATCCGTTGACGCAACTAGTCGAACGATGGTCATTCAAGTTAGCCAGCACAGCACCAGCATAGTCATGGTGATTTCCCTCATCAGCACCTCTAGGAGGAAGGATGTTGCTATGGCGTTTTAAACTACGCCAATAAAAATAAAAAAGTAAACAAAACAATCCAACCGATGGCGACATCAAATGCGGAAGTTCCCAACATGTAAAACAGTTAATGTACTTTAACAGTGATCGTAGTGATCGTAGAGCAGTAAAATCAGGATATATTTCCGCAACAATTTGTTATTGCAACGCTCACTTTAAGATGTTTGTAAATATATGCAAGCACTATAGAAAGATTTTTACTTGTTGCATTAAATTGTTCATACTGATGATGTAGGCAAATGCTTAGATGGGTGATAATTAGAGAGAGTGTGTGTATGGTATGGCATACGCATGCAAATACGAGTATATACATACATACAGGAAGAAGATTTGTCACAAAAGCAATTATTATTATTGCTATGGCACTAAAAGCATTAATTATTGCAATTCAAGTTACCTATGCATCCATAGCGAAGGCATCGTGGTCAAGACATGATCAATCTTACTTTTTTTTAATGCGTTTTTATTCACATGTTAGATGTTCTACAGCTACAACTGACCCACATTATACAATTGATAGATTTAAAATATTTTTAGGATTTTTTTTTTTGTTGTGTTTTGGCCGTAGTGCCTACATTCTACATGGTTTTAATACTTATATTTATTTTTTAATATATCAATGTAGATCTGATGGCAAAGAAACCACTCGAAGTGCAATGCATGTGTGTGTGTCATTCAATACCAAATTTATGTGAAATGACGTTGTCATCGTAATTATTTGCTTTCATACAACATAACCCAACAACCCAATAAGAAGTACATCAATTTCTATTAAATATTGCAATTCAAATTCTGAGTTTTCCACAAATTAGACTTGTTTCAATTTTGGAGTTATTCGAATTGGAAGAAATTTATTTCATTTTTATTATATTGATATTAACATTAAAAAATTCAGAATCTTTTATAAAAGTTTCTAATTTTCAGCATATAAAATTAATGCATTTTGAATTTTTGCACTTTTAGGCATTTTGTAATATAATTGCATACTTTTAGGATTAAAATAATTCAAAAAGAACTAATGAAAGTTATATACTCCAAATTAGAATCATCTTAAAGTCAGAATCGAGTTGTTTGATAGATTTCTTTTACAAAAAATCTGTCAAAACGCCGTTACTGAATTTTAATTGGATTTTAATTTTTACTATGAATAAGCCGCTTTTTTTTATAATTTTATTTTTTGGGATCATAAATTCAGAATTTAGTTGGCAATTTTTTTTTTTCATATACTTTTTACTGAACACACGAATGAATTAATTTTTTGTGAAAGATTTGCCGCTCTCAACCGTTCTTTCACCAAAATCTTTTTGAGTTTATATTGGCTTGAAAGTTAAAAGATTATATTATGTTTATTTCACTATTTGTGTTACCCATAAGGATGTGTGACAGAAATAGAAAAAAGATATAATATTGAAAAGTTGAAACCTTCAAATACCTGGGAATAAGCCTCAGTAGCACAGCAGACCCCTTCATCTGCATAAATGATAGAGTGCAAGCTGCCAACAGAAGTTATTTTGCTCATCTTAAACTTCTGAAAAATAAATTGTTGTTATGGACGTGTAAACTGCAAATCTATAAGACGCTCATAAGGCCAATAGCAACATATGGATGCTAAGCATGGGTGCTGACATCAATCACCTCTTATGCCTCGAGCGTAAGATTCTGAGAAGAATATTTGGTCTAGTCACAGAAGCGGATAGTTCTTATAG
This sequence comes from Megamerina dolium, assembly GCA_963854835.1. Classification (NCBI taxonomy): domain Eukaryota; kingdom Metazoa; phylum Arthropoda; class Insecta; order Diptera; family Megamerinidae; genus Megamerina; species Megamerina dolium. The sequence goes on along the minus strand of OY978526.1, from coordinate 19,435,335 downwards.
AATAAGATATAACAACGAAATTAAACGACTGATGAGAGGTCAAAATATCGTGTGCTAGTTAAAGAACAGCGCCACGATGGTTTGGACATTTAATTAGAATAGATGATTGCAGAAAGCGCGAAATACCACCAAGGAGATGGACAGACGATGTTGAAGAAGACTTGCGCAGTATGAATGTTAGAAGAAGCGAAGCAAGTAACCGAGACGTATGGAGTAAGGAAGCATTGGCTCACTCCGAGCTGTAATCGCTATGATGATGATGATGATGACGATGATATAATATTGATCAGAATCAGCATTTGAGTCGATTTCGCCTTGGAAGTCTGTCTGCTCTTATGATAACTACCATAATTATAGAGCGATGAAGCTGAAAATTGGTATATAAGATTATTTTCATCAATGGAAGGAAGAGTTCAAAAATGGATATAATGCGCTAAAAACCACGTCTACTTCTCATACAAAAATATGTTGTTGAATGCATATTTTCACACTTTGCCCTCGAAAACATTGAGTAATTAAGATAGAAACTCGGTAGATAAGATTATATTTACTAATTAATAGACATATTCTAAAATGGGCTGAATCAGATTAAAACCACGCTTACCTTTAATACAATAATATGTTTTCGAATGTAATTGTTTTCAAATTTTTCGAACAAAACTATAAAGTAATATTTGCTAACGAATTGACGATTTCAAAAATGGGCAAGAGTAGGAACAAATCATAGTGCAAAAAACATTAATTCCTACACATATTGGAATAAAGAAATAAATTTGCCCATAACCTACTAGTATTGATCTAAATTATTTGTACTAGTTATGTATATTTAAATGCATATGTGGAGATGTATTAAACTAATTCTTTTGATAAACATATAAATTCATCATTTAATTCATCTATGAAACAAATAACTATAATCTAGCTTAACTATTTCTCATATCTGTAAATATATATATATATATATATATCTCTATATATAGAATAAAATTTAAATGATAATTATGATGGTTGTAATGTTAATGTTGATTTTGATAATGATGGTGGTGGTGGTGGTGGTGGTGATAGCGTCAGCAACTACGCACTGTGACAATGTAAGTGCATGTAAGTTCAACAATAATAACAATAATAATAATAATGATAATAATAATAATTTCAACAACAACAATAAAATGAAAAAAACATACATGCAAACAACAAAACCAGCAACAGTAGCAATAGCAGCAGCATCATCATCATCAACACATCACATCACCAACATCATTGTCATTATCATTATCTTCATTCGGATAGAATTCTTCATACACTTACGATACATACTCGAATGTATGTATTGTGGCTTACAATGAGCGTATGTATTATGAAAAAAAAAAACAGTCATAGTAGCAGTATCGATGCTCAACATCTACAGCAGCAGTAGCAGCAACAGCATCTGCATCAGTAGTAATAACAGCGACTACGGTTTTTCGGTTAGTAAACCGGATGTTCCTAATCATTGCTAGTTTGCCTCAAATTAAATACGTTTTTTTTTTTGTGTGTGTGTGTCTTTCTCCTCACTGCCACCGCTGCTGCTGCTACTGCTGCTACTGCTGCTGTTCTCAACTTTGTCTCGCATACATATAATATTTATTGTGCCGTTTGGATGCTGTGAGTGAGTATGCGAGCTCGTGTGTGTGTGCTTGAATGGATGTAAGTGGATATACAGATTATTGTGGTTTTGAAAATTAAGATACACTCACACATATAAATAACTATGTGTATGTATATGTATGTATGTAATACATATATCATGCATGCGATAGAAATTATGAATGAACGGCATAGTGATACATAGTGGATACAGCAAAAACGACTGTACGATCACAATCAACATTTCGGCTTAATCGCACAAAATTTGCATATTTAATGAGGCGTAACCACAATAAAAAACAGTGTCAATCAAAATGTATTTCTATTAAATTTCTCACATTATTAGCATACATCAATATATTCTCCGGTAGTCAATTCAATTAATCGCAGTATTCACATTATAAATCATTCATACCATTTATATTTATTAAAGTGATGCATGAGCATCAATATAAACATCTTCAACACAATCACAACAACCCTGCACCATCATTACTATCAACCACTCTTTTGTATATAAGCTGTATTGCAGTTTCTAAATTCTACAATCAAATTGCTTGATTAATAACAGAATACACATTGCAATTCTATGATATCTACTAAATATATCTACTAAAGATATTGCAATAATAATAATATTTAATTGCCACATTGTAGTAGCACTAGTAGTTAGTAGTAGTGACAGCACCAGCAGCAGAGCAAAAAAAAAATTTACATGCGTCGAAACAATAATCAAATAACATATTCCCAGGCGACGATGACGAATGACGGACTTGCCAGACAGACAGACAGCAACAACAGTTATGTATATGCGGCAATTGCTCTATACATGTATCATACATATGTATATGCGTGTATTTAAAATTTATTGCCTTTAAACTCGGTAAACTAATAAATATATCTACATACATATATGCATAATAAACATATGTGTACACCGTATCGTGACATGTTGTGTGTCCAATGATAATTAGTAATAATTATTCATTTATATTTGTTGTTGCATGTTGATCAATTAAATTGCAATATCAGCAGCAACACAACAATAACAGCAGCAATTGTTCAATTGCTCAACTTGTTTAAATACAAACATATATATATGTATATAAAACAGATACCCGTTTTACCTCCCCCCACCGCAAATGAAAAATTATGAAAAGAGGAATTTATAATGCAGAATTATTATTAAAAATGATCACGATGATAGCAAAAAAAAAAAAAAAAAATTCAATGTAAATATGCTCAGTTTCCAATGATAATTCCAAAATAAAGGTCCCTCGACAAGGAACTCAAAATGTAAGCAAAAGCATACAATTCATTAAATTTTTATATATTTTTAACATAAATATTAAACAAAAATTTCATAAAAATATTCCATTTACCACCTTCAATAGATGAAAGGATGCTATTTATTTAAACATTTTGAGATAAAAAGTACAACCCACAATCGTCCAAACGAGGCCGGTCCCATAACTACCCGACCTGACATATAGATGGTGGCAGTAGTTTGAAAAAAAAATTACTTTGATGAAAAGTGCCGACCGTATAAAACCTATGTTACAAGTTTCAAAGCGCCACGTTGTTTAGTATTTTTTTTTTTGGAGCCATCGAAAGAACGGCTTCAGTGAATTTGTAAACATGGAAAAAATTGATCACCGTTATGTAATTCAATAGTTTCATTTCAAAGGTCTCAGTCCAACGAATATTAAAGTCAAACTAGATTCTACGCTGAAGGAGTCTGCTCCTTCGTTTACGACTATAAAATATTGGGTGGCAGAGTTTAAACGAGGTCGTACGAGCTGCCAAGACGAATACCGTAGTGGTCGACCAATTGAGGTGGCCACACCAGAAACGGTTAAGAAAATCCACAAAATGGTATTGAATGATCGCCGGCTGAAGGTGCGTGAGCTAGGTGAAATTACAGGGGCATTTCAAAAAGTGCTATACATCGTATATTGACCGAAAATTTGAAGATGAGAAAGCTGTGTGCAAGATGGGTGTCGCGTTTATTCACAATAGAACAAAAACAACGTCATGAAGATGTTTCTATAAAATATTTGGCGATGTTTGACTGTAATAAATCCGACTTTCTGCGTCGATTCGTAACCATGGATGAGACATGGGTCCACCATTTCACACCTGAGACAAAGGAGCAGTCAAAACAGTGGACTGAAAGGGGAGAATCGTGTCCAAAGAAGGCGAAGACGGTCGTTTAAGTGATGAAATTAAAGAAAAAAGGCCGCATTTGGCGAAAAAGAAAGTGTTGTGTCATCAAGACAATTCACCAATTCACCCATCCGCTATTGCGATGGCCAAAATCAATGAGTTAAAGCTCGAATTACTTCAGCACGCATCTTATTCGTCAGATGAGCTCCTTCGGATTATTTTCTATTTCCAAATTTGAAAAAATGGCTTGGTGATAGAAGATTTGCAAACAATGAAGAGGTGAAGTCTGCGGTAGATGGCTATTTTAATGAGCTAGACAGTTCATACTATAAACAGGGTATCGAAGTTATAGAATATCGCTGGGAAAAGTGTATAGAGCTATAAGGAGATTATGTTGAGGAATAAAGACAAATTTTCCCAAATTTGTTGTGTTTTCTTTATTGGGTCGTGTAATTCTGGGACCGCCCTCGTATTTCGAGCAAATCGCCATTTATGTATGCTCTTAGCTGGAAATTACACCTGAGACTAGGTCTCATTCATCGTCGGCATCTACAACTGAACATCAAATACAACATCTTCACACAACCTTGCATTAATCAAATGTCAAAGATATGCTTGAAAAATCTGGCTCCAAAGCTAGTATGTGAATAAATTTATTTTCATATTTTTTTGTTCTCTCATATACATACATATAACATTCATATAATTGCGACATTTTGTTAGTTTATCTATAAACTAAAATTGATCGATAGTAATAAAAAATTTTTAAGATTAGCACAAATCTCAAATTAAACTCTTTTTAAATTTCCCACTAATGGGATTAGGTGACTTTTATGTTTTTCTTGTCTTTCTGTGAACAAACAAGTTAACAAAAAAAAAAATTAAGAAAAAAATATATATATATATAGTGTATACCGACATGTGTACCAATATAAAGAAAGTTGTTCGCAGACAGAGTACATAAATTATAATTCAATTAACAAAACGTCCATTTATGGCACCAACAACAACAACAACATATAAATAAATACATCCATACACAATTAATGCTAGCCTCAAATCTAAAAGTAATAAAGATAACAAACAAATATTAATAAAATGAAGCATACAGAGACATGAACACACACACACACATGCACACTTACACAAGCACAAAACACATTTCAATTAATTATTTAATCATTCGAAAGTGTTGAATGAAAAATATGTATAAGAAATAAGTAATCGCTTGACCTCTATGTACATATCACATATAATTAAATTAAAAAAAAAAAACATAACAACAACAACAACAAGGGGTATTCATAAAGAACTAAAATCAAAAACTATTCGCTAACATTTCTATTAGTTAACATGCTTGAATGTAGGTTTGTTTTCATCAAATATGATCGAATTAATTTTTGATAACTATTTATTTACAAAAAAAAAAAAAAAATTAAAACAATTACATTTTCAAAAAATAAAAAAATTTGTATTAATTGTTTTTTTTTTTTAACTGATTAATTTGATTAAACCAAAGAAAACCGAAAAACTATTTTTTTAAAAAAAATCTCGAAAACCCACTTTTCCGAAATATCGCACCCGATAATATTCGAAGTTGTTATTTAATATGAAAGTATGTGTATCAATGGTTTTATGACGAAATTCAGAATAAAAATATGAATCTACTAAATAATAAAAACTTTTTATTTTTGCTATTTTCAGTATTTTTGCATTTAAATACTTTGTGCGTAATACCGCAATAATATTCTCCAATATTTCAAACTACTGGCTCCAGGATTTATACTACTTTTGTATTAAAAAATTTGATGAGTAGCAGCACAATAACATCCTGGACTATATCAGCCTAATTGTTACTCTATCTGTAGTAGTTTTGTATTCAAATATTTTGCGCATAACACCGCATTTACACCATGGAATGTATGAACTCACGAACTACTCGATCTATGGTAATTTTGCATTTAAGTATTTCATGCGTAATAGCCTAGACAGACGTCAGCGTTAATCCGGATTAACGAGTTAATTCGAATTAACTCGGGCATTAACTACAGCTAATTCGCATTAGCACTTCTCAAAATTAAAGAGGATTAGGGCAATTTTCGATGACAACACTGCTGAAAATTAACAGCTGCTTTCTATTGTGAATTGTTTTTTTCGATGCAACTTACAATATAATAGGTGTGTTCGCTAACAAAAAAACTTTCAACAATTGCGTTGATGGACAAATAAATCCAGCTGTCAAATGTTAATTTATAAGTTCGCGTACTTCTTGTATATTTTCTCATATCGAGAGTGACAGACGACAGAAATTGTAATGTAAGTGAGCAAACCCAATAAAACAGCAATCAGTTGTTTACGTAATCCGCAATATTGCCGTCTGTCAGGTTAATATATTATTCGGATTAAGTGTGCTGTTAATCCGGATTAAGGCTGCCGTCTGTCTAGGCTTATAACCACATCGTTCACTTTATCAATTCATTGATTACGTACTTTCAAGATTGTAGACAAAAACCATAAAGAATTCTTCAAGAATTTGCCTATTCAGTATATGAGTGCCCGTAACTTAGTCGCTAGTACGTTCGCTTGCTAATGTATCGGTCGAGGGTTCAATCCCCGGCTGAAATATAACTTTAATATCGAAAAGATTTTTTCTTTCGAACGGTACCCACCTCTCAGAAAGCAATTAACAGCAACTCTTTCGGGATTCTGCCTCTCGGAATCGGCTAATTTACGAAAGTTGCTTCTAATAATGTCCAATAAGCTCAGCTAAAGGACCGTACGGACCGAATTCAGCCTTTTGTAATGCGGGAGTTCAAAGGTACCTCAAAATGAGCCGAAATGCAATATTTGCAATTTTAACAATTTTTCAATATAAAGAGAGGAAATATTTTTTTTCAAATAATGACGGTCCTTTGACGAATTTAAAATTTTTTTCCGCCCTCATTCACAAAAAATCACGAAAGTTTAAAAAATTTTAACGCGATCAACTAAACACATGTTTTTTTGAAATTAATTTTATATTTGACAGCTGTCAAATGACAGGGTTGTCATTTTGCAGGAATATATACGAAAGCTTATTACCATTTACTTATATTTTTTATACTTTTCAACAAACTGATTCGATTCATGTATGAAAGAGAGTATATGAAAGCTAAAAATATTAATGAATGAATTTTATCATGAAGTCAAATCTGCGATAATTATGTATGCATAAGCTAGCTTATGAATTTTAATTAAAATCTTATCTACATATATTCACATATGCGACTACCATTATCAAGAATCATTATTGTAGGTAATAAACTACTACCCATATATAATGCAATTTCATTAGTTTCTTGAAATTTTTGCTTAGAATTTATTTTTAGATACAAGTAAAATTAGTGAATTGTTATGTAATATTATACTTGGATACATACTGGTATATGTAATTTATGTATATAGTCAGATCTTTTCATGATTACACACGTAAAATAAACTTGAATTTCTGTGCATACACATTGGTATGCATATATATATAAGAGATAATACTCTTCAGAATGAATAAGTAGATCGCTTATAAATTTGCTAAAGAAGTAAAAGAAATCATTCATTTAAATGATAACAAATTTATTTATAATATATTTAAATGCTTACTATTTTATAATTCATTTTATTTAATTTTTCCTTTTTTTTGTGTGTATGTGTGTGTGATTAAAATTATCTCTATAAACTTGCCACAGTATTTGATCAATTCTCTTTACTCGATTGAATTCAGTTAATCAACCATAATAGGTATAGTCTATATATATGTATGTATGTATATAAATAATCAGTTTGATGCAAGAGCTCAAATGTAGTGTAGTGAGTATTGCTTGTTGGTGAAAGAAATGTATACTGATTTAATGGCGTTGACTGCGGTCAAGAACTGTTAAATACAATCATAACAACATATGAACATAACAACGCTTAACGACAGCAACAGTGCAATAATGATAGTAACAACAACAACAACTACAACAACAATAATATCAACAACAACAGCAATTACAATAGCAACATAGGTAGCAAATGGTAGTTGAAAAAGCACCTGGCGTGATTATTACCCTCAAAGCGGCATGTTGCACGAGCTGCCACAGCCTATCTGCATAGATGCATATGAATTATCAATGCATGCTAACGCATACAGATGCATTTACCATATTCATACTACTTATGTAGACTATAATGTGTGATTGTAATTGTGCATAAGCGTGGTATTGCTGCTACCATCCGATCTATGTTTATATACAATGACGCAACATTAATTTTCAAAAATGGGGTTGAGTTTTAATATTTTTATTCTAGATCTAATTTAGATCGAAGTTAGATAATTTATATGATTTTTTAACAACAAATATTTTTGATCAAATGCCTTAACTAGTAGCCAATCAGGTCTAAGAGAGAATTCAGAAATGTTTTCAAATGAAAAGCATTTGGTTTTTATGATGTTGATGAGCCGTTCTCAAGACAAGTTTTCATTTAGTTGGTGTAGGTTTAAAACATGTTTTTATTATTGACACATTCTACTATTAAAAATAAATATAAAATAAATATGTGGCACATAAAGCCCCAAAGGGCTCATTGGCCGAGCTTCTCTTCCATTACTGTTGTGCGTCTTAAATTTTGGACAATATTAGAAGGGACCTACTTATTTTAGCCGGTTCCGAATGGCAGAACACTTGTGACATCACTTTTTCTGAGCTTTGTTACAGAGTTCTTTAAGAAGCTTTTTCATGGCAAGTTGTTACTATCGGAAGAATTGCCAATTGCTTGCCGACAGGTGGGTACCGTTCGAAAGAAAAACGTTGTCGATATTAAATTTGTTATGCATCAGCCGGGGATTGAACCACGACCTACAGATCAGAAGGCGAACACACTAACCACTGAGCTACGGCACCCACATTCTACTATTAGTCTACTATTATTGAAGACGACTTGAGTCGTTGTTCCCCTCTAACAATTATAAATCTAACTGCCTAATATTGTTTAAAATCGAATCAAATCAAAACAATCAACCCAACAAATTGATTGCCTGTCTCTGGGTTGAATAGATGAAATCGTCAATTTATATGTTGTATATGCCCTAAGGTTGCTATTCCCAAAATCCACCCCCACACCCTCCGAAAAGAAGCGTTCTTAAGCACATGCGACTATGGGCAAATTGAAATGCTCTATTTTCATTTTATCAGCATCAATATCAATAGCAGCACCAAGAGCAACAGAAGCAGCATAAAAGCACAAACACAACTCGTTCATTTATTATTAGATGCTATGCTATATGTACGAGAGTATACCATACCCTAGATAAGTCATTATAAAAATCGCTTCACTACACGTATAATAGGTTCAAATTGTAAAGTACGACCAAACATGAATACGCACACACACACTCACACACACACACAAACTAAATATCCACACGCAATACCATATCTGTGATGTTTATGCGAATGGGATCGTACAATTTGAGATGAAGTTGAAATCATTTGACTGAATATGCCAATTTCAATTGCAAACATATACACAAACATACTACAAGTATTAACAACTTGAGCATTATTAGCATTTTACAAACAAGAACAGTGCGCATGCGCAACACTCATATCATTTGTGTATATGTAAATAAAATTCATACATTCATACATACATAAATACATCCATACATACAATATGTGACTGTGACTGTTGCTATTCATTCAATTCATTTGATTTTATTTATAACATGTTCTACATGCATATATATTTATGCATATAAACACACAGCAACATAAACAAGTATCGCAACATACGCTTAGGTGTTTCAACAACGGCAACAATTGTATATACAAACAAATGTATATACATATTGTATGGCAACTTTACTCTCTGACAACGGTCATTAGACTATGACAATACTATCAGGATAATGATAATCACAATAATAATAATAATAATAATGATGATGATGATGATGATGATGATGATGATGATGATGATGATGATGATGATGATGAAGCGATAGATTTGTTGTGAAATTTATAAAATATCAAATGCAACAACAACATCAATATCACAACACATTTGGGTGGGGGGTAAAAAGTGGTTTGGTCAGCTGGTCAGTCAATTGGCACAGTGAAAAAGTTTCACCTGCTCCTTTTCATGCTTATGTGTGTGTGTGTGTGTGTGTTGTGTGTGAGTGTAATTTTCAGTGTAATGAAACGTGTTGCTTGTTGAGTGTGTAATAGCAACAGCACCAGCAGCAGCAGCAGCAGCAATAACGATCAAACGTACTTTAAATGCAATAACAACTTGTATGCGGGGTGTTATTGTGAGATTGTAGGAAAAAAGAGTTGATGCCATGAATTGAATTGAGCAAATCTTGTGTAAAACTGCGTGTAAAACTGGTTGCATCCAAGTTAGATATTTGCTTGTGCATATACATACATATGTGGTAAATAAATATAAATTTGTATGTATGGAAGCATCATACCTATAATAAAATGATTAAAAGTGTAAAAATCGCATGGATACAATTTGTGGCAGTGCATAGTAAGTACATATCAAGTTGGTGCTTGGATTTTCTTCTTACAAATCTTTTCATATGTGTGTGAGTTTATGTGTTGCTGTGTGTATTCATCTTCTATACTTCTATTTGTTATTATTTTCTATGAAAAACTAAAAAAAAAAACATATAATGATTTAAGAAAATTATAATTTAAGTTATATTCGTAAGCAAACTAACTAAGGCAAACTAACAAGTAGCCAACAGTTAAATATTGGTTAGCATTGATTTCCTGTTTAACAAGTATGTAAGTGTACATATTACAATTTCGATACATTTCAATGCGATTTATGTATTATTATACATACATACATACATACATACATACATACATACATATTAAAACTATGAATATTTTACTCATAATCAGTTGATTAAATAGACCAGATCATTTGATTAAGAATTTGCTTTTGTTTATGATATTGTCAGCGAATAAAAAGAGATATCATAAAAATGTAAAATATGAAATTATCATATAAAAAATTTTTTTTTTATTTTTTTCGATTCTATTGATTTCATTTGACATGTGCATGCACATCTAGCAAATTAACAAAAATACTGCTAGACATTTATAGTATTATTATACATAAGTTGATAATATCTTAATTGTGTTAACGATCTAAAACGATTTTAATGAGTAAAATATTTGATGATTTCTTGAATGAAAGTATAATATTAACTTGTCCAACATCTAGTATCTCTTTATTAACAATCACAAAAAAAAAAAAAACAAAACGGAGAATGATTATACATATTGACATTATAAAATGTGTGATCATTGAACTAATGAAGAGCATCTAACGATAGTCAAAGCTTCTTATGTCAACAACCGTGCCGATGGTTAAATGTTGTATAAATTGGCTTCACACAGCAACTTTTAAAATTTTTTCTTGAAGGTGGTCAAAATTAAATGGTAATTTCTCGCTAATTAATAGAAAATATATACAAGCCAGCTTGCTCGAACTTCTGTCTTTTTGTATGTATGTAACTACCTAACTACCTGCTCTAGAAAAGTAGTCTAGTTTGCTTTACCAAATCATTGTAGCGTATTTCAAGCCATGATCTTCATGTATATTTACAATATTGTGACAAATTGTATCCTTTTATTTCTATTTACAAGCAAGTGTGCAAGTGTGCGGGTGTGTGGATGTGCAAGTGTGCTTGGAGTCAAGCATATTCGTGTCTGTGTATTTGCAGATCTGCATTTTATAAGCAGGATCAGAATATGCGCAATACAGGTGAAGCCTTTTATACGACGCTAGCCTCTAACTGACCAAGACTGATAGTGCGTGGCTCTCTGTCACATCAGAGGTGACCCTGCTAATTAACAGAACACTACAGATCTAGAGTATAGGGCTCTGCTTCGGACGACCTCCAAGTCCCTTCGAAACGATTAGACCATGATGCCTGATACGTCGGGTAAGCGGTCGTATATGAATTATGGACAATCACTCAAAAATTGCCTCGGACAATTCCGAAAACCCAAAAAGATCTCCCCTGGAGGATAGGCCCACGTCCAAATCGGACGTCACTGGGACTTGTCCCAAAATCGCAACTCCTTCGGGAAGTGGAAAGCATATGATACAGAAATCAAGCTCCTCCGTTGTACTTAAAGCTCCTGTACACAGAAGCACCCCAGTTCTGGCCACCAAACCACTGGAATCGAAGAAATCAGTGCAAGATAGCAAAGGGTCCGTGACCACCTCTCCACACCCTACTGGGGCGTGTCTTTTTTTACAGATACCACTAAGCTAGCATGGATGTCAGGGACATTGCTCAATGGTTGCATCCCAACCATTGCATCATTGATGCACGGTAACACAATGGGCCAATATTTGGTCAAAGTGCGCATAACCTAATCTTCTATTTACAATTTTAATGATCGCGAAAAGGTTATAATATCAACTGCAAACAAAACATCATTTTATATTCTTGCACAGTGAAGGTAAAAATAATGATTAATTGAACAAAGATTGAATAAATTAATGTCGAAAATTGCTTCCAATAATGTCGAAATTATTCCCATATAAAAATGATCGACATGAAAATTGGTTCAGCAATATCGTCAACATCGTCAACAGTATTCTAAGCTTTAGAATAATTACTTTGAAAGCACCGTTGACCGACCAAATCATGTTTACGGTACAACAAACAAAGTAAACTGAAAATTCAATGAGCCCAGCAACCAACTGTTATCGTTTTGGAGAGAAGTGACCTACATTGGATGGGTGCAGTAGCTCAGTATGCATTGGCCTTTTTTTTGTTACTATTTAATATATAATTGTATTTTATCTATAAGTAAAAGAGCAGAAAAGACATCAAACTCTACACTGAACTATTAACACGTCATTGTAAACTTAATTATCACATGATGAAAATGGGTGTGGTTAACAACGATCTCTGTCGACTCTGTCTTGAAGAGCAGGAAACAACAGAACACGTTCTTTGCCCAGCTGTGGCTAGACGCAGACTAAACTACCTAGGCAATGGATTCATAGTTCCCAGGGACCTAGTTAAAATCAATCCCACAGCAGTGACAAGATTTATAAATAGTTTAGAGGTTTACTAGCTAGGGAATAAAGCTGCACAAAAGATCTTCAGGTTGCGGTGCTCCATAGCCTTAATAATAATAATAATAATAACTAAAAGATATTAAAATTTTTTTTAATAATAACAATATTTATATACCAGGAAAGTAAGTGCTGCATGAGTTCCCTTTGAAACATCGCTAGATGATTCTCATTTCAATTTCAAGGGGTGTACAATGATCAAGTGGCGTTTTTATTTTCAGTCTTGTGAATATTTGTGATCGTGATACAAGATTTGAAGCTAGATAGTTGAAATGAGATATTATCCGTTCAACATATTTAGCAGCGATGCTTTTGGCTTCCTCCTTAACTAATGGTATGTTAAAGTCCCGGTGAATTTGCGAATTTGAATTGTATCACGGAGCGTTTGCTATCATTCTTAGAGTCTTGAATTGGAATCTTTGCAATATTTCTATATTTGAATTTGAAATTGTCCCCAACAGTTGGATGTAGTAGTTATTTTTCAGTTTTATTTTTCAGAGAGGTAGAAATGTCAGTTTAATAACCAAAACATATTTTATAGTTGGATACCAAGTGATTTCCTCTTGTTGAATATGTGTGTTTTCCACGTTAAACTGTTCTACTGTTCGGAACTCGCTAATAAGAGTAGGTCCCTTCTAATACTGTTCCAAAAATATCGGTGGTATCACAATAGGTTTTTTTTTTTTGGTTTTGCACGAGATCTCAAGACAAAAACCACTGAAAAATGACTTGAGCAAAATGTATCGGATTTTACTACAACTTATGTGACAATTTTGATTCAATTTTTTTTCAAAGTATTCATATTTAAATATGTAATAAGAATTTAAAAAAATTTTTTTAAATACAATAGCTTCCACTTTACAACAAAAATTGTGTGTGTTTATTGAAAAAAAAAACTAAGATTATGAAATGTTTATCAATACTTGTATAATTGCTCAATCAATAAAAATATTCAACTACTTATATGTCGAAATGAAAACTTAATTAACTAAAATTTACAATAAACATTAATTTTATACGAATTATGAAATGTTGAAATGTTTAGACAGAAATTCTAAATAATTATCGAAAAAAAATTTATTAGATCAGTAACAAATCTCGAGCATACTAACTAAAATAAACACAGGCAAAAAAAAAAAATAGTCATACTTTTGGTGAATTTATTGACTAGAATAAATGTATGTAGGTTTACTTATAATTATGTCTGTGAAAATATGCACATACATAAATTAAAATGTACCAAGTACGAACAAATAAAAAAATCTACAAATTCATAGTGGTATTTTGCTTGCTGCTTATTTAACTCAATTTAATACTTTCGATTCATATATCGACACATATCGATACAAATAAATTAACACACTAAAGTCTTTTAGTTTGCTAATTACAACAATAGAATATATGTATGGGTGCATATATCTCATTTATGTGTGCACGTCTATTTATTGTAGATGGTGGTATGGTCAACATCAATGGTGTTTGCAACAACTTGTTTAGCCGAATATAAACTAATAAATTTTCAAATGTTTTGAATTTCAAATGAAAAAAAAAATCCATTAAACTGTAACACCAATTTTCATAACAACAGCAACAACAACAAGTACCAAATTACAATGCAACTGAATCAATAATTCACCTACATACACATACACCGATGATATACACGGAGTATATTGAAAGCAGGAGCATGTAATAAAAATTGTTAATAAATTGTATGAGCGTACGAGCGTTTGTGTGTAATATAAAATTAAGAAAAATCAACTAAACATAATACGAATAGTAATAATAACAAGCTAATCATCAAAGACTTCTCAGTATGAAATTACGAGGTATAATATGATATTCGTTTAGTAATTTTTTGGGAACCCTACTGTGCGAGTGGCGCTTAAAATGCAGCAGCACCATTCGTGCCACTACCACAGTAACAGCAACAGCCAATAATACGATTAAACGCACAAACACAGAAGTAAAACCACCAAAATAAAAATCAAAGGGGGAGCAAAAAGAAAATATTATTGTTAAATAAAATTTATCGATATTATTGGCAGGCAATATATAGCAGCAGCAATGGCGGCATAGACACAAAAGCGCCACATGATATTTTCACGGCAGCCAACGTGGCATAGAGAAACAAACAAACAACCAACCAAACAAACAAACAAATCTAAAATAATCTCATTAATTTGATAGTCGATGAGTCCTGTTATTGTTCATTTTTTATGTGTTTTTTTTAATACAGCCCCAAGGATGATTGGGGGGCTGAAAAGAGTAAGTGCTTGTTCATATGAACATATGAACATATGAGAATCTTTCAAGTGCATAACATTGGCACACTATAAAGAAGATCAGACATATGTACACGATTTATTTGTAAATAAAAAAAAAAATGAAAATCTAAACGAATAATTACACACACACACATACAAGTACATAGATGATCATGCAAGTGAAAAATTTTGTATTTACAGGTGTGCGCGCATTGTTAGAATGCATTTTAGTTATTCGTAAATTTTATTTTTTTTTTTTTAACTCTTGAATGACATTTTCAATATTAGAATTTCAAAATTAATTATTTCATGTAAGAGGGGGAAAATTTAGAGCTTTTATTTACAGTGACAATGTCAGAAATAAGACAATGCAACAAGAGATACATGTTTCCATATGCTCTAATGTACATTAGATACGCTTATTACAAGTATTATAGTGTATGCTTGTATGACTTGCTTAAAAATGTCACACCATTACAATTTACGTTGGCTAGCTGATAAGTTCTTGATCAATGAAATATAAAATTAATTTATTCAATTAAAATTTATTGAATTTTTAACGTTCTTTAACGATTTTTCCATGTTTTCAATCTTACAAATTATACGAACTGTCAAATTCTTCAAATTAGATCTATTTTTCAGTGGTGACGTTTTCGGTGAGATGAAAAAATTTAGTTTCGAGTAATTTTTTCATATGTGGACAGCACATGTTAAATCCAGTTCGTACCGTTTAGAAACCTTAGGATGTCGCTGATATTTATTTCCGCCAACTCCTCAATGTTATTGAAGAGTGGTTTACCTAGAATGTGCATTCCCTGCTTCCAAAAGGCAGGGATTTTCCAAAGGAAGTGGAAGACCGTTTCCTTTTCTACCACTTAATTACAACTGTGACAGAAATCGTTATGGGACATCGCCATTTTGGCCGCCTGTTCTTCGATGAGCCAGAAACCAGTAATGACTGCCGACAGTTTAGAGACATCTTTTTGGTTCCTGTTTATCAGTAATCTTGTTTGTTTAAGATTGTATGTAGGCCATAGTGACCTACTAGTCTTACACTTCGTAAGACTTTTTCACCTACAATCCGCTATTTGTAGATATTTTATATTGATAGCTCTTTTAACTACACTCAGCGGTATGTACACCGTTTTTGCAAGACCTTCTTGCATGGCAGATACGCTTCTTGCCAGTTCGTCGGCTTTTTTGTTTCCTTCTATGTTCCGGTGTCCCGGAACCCAGATCAGTGAAACGTTGTGCCGTTCGCTGAGTGTATTTAGAGTCCTTCTGCTTTGTTCCACTATGAAGGAAGGAGGTTATGACTGCTGAATTCAAGGCCTGAATTGCAGCTTGACTGTCCGATAGTATAGCTATGTTGAGCTTGAATCTGAAGTCTGCGATTAGTATCCTACAAGTTTCCCCCAATTGCAAACACTTTCGCCTGGAATACGCTAGACAGGTTAGGGAGGCGCACAGACTTGTCCACTTTCAATCTCTCTGAATGTATGTGTATGCGTCAGTAATTCGAATCGCAAATTTCAAAGTCGTTGTGGAAAAACCAATGTGGCATCCATCTTTTCAATTAAAATTTCAGAAAAAATATTACGCTGTATTCGATAATCTTCTCAAACGATATTATGCATATCAGTTGTGAGCTCACTTGAATGTGCCACATAATAAAAAGAATTTATATCAGCGACTTAGGTCCTATAAACCTAAAATTTAGCATGAACTTATCAGCCTGTGCCCTTACATAGATATAAATGTATAGATGCAAATGCATGTCCATATGTTTTTTTTTTTTTTTTTTTTTTTTTAAATGCAGTAATATAAGTAAAAGCCGCGCCTTTTTATTTTTTTTTGTCTACTGTCAAATATTCAAATGCATACAAATGCATATATCGCCCTTCAATGTGCTAACAGATGATGCGTTAAATTGCCAATTGATTGAATGAATGAATATCGAATGCATCAAACAACACAATTCTCGATAAAGGTTTGTATGTACGATATGTTATGTAAAACTCGTGCGTATATTTATGAAGATATACGAGGGGTATAGCAATAAAGATAAAATAGGGAAGAGTTAACACAACCACTAGAAGTGCATAGAATCTTCGCGCATATATATTTAAATATTTTATACGATACATATGCAAATGTTACAAATGAATGAGTTCTTTTTGTACTCACTATAGCACTACAAATGTAGTGAGACTGAGCTTCAGTTACTGCATAAGCTTGATGAAATAAAATGAAAGAAAATCGGCACGCTTCATTTGTTGCAATACAATCATCAATGGCGTCGTCGTTGTCGTTGTCGTTGTCGTTGTCGTCGTACTTGCCGCCGTAATCGTTGTCGTTGTCGTCGCCGTTTTTCGTCATCATCATAATTGGCATATTACTGCTGCACTAAGCTAGTCTTTACTCTCGTTCAAGTTATTCCTCTATATCACTCTCATTCTGTTTCATATTTATCCTTCAAACACGACACGACCACACCAATACAACAATATTTGTGGAAAATCACATTGATATTCGATATGCACTGGGGTATATTATTGATGATTATGCGCAGGTGCATTTCTAATGTGTCACATTTCTTAATGTCTTCTTTCTTATACGAGTACAGCATATTCAACTACATACGATACATGTATATTTGACTAACGTATGTTATATGTATAACAATTTGCGCAACGCATATATTTTACATTGCTATAGTAGTTTAAAGTGGCTCCGCATCTTGTTGCACAAGCATACATATTTGATTAATATGCAACTTCATTCAAACTCTATATTTATTAACTATATATTTTACATACACATGTGTAAATACATCTATAAAATCTATGCTGACAAAAAGTAGTTATTAATTTTTCATGTTTCGATCAACTCTCAAGTATTTCTACATATATACATAATTATAAAATACTAAAAGCGAATTTTGCATAGTAGAAATATAGACATTTAAAAGAATAAATTTTAATATTTACTTTTCATTTTATTTTTTCATATATTTATTTTTTTTTCCAATATCACACATATTAACTTTACAGCCTAAACGTATGCAATATATTTTTAGTGAAAACTCTAAAAATATATGTGGAGAAATCACGAATCATTAGCAAAGACACACACCCATTTGTAGCAATCTATTACAATATGCGAGTCTCAGAAATAAATAATATCGAAAATACGGTGTAGTGGCCTTACTATTTGACATTTATTATTTATTAACTTGATTTTGATTTTTTTCTTTCAAACATTGTCAAAATAACTCAGTTCTATAAGAATCAAAGTCTTTGTTCTAATTATAACGCAGCTGATAATGAACGCATTATTTCTTTATGTAGTAGTGATAAGATGTAGTATTTTAGTTTAGCACAAATATAAGTTTGTGTTTGTACAAACATATTTTAAAGCAATTTATGACACAATTGATATTAAAAATGCTTAAAAGATAAACAACTCTTAAATTAAAATTAATATGAAAGGCCTTTAATTGAATCATCAAATAAAAATAATAAAATGCAACAACATATTTTTCGTGATGTGATATCTGTGAGAGTATTTTATGGTGACCACTGCACCTTACAATATTTCCAAATATATGTATATTGTATATGAATGAAAGATTAAGTATATTTTGATTTTGGAAAATTCTCAACTGAACTGTGATTTTTCAATAGAAAAGTAAATTAATCGTGCAATTGAAATAACGATTTTAAAATTAAAGAAAAATAGTTTAACAAAAAAGAGCAACATATGTTTCGTTATTTTAAAGAAAATGCAAATTTTTTGAAATGACATAGAACAGTGGAAGAATCATTATCAATTCTAATCAAAGTTTTTACGACTTTTTTACGACTTTTTTATGACTTTGATACAAAAAGCAGTACTCAAGTTGATCAGTATTACGCATGTATGTATGTATATTTGTTTCAGCAGAACTGTTCGAAAGTTTATTCGATTCTTATTAGATTTTTATTTTTTGTATTGAATAGGAAATATTTCAGCTTGCAATATAAATTTCATGTAGGTGAGCCATCTAAGAGTCAACTTTATGCAGAAAATATAGATTTTTTTAATTACTAGAGAAATCTTAAACAATAGTGGCAATGTTAATATAGGATTTTGTGATATTTGCTTGGTTGTTGTTGTAATGTTTAAAAATAAACATTTTGTATTTATTACTCCTTTTCATATTTACGTATTCATTTAAGTATTAAAAAATCTTACTGATTATATAGTTCAATTGACTTATATAAAAATGAGCGACACAGTGCGACTTGTTAATTTTTGCAATTCGTATTATCAATATATTTATATAGAGGACAATATAGCTATGTAGGAAAATGGAAATTCAAATATTAAATAGAATATCGTTATTTTAGTATAACAAATTATATAGAAATAATAATTTTTGTTTTTTTTTATGCATACAAATTTCAATACAAATATATCACACAAATATTATGAAACATTACAAATGAATTTATTGTTAATAATTAAAGAAAATGTAACTTTTTTGAAAAAAAAAAATCATTTAAACATGAATATAAATTTTTTACTTTTAAAAATTAGTATGCCAAATTACTTTCAATTATGCAAACACAATGTCACTCCTCTTAATGCTGCAATACAGAAGTACAATGCACACAATACATTGTACTTCTCATATTCATAAATGATAAGGAAGATACTTAGACAATTTCGAACGGCAAGACCCTTATGAAATTACGTTTTTCAGCTGTGTGACAAAGAGTTTTATTAGTGGCATTTTTCATAGCAAATTGTTTGCCGACAAGTGGGTGGGTGGTTTGAAAAATGAATTTTTGAACTGGTCTCGGAAATACAAAAAAAATATATATATATACATATATGGTTTTTGTAAAATGTATATTAGTATATTTGTTGTTGTAGAGATAATATTTTATTATATTTGTAATATAAATATATAAAATGATAGCCGTTTTACCTATATGACGTTTCATAATTTTGACAGTGTTTTAAGACTACCCCAATATTTTGTAATTTGAGTATTTGATGTTATTGTTGTAGTTATTTCAAATTCCAATGTTCACGCTGAAGCTTTTAATCTATAAGTTATTAATAAAATCAAACATCCTGCACTGAAATCTTCCACTGAAAAACTTTCGATGACTTCAGAAACAAGTGAATATAGATAGAAATTTCCTCACTAGATAAAATATGAGGTAAGGCATGAAAGATTTCAAATATTCTCACGCATGAATAAATTAATTTACTAAATACATTTAGTATTTATTGTAGAAAAACTTAACATTGTGAAACTAAATCGTCATTATTGCTAATGACATAATTTGCGAAAAAAAATGCAAGTATTTCAATCACATGCAAAAATTGATAAATACATAAATAGTATTACAACATGAATATATTTTTATTTAAAAAAAAAAAAGTACAATTTATTCAATTCAATATGATGCAACAACAACATCGACAACAACAACAACACTAGGCAACGACGGATGTGGTAATTTAGGCATATCCGCTTTTAGGAAAAACTTGATCCCAATTTTAATACTCGTTAAAAACAATCCGCACTCACACACACACACACACACACACACACATATGAACAAACAAATTAAAATTAAATTAACTGGTAGCAATCAGTAATATAAGGTACAATATATGTATAAAATCAAAAGCAGCAATAATGTTGATCTTATCAAACCACTAATGAGTGGCCAATCAGGTAATGTGTGATACACTTGTATAGTAAACATATGTATCGTACATATTTATATACATGTAGCTACTTAAGTATCAACATATGTATATACATTTAATAGAGATTAACATTATAGTGAATGTCTTCGTTTTAATATTTTTTAATGAATGAATTCAAATGAGGTGGCAATATTTAAATTATTATTAGTAGCAACTATTTGCATATGTATAGATATATATATATAGGTTAATATATATAACCATATGTATTAGAATAATGAACCGTCGCAAATTGAATCAAATAAAATTTAATTTAATTATAAACATGTTGCGTGATAAGCAACAGACGAGCAATCATTTCATTCATTGGATTTCGTGTTTTTTAGGTCAACCGTATTTTATAGATTATAGCCAGCTTCATAGAGGAAAAAAAAAAACATGTCCATTTCATATTATTATATAAACAATTTTAATATAAATATATTTATTACCAATATATATAAGGATTGCTTATCAAATTGATATCAAGTTGAGATCTAATAATTTTCACAAATCTCAAATGTTTATTCTCAAGAGAATGTCCCTTTCAGATTCATAGAATTATCAAGTGAAAAGCACCCTAGTTAACACCTTGAGAAAAACATTATTCTCAAAGTTATCTCAAGTGTATATCTCAATTTCAGACTTTAAGCCACCTGAACTTGTAAATTATGAGAAATGGTTCGATATTTTAATAAAATATTTAAATAAAAATTGCATTTTCTCAACGTTTGCTTTCACCTTGAAAATTACAATTGATATTAAGTTACAAATTAAGCTTTTGCTTGAACATTTGAAATTTTATAATTGCCTCAAAAATTATTCAAAATTCTAAAACTCGAAGCATGTAAGTATACAATTATGTATACAAAATATTTCACGCAATCAAAATAATTAAATGAGCAAAAACAAAAATAACAAATATATGAATGAATAAGATATCTATAAAAATGCATTGCAATAGTGTTATTAATGAAAATCATAATCAACAACAACAGCAGCAACAACAACAACAAGAATAATACCAATTATAATAAATAAATAAATAAATAAATAATTCGAAAAAAAAAGCAGCAACAAAGCAAAATTTCCAAACAAAAACTTATGAATGAAACTTATAAAATCAGAAAATGCAACAATAATAATGACAAACAACAAACAACCAAAGCATTTTATGAATGAAATATTGTAAAACAAAACAAAAAATTATTGTAAGACGAATAAAGTACAACAACAAGCACAAAGAAACCAATAATCGCTACAACAACAACTAAATTGTAAACGCAGCATTTCCATAGAAATTCGTTCAAATGAATGTATATAAATATGTATATATACATATGTATATATACATTTGTATGTATATACCCCCTTGGGCGTCTCGTTTTTGTATGTTTTTGTGTGTGCGTACTTGTACGAACGACTACGATCAACGAACAGCAACAACCACATACGGCTAGTAAGAAAAACGGCTAACAACCAGTTTAGCCACTTTGCCAATGAAGAATACAATGATAACAACAACAACAACAACTAATTGAGCAACAACAACAATAACAACAGCGATGCTGATGATGATGATGATGCTGGCGTTATAGTAGAGGTAGGCACAACATCAAATATTGCTTTGCATCACAACAACAACCGGCCGACAGTTAGTTAGTCAGAGTGTCAGTCAACCAAAAAAAAAAAAAAAAAAGCGTTCAGCTTCAATTTCAACGCTGTCGCCGCCACTGTTGTCGTCGCGGTAGTCACCATAGTCGTTGGAACATCAGCCAGCTGCGTGCTTATGGAAAATTATGCTTAGCACAGCATAAATAAATAAGAAATGAAAACAGAAAAAATATTAAGTAAAAAAAAAACAAAAATGAATGAAGAATCCAACAAATGTAAATCCAAGCTAACGTACGAATGAATGAATGAATGAATAAATGGCTAAAAAATTAAAACAAAACAAAAAAGACAATAAATGTATCACGATATGAATATGAAATATAAATGCGGCGGCAGCAGGTCGTAAAGTGCCTAACGCTTATTATACATGCATACATACATTTTTACAAATGTATATATACATGTATATTTCTGTGAGTATATACACATACTATGTTCATATGGAAATCAATGATGCATTAAAATGAATGAATCGCTATACAGAATGGAGTGAGAGAACGAACTAATAACGATAATCGCCGTTTGAATGAACTACAAATTTATACATACATATGCATGCATTCATTTTTAATTCATTCAACAGCAGCAGCAACATGTTTCGATGCGCCCACGGTCAATACCATTCACTCATAATAGACGATGACTATGGCGACAGCTAATAGGCGCAACGTTGAGCCGCTCCCGCGACAATGCAATCAAATACATGCACACATATACATGTACATATATGTATATAAATATATGTATATGTATATAAAGATATAATTAAGCCGGTTTTGCAGGGATACCAATACGAAAGTCATCAGAAGACAGACAGGCATTCAATCAGGCAGGCAACACAATATACGATATAATTATGTTTGAAACGATCGACAACGAACAACATACTAGCTACTTGATTTCGTACCTCTAGCCATTCATTCATTCATATGTACATCCATCACTATGTTGGTTAAACCAAAAAAAAAAAAAAAGAACAACAACAAAAACACCGTTTAAACGAATGAAAACGAAACAGAAAATATTCTTATACAGTATTGTGCAAAACTTAAGCAACTGGCATAGTGCTCTCATTGATTTCAAATTTAATAAAAAATAAAAGCGCTTAGATTGAATGTTTTAATATTTAATTGTTCCTTCATTAAATACATAAAAAACAACAACAACAAAAGTTCGGTATTCTTACGAAATTAACTGTAAACAACAAAAAACAAATTATACTCATATTTCATCTGTGCAAAACTTAAGCAACTTTTAATATTTTGTGTAGTATCCCTTATTTTTATTTACTGCAGCACACCTTTTAGGCATAGAAGCTACTAATTTCGTTAAATATGATTTATTTATATTTTCCCATTCAGTTTTGAGGCCTAAAAATAGTTCGTCTTTATTTTTAAAGCGCTTTGAGCCCAAGCCTCGTTTTAAAATTGAAAACAAATTTTCAATAGGATTCAAGTCGGGCGATTGTGCCGGCCAATCAAGCACTTGAATCTTATTTGACTGTAGCCAATCCTCCACAAACTTCGATGTGTGTTTCGGATCATTGTCGTGCTGAAACACCCATCGAAGTGGCATATTCCATTCCGCAAAAGGCAACATTGCAGTTTCTAAGATGTCCTTATACATAAATCTGTCCATTTTGTGGTCAATCCTATGCAACGGACCAAGTCCACTCCCCGAAAAACACGCCCACACCATGACGTTCCCTCCTCCATGCTTTACAGTCTTTTTACAGTATCGCGGATTGAGGCCTTCACCTTTCACATGTCGAACTCTTATTATTCCGTCTGAATTAAATAAATTTATTTTAACTTCATCACTGAACAGTACGCCAAACCACTTTTTTATGGACCAGCCCACGTACTTCTTAGCAAATTCAAGTCTGGAAAAAAAATATATGTTGTTGTTTTTGTTTTGAAGGCATTAAACCAAACATACCTTTTTTTTACATGTTTTGGTGTAAGCATTGGTTTCTTTACCGCTTTGTAGCTTTTTAAACCAACTTTAATCAAATGCCTTCTTACTGTGCTTGAATCGACATTTAAATTAAGAGTATTTACTATATCTTTTGAAGACATGAACGGATTTTTTTTAATCAATTTTTTAATTTGAATAGCTTCCCTATAAGAAATTTTTTGGGGTCTTCCTCCTGAATTTCGATCTGTAACGCTACCAGTTTTTTCAAATAATCGTATCCATCTTGATATCATAGATTTGTTGATATTTAATGATTTTGCAATGTCATTCTGTGGTTTTCCTTCCTTAAATAACGATATAACCTTCATCTTAAATTGATGACTATAACGGAAACGTTGCATTTTGGATTTCAATATGTTTGAAAGAACTGTGGGCTAAGAAAGACTTTTTTGTACTGAGTTAGATCAATGTTAATGCACAAAGCAGAAAAAACTCCGAAAAAGATCCGTTATTTTCTGAACAAAGAAATATCGAACACCTTTGCACTCCGAGTTGCTTAAGTTTTGCACAGATGAAATATGAGTATAATTTGTTTTTTGTTGTTTACAGTTAATTTCGTAAGAATACCGAACTTTTGTTGTTGTTTTTTTTATGTATTTAATGAAGGAACAATTAAATATTAAAACATTCAATCTAAGCGCTTTTATTTTTTATTAAATTTGAAATCAATGAGAGCACTATGCCAGTTGCTTAAGTTTTGCACAATACTGTATTTTGCCCCTCTTGCAACCCCACAAATAAACAATGTACATACAATCATTTACTTGGAGCTTGGAGACAACAGATAATACAAATGTACTAGTTTGATGGTCACTGTTTGTACCTACCAGAATGGTATGGTGTACATAGGATAGAACACAGAAAGCGAAAACTCGACTGGAGCATGTTGGGATAAGCACAAAATAAAACAGCGAAAAAAAAAAGACATAAAACATAAAAAATGATTAGTAGCGTACAGGCAAAATCAAAGAAAAAAAGCATATCACATAAAAAGAAATAAGAAACAACCAAACAACAACAACAACAACAACAATAACAACAACTTCTACATATATACAATAACATAACATCACATAACATTAAGAAGAATAAGACACGGTCGTCGAAAATGAAACGTCAAATAAAAAAACCAGAAATCAAAATGAAAGAATGAATGAATGAACGAATAATTGAATAAGAGAATGAATGAATCAATGAAATAAATAAATATAGAAAAACATACTGCAAAATAAGTATTTTCTAAAATCACACACACGCACACTATCATCGGTATATACATACATACATTTACCAATGTGTAGCTACATGCAACAGATTGTGTGGATGCATATGCATACACATCGCGTATGCATTTATCAAAATGTACGTACGAGTACCTATGGATACATATGAGATAATGGGTTCCACCAACGGAGCATTCAATATACTACATACATATATACATAGCTACATTCATAAGTGCTCGCATATATGTATGTAGATATGCAAAGGTGTGTGTACATATGTATATCCAAAACACTATTATTATTATTATTCTGTGAATGAAAACGAATCTTGATGGAGATTCGATAGGTACGTATATGCTTGCTTGTATGAATGTGCGTCCATATTGTGTGTCTACATTGTATTGTATTTGTGTCTATATAGAAATATACGCAGGAGCTAAAAGTCAAAAGCGACAAAATGTTGAATGAATGAATGAATGCATTGAATTAAGTGAGTGACAATAACTGAGTGAATAAGTGAGTGAATGAATGAATGAGTGAATGAGTAACAAACAAAATAGTACATGACGATGACAAAGTACAGTGAGTGCATTAGGTGAGTGTCATAGAAAATTGTGCATTGATTAAAAGCATTTTTCAATTTTTCAATTTTAAACTATCCAGGAAAGAACTACTCAGCAGCAAATTTGTCAATACCTTGCCAACATTAGACATTGTAGAACAGCTTTGAAGCAAGTGAAATGCACATCTCACTATCGTTGTATGCATACTTCTTCCAAAAGTCCTTCTCGAGAAGCGAGCAGGTAATGCAAATAAACAGAAATTAGCAACACAAATGCAAAAACTCATATTTTTCAATTGATTTGATTTTAGTACACATCTAGATAGTAGTCGAGTCAATTAATTGTTATAACGATGGTGCAACCGTTGACTTTTGAATCGGCATATTGTGAGTTCAAATCCAGTCGAGGGTATCTTTCTATTTATGTGTTTTTTTTTTCATTTTGAAAATAATATATTTGACAAAAAATTCAAAAAATCATTTACAATATTTTCGAGAAAATCATTTTTAGTCAAGAATATTGTAGTATGTATATGTGGTGCAACGGTAAAATGCTAGCTTTGCGAACGGGGAATCCAGGTTCGAACCCATGAACGAAAGGAGAATTTTTTTTTTAGACATATCTTGTAATTCTGAAATCGAAATCACATCTTGCATTGAATGAAAAAATTTTGCCATTACTGGAAAGCTTGAAAAAAACTCCTTCTGAAAGCTGTTCTATGGAATGCATTCAAATGTGGCCCGTTTCATATAAAAAAGAATTAGAGACAGAATCCAGATGGTTAGGGCTTCTGGATCGCAAAAATGGGGTTCTGTAATCGCTTTTTACTCCTTCCATGTTCTATTGGGTACATATGCATATAAATTTCAAAAAAATTTATGCTAACAACCAATTCAAAATTTTCTCAAAAACTTGTAATCTGGTAATCGTGTTTCTTTCTTCTCAGAATAAATTTCGTTTACTTCATGAATTGTTCTTACTAACTTTCTAAATCAATCAGTCGGAAATATTATCAATTGGGCTCAGTGAGACTCGGCCAAAGTGTTATTCGAAATTTATAATGCCAAATATTTATTATATTTATTTATCTTGATGTAGTTGCCGTAGCTAAGTGGTTAGTGCGTTGACCTTCTGATCTGTAAATGTCGTGGGTTCAATCCCCGGCTGAAGCATAATAAAATTTCATATCGAAAAGATTTTTCTTTCGAACGATACCCAACTGCCAGCAAGAATTGGCATTTTTTCCAGCAGTAACAATTTGCCAAGGAATGCTTCTTAAATCAGCTCTCTGACAAAAACTAAGTTAAAGTGATGTCACAAGGGTTCTGCCGTTCGGAATCGGCGAATATAAGTAGGTCCTTTCTAATGCTGTCCAAATTTAACACACACAATAGCATTGGAAGAAAAGCTAGATGGTATCACAATAGGCCTTTCTGACCTAAGTGTGTCCTCTTAGAGAGAGGGCAGCCACATAATCCAACCTAACCTATTTAACTTGATCTATAATCTAATTAAATTGCACTAACCATCGAATTTTGTATATAGAAATGCGTGCATAAATTTCTATAATGCACTACTTAATGATTTGTTGTCACAGAAAATGCCCCTACTCTTCGTCCACTTACATAAATGTTGTGTTGTTGATATATAATCTTGCTTGATGTGTGCAAGTATACACACAAATGTGTGTGTACATTTAAAAATGTGTACCTAAAGTATATCGAATTGTGTATGTTTGCAACAATTCATGAGAATTTTGCTCAAATACAATATACATACTCGTATATACACTGACGCATATATGTATAAGCATATAAATTCAAATATAAGTATTTATATGCATGGAACCACTACAAGCAAATTAACAAAAATAAAAATATAATTTTATGAACCTAAACAGAAAACAACAACAACAACAACAACAATAACACAATATGCGAATTCTAATATCTTAAGAATACTTATAATAAACAAAAAATATAACAAATGTATGTATTGTATATTAAGGTGCCTTACGCTTTATATAAAATTAAAATAATTTGATGTTTATACAAGTGAAATGTGAAGCTTGGTTTATGTGACGGCTTGCATCATAATGAGCTCAAACGTTTTGAAATAGTAATTTTTTTTTTTTTAATAAAGAATCTCAGGTAATAGTGAAGTTGAAATGAATAAGCTATACATCACAATCTACCGACTGACTTTAAATAGTGAGGTTTTCAGAGGGTTCTTCGAAACGATTTCAAACTCTCTTTCTATTGATTATTTTAATTTTGATTTATATATCTTTAGAAAATTATAAAAAATCTTTTAATTTTTTTTTTTTTTTTGCTTACAAATCAACTTATTGACATAACCCATGAAATGTTTCAACGCTTAAACACTAAATATTATCTACATAATTCCAAACAAATTTTATATTCAAATTTTTTTCAACCAAAATACAACTTCTTTCGCTCGATTTTTCGGTTTCAAATTTATTTATTTTTTTTTTTTTATTTTTTTTTTTTTTTTTTTTTTTTTTGTGAATAATTTCATATACATTCATACACATACACGCGTTTGTGCATATATACAAATGAACATAATGTAGCAGAAAAAAATATCAACAACAATAATAAGAGCAATTTAAAAATATATAACAACAAGAAGCTAATTAAAAAATATTATAATAGATGAAACAAAGCAATATACTACGCTGATGGCGCAAAAGAAGAATAAAAACAATAATAACAGAAAATAAGAACAATAGCAGCAGCAGCAACAACAACAAATATATTGTACATTCTCATAGTACATACATATGTACATACATACACAATAGACCACAACGATAAAAATAAGAATTTACGTTTTTCACTTTGCAAAATGAGTGTCACTGCGCGAGTGTCGATTTGCCTTGCTGCCTCAGCATGTTGGCCCTGTGCTTGCCTTTTCATTCATGCGAAATTTTAAAGAATACCACACACATACACACATATGCACTTCGATGTAAACACATGTTTTAAATACTGTTGTAGGGTGGATGAAGGAAGGCGAAGCGCAGCATACATATTCTTAAAATGCTGAAAATATCGTGTACATAGCAACAACAACAACAACATTTAGCTAATGTTAGATAGGTACTACAAAAACACATTCGTGTGTTGCGCGAGTTGACATTGAAACTTTTAAGATTTTAACTTAATGATAGAAATAGGCATGGAAATATACATACACATTTATATAGAGATACAGAATAAGAGAAGGAGGGAGCACAAAATAGCGAGTACAACGCATTAATTGCTTTTCTTTGTTGTTTATATCTGAGTAATACATATTTTTGACATATCTATTTATGTTATTCTCATGCTTTTGTTATTAGATTGTTTTTAAGTACTATTCGTTACTATTGTTTGTAGCATTATTAACTAAATATATCTAAATATATGTATTAGATACTACGAGTATGCAATATTATGAATTTATGTACTGAAAAATGAATATGCCATAGCATAAAATTAGATTGTACCCTCTAGGCGATTGACAATTGATACACAACATGCCGTTACAACACCTACATGCATGCTTACTGCACTCGGTTTTACATGTGGGTTCTCTTATCCATTTAATATTGGTTTTATGCAGCGGTTCATAGCATCAATATATGCATCATGAATCAAAAGAAAATAGAATTTAGGCAATGTGTACGTATTGCATTCTATAGAATAACTTAATTTTTCGATTTTATGATGTCATCATGTTAAAAAATACATAAAAATTCTAGCGCAAATATGTCTAACGTGAATTTAAAAGAGAATAAAATAATCTAAATTAAGCAAAAAATTTAAGATATTAGATATTATTAAAATTTGAAAAAACCAAAAATTTCTTGAATTTCTAAATATTGGTGTCAACCTTGAAATGCATGAATATTAATATTTTAGTGGATGGACATTGATATAGTCAAGCGGCTACGCTGGCTGGGTCATGTCGAGTGAATGGAAGAAGACGCTCCAGCGAAGAGGGTATTTAATTCCACACTCGCTAGAGGACGCAGAAGAAGAGGAAGACCAAACCTCCGTTGGAACGACCAAGTGTTGGGTAAACTGGCCGCGTTTGGAATATCGAATTGGCGCCAGCAAGCAAAGAACAGAGAAGACTGGAGCCGCATTATCAGCATAAATCGATCATGAGTTGTTATGGCCACATAAGAAGAAGAAGAAGAAGAAGTGGATGAATGTGTTATCCCAATATAAATGCATTAATATTAAGGTATTAACATTAAATATAATACATTATATATAATATATCGGAATGAGTGATCCCAGTATATTTTCTAAGAAAACAATGGATATTGTCTACTTGATTTATATGGGATGTGTCACTCCTAGATGTTTCATCTCACGTATTTTTTAAATTTAATATAATATCGACGACCTCAGATGCCATACCAAATTTCAGCAATATAGCTCGCTCCATTCCCGATTCAATATATGTTGGAGAAGAATAACCATAGTTTTTGGATATAGAATACTTTATAGGCTCTCAGAAAGTACGTTTCGTCTAATCATTTTTTAATTCTTTAACAGAATTTAATCAAATAAATTATTTATTGAATTGCTGAATTGTTGAAGAAAATTGTGTCGCATACGTACTACTTTATATTTTACAATAGAAACTAAAAATGATAAATAAAACATTTTACAAACTTACATAGAATTTTATACATTTTCATATAATAGAAAGCACTACCACTTGAAATCAAACAATATTGAAATATAACTCAAAATTTGTTCACATCCATATCAGAAAATACTTCCATATTTTTATGTCGCATCCGTATCGCTTTTTATTTACGGATTTCAAGTACTCGAATGTGCCTAATATTTTACTTAAATGTAGTACCCATTTAAAAAAAATCCCAAATTCGTACATCTTAACATTTTTCTTAGTTTTCCTTCAAATTTTTTGTGAACGAATGTCGCGTCCGTAACCGTAAGACTCTAAGAACTAAAATTTCGATTTTTTTACAACGCTATTTCATTTACTTAATCTCCGTCTTCGTCTTTTCAATTGTGTAATGGCATTTTCTTTTTTGTAATGGCTCCTAAACAATTTCGACCCTAAATTGTTCCGAGAAACTCTATACTTGAGACCCTGCAGTACATCGTAAGACTAAATTGGGTGTTAATTTTTGGATGTCGTCTCATCCAACCAGGTTATTTCAGAACTAGCAAAATATACTCTAAGTGATGTAGGCTAACTTTATTGTACACCATCGAGACAAATTGGTATATTTTCTTCTTTTTTTTTTTTTTTTAAATAATATGTAAAGGACATTCGAATAAGACCTAGTGTGGTGGTAAAAAATTTTAGTTTATCTATTTTTATTTGGATATTTCATTATTCATAGATTCGAAATGATTTAGAAATGTATTTGCGTAAACTTCCGACCCTATTCTATAAATTTCAATATTTACTTTGGCTTTGATAATCGAGAAGAAAAAGCGATAGAGATATAGATAACATACATTGGACATGTCAACCTAAACTTCAGAGTATACCAAATCAAGTGAAGAGGAGAACACACCTTTAAACTATGACTATCATAATTGAAATGTATTTACTCCAGCATATAACTACTAAATATACTAAAACTTCTATAGTACATGCATTGGTCATCAGAGTCCAAGGAATGCCACAAAGAACATTTGCAACTCAAATAATTTGATATTCCGTAGGTACATCATTATCGTACAAATTCACAGAAGATACATTATAAATTACATATCACAAATGACAACAATAACAACAATAGCAACAACTATTACTACAACACGATGACAAGAAACGCACATACATATGTATATATTTATTTATTTATTGTATATAGATACCTAAATACATATATAAATGTATATAAACATAAATGAATATGCAGCAAAAGTTGTTAACAAAAAGTGGTGTTGATAAAAGGAGGAATAATAAAAGGCGGGAAGCATTGCCAAGAAGGAGGCGGTAATGATTTGAGGTGGTTTGATGATGATGATGATGATGATGATGGTAACGATGATGGAGTAGCAGAAGAGCGAAGCTTTTGTGAGGTAGAAGGTGAGGCCTTTTTAGAAATGCAAATGTGGTTCTATCGTTTGTTGGACGCCGGAAATAAACGACGTGACTTTTTAATAAAAATATGCACACATATTTCTGTATGCATACGATACGATATATTTTTGTTGTTTAATAATAACAACACCATTAACAACAACAACAACAACAACAACAAGAAAAATTACAACAGCACCACACATTCAAAACATGTGATTTACATACATACATGTGTATGGAGATATACATATGTACAAGCATATGCATGCATGCGCTCATCATATACTCATACGTATATTATAATGATGAGTGATGAAAGAGTTTGTGGATATATTAAAATAGTTTTTGAAAAACAACTACAACAACACTAACTACAATACAGAAAAAAATCACAAAATATATAAAAAAGAATAACGTTCTGAAAAGGTGAATGCATTCATCATAAAATGTCAAATTTAATAATGATGTGATGAGCCACGTGCAACCATAGTCAGATACATGTCTCTATACATTTATGTATATACAATATGTTTGTAAGTAAATAATAGAATATGTATACATATAAGCGATTAATAAAAAAAAATAGTTCTCTCTCTCTCTCTCTCTCTTTCTCTTTCTCTACCCTCCAAATAAGATCGCTTTACATTTTATGGAATAGAATTCATTAATTCATAGAAGATGGCATACAATACAAGAGAATTGTACAAATTTCTAAAAAACGGCCAAACAATCACGCATAACTCAACATATGTGTTTCAATATATATATATATATATATATATATATATATATATATATATATATATATATATATATATATATATATATATATATATATATATATATATATATATATATATATATATTCACACTCTGTCACACACTCAAATATACACTATCGCACAAGGCGCGTTTTCCCTTATCTTATCATTTTGGAATATAGTGTTGTATTCTTTTGGATGGCGTAAAAATGCGAAAAATAAATTAGAATTATTTCATTTGACTAGTTTGTTTTTTTTCTTTTTTTTTGTTATTTTTTCACGTTCTGTTTTCACATTTTCGTTAAATTCGCATATTCAATTGCTTGTCTGCCTACGCTCACTTACTGTATACACACTTACACTTACACATATGTACAGACGTATTCAACTAGTGCATATTATATTAAATGTATAGACAAGTAAAATTACAATATTTTGCGCTTTAATTATATACACTTTCCAAGAATTGTTCTTATCACGCAAATGAAAGTAATTGGAAAAGTTTCTGAAGAGTTGGGTGAAAAAAAAAAACAAATTGAATAATGCAAAGATAAAAACTGCATTAAAAACACATTTTTCATTTATATATAAATAGTCATACTCGTATATGTAGGTACTTGTAAATGTGGATCTAATTAATTTAAAATTGAATATTTTTTTGAAAATTTTTTGTGAAATCTGTGAGCCCATATTTGATAATGAACAAAGTATAATTAATAAATTAATTAAATGAACTTACCCAGTGATGCTTCATGATCTGAAATATCTGATATACTACAGATCGGTGGTGGCATATCCTTAGAGCCATCGTCAGGTTCTTCTTTAATAAAAATATTCTTAGTCTGTAATACAAATAGACAAAGAAAATGTTGAATTGAAAGTTTTTAGTCTTTATGTATAATAATTTTTATGAAATATTTGTAAAATTAAAATTCAAATTATGTAATTTTAGAGTTTTTATTCTTTCTCAGAGCTATTAAAACAATTTACATTCAATTTGTCGTAATTTCCGAGCTTAACGATCAAGTTTGTAATGATGATGAGGTGGCCTGTCTCGTTACTGGCCCTTCCCTCATGAGAACTCTGAATATGATTGACACCTGATGCAGCGCGAATGGGCTATCAGCTAATCCTGCTAAGACTGGTTTGATCCTCTTTACCAGAAGGAGAAATACTGATGGACTCATTCTCCCTGCTCTCAAGGGAGTCACTATTCAGCTATCCAAAGAGGTTAAGTATCTGGGAGTTATTCTGGATAGCAAACTTCTCTGGAAGTCACACGTTCAGCAGAAAGCATCTAAAGTATTGTCTACATTTTGGCAGTACAGAGGTGTTTTTGGCAAGATGTGGGGACTTTCCCCTAGCAAGATCCTATGGCTTTACACTACTATGATAAGACCAATCATCACTTATGCATCGATAGTCTGGATGAGTCGACTATCCCTTGTGGACGTTAAGAGAACCTTATCAAGGTTACAACACACTGTGGCTTTATGTTGTACTGAGGCCTTGCCAACCACATAGGGCCCAGCTCTCGATGCCATGATGTATCTTCCCCGACTTGATGTTTTCATTCTAGGAGAGGCCACGAAGGCCATCTGTAGATTCATTCGCAATGGAAACTCGTATGGCCCTCTTCCGGCTCTGGATAGCAGTGGCATAGGCGTTAACTTTTTAGCTCTGTCTATTCCCTGGGACTCCAGACCGTCTACGATCGTACTAGTAAATGTGCCTTGCTGCACATTTTTACAATCATCAATATCAAATGGATTGAATTATTTACTGTATCACAAATACAATGGAATTGAAAAATAATGTGTTTACATGTTATATACAATAATTGAAATTAACTAAATAGTACTCATACTCATTTACTCTGACTCTATGTACATTTCTAAATAAAATGGAAATTTTATATGATATCTCGTTAATAAAAGTTATCATATACAAAATGTGTGTGCTTTCAGTTTTTTATGTTTGAAATTTACAAATTTTAGTACTAATATTATTCACTTGTACTCATATGCATTCATTTTCTACACATCTAAATACTATAGAATTTTTATATGAATATCACTTGTGAAAGTGATCATATCAAAATTAGTTTTATATGATTAAAATTTACGAAAAATTAAAACTAATAGCATGTAAATAAACATACTCATGTGCTCATACCTAACACGTGTAAATACCACGACAAAACTTTTATATGACATCATTTGTGAACGTGATCGTATAAAAATGGATTATCATAAACTGTACTCCATACATTTTAATTACACTGCGAGTTATTTTTGAGACATATTGTCGAGTTGATAAGACTTATTTAGCTATGATGGGATAAAAGAACAAATAGAGTTAAATAAAACCATCGCTATCGCCTATGTAAGGTTAGTGACATTTTCATAAAAGTTGTCAGAGGACATAACGATGAAAAAAAATTAACGATTTAGTGAATTAGAAAATAGAAAATTAAAATGTTTCAAAATTGTGTGATTGAGGAGTTAAAATAAAATAAAATAAATAAATATGTGGCACCTAAAGCCCCAAAGGGCTCATTGGCCGAGCTTCTCTTCCATTACTGTTGTGCGTCTTAAATTTTGGACAGTATTAGAATGGACCTACTTATTTTAGCCGGTTCCGAACGGCAGAACACTTGTGACATCACTTTTTCTGAGCTTTGTCACAGAGTTCTTTTTAGAAGCTTTTTCATGGCAAGTTGTTACTGTCGGAAGAATTGCCAATTGCTTGCCGACAGGTGGGTACCGTTCGAAAGAAAAATCTTTTCGATATTAAATTTGTTATGCATCAGCCGGGTATTGAACCACGACCTACAGATCAGAAGGCGAACACACTAACCACTGAGCTACGGCACACACATTAAAATAATTAAATTAAAATACCATAATATGTGGTAAATGGCTGAAGCAAAGTTTAATGAAAAGAAAAACCATAATTTGAAGAAATGATATGAACACATTCCAATATTTATTATGAAAAGGTGATTATTTTGTTATCCATTTAAGGGGGGAATAGGGTAGTAAACTTTTTTTTCAATTTTTTTTTTAAATGAATGTAAAATAGTATCTAAATTTCAAGTCAATCGGAGGAAAATTTGACAAAGTTATGACTATTTTTATACCTGTCGGATTTTTATACCTACCTGACTCGCTATTGTTACCAGGCAGTTGCTTCGATTTCTATAGAATTCATCGTAGACAAGAGCAAAAAGATCCTTTAGATGGATGATTGGAACATCCTTTATGGACCTAGCATCCATGAATCAGTGATGAGGTAAGCCGATAGAACTCGCTTATGAACGTTTCATCCCAAATTTTTTAGTGTTCAAAACTTTAAAGCATTTCTCCCACAACCTACGTTTTCAAAGTCTGTGTCCCTCAAAAGTTCAAAACTACTGCACCGATCGTTTTGAAATTTTGAACACTATTTCTGTACATAATTTACGAGGTAACGTTAACGTTACGGTAAAGGTAACGTTTTTTTCAAATTTGTTAAAATATTTCATTTTACAATAACAAATTAAAAGATTTTTAGCAAAAAAAATTGCGTTTTTTGCTTCAAATTGTTCCCAAAAAGTGAAAAATTGAAATTTCGAAAAACCCCCCCGAACGTTACCTGGGCAAAGCGATTATCTAACGATATAATTTTGATTTTTTGATTTTAGATGATCCAGCACCGATTTATGTGGGACACCGCAATTAAACTTTTTTCCGAGACGCTCCAGAATAACAGAATAATTGCTGCCATTGCAGTATTTTTTAATATTAATCCATGAAAATTTCACACAATATTCTTCAAATGTCATACTATAATGTACCATTGGTTTTAACAAATAGATTTTAACTATTTCATAAAAAAAATCACAAAAATATGCCTTTCTTTACACGAATTAACCCTATTCCTCCCTTAAGAGGAATTAAGACGATTTTTTATGGATGATTTTAGAAGAAGTTATTAA
The DNA here is from genome assembly GCA_963854835.1 of Megamerina dolium. Taxonomy (NCBI): domain Eukaryota; kingdom Metazoa; phylum Arthropoda; class Insecta; order Diptera; family Megamerinidae; genus Megamerina; species Megamerina dolium. Next base: position 19,398,123 of record OY978526.1, on the reverse strand, counting down.
ATCTTACACTTGTTAGAATTATGTTTAACAATTTCGTTGCCATAACTCAGTGGTTAGAACACTGAAACTCCAAGTTTGGCAGATTTTTTGAAGCGACGAACAATGGATAAGTCTTCGCAAAAAAAGACAGTTCTGAAAGAAGAAAAATCCCAGAATTTCCATGCAGCTAATTCCAAAACCTAAACGGATTCATTTATAATAAATAAGTGAAATTAAAAATTCCAAAAAATTTCCAAAAATTCACAGGGTCATTGAATACCAAACAATCAAAGGTTTAATTCGATAACTTTTTCCAAAAATATCACACTATGATATCCATTTGCTTTTCCCTTTATCTTCTGCATTTATGCTTAATAAATTTTATATTCAAAAAATAAGTACCACAATATACTTTATAAATATGTAGTACACTAAAAAAAAAAAAAGAAATATGTTTCTAAAATCAAATATACATACATACATATAGAATAATCATAGAAAAGAAAAATTATTTTAGCTTTAAAATATATGTATGTAAATGTGTATGAATTTCAGTGCTATGGATCATGCTATATTGTTATCAACAAATTAACACATCCATGTGTACAGGCACATACTTGTATAATTTGATTATGTTTAACATAAATACATATCATTGCCTGGGCGAATAGATTGTCGTATGTGAAAAATCATAATTTTTTACTTTTCAGAGCTATTTACTGGTGTGGTAGTTATTTCAAAATTCCACTTAGTTTCCAAATTTATCATTTACACAGAGCCATCAAAAGAACATATTAATTACTTTACTTAATTAATAGTTTGTTGAAAATGTAACATACAACAACAAACAAGGGTTTGTTGTAAAGAGACTATAAATACTATAAAAAATTATTGTGGGCTAGAGGAAATTCAATGTTTTGTTCTAAATGACGGATTCGATTGCCAGCAAAAAAAAAAAAAAAACATTGTTTGGTTTTCATGAAAATTAGTCTCAAATTTGAGCAACAATTTCACAAAACTCATCATTATCACCATCATGTAACATACTACAATTGTAGTATGGGACGAGGGCGGTCCCAGAACTACCCGACCTAACAAAGAAAACACAACATATTTGGGAAAATTTTTCTTTATTCCTCAACATAATCTCCTTCTAGCTGTATACACTTTTCCCAGCGATATTCTATAGCTTCGATACATTGTTTACTGTATGAAATGTCTAGCTCATTAAAATAGCCATCTACGGCAGACTCCACCTCTTCATCGTTTGCAAATCTTCTATCACCAGGCCATTTTTTCAAATTTACAAATAGAAAATAATCCGAAGGAGCTAAATCTGTCGAATAAGGTGAGTACTGAAGCAATTCGAACTTTAGCTCATTGATTTTGGTCATCGCAATAGCGGATGTGTGAACTGGTGCATTGTCATGATGAAACAACACCTTTTTTTCGCCAAAATGCGGCCTTTTTTCTTTAATTTCATCATTTAAACGCTGCAACAAATTAGCATTAGTTGATTGATTTTATTTTTGAGGATAATTAATAAAAATTATCCCAAGTGCATCCCAAAAAAACAGACGCAGACCGTGCCGCCTGCAGATGGAACTGTCTTCGCCTTCTTTGGACACGATTCTCCCCTTTCCGTCCACTCTTTTGACTGCTCCTTTGTCTCAGGTGTGAAATGGTGGACCCATGTCTCATCCATGGTTACAAATCGACACAAAAACTCGGCTTTATTACTGTGAAGCATCGCCAAGCACTCTATAGAAACATCTTCACGACGTTGTTTTGTTCTATTGTGAGCAAACGCCGCACCCATCTTGCACACAGCTTTTTCATCTCACGCACCTTCTGGCGGCGATCATCCAATACCACTTTGTGGATTTTCTTAACCGTTTCTGGCGTGGCCACCTCAATTGGTCGACCACTGTTCGTCGTGACAGCTCTCATACGACCTCGTTTAAACTCTGCCACCCAATATTTTATGGTCGTAAACGAAGGCACAGACTCCCCCAGAGTAGAATCTAGTTCGGCTTAAATATTCATTGGACTGAGACCTTTCAAATGAAAGTATTGAATTACATAACGGTGACCAATTTTTTCCATGTTTAGAAATTCACTGATGTCGTTAACTTTCGAGGGCTCCAAAAAAACATACTAAACAACGTGGCGCCTCAAAACATAAGTTTTATAAGGTTGCTACATTTCACCAAAATAATTTTTTTTTTCAAACTACTTCCACCATCTATATATCAGATCGGGTAGTTCTGGGACCGTACTAGTATGTAAGTATGTATCACATACGTATGCATTATGTATAGAATTTTTCGGGGTCTCATAAATAATCAAGTATTTACGCTAATCTCATCGTGAATGTACATACAATATGTAAATTGTGTCGTTTCTACTTTTATAAATAGTAATAATAATGCCACTTTTACCCAATTGAAACTCACCCCAACTATTCCGTCTATATATGTACATGATGTTAGCTATGTGTATATACATATGATATATACATGTGTACCTACATCTTAGTAATATACATACATATAATATTTATAAATGATCGTGTGTACAATCATAATATGGAGTATTTCATTTCATTTCATTTGAATACAATTCAATTTGAGATGAACAAACAAACCATATCATTCTCCCACTCTTTGTCCCTCTATACCATTCTAACTGATGTGGTTGCTGCTGATGATTTTAATGACGATGTTTACTATGAAGATGATGATGATAATGATAATGTTGATGGTGATGCTACTGTTGTTGACTTCTTTGACTTGCAAACATTAAATTCAATTGTACATTTGACTCAAACAATGCCGGCCACTTGAATGATCATAATGATCATAACAATGACAATGATGACTATCATGATGATAATGATGATGATGATGATGATGATGATATAAATGATTGCGTTTATGATCAGACTAATGTCGAGTCGAGTGATGTTGTCATTTATGATAATAAAGGTCAAATAGTCAAATGAATGTTTCACAAACATACACACACACATAATAATCAATTTAATAGTAATATTTATATATGTGTACGATACGTTATTGGTGTTCATATCTTGTGCGAGTGAAAATAAACATTTAGAAATGAAAATTAAATTAAAACATCAAAATATTGAAGCACGCATTTTTATTACTTTTTAAATCAATTTTGTTGTTATTTTGCTTTCTTTTATTTGTAATAAATTTCGACTCTTTTTCAGTTGCTCAATAATTTTATAAAAATTTAACCAAATGTTCCTTTCTTTTGATACCTACATACATACATGAATCACTTTATGTGTGCTGGTGTGTGTGTGTGTGTGAACAAGTGCATGTAGGTAAATGTATGAAATTTAATATTTCATAATAATTCCGTGATGTGTCTCGATCTATGCTTAAATATTAAATTTCAATTATTTTCCAATCGAATGCGCATGCGCATAGGTTCACTGTACTTGTATGTACATACAAGTTGTATACCTAAAAAACAGGAGTAAATTAAGTAACTACTTAGCTACTACTAGCTTATAAGCAAAAAAAGTATCTATATACAAGTTGTGATCCCATACAGTATGTTATCCTTTTTTCACTTGTATTGTATGAAATTTCTTGAAGAGATCATTGTACGCTGTGAAGATGTTTTTTTTTTGGGTGCTTTTTTTTTTTTTTTTGCTTTTTTATCGTTCGATATAGCATAAAAGACTGGAAGGAGGAAAAGCGTAAATGTATGCTTATTTACCGGATGAGCTGCGTGGTTTACAGATTGTATTACAAGAAGAAATTGTAGCAGGAGAAACAGCACCAAAATGGCAGTTGGGACAAAACAGAAGAGCAAAAAAAAAATTTAGCATATAAATATGCATGTATACTATAGTATATAGCTTTAACACCAGTCCCACACCGGTTGATGACATATTTCAAGTTGAATTGAATACATGTTTATATTTGTATAAGTAAATTGTATAGTGGTAGACCACTTCCACGTATACAATATATATATATATATATATATATATATTTTTTTTTACTTAACTCAACACACTCATCAATAGTTTGATGGACAGATATATGTAATCGATGAATGGATTACAACAAAGCAATTCCTGACAAGATTTTATTTTTTTTTTTTCTATATGCAACTATCTTGTCATTTTCATAAAATTTTTATATCATTTACAATAGTTTACCATACAAGCGATTATAATTGTGTATTTGTCTTTTCGAAAGGATTAAATGTAGTATTATTGTGTTGTAGATATACGCATTGTCCATGTCCATTTATAACAATTTATTGTCATCATCACTGTCAATTGTTGCAGCGTGCGAGTATATTGCATGTGTGTCCCATAATACACATAATTAAAATCTATTGTTGTTGTTGTTGTTGTTGTTGTTGTTGTTGTTGTTATGCCTTCAAATAGCTTTAGCTTTGCACAAATTTAGCTTTTCATCGTCGATATGTATGTATATGATTAGAATATTAATTAGAGAAACGCATGAATTTGCTGCTTGAACTAACTCTGTTAATGGGTGACATCAAAATACTTGTAGTATTAATTTGTAATTACATACAGATGTATATGTTTTGTCACCTAATAGTGAGTAAATGCAAGTAAACAAGTGTACAATAAACCGGATATTGAAAAAATTACACGGTGAGACAAAATTGGTCCGATCTCCCGGGATTTCTGGCGCTACAAATATAGGCCAATAATATACCTCGAATGATGATGAATAACCAAAAAAATGTTCAAAATATGACACCATCAAATTTCAACGTTTTCTTACTTTTCATTATCGTATAAAATTCAAAATTTCACCATAAATCCCGCCAGTGAAATTTAGTCGAGATAAAATCCGAAATTCATCATAACATTTTATGTCATTTGTATTTTATGGGCAAATGTCTTACAATAGCTGATATATTTTGAAAGCAGTTGAACATTGCGAAGGATCACAGATGCTATTGTGGGCTAAGTAACCAATTGAGAAGTCGGTCCCCCTCTCGAGCAACGACAACCACACTCTACAAGTCTCTCATCATGCCTGTCCTTACATATGGTGCCAAAGCTTGGACAATTTACACCTCAGATGAGAGAATGCTCGGAGTTTTCAAGAGAAAAGTCTTACGCAAGATCTGTGCGTTGGTGGCGAGTAACGAATAAGGTACAACCATGAGCTGTATGGGCAGTATACCGACACTGACGATCCGGCTAAAAAGGTGTTATATTCGGAACGCGCTGGTGAATGACGCAGAAGAGGAAAACTTAACCTCCGGTGGAAAGATCAAGTATTGGAGAGTTTGTCAGCGTGAAATTTCTAGCTGGCGCCAACTACCGAAAGAAAGAGCTTGCTGGCGAAGCATGCTAGTTTCGGCATAAATCGATTTTCGGTTTTAATGGCCACATAAGTAAGTAAATAAGTTGAAAATATCAAATTCCTTCCTTCAGTCAACATGTTGCTTATAGGATTAAACAAAAGTTGTATGAATATTTCATTAGGCGAAAAATCGCCACTTCATGGACTGACTCAAATGGCTTGGAAACAATTGGAAATTTCATCCATTCAATTTTTCATAGAAATTTTCATTATTTAATCAATTAAATATTTTACTAATTAATATATAGCATGATATCAGTAATTTTTTTATTTTTATTTTTTTTTTCACCTATTACATACACATACATCTGTGATAAAAATCTCAATTTCGTTTTATCTATCCTTATCTACAATATTTATTAATTAATGAATAGATACCCTGTAATCGATATTCTTATTTATGGTCAATTATATTTATGCCAATGACAAAATAGAATGTCATCAATACCCACTATATAAAATATTACAAGTACTACGTACTACTAGACAACAATTGAAGAAAGAATCCTCCTATTCTATGATAGGAGATATATACTCGCGTGTATGTAAATGCTGTCGAAAAATAACAAACAAACAAAAAAAAAAAACATTACATTATTTATGGAAATGCGTTATACGCATGTGTTGCATATTAATCACATGCTAGTGACTATTGCAATCGTCACACTTAATTTTGTACGATACGAAATATAATATCATACATGAATATGTGTAAATGCATACCGAAATATGTCTTTATGTTATTAGAGCTGTTCAAAAAAAGTGTATTGAATTTTCAGTGTTATTTTAATGTGCTGAATGTTGTCCTGAAAGATCTTTGAAACAAGACAAAAAAAAAAGATTTTTGAAAAATGATTTTTTAACCTGTCCAGCTAATCATTGCAATTTTGAGTGATATACAAAATAATTAAAGGCAATTTATTTAAATTTTGCTACATAAGCTCAATACTATGTTTGTGAAATTTCTTCAGCAACATTAATTGCTTTAATATGAAAATGATCATTTATCTGCTAGTAAATATTTCATAAATATTTTTCAAATATTTATTGGGGTTTTCAATCAAATCTGTTCATCAAATCTGTTTATTTCACAATATCTAATGAAAAAGCATGTTTAATTGAAATGCCTATAGAGAGAAATGTTGCTAGTTACATGTTGCGAACATTTCATAAATCAGACTACTCTTTCTTATTAAAAATTTGAATGAAAGAGCATGTTTAATTGAAATGCCTATAAAGAGAAATGTTGCTAGTTACATGTTGCAAACATTTCATAAGTCACACTACTCTTTCGTACTAAAAATTTGAATTTCACAGGAATTTTTTTTAAGAATTAAGGTACTATGGTCGCTATTTTTTAAGTATTTTTAAAAATCCCTCAAAGCAAAAAAAAAATAATACAAAATTCTAAAATTTTGAACATCTCTAATATATGTACATTAACATATATGTACATAATTCTTCCTCTATGCATTCTCTTTGATTTTAAACAGGTACATACAGGTACACTGAAAAGTTCACACGCAGGTCTTACCTCAATTAGATTCGAAAGAAAGGTAACCTTTCGATTCTTTTTCATCCGCATACTGTTACCAGAATTACTGTTCTGACTATCGTTACTGTTATTGTGACTATTATTGTGGTTGTTATTAATTTTGCGGCTGTTATTATTGTTGTTGTTGTTGTTGGTGGTGGTGTTGTTGGTGGTGCTGGTGATGTTGTTGGTGCTGGTATTTAAAATTGAATTACTTGTATTTGGTGGTAATGATGAAGAAAGATTACTTTTAAATATCGAATAGTTTGTATTCGTAAAATTGAATATATCGTTCAAATGGGCGTTATTCTTTTCATAAAATGACGATGTTGTTGATGCTGATGTTGACAACATAAACTTTGTAGTTGGCAACTCCGTTTTACAAATGGCAAGTTCCATATTGTTGATTCATCTGCAATGAAATGGAAAATGAAAAAGTTAGTAATTAATTTGCAACAACAAAAAAATCAGAACTGAGTAATTAAGTAATTGGTCAATGGATTCTAAAATGATAAATTCAGCTAAAGCCTGATAGCTTCAGAGTCTATTTAATATATTTCATAGTATGCGAGTGTGTATTTTTTTTCCCATCAATTAGTGTATACATATACATAAATACAAAGAAGAAAAAGAAGATGTTAAAAAAGAAAAAATAAAATACATATTTGTATTTGTTTATTTAAACAATTATGACGTATTTAACGACACGACAAATTTTGTATTTTTATTGCTTTTTATTGATGTTGTTAGTACCGATTGTTTGATTGCTTGGCATGAGCCTTATGGCTCAATGTTGTGTAATATGTCTTATTTTTTGTCTCTTTGTCCTTATTTTTTTTTTTTTTTTTTTTGCTTGTGGAATACCAATATTTTTGTACGAAAAATTATTGTTTACATGGCTTTTAATACAATACATAATTATTTGGTTTAAATGGTACAAAAAAATAAAAATCGGTATATTTCAAAGTGTACAATTAGTATAGGCAAATATTGAAACAATGAAACAAAGCGTCAAAGCGTCAAAAAAATATAAAAAAAAGCACAAGAAATAAGTACATTCATATTCGAGTATATTCATATACAAATAAATTTACATCAAAGGTTAGCGGGGATGCACGATATGATGTGGAGTTTATAGTTTCGGAAAATATACGATACATAAGAACCACATAAAAGATGCCGCCATTCTATTTTATTATTACGATTTTATTTGTTTTGTTTGTTTGTCTGATCTGTTTTTAAATGGCCAAAAAAGAGACGATAAAGGCTAATATCAAATGAATATACATTTCCCAAAAAAAAAAAATTACAAAAATTCATTGCGACATTTTAGTGTATCAGTTTGTATAATTTTCTGGCAAAAATCAATTCTTCAAGATAAAATAATTTGAAAATCCTGATATCAAATGGAGTCTGGTTTCGTCCAAAATAAAAAGAAAATCTAACAATATAGTAATATTATACACTCCAATAAACAGTCGAAAATGATTCACTAGCAGCTGTGTTCTCCATCTATCATACAATATATGTAATTAGATATAACGCATTAAATATTTGTCTTGAATTTATTTGTGTATGTGTGTGTGTTTACTTTTCAAAACACGCCCATTTTATATAGACCAATAAAATATAGCATTTAATCCTTCAAGAAGAATAAGTATTCCATTCAAATCTAAAATTGTGTACATATTTTTTTTTTATAGCCGTTTAAATATTTATTATTTAGAAAAAAAGTAAGTAGTAAGTAAAGTAAATTTACGCTAAAAATTATGACAGCAATTGAGAACAAATGAATAATAAATTTGCTAAAATATACATACATACATACATACAACATGTATAGAACGCATATATGTACGTCATGTGTGCGACAACAAAGTATTTATATTATGTACATCCATAGCTACATAGTTTTAAATAATAAGATAACAGCATTGATAAGATAGCACAAATGCAAAACTTTGACTCGTTCTATGTATGTGTGCGTATTTCTATTTATGAATTTTATAATTTTCATAAATATATAATTCTAATGAAATATTTCGCTTTTTTTTTGCAAAACACAATATCTACATAATAATCTTTCTAGACGATGCTATTATATCGATAGATTAAAATATAAATATTTAGTTCGTTTTTTTTTTTCAAAACAATATCTACATAATAATATTTCTAGACGACACTATAATATCGATAGATTAAAATATAAATAAAATTATATTCTCTAGATTACTTTTATTAATGTTTAAATTGCACAATTTCAAGCGTTTTGTATCACATTGAATGAGTTTTTAATGCTCCATCAGCGATACAAACCATCATTAAGAAGATATTCAAAAACTACAACAACAACAATTAATAAGCATTCTCAGTCGCAGTTACACATACCACCGTGATCAAAAAGTTCCCGGAATAACCACCGTGTGGCGCTCCCATCGTTCCAATTTGAGTTCTGTTTTTTTTTTTTATAAAGTTGGTACATATGTTATTGATATTCCCTCTAAACCTTAGCGTCATAGCTTGACATTTGCAAAAGTTACGTAGCCAAGAGTATATCAAATCTCAGTGCTTCCTACGATTTTTCCATTACTCCATAACTGTGATTTTTCTACTAGCGTGATATTTCGATGTGAATAAAAATCGCGATAGTTCTAAAAAATCACCTCGATTTAAAAATCGCAATCACTTTTTTTACTGGTATTGAAAAATTGAAACGATTTTCGCCTCTTCGAAAATATGAGTCGAAGAATTTTTGTATTATTACTACTCAAAGTTATTCGAATTTACAATCAAACAATATTTCACGTCAACTATTTTTTTTTTTTTGTCGTTTTTGCCGACATAACGAATTTTGCCATTCGCAACTATTATTTCTATAGCTTAAAACAAAAAGCTTTCTTTTTTGAACGTACAAAAAAACTTGAAATTCGAAAATAACACGAATTAATAACAAAAGTCGAAGTATCACAAAAAATTTCCTTTCGCATAACTTTAATTCGAAAACGATTAGACTTGTAAGCATTTTGTAAACATGCTTTAGAAATTGTCTCACATTAGATTTGTATATGAGCTTGCTTCAAGCAATATTTCAGTAGACATTTCCTTGGGTCTGTTATTTTATTAAAATTAAAAAATAGCACGAAGTTTTCTCTTCGCATAACGTAACTTTTAGGTTATTAGATTTGTAAGCATTTTGTAAACATACATAGAAAATTCTTTCACATTTCAATAGCTTATAAGCTAAGGCAATACATTATTTCGGTGTACCTTCTGATTTGTCTACTGGGTCATGCATAATGTATATATCCAGTGCTAGTTGCCGATAAGTGGAACTCGAACTCAACAAATCAACCTTTCTAAGTTCTCGAAAATCGTCACTTGAAAAAGTCAATTAGTGGAACTAAAACGAAATATAAATATGTGGCACTTATAGGCCCCAATGGGCCATTTGGCAGAGTTTCTCTCCAGTATTGTTGTGCGTGTTAAATTTTTGGACTTATATTAGCCGGCTCCGATTGGTAGAACCCTAGTGATATCAATTTTTCTCAGGTTTGTCACAGAGCTCTTTCAGAAGCCTTTTTATAGTAAATTGATACTGCCGAAAAAATCGTCTTTTCGATATCAAAGCTGTGCTTCGGCCGAGGATTGAACCCACCACCTGCAAATCAGAGGTCAATGCACTTACCACTGAACTACGCCACTGTTAGTGGAACTATAACTCAAAAAAAACAAAATTTTATATTTCTCGAAAATGAGTTTTTGAACAAGTCTTAGTTATCTGTAAGTGGAACTATAACTTAAAAAAATGAAATGTTAATAGATCGATTCATTTTCTCTACATATATTACAGTTAGGCAGTGTTACTTGCCGATATGTTTATCATTCTGAACAAATATATCGATTCATGGAGTCAAAATGTCCTTATTACCGTGCTACGGCATCCACTAGTTATGTCACTAGTTTTCTGTAGGTCATTTTCTTTGAAAGTATATTCATAAAGTTACAATATACATGCTTTCACGAATTTAAATTTGAATCAAGGTTCTTTTTTTTTTTTTTTTACTTATTTTTTACCATTTTGTCATCAACTTTTTGTATAAAATAATTTGTTTGTTATTGTTGTTCCATAAAATAATTCATTTTTTGTTTTCTTTTTTGTTGCCCCATACAACAAAGCAAAAAGTAGAAACCCTTTTAAAAGTGATCCAATTTAGTATGTTTGTGTGTGAGTGTGTGCGTCGTATGTATATGTATCAGCATGTGTATACAACTGTGATAATATGCAACGTATAAACAACATACGTACATACATACCTACATACATACTCGTACCTACATATCTGAATAAATGTGCGACATAACAAAATCAAGCTCTACGGATTTTATCACCGGAAGTTGAATGGGCTACTTGGAACACAAAAAAAGGGTAATCACTCACTACTACTACTACTACTACAACTACTACTACTATTATGACTACTACTACTAAATATTAGTAGTAGTAGTTGGCTACTATGTACTTGGCTATATGATCGACTAACTAATGAACTGTGCTCTGTCTGATGGATAGTATCGTATGTATGATACTATAAATGAATGAAGCGTAGAAAAGTGGAATTTTTTCGATGAAAGAAATAAATGCATATAAACAAAAACAAAATAAATGAGTATGTATGAGAAAAACGAGAACATTGTTTATACTACATATATTTATTTATTTATATTTAAATATATACATACATATGTATATAGTACAAGTAAACATGTATATAAATTGTAAAAACAAAAAAAAAAAAAAATAAAACAAATCTTTTTTATTAATGGAGGGATTTATCTTCAATCACAAGAACTATTATTCTGAGAGTATAACAATAAAAGGCAAAGTACAACTTACAACTTTCATATGTACTTGTATATCCACACAGATACAAATGTATGCACATACATGCATTTATTTGAAGTAGTAATCAAATTAGACTTGTAATGTCCACTAATGATAATAATAATAGTAGTCGTCGTCGTCGTCGTCAGCATTACCACTTTGAAAAATGCTTTAAATCGTTTATATGCCACGTACATATGTACATATGATGATGCTTATGTTCTACTTTTATTAAGATGAAGATAAGAAATGTTGCAGCATTTCAAGATTTATTTGAATTTATTCGTAGCACTTGAGTGCAAACTGTTTATAAGTTCATATGTACAGTGTTTGCAACAAGTGAGTGTATGAAAAATCAATTTTAAAAATATAAATAATCGTTAAATTTGGGATTTTAGTTTCAAAACTAAATTAGCATGGATTTCAATACTTCGTTTAATCTAGATTTCACTCATTTTTTAAGCATATCCTTAGCTGGAAATCTTAGCTAAATAAATTAAGCTGTTGTTTTCCTACTTTCTTATGCAGTTTATCCTTCATAACTATCCTCTCATATTGGTATTTTCAAGAAGACTTCAATGTTTGTAATAAGTGCCTTCTTACAGGATCCAATCTCCGCTTGAATTATCTTATGCAATTTATACAATATATGTATACTTTATAGGTCCATGCATGTATGGGTCAATTATATATACCACCTTGATCAAAAAGTTCCCGGAATAACCCGGCATCTGTTGTTGATATTCCCCCTAAATCTTAGCATCATAGCTTGACATTTGCAAAAGTTACGTAGCCAAGAGTATATCAAATCTCAGTGCTTCCTACGATTTTTCCATTACTCCATAACTGTGATTTTTCTACTAGCGTGATATTTCGATGTGAATAAAAATCGCGATAGTTCTAAAAAATCACCTCGCAATCACTTTTTTTACTGATATTGAAAAATTAAAACGATTTTCGCCTCTTCGAAAATATGAGTCGAAGAATTTTTGTATTATTACTACTCAAAGTTATTCGAATTTACAATCAAACAATATTTCACGTCAACTTATTTTTTTTTTTTTGTCGTTTTTGTCAACATAACGAATTTTGCCATTCGCAACTATTATTTCTATAGCTTAAAACAAAAAGCTTTCTTTTTTGAACGTACAAAAAAACTTGAAATTCGAAAATAACACGAATTAATAACAAAAGTCGAAGTATCACAAAAAATTTCCTTTCGCATAACTTTAATTGGAAAACGATTAGACTTGTAAGCATTTTGTAAACATGCTTTAGAAATTGTCTCACATTAGATTTGTATATGAGCTTGCTTCAAGCAATATTTCAGTAGACATTTCCTTGGGTCTGTTATTTTATTAAAATTAAAAAATAGCACGAAGTTTTCTCTTCGCATAACGTAACTTTTAGGTTATTAGATTTGTAAGCATTTTGTAAACATACATAGAAAATTCTTTCACATTTCAATAGCTTATAAGCTAAGGCAATACATTATTTCGGTGTACCTTCTGATTTGTCTACTGGGTCATGCATAATGTATATATCCAGTGCTAGTTGCCGATAAGTGGAACTCGAACTCAACAAATCAACCTGTCTAAGTTCTCGAAAATCGTCACTTGAAAAAGTCAATTAGTGGAACTAAAACGAAATATAAATATGTGGCACTTATAGGCCCCAATGGGCCATTTGGCAGAGTTTCTCTCCAGTATTGTTGTGCGTGTTAAATTTTTGGACTTATATTAGCCGACTCCGATTGGTAGAACCCTAGTGATATCAATTTTTCTCAGGTTTGTCACAGAGCTCTTTTAGAAGCCTTTTTATAGTAAATTGATACTGCCGAAAAAATCGTCTTTTCGATATCAAAGCTGTGCTTCGGCCGAGGATTGAACTCACAACCTGCAGATCAAAGGTAAATGCACTTACCACTGAACTACGCCATTGTTAGTGGAACTATAACTCAAAATAAAACAAAATTTTACATTTCTCGAAAATGAGTTTTTGAACAAGTCTTAGTTATCTGTAAGTGGAACTATAACTTAAAAAAATGAAATGTTAATAGATCGATTCATTTTCTCTACATATATTACAGTTAGGCAGTGTTACTTGCCGATATGTTTATCATTCTGAACAAATATATCGATTCATGGAGTCAAAATGTCCTTATTACCGTGCTACGGCATCCACTAGTTATGTCACTAGTTTTCTGTAGGTCATTTTCTTTGAAAGTATATTCATAAAGTTACAATATACATGCTTTCACGAATTTAAATTTGAATCAAGGTTCTTTTTTTTTTCTTTTACTTATTTTTTACCATTTTGTCATCAACTTTTTGTATAAAATAATTTGTTTGTTATTGTTGTTCCATAAAATAATTCATTTTTTGTTTTCTTTTTTGTTGCCCCATACAACAAAGCAAAAAGTAGAAACCCTTTTAAAAGTGATCCAATTTAGTATGTTTGTGTGTGAGTGTGTGCGTCGTATGTATATGTATCAGCATGTGTATACAACTGTGATAATATGCAACGTATAAACAACATACGTACATACATACCTACATACATACTCGTACCTACATATCTGAATAAATGTGCGACATAACAAAATCAAGCTCTACGGATTTTATCACCGGAAGTTGAATGGGCTACTTGGAACACAAAAAAAGGGTAATCACTCACTACTACTACTACTACTACTATTATGACTACTACTACTAAATATTAGTAGTAGTAGTTGGCTACTATGTACTTGGCTATATGATCGACTAACTAATGAACTGTGCTCTGTCTGATGGATAGTATCGTATGTATGATACTATAAATGAATGAAGCGTAGAAAAGTGGAATTTTTTCGATGAAAGAAATAAATGCATATAAACAAAAACAAAATAAATGAGTATGTATGAGAAAAACGAGAACATTGTTTATACTACATATATTTATTTATTTATATTTAAATATATACATACATATGTATATAGTACAAGTAAACATGTATATAAATTGTAAAAACAAAAAAAAAAAAAAAATAAAACAAATCTTTTTTATTAATGGAGGGATTTATCTTCAATCACAAGAACTATTATTCTGAGAGTATAACAATAAAAGGCAAAGTACAACTTACAACTTTCATATGTACTTGTATATCCACACAGATACAAATGTATGCACATACATGCATTTATTTGAAGTAGTAATCAAATTAGACTTGTAATGTCCACTAATGATAATAATAATAGTAGTCGTCGTCGTCGTCGTCAGCATTACCACTTTGAAAAATGCTTTAAATCGTTTATATGCCACGTACATATGTACATATGATGATGCTTATGTTCTACTTTTATTAAGATGAAGATAAGAAATGTTGCAGCATTTCAAGATTTATTTGAATTTATTCGTAGCACTTGAGTGCAAACTGTTTATAAGTTCATATGTACAGTGTTTGCAACAAGTGAGTGTATGAAAAATCAATTTTAAAAATATAAATAATCGTTAAATTTGGGATTTTAGTTTCAAAACTAAATTAGCGTGGATTTCAATACTTCGTTTAATCTTCGAAATCTTCGCTAAATAAAATAAGCTGTTGTTTTCCTACATTCTTATGCAGTTTATCCTTCATAACTGTCCTCTCATATTGGTATTTTCAAGAAGACTTCAATGTTTGTAAGTACCTTCTTACAGGATCCAATCCACGCTTGAATTATGTTATGCAATTTTTACAATATATGTATACTTTATAGGTCCATGCATGTATGGGTCAATTATATATACCACCTTGATCAAAAAGTTCCCGGAATAACCCGGAATCTGTTGTTGATATTCCCCCTAAATCTTAGCATCATAGCTTGACATTTGCAAAAGTTACGTAGCCAAGAGTACATCTATCTCAGTGCTTCCTGCGATTTTTCCATTACTTCCTCTCGGCTGTTGAAACGCGTTCCCCGTAATATTTTTTTAACTAGATTGAACAGAAAGAAGTCACAGGGAGCCAAATCAGGTGAATTCGGTGGCTATTTGATGGTATTTGTTGCATTTTTCGTCAAAAAATTACGAATAATGATAGCACTGTGCGACGGTGCGTTATCATGGTGCAAAATCCACGAGTTTTCGGTCCACAATTCTGGTCTCTTTCCATCGTACTCATAAACTCACGTCTGGTCTCCAGTAATGATCCTTTTGATGAACGTGGGATCGGATTCAGCCTCGCAAATCATGTCTTTTGCGACATCAACACGGTCTCTTTTTTGCATGAAATTGATTGAAAATTGTAAAAAAAAAATTGCCAACACACACAGAGATAGATGTACTTTTGGCTACGTAACTTTTGCAAATGTCAAGCTATTCCGGGAACTTTTTAATCAAGGTGGTATATATTTCAAATAGAACAAATTCGAATTATTCAATTAATAAATAGTGAAATAATTTTATTCCATATTCATGTTGTTTACATTCTTCCATTTCCTTTTCATCTTAATTGCAATATAAAATTTTTGACATTTAAGTAAAAAGATATCGTTAAGTAACATCTCTGTACAGTAGCAAAAATGAAAGTAATTGGCAGCACTGAACTTAGGAAAGCATTTTAAGTTTTTAGCGTCTATATAGTGTTAAAGTTAGCACATTTGTTGTTGTTTTGTCATGTATTTTTGAATGAACGTTAAGTATGAGTTTCGAATAAAACACAGCTAATATTTTGCTGGTATTCGACAATACACATAAAATGTGAAATGTACATTGTGAAGCAACAGCTCTGTCTTTGATTAACAATGAGACATGTTCTTTTTGAAAACACTGTATGTGTTGACTTGGTGTAAGTAGCTCCATTCCAATTTTTTTTTTTTTTTTGGTTTTTTTGTTAAATTAATTAGTAATTGTAATTTCATCGACAATATTCTTCAATGTTACATATTCAGGAATGAGAGAGAGAGAGTGAGATAAAAGAAAGCAAAAAGCTATATCATTCACAATACGTTAAAGTAACGATTAGTTAGTTCTTGGAATCAAAATTACACTAAATTCCAATAAATTGGAAATCGTTCTGAAAAGTTCAAATCAAAGTATACTCTCTTCTGATTATACAAACCCGAACAAAATTACACTTTTTTTCCACACTTCAGAAATGCAAATAGACTCTGAAAATAGACACCTAACATAATACAGCTGATTGCCGAGACACACACAGTTTTTTTTTATAATTTGTTTTTGTTTCTATTTTCAAAATCTATTTGATCTTATGTGTGCAAAACCTTTGTCATACTATGTTCATAGCTTCATTTCGCACATGACCGCCGTCAAGCGATTATTAACACTTTAGAGGCCACAAAGGTCACAGCAGAAATGTAGCAAAGTGGGACAGATCTTTTAAAAGATTACTCAGTAGCATACTATCAATTTTGATCTACGAGTAGGTGTGCTAGGTTACAGAGATGTTAAATATAATTTTAACACAGAGAAGCTTATCAGGCTAATAATCTTGACTACATTCTTTAGAAAGGACAAAACAAAAACTAATTAGTATATTATTATTCATGCTGTTTTGACAGTGCAACACAATGTAAAAAGTATCAACTTACTAGGCCAAAGTGGATGATTGGACATATTTTGAAACTGAAATATCTGTGTCATTTACATTTTTACATTTCTCTTACGTCACTCGTGTACAAATATCTATTTGTTTCATTTTCCTAAAGATCCTAAAGTGTTCAATATGAATATGCTGCAAAAATATTCATTCTATCGTACTCTCACAATAAAAATATAAATTCATTCGTGCACACTATTAAGAAGACACAATCTAACTATACGCACATTATTCAATGGAAATGCTAGTAAAAAAAAAATCCAAAAACAAATATACTTCAGAAATATTATAAATTTCAACTTCATCGTCTTGAAAACATGCTAATCAGAATATTATGTATACACGCACACATACACGTACATGCTAAGTTTAGTTTGTTGTATATACCTGGATGCTTAAATTGTCCACTCATTTTATTATCTATTTTCATACCCTACACTCAAAGAGTTTGAGCTCTCGTTTGTGAGAGCCATAAAGAAAGTCGGCAGCAGTTGAGGTCAATTATCTCAGCGAATGAATATATTTCGATATGGGCATGATCGATTGAAAAGCACGCCTACCTCCCTTACACATTTTTTTTTTTCACTTTACTTAGGGAAATATAAAGCTATTGAGATGAAAGTCGGAATATACGATTATGTTGACAAATTAATGGACGACTTTGAAGATGGGCATAATTAGATGAAAACCACGTCTAGCTTCCATACAAAAGTATGTTTTTGTATGTACAAGGTGCGACAATTATGTATTAAGACTCGAACCATACCTCAGCAACCAAGCGCGCCATCTATGTGTTTGAAGCTTCAACCTTCCTCTACTAACTGTCAAAATTGCATGGCATTTGGTTGACATTTAATGATTATTGACATTTATTTTACAAAACACGTGTTCGTTTGATGTTGAAATTTTAACATGTTGCACGGTAATGCACCGAGTCACACAGCACTCATTGTTCGTCAATTTTTGGCTCCGAATCAGGGTCTGTGTGTTGAATCACCCTCGGTATTCACCTGATTTGGCACCGTGCGACTTCTTTTTGTTCCCAGAGCTGAAATTGAAGTTGAAAGGATGCTTTTTTGATGACATTCAGACCATACAACGGGCTTCGATGAAGGCAGATATCGTGTTTTAATTGTGTTTTAATTCTAGAGGCAGTCTTAATACATAGTTGTCGCACCTTGTATGTTTTCATATTTTAAGCACGAAAGAATGAAGCTATAGAGCTGAAATTTAGTGTATGCGATTATATTGACCAATGAATGGACTAACTCCCATACAAAAATGGTTTTCTTAATTAATGTTTTCACATTTTATTCAGGAAAATATATAGCCATGGAGCCAAAACTTGGCATATAATATCATATTTACAAATAAACAGATAAATTCAACAATAGACGAAATAAGATGAAAACCACACATAGCTCCCATATAAAATTAAGTTTTCAAATGTATATTTGACAACTTAGAGCACGAAAATTAACAGCTATAGAAATGAAACGTGACAGATAAGATTCGTTTTATCAAATAATGATTATATTTAAACAATAGATTTCATCGAATGAAAGTCACGCCTACATCTCGTACAAAAGTGTGTTTTTTTTTTCGAACATGTCATACGTGTATTGAATATCTAAACTTCGATATTATCAAAGTTAAATTTTAAAAACATTTATTTTTCACTTTTCGACAAATCGTTTGACGTAAAATGATAAACATTTTCTGCACCTTTTGATAAGATCAGTTATCGGTTATTCATACATATGTATGCATATATTGTATATATATAGTATGTATGTACAGGGACATTTTTTTAATAGAATCCAATAAATTGAACAAAATATATACCTACTTACATATACGTATAAATATAAACACTGTTTTTTTTTTTTAATTTATTATGCGCATATGCAATGAGATATGCACATACCTTATATACATAGGAGGTTTATAGATAGTCCAATGACGTCCAATACAAAAATGAAATCACAATTTAAGCAATTCATTCACAATACATACATACATATATACGAGTACCTATGTACATACATAGAAGCATACAGGGATTGGACGAAGTGATGATCAAAAAGACATATAGAAGTGTGTATATAGAATTAGAATAGCCCTAAATCGAACGAAATATATGTGCATATGGATGTAGGTACCTACATTGAGCTACATGTATTGTAAAAATGATGAAGTCATAGATTTTGTGCGTGCCATGCAAACTGACAGTTATCAAATGATTGTATCTCAACAATTAAATTATATCTTTTGCAATAATTTATTATACAATTGTTGCAAAATTATTTATTGCAATTACGTTCAATCCAAAAAAAAAATCGTATAAAAGGTGTTAGTGACATGAAAAACGTGTTGGCTGTGTGTTGTAACTGTAATTGTAGAACAAGTTGTGAGAGGAAAGTGTAGGTTGTATTGGAAAAGAATTCAAATTTTTTTTTTTTTTTAATATCAAGAATAAATTGAAAATGATTTCTTTATTGAGTAAATGAAAATCTACGTACATCATCAATCAACAATCAGATCTATCACAACTGAACTGAAAAGTTTATACTTTGCCCCCTCTTATTTTAAGTGTAAATGATATACTCGTACATACAATTCATACAAACATTGGTATATATTTATCATCAACACTTCGAAATAATCGCAACCAACGTATTTTCTTTGAATTTACTTGATTTTGTGTTTTTTTTTTCGTTGTTTTTGATTTTTTGGGGTTTTTTTTTTTTCGTTGTTGTTGTTTGATTTTAATTCGTGAAAATATCGTCCAATTCAAAAATTTGAATGGCAATAGTAGAATATTCTACACTTAATAAATAATGAATAAAATGTGTATATCAAATTTTATTATACCAACAATCAGTTGAATATACGTATATGCTGTGTGCATTCATGCCACAATTCACTAGTCTAACAAGTCAACTTGAATAGAGCATAAGTAACTGCAAATGTCATTTTTGAGTGGGCTTTTTCTCTTTACGTATATTAAATACGTACGTATGGGGATATAATATAAAATGCATATTCTTTGATGTTGCATGATTTGGCATCAAAAGTTGACTAATTCAATGCTCGATGTTGTCTACTATGTAGCTACATATGTATGTGTATATTCATATGTATATATACATATGTGTATATATACCCATGTATGAGTATAAAAGTGCAATGTGAGCATATACCATATATATAAAGTGTGTATATAAACATATTTATATAATTATAATTATTATTTATAGATACGAAAAAAATATAAAATAAAATAAAATACAACAACGATTATTGACATAAATAAATATGCATGTAATTTTCTGTGTATATTTTGGGCGTTTATGATGCATTTTAATGCGTAGGGGAATTATGGAATAGTTGGATATGTTTTTTTGTAATCTTAAAATTGTTTAGAAATCAAGCAATTTCAATATTTCAAAAGTTAATATCATAAAACATGTAAACATTTATTTTTCAGCTGTCTCAGTATGTTAAAATGTTAAACTGCTGAACAAGTTTGACCTGAATTTTTAAAAACCAATGTCTTCGACGTATTCAAAAAAGTTGCCTAATAACCAAAAGTTGTTGTAAAGGAAATTTGGGGCACTAAATTGGAATCTTCAACTTTGTTGCTTTTTTTTTTTCTTTTTAAATTAGTTCTATATTCAATAAATTTTTAACAATCGATGATTTGACAGTAAAAAGTGATAAATTAAAAATAAAAAACAATTGAACAACTAAAAATTGTTGCAATGATATTTTGGGGCGTTGAATTCGAATTTTGTACTCCATTTTTTGTTTTTTTTTTTTTTTTGTTTTAATTTTCGGTATATAATTTTCGGTGTATATTCAACAAATGCATTTTTTACTATTTTGAACAATTGGTGGGTTTGACAATTTGTTCAATAAAATGTGATGAATTCGAAATATTTGACATCCATTTAATGTTGGAATCCGACACTAATCGCTCAACATATTTTCGTCTAAAAATCCTTGATAATGTTTTTCGATTTTCCCCGAATCATAATGTAGTTGCGCTCTTTGCTCCTATCGCCTAAGTATTCAGAGAAAAGAAGAAATATATTTTGAGAGACATTAGAGTTCCAATTTTGCCGTAATTTTGCCGCAAAATTTCCTATAATTTGCTTGAAAACTGGGGATTTGCGATTACCAAGAAAGCATAGTGAACAATATATCTTCTCTGCATGACTTGTGAGCCCACAGGATATTTTGTTGCCAAAGCTCACAACCCTGAAGGACCAGCTTTTAAGTACCTCACCAAGTTGTTTCTCAAATTTGATTAAACCCAAAATACGAATGACAGCGAAATATGATGTGTCCAGCCATATTTTATGTTCAAATGTATCCCAACTTCCTCTACATTAATATTAATTCAAATTTTTATTCGTGAAAAAACACAAAAAGTATCTTAAAAAAAGGTGTAAACAGTTAACCACTAGATTCATAACGCTATTGTTAAAATATGAAACATGAGTCGAATCGTGATTCCAATCTAAACACTGTGCTATCGCACCCACTATATTTAAGAGTTTCAATTGGAAGAAAATAAACATAGATGCGGTGATTTTTCGTACATGAAATAAACCACCTACAGAGGAATCCATTATATTATTTAGTTAATAAACATAAATCCGATATATGATTAAGGACGACAGATTTTTCATAATAAAAGATTTTATATTTACTCATAATCGTAAATTCCAGTATGAAATCTATATGATATTGGAATATATCTAAAAGTAATTTGTTATAAGCGTTAAATTGCACCAGGCAGGCTCTGGAAACTGTATTTACCATTAAAAAGGCATTTATTTACAAAAAATTTAGCTGCTTTGTAAAAATTATTAAAGCATTTATTAATCCATGAACAAATTGTTTATATTGATGAATGAAAATGTTAAAATAATAGTACATTTTCGATCACTTTCATTCCCAAACCATTATTATTAGAGGGTTGTACTGCATTGCGACCCTATATCTATTGTGTACCCTAGAGTATTTCCCTAAGTCCAGCATCCATAAGGACGTTTAGTATATATCCTACCCTAATGGACTTCAGCAGATTTTCCGGCATTATAAATTCCCAGAAATTTATCTTTCTTGTGTGCATAAGTGCTGGGCACGTTCCCAACACATGTTTTCCAGTTTCATCCGAGAAGATTTCCAGTTTCGTTAGGTGATAATTCAGCCTGCAGTGTATTGTCAATAATGCCGTGATGATTCTTGTATTATTTTTGTTTAAACTGATACATTCCTCAAGTCGTTTTAGGTTATAGGTCTCTAAAAGTGTCCCCAACCATTCATACTCTAGAAATATAGGGTGATTGCGATGTGAAACTCTTTAGTGTGCTTCAGATTAAATTAAAGAGAAGATGTTGCAAATAAACCATACATTGACTACGACAATATTTTGTTACCAGAAAATCTTCGAAAGAGCAACTCTTCAATTAGGATGAAAACTTAACAAAAAGTGATTGTACTATAATCAAATCTTTTTATAGGCACCTTATTAATTAGTAATCAACTAACTATGATTAACCAACATTAGCCCGAGTAATCGATGTATAGGTAAATGCATACATTGTTGTTTCGAATATGGCAACATTTAAAGCAACATGAATGGCCATAAACTGATCATGCATACAAGTAGGTACTATATGTATTTGTACGCTTTGCTTGGATATACTATGTATGTATAATTCCCAGTTTTGAATCACTGTTTTATGAATTCATATATGTAGTAGGTATGCACTATTTACTTTCCCCCTTTTCAAAAAAAAAAAAAAAAACGAATCAACAAATTTTTTTCTCATAAACATAAAAAGCAACCTGACACATACTATGCAACAGCAACAGAACAGCAGCAAGTGATCTTGTCGCTAAAAACAAAAAAAATGAACAAACATACTCGTTTACAGAGGCATAATAAATGAAGCACTCATACTCATACAAAACAATGAAAACCCAAGAACAGGGACATAAAATTGCTCTACCGTTACGTACTCGAATGAAAATTTTAACCCCTATTGTATTTTCAGTTGTCAGCCGTATATACACTTGTACGCAGCCACACACACACACACACACGAATGACATAAATATATACAAATACATTATAAGTATATTTAAAACACCACCACCAAACTATAAACGAACAGAAAAATATCTCATATGCAATCTGATTTAGTTGGTCTCCTTGTTGTTTGCCACTTTTTTTTCCCTTATACTTCTTGTATGTCATGTCTGTTTTTATTGTTTTTTTTTTTGCTCTTTAGTGTTGTCTTTTTTTTTTTAATATTTTATTTTCTTCAGTTACATATTTGCTCATTTCTATTGGAAAACGATCATGTGACTTTTCGTCTATCGCATTATTGTTGTTGCTCTTATTGCCAGTATAGGTCTTTTTATTTATTTTTTTTATTTTTTTTTTTTAAGATAAGGTCATATTTTCAACACAGTGAGAGCATATTCACATTGATATGTATTATTGTCAGCAAATACATCTACCTAAAAGAACCTTGAAAAGTTCTATCTATGACAAACTGATTACCTATTGTATTTATGTATGCGCCTATATGAGAGCACTCATGAGAATGGAGCTATTTCGTTTCAGGAATATTTGATCAATACGTTAAATGATAAAAAAAATTATACTACATATTGAATGTAAAAACGATGGCGATGTGTAGTTAGGTAGTTAGAGTTACCTTTGTATGCGTGTAAGTATGAAATCAAGTTCGATGTCGATAAAAAGATAATAATTTCTATTTACATATCTTGATATGACGTAAATATGGAATTTTTTTTCAAATTCACAAAATAAAACCGAATATTTTTTCTAAATCTTCGTAACTAATGTGTTAAGTACCAGGTTGCCACATTTCAATTATTGATTAATATATGAGATCCTTGAGCAGACCAATTTAGCAATATGGTTCTCTCAGAGGGAAGTAATTTTCGATGACTCTCCGACACATATCGGATATTTGTTTTCAGAGCGTCAAGAGTTTGAGGTTTATCCGCATAAGCACGATCCTTTGCGTTGCCACACCAAAAAAAAAAAAACAGTCCAACGGTGATAAATCATACAATTTTGGTGGCCAATTCATATTGCCGAAACGAGAAATGAAAATTTCTCTTGCAATAAAGCCAAAACCGGTCGTATTGTATGGCTCATGGCACCGTCTTGTAGGAACCACATCTTCTTCAAGTCCGTATCTTCAATTTTATGCCAATAAAAGTTGTCAATCTTTTGGTTATAGCAATGAGAATTGAAGGTTTGAGTCACACCTTCGTCATTTTCAAAATAGTACATGCCAAGCACACTTTACGGATGTAATGGTGTCTGAGCAGTCACTCGTGGATTTTCACTGGTCCAGATTCGACATTTCTACTTACTAACATATCCACCGAATGAAAAATAAGTCTCATCACTGAAGAAAAATCATCAACGCTTTTGTTCAAGCACCCAATCGGCGTATGTTCTACGCATACCATGATCCATATTGTAAAATGGCAAACCTTAAACTAAACATTTGATGACTCGAATAACAATTCTTGGAAGTTTCTTCTGTGTATTTTTGTTAATTTGATAATTTTACAAAAACAAAATACACATAAAATACTACCCCGTAACGAAGTAACGAGCTTGGTGTGAAGACACCTAATTTTTTTTTTTTTAAATGTGTAAACAAGTAAATAACAATTCTTACATCAAACAAAATTTGCCACGGAAATGATTCTACAAGAGCTTTGTGAAAAGTTTTAGAACAAGGGTTGTACCATTTAGAACAGGCAAATATCAGTAGAATGCTTTCACTACATACTATCCAAATTCAACAAGAACGTGTGGAATAGAAGTTCGTTAATCCAAATTATCCATGAAATAGCTATGGAAAATTGCACGATTTTTTGTGAGGACCAAAAAAATTATAAATTGTTGATTCACATTTTCTAACATTTTTTCGTACATTTGTAAGAAGAGGAAATAGATTTAGGAATGTTGCAGTGAAAAAAAATACCGGGGATCGGTGACATATTTTACCACCTTGGGGGCACCCTGGCAAAGATTTTATAAAAAAAATGTAAATTTTGTCGAGAAAATGAACATGAAAACACTGGAAAATTGACAAATTGATCAAATAAATTTGTCAATTTTCCAGTGTTTTCATGTTTATGTCACGGCGATCGGTGACATATAAATTAACGGGTAAGTATATTTGGGGAAATATTAAGACGGAATAATTATTAGGGGTAAGTCACATATTTGACCCCTCTAGATGCGATTCATAGGCAGCTATGAAGTTATTTGTTAACTTTTAGGTGTTTTTACGTTAATTTTGTATGGCAGCCCCCTTAAGAAATAGAGCTAGGATGTAATTACGTTCGGGATTAATGTTGGAGCAGAATATTCACCGCTCTAGGTGCGATTACAGAAGAGTGATGGGATTATTTATCGATTTCCAAGGATTTTAGGTTAATTTTGTATGGACATCCCTTATTGGGTTGTGATAGCAAACGAGTAAAATCGAATGAAATGTTGGAGGGAAATAATGATTAATGGTCGGCTATATACTTTACATTTAGAATTTTATGAAAATATCCATTTTGTACGAGACCAATAGCAATAAGTGAAGAAATGAGATATATATGTTGCAAAAATATATTGGGGATAAAATATGAATGAGGTTAAGTTATACATTATACACATATTCGAATTCATTTACTATTCTTATATTAGTGGAACTTCTATGACTGGTAGTCAAAAGAGTAATTAAAGCCAAGAGGAGCAAAATGCAATAGTAAGTAAAAAACAAAAAAAAAAGATAAAAGTTTATAAAAGCAAACACGTACATATGTACATAACATACATTAAATATTTAGTTATACATACATAATATACTAAATCCAACAAAATTGGTATACCTTTATTAGCCTCTAATTATAGTAGGTACTAACAACCACATTAATCGTATACATATACCTATATTTAAATAGCTATATGCATATGTAGTATATTGTAACTTGCATTGATAAATTTCTATATATATATTTATGAAGTAAGTTTGTACATACATACATTTATGAACCTTAAAAATGATCACAATGAAAAGGAGCATATATCGTTGATATATATATAAATATTTAGGTATCCCCAATAAAAAATAGTTAACCAGCTCGGCAGCAACTAATAAAAGGTCAAGTGTAATTAACTAACACAAAGGTAAATTTATCATTATTATATTATATGTGCATATGTAGATATTTTTCCTAAACTAGCTTCCTCCAATAAAAAGAGACCTTAATTAAAATAAGACAAGAAAAAAAAAAAAAGAAATACACAGATTACATTCAATGATGATCAAAAACCCAAATGAAACACCACAATATCGAAACATAGTAAGTATTAAGTTAAAACAAACGATCCAGGGAGAATGATCACACGCACATATGAGTACTACCTAACTTCAAGATGAACCCAAATCAAGAGTGAGAAA
The DNA here is from genome assembly GCA_963854835.1 of Megamerina dolium. Taxonomy (NCBI): domain Eukaryota; kingdom Metazoa; phylum Arthropoda; class Insecta; order Diptera; family Megamerinidae; genus Megamerina; species Megamerina dolium. The sequence continues at coordinate 19,371,227 of OY978526.1, read as the reverse complement.
AAAAATGCATATAAATAAATATAATAATAATAATAATAATAATAAAACACTGAAAAACAAAAGACTAATCTGTCGATACAGATTGGTGGTGATATCTTTTGTTGCTTTTAGGTTACTGGTGTTGTCTGTGGCTAGCTACATATAATATCATCATATGGAGATATACATATGTACATATATGCATGCAAACATAGTGTATGGTATATGTTATAATATATATTATTGGGTGCTTTTTCAAGTCTCGCACTTTCAAATATGAGTTAAACGAAAACAAAATTTTTCAAATCTTGTAAACAAGTGACTTTTACACTCAGTTAGGTTTACTAATTCATCATGAAAATGATCACTTCAATTTTTGGTTTTCGATGATTTTCAAAAACACTGTTGCAACGATCGCGTTGCCAACTCACTCGATGTAAATGTATGAAGGTACTCAGTACAGACAGTACTATATATTCTGTGGACAATTTTTCTTGACATTAATATTGAGGACGAATGGTGGAGCGATATGCCTTCAACATGAACACCAGTAATCGAAAACGACGATGGAACGACTGTCACCGTCAATTCGGAACGTTATGGTCATATGATAACCGACTTTTTTTTTGCCTGCTATTGAAGAATACGATTTAGAGAATATGTAGTTTCAACAAGACGGTGCCACATGCCACACAACTCGCGCGAATATGGCTTTATTGCAAGAGAAATTTTCTGGCCGCGTAATTTCTCGTCGTGGCGATATCAAGTGGCCACCAAGATCATGCGATTTGACACCGCTTGACTTTTTTTTTGTGGGGCTACGCGAAAGACCGTGTTTATGCAGATAAACTTTTAACTCTTGAGCACCTAAAAACCAACATTCGTCACGTTATGGCTGAGATACCGCCCAATATGTGTCAAAAAGTGGTCGAAAATTACCTCAAAAGAATCGATGCTTGCAACAATTCGCGTGGTGGTCATTTAAATGATGTAGTATTTCACACATAATGTCAACGTTCAAACTTTATAATAAAAAAGAAATATCATGATAAAAAATATTTTATATGTGTTTTATTTACATTTACTTTTGAAACCGCAAAATGGATAACCCTTTACATCAAAGCCACTGGTTACTTCATTGGTCGCCTGTAGAAAGATCGTGGGTTCAAGCACCGATACGCTCAACAGAATTTTTACAGAAAAACAAAATTTTGTTTTTTTAAACGGCGCACACTAGGAATTGACCTTCTAAAGAATTGACAAATCTTGCGATAGTAGTTTAGTAACAAAGTTACGAAAAAATTTAATCACAGAAATTCTACTTTTAAAAATCGACAGACATTATTATTATCAAGCTATGTGAGCACCAAGACCCCAAGGGTCATTTGTACAGAGCCGTCTAATATAAATAGGTCCCCGCCAATAAAAATCAAATAAATATGTGGCACTTATAGGCCCTGAAGGGACTTATAGCCGAACTGTTCTTCCAGTGCTGTTGTGCGTGTTAAATTTTGGACAGTATTAGAAGGGACCTACTTGTATTAATCGGTTTCGAACGGCAGAACCCTTGTGACATCATTTTTTCTGAGCTTTGTCACAGAGCTCTTTGAAAGCTTTTTCATGGGAAATTGTTACTACCGGAAGAATCGCCAGCCGGGGATTGAACCCACGACCTACAGATCAGAAAGCCACTGAGCTACGGTACCCACGTAGGTCCCTTTTAATACTGTCTAAATTTAATACGAACTACAATACTAGAAGAGTTTGAAAAAGGGCTCTCTTGAGCCAACCAACGCTTTTTTATGGATATGCCAGCGACGATAGACGATTTAGAAGCCACAGATCGCCCTATTACTACAATAAAACGCTGGTAAATAATTGAAAAAGTGCTCAAATATTTAAAATCATATTACAAATCACGTGCAGCGCTAAAAACCAAAGATCAATTGGACATTTATTTGTTATTGTTTCCTTTTATTCAGCATGAAATTACGACACTCTAAAACAAAGCACCCTTTATAACTATATATCGCATCATACAAGTAGGTATAGGTTAAGAGGAGGCAAAAAGACAACAGATGCTGTCATTTTGTTTCTTGGTGACTAGCTGGATGGATATGTATATATACATATGTACATATGTACGTACACAAATGCACAGGCTCAGATGAGTATGTATGGAAGGTTTTCTTTTCCATCTTCTTGATCGTTTTCAACATCTTCTTATGTTGCTGCTTTTGAATTGATGTGTGTCTTCTAGCTCGTTTTACTCTTCGTTTTTATATCCAACTTCTTTAATGGAACAGTTTAGGATAAATATTAAACAGGATAAATGAGGAAAGATATAAGAACGGCACAACATTGCTGCTTTTGCAATACAAACTCATTCAGTCACTCAATCGCTCGCAAGAGTACCCTCATCGTATGTATACAAAGCAAAATGGTAAGAAAAAAAAACACAACAAAAACAAATAAAACACAATCTTTTAGACGCCGCACATATGCGAAATTCAAATATTCACACACTCACATCACATCACAATAGCCAAACACTTACATTTTGTATTTGCCGAGTGCTGTGGTGTTGGTATTGATGATGCTGTTGTTGCAGTTAGTTGTTGCAGTTGTTCTTATTGTTGTTGTTAACAGTGTGGTGCACTTTTTGTGAAGTAGGTTTGTACTTGATGATGGTATCTTATCAATCAATGATTCTCCCCCATCAAATTAAACAAATGGAGTGGTCAAACAAAACCGATGATGTTGGTGATATTCATACCATGAAGTAAAAATTTGATTTTAGATCGATACACATTAACAACTTCTTGAATTTGTTTATTTAATTTATAGATTTATGAAAAATGCTCTAAATTCTATTGTGATGTCTAATATCCTTGAAGAAAAATATAACCGATCACAGCAGTTATGGTAATATTGATGATACGAATATGTTCATCGCCGTATCGAATTGACTTTAATTCGTTTTCGTTGCATCAATTTCAAATTCGATTGCTTTGTATTTTATTGGGTAGGTAGGTAGGTAGGTACCTGCTTGATTGCTTTACTGAAGTGTTCCTTCAATAAATCGCTCTATTAATACATATATTGGGCATTTATACACACACACATACCTTGTATGAACATATGGGCTCACACATACGACAGACAATACATAATAATTTCGAGTATCACTTGCTTTCTAAGCATGGGAATTTTTGGAAATATATTCAATGCACTTTTGTAGAATTTTACACAATATAAAGGCAACTACTCGCATATATGTATTTTCATTTCATTACAAAAAGCACGTTCATACCCTCAATGTACTCTACATGAATCACACAATTATGACGGATAATTTTGATTTGACTTTTTGTTTAATTTTGGTATAATTCAAAAATAATCACTTGATCGCACACTTGATCAGTTTTTTCTTAGTTTCAATATCGCCCGACGATATTTGCCTACTGTATTTTGCTGCTGAGCGTTTCGGTATCAACTGATTTTGTTCCGTTTCATTTGAAATGGAATCGGCTCGATACCGTGCGCCGCATAAGTCGACTCAACAAAAATTTTATTATTATAATATTATACCTACATATATTTGTATTAGTTGCATTTGTTGTTATCGTTGTTGTTGTTGTTGTTGTTGTTGTTGTTGTTGTTGTTGTTGTTGTTTCTATTTGATTTTTCATTTACTTATTATATTATTTGTTTTATTTTCCTTGTGCTATTCCGTATTTTGCCGTTTTCGTTTGATATTATTTTATTTTTATTTGTATTTTGTTGTTGTTGTTATTGTGGATTTTTATGCTGATAACACACAAAAAAAGTGAGAGTCTGTCTCAGAACGGAATGGGCAAATAATTTCTTATCTACACACAAAACTCTATGTGTGAGAATGTATAATTCTATATACGAACGTACTGTTTACAAATATATATTTAATAATTATTATAAATAACCCCTGAATCGTTTTGAGACTATTATTATATCATATATTATTCATTATTATTTACTTTATATTTATTTCATTATTTTGTTTTGTAGTTTTTATATAAAATATGATCTTACACTTGATAGTATCTGGCACTGGTTTTACATAATTATTTTCTCAGATTTTTGTTAGAATTTTAGAATTTCTGTTATAAAAAAACACAAAAAAAAACAATATTCTAAATATTTCACGATATTAACCGATCACTTTGCGCTCGTTCGGACCGGCCGTTGATGTCTCTTTATGCATCGTTTACCATCTACATACAAATTTGTATAGAAAATCTCTCAGCACCAACGGCTACCAATATATATCTACAAGCAATATCAAATGAGCATTTATGATATTGTTGTATATGTATGCAAGTATGAATATATTTTTCAAAACGAACAGTGTGGCAAAGAAGAAGATAAAAAAATACACACACACACATACATAAGCAAATAATGTAGAAAGAACAAGTTTGTTTCAAAAAGAATCTGTTGTATCGAAATGTGCCGATGAATGGGCTGTCGGTGCATATATACAATATGTATGTACATACAAATACATACACAAATAAACGCTCACACACCTATACGATCAGAAGTTAATGAATCTTTTTTTAGAAGTTACACAAATATTCAGTATAATGCTCAGAGTTTATTACTCGAAAATAATTGATTGTACTCTTTAAAATATACAACTGGCAACAATATGTTTATTTATACTCATACTGAGAGATAGAGAGAAAGAGAGAGAGACTGTATTTTTTCTACACTTTAATTAGAGATGCCAACTATTTACTTTAGTATTCATTAATTTAAATTTCCATTAATTTGCTACTTCTTCAACTGCGCGAGATGGAGCAGGGAAAGAGCTTTGTTACAGCAGCAAAATGAGCAGTGGACTGTCGGAAACCTGCTAAAAAAGCTGCTACATAGCGAGGGAAACTGGAACGCTATTTCGAGATATGCGGAATGCGTTTTCAGGACAAAGAAACGGGATCTGAACGCGGGTCAAAATGAATGAAGTCTTGTAAGGACTATTCCAGGCTCCTACCCCGAAGTATTGCTATCGTAGTTCCGGGGTAGGTATAAAAAAGCCCTGACGGCAGAGCAAGGTTTTTAGTGGCTGCGATGACACACTCCATAATTGTGACAACAATTATGCGCCAGTGGAATAGCCATTTTGTTACCTCCTCACCGCAAAAAAAAAATATATTATTATTATTTAAAAGGGTTGACCCAAAAGTCTAGCACTAAGATAGAAGATGATATCAGATGGGTTGAGACAGATCCTACCTAATATTTTCATTCTAATTCGTACTAAAGCTGAACATTCACAAAGAATATACCCGGACATTTTGTCGTTTTCCCAGCAAAGGCGACAAGTCGTCTTTTCAGATACACCTATTTCATGAAGATGATGTCTGAGGGCGTGATGACTTTATCAGACTTTATTAAATGATTTTCAATGTTTGAACAGTAGTGAGAAGACCAAGACTCTGAACTATGAGTCAAAATAAGACTACATATTCTGTTGCCCAAATTTAATGTATTCTAATTGACAACGGTGGGTGCCGTAGCTCAGTGGTTAGTGTGTTGGCCTTCTGATCTGTAGGTCGTGGTTCAATCCCCGGCTGATGCATAACAAATTTAATATCGAAAATATTTTTCTTTTGAACTGTACCCACCTGTCGGCAAGCAATTGGCAATTGGCAGCTCAGAAAAAGTGATGTCGCAAGAGTTCTGCCGCCTAAAATAAGTAGGTCCCTTCTAATACTGTCAAAAAATTTAACACGCACAACAGGAATGGAAGAGAAGCTCGGCCAATGTGCCCTTCGGGGTTTTAAGTGCCACATATGTATTTATTTATTTTTTTAATTAACACTTATATTGTGCTCGTATAATTCAGATCATCTGTAAATTAGAATCGACTTGTTTGACATATTTCCCATAAAAACAAATGTGTCAAAAAGCCGATTCCAACTTTGACTCTATCATATAATGAGATAAATTGATTAAAATAATAAAATAACTAATATTCGAAACTCTTGTTCATATAAAAATCAATCAAAAAATTAACTGAGAGCTTTTTACTGCCACAATTGAGTATACCTGAATAATAGAGCGCTATTGTCGAATTATGAAAAATTAAAATTCATACTTATTTATTACATTTTAAATATATTTAAAACATAAGATGTACTTCTTAAAATATCAAAGTCGAATTTTCATTTATGACACCAGACCTTTCAACTACGAGAAGTTCCATTTGAAATATTTTTATCTTAAAAAATTATGTAGATTTGTTCGCACTGAGAATAGAATGGTCAAAATTATTCATATAAGTGTTAATTCAGTTATCACTAAGCTACAGTACTCACATATTAAGCTTATGAATTTTTATTCTATCATTTTTTTTTTCTGGTAACATAGTTAAAAAGGAACATCTCCAAAAATGTATGTCAATTTTTTAAATTAACATAAAAACGGGCGACAGGACAGAACACAAATTAAATTTTTTCGAGAAAAGAAAACGCCTTAAGTAACAGAAATAAAAATATAATGAATGTGAATTCAGAACCATTCAAAACTCTGCAAAGGTTGGCAACTCCAACAACGATCTCAATGAATTAAATATTTTTGTGCTCTCCTTCATGTTAAAATCTCTCTCACTCTCACTCTCTCTCTCTCTCTCTCTCTCTCTCCGTCTTTGTCTCTGTTCAAACCCACACACCCACAAACAGGTTTCTCATAATTATTTATTGAAGTGTATTGAGTGCTTTTATAAGTACATACTAGTACATATTTATGTGGATACAAACATGTAGGCACATATGTAAGTGCAACGTATTAAACTATATAATGTAACTATTACGAGAAACTATCATTAGAAAGTTGAAAATCATAAAAATGTTTTTCGATGTTTTTTTTTCTCAATTAACTGATATCATCTTCCACTAAAATCAACATATTATCACACGTGCATAATTTGTTGGATATAACAGAAAATACGTTTCTATAATGAACTCACAATCGCTCTTGCAGAACACAAAATATATACATAAGTATATACTCATGTATATAATCAACACGTGCAACAAATATGGTGCCAATTTGCAGTTGAAAGTTTGTTGTGTATTCGTTGTTTTTTATGATTTGCTTCCACATACATTCATGTGTACATAGTAAGAGTATGTATGTATGTATGTGACAATATTAACTTCTATAATGGCCCTTTTTGCATGCTACTTCGCTCCCAGCAAATATTGTATTCCATTATTGCTAAAAGCGGTATAAAGAATGAAAAGAACAAAAGAAAATGAAACATTTCAACAGTGTTCAATAGACAAATTCTATGAAAAAACAAAAAAGAATATTACGTCTTATATCTTTTTGTTTTGAACAAGTGTAAGATGCAACACAATGTAATATACTCATAGGTATATATACATTAGTACAATGGTATGTAATAATATTGAGCACTTCTATGTTTCATTGTATTGAAGAAATAATAGTAAGCAATCAAGAATTGGTGCATTGATTCTTGACCATTGATAATGGTGCAAAATTTTATTTTCGAAAATTGAAATATGTTTACGTACTGTGATAGATACATATTTCTTGGTACTTAAAGAAGTACATATGTTTATATACATTTTTTATTGATGCATTATTAAATGGAGATACATGTATATAATATTTATAATTTATGTAATTTTTCAATCGTACACGTAAATTTGATAATGGGATTAGAGACGCATCTTATAAAGGTTTAGAAGCAATCGCTCACAAACACAATGAGTGGAAGAGAATGAGTATATTATAAGAATGTATAGGTTCATATATGTATGTACGATATGTTAAATGTGTGTTGGCGGGGTGTAATTTATTTTTTATGAATGAATTCCATTTTTAAGAGTATATGATTCGTATAAAATTGTAACGATCATACCGGTCAAACGAAAATATGGGCGCACTTCATTATGACTCATAAAATAGTCTTAATTTTAACATGTTCTCCGTGTTTTCAGTATTTATTCAGAAAACGCATTTAATTCTGCCAGTTTGACAAGTCGTGCGTTACACTATTGAATTAATCGTATTAGTGCAAATGCGAAATTAAGCAGCGAATTCTATTAAAAAGATAGCTGACATATTTTCAAAGGGAGATATACTTTGATTGTATCAAAAATATTGACACCTTTAAAATATTAACTTATGAAGTCCATAAACCCTCTGAGACGAAAGTTCGACGCCTCTCGGAAATTTTCTGAAAATTAGCCAGTTGTATTATCTTTATAAATCGGTATGCTAGGCCAAAAATTGATTTTCACTAAAAATTCGCCACATTTTATATTTTATCTTAGCAAAAATATTTTCGATATTTATTAAATCATAGATTTTTAGATATCATCAAATACGTATAGGGATCTTTATAATTTTATTCATATAAAATAATTTAAAATATTGATAAAATCTTTATAAAATTATGTTTTAATTACTATTTGCCATGGGAACACATGATAAGATCTGTCAATTAATTGACGATCATTGGGTTTACTGTAGCATCAGTACTTTGTCCAGAGTATTAATCAACAGTCCATCGATGGCTAGTTGCTAAACATTTCTGATGGTATTTTTAAAATGCTTGGCGATATTAACAATAAAAGGTTCCCTATGCGAAGCTTTGTCTGTTCGAAGCGTTTATACTGTTATATATTATATGTTAATTTTGCATAAAATAAAAAAATAAGTAGAAAAATTCTTTCTATCGGAATATCAGTGATTTGAAAATTTTTGGTAAATTTTAAATTATTATTATTATTTATTTAAATTATAGCTACTGCCTTTAAGCATAAGGAAAATATTTATTCAAGTAAAGCATATTATAAAGTTCAAAAATTTTTCGGCTGAAGCCATACAAATTATACAATTAATTTTATTTTCATGTTTATTGGAATTATAAAAAAAAACACCCTTTAGAATTATATCTGTCCTGAGAAACCTTGTCCGTTGATTTCAAGTTTAATGAAATTTTCTATTTTTAAGTTAGAACTTGATTTTGACTATGAATACGCGAAATTATGTTTTACGAAGTTCAATTTGGAACGCTATATGCAACACATACGCAACGAAATATTTTCATTTAATTCAAGATGATGAAGCATACCATGTATTGATTGTGAACAGACCCATCGAATTGCAACGAACTTCATTCACATCAAAACGTCAATGTGACAATTCAACATTTTTTGTGACAGGCAGCACACGAAGAAGAGACCTCAAGTTCAAATCGGAATTTTTCTTCTCGTTACTCAATATTTTACAGATATTTTAAATAAAACTGTAAATATAAGGTAATTTATTGTAATAGAAGATTGGACAATATTTTACCACACTATAAATTGTGATAGCGCATACATAGTTGCTCATATGCAGTGTACGATGTTGATTTTTATTACATAACCTTTTTTAAGGTTACATTTTTTATATGAATATTTGATATCTGCAAATATCAATTAAAATAAAGTGAATTGTAATCATTTATATGTATTTCTATATGAACAGATGTTGTCTCAATCAATTTTGTCTGGAGTTCGTGTACTACGCGTTGAAGCACGCCGTAGCATTGGCATTGTTGCCCCTGCTTTAAACAAAGCCTCCGATCCCATTCAACAGCTGTTTCTCGATAAAGTTCGCGAATACAAACAGAAAAGCGCGTAAGTAATATTGCTTTACTGTACATACTTTCTTAAGTGGAATTTTAATTTCCTGAATTTTTCTAGTGGTGGCAAAATGGTCGATCCTTCACCAGAAATTGAACGTGAAATGAAAAATGAATTGGAACGTGTGGCCAAACAATACGGTGGTGATGGCAAAACTGATATGACTAAATTCCCAGAATTTAAATTCCCCGAAGTAAAGATTGACCCCATCACTACAGCTGCTTAGATTGATCATATTAGTATAATTTCAACGCAATATGTATATTCCAAATTTTACTGATTACACTAATGTCACAGCAGTAACATACGGACAGACATGTTAGACGGTATATGATTGTTCTTTATTTAGATACGCGTATTCTATTCAAATAAAAACAATGATGTATTTATAAAAGTAAACAAAAGCTACTTACAGATTTACATATATTTGTGGTTAAATTTCTATTTCTTAATTACTTATGATGTTTTCATCACTTGCTGCACTGTTTCTTGAAGCAATTGCATTTTATGATCATTTGCTACCTTTAAAAATGTACGCAACAATGCATCAATTTCTTTGCTGCTGTTCAATGGTACAAATTGTCCTGCACATGAACAAAATTCGGAGAGATTCTCTCGTTTGATTTCATTACAACGTGAACAACGTAGATCCTGCAATACGTACGACATAATTTTACGCTGAACGACATCAATTATACGCATTTCAATTTCCTCATTATCATAGGCAACAAAACACTGTGCACATAGCCAAACGGGTCTATTAAAGAAAAAACAAGTGTAAAATATTTATAGTTTTGAAGGTATACCAAACTTACATTCCATCCTTCAAGGCACGATGTTTATCTTTACATAAATCCAAATCTCTGCAATGATTGCATGCTTTGCATATAACTTCTGCTATGGTATAACTATCACATGGATCCTCCCATTCAGCCAAATCGGAAAATTCGCCAACACCTACTAGACGCAACATATTGCGCCGTAGTTCATTTATCTCTTCCGCTAAGCCTCTGTCTACACTGAGTACCTTCACCAGCGTTCGTATTAAATCCAAACCCGGACTAGGTTTACCTTTAGCATAGTTCTTATGCAATTTGATAACAAAATTGAACGCATAATGCGAAATATCCTTTATAGCCTGCTTCGAAGTCTTTCGTTCTGCCAGCGATTGCATGAAGAGTGTAATTAAGCTTTCAAACTTTTCGCGACACTCATTCTCATCGGGCAAGTATTCAGCAATTGTCCAATTTGTTTCCAACGATAGTTGTTCCTCTTCTTCGCCACCTTCACCTTCGTTTGCTGCATCAGTACGAATTATTTCTTCCACATCATTATCATGCTCATCATCGTTGGTCTCCTTGCCATCTGCTAAGGCAAATGTATTCGTGCCCAAAGTTGTTTCATCAATGCCCTTCGGCAGACGTCCTTTAATGCCAGAGTAATTTGACTGATCCAACCACAACATAAAGTCCCAGCAGGTTTCGTACGAAAGCTGAATCGAGTGAAACAACTCCTTATTGCGAAGACTCTGCACAACATAGTCCACATAGGCCAAGGCATCATCTACACTCCGTTTGCCAGTGCTTAAAATGATTTTATTGAAGTCGGCATATATGATAGTAGCACCAAGACGTTTAAATTCGGCGATAATACGCAAAAACATCTTACGCATTAGGTTGTTTAGCGATCGGCGCAATGCTGGATCATATAAGAGCGCATTACTCGATCGTACCCAACGATAAAAGTGAACAATTTGAAAATCAGAAAATATATTCTGGTTGATCGATACTTCACGCAACCAGCCATTGACCATGGTACGCATTACTCTAAATGCAGCCGAGCATAGTGCTGTCTCATCATAGCTGGGCAATGTCGCAGCTGGCACTGTACCGATCATTTCCTCCAGCGAAGCCTGCGGTATGACATCGAACGTAATGGCCGAAGAAGCGCCCTCCAGCTCTTGAATTTTTGTCGATTGTAGCAGTGCACTGACGGCCAAACTGTCCAATGCCAACTCGACACAAACTTCCCCATAATATCCAGGACGATTTTGTACAACTGTAATACTATCTTCAAATTCAGCCAGCAAGCGACTGTCGTCCGCTTCACGGCCACCTAAATCTGGTCTCGTAGTCGACGACCACCACAGCACAAAGTTATTCTTTTGCAATAGGCGCGCATAGAAGAGGTCGGCGCCAAAGAGAACGGTGTCCGGTGGCATATTGCCAATGGGCACATGAAAGTAGCGACATTGATCCAACATCAAATCGACGACATTATTCAAATTCAAGAAATGTCGCACTAGAGCACGCGAACCTTGTCGTTGCCAATCCAAACCGGACAATAGAGCCGCATCATCGGAGATGTGAATTTGAGCTTGGGGAAAGTCAAGTAGGACAGGCATGGCGCCGCTTAATTTGCGCGCCTCGATTGCTGTTTGCAGGCAGAGTACTGTCGGCCCACGTTTCTCCTCCCTATACGTGGTTAGAACACGTTGTATATGCCGATACACTTGCTTCACATCCACCTCAATCAATATTTCGAATGTGAAATCTTCTGGTGGCAATTTCTCAACATCGGCAACATTTTGTAAATTTTTAATCAAAGCCAAACGTTCCGCTGTGTAGAGAGTTCTCATATTGGGCATTTGATTCGCACGTACCGTGTCCAATGCAATCACCAGCGCCTTTTTACTCGAAAGCAAAAATAAACCCCAAATCTCCTTTTTGGCTGTTGGTATATTATGTTGATAGAGGAAAATTTTGCGCAACTTTGTATTGGCGTTATGCAAGTATTTAACGTGTGAGTTTGATCGCTGTTCCAGCTGTTCGATCGAAAAACTTTCGAAATCCTTAGAGCCAAGTGCAGCCAAACGTTTCGCTTCGTTACGTTGCACAGCACACAAACAGCCCATGTCCATTAGTGCTCTGAACTCCAAGGACATTTGTGTCTCGTAAATGCCCTCGATATCTGGGGTTGCCAGATCCGCGAGCATTCCAAGGCAATTGTCTTTGAACACCTTTTCTGGCACACTGTATCGATACAGATTGAAGACTGGGCGCGATCGAGGCAAAACACGGTTGACTTTCTTCCACATTTGACCCTCTTCTGGTGGTGCTAGGCTACGCTGATTCACATAGAATATACGCGGAACGACCAATTTGATGCGATGCAATTCATCGCCAATTAATGCCCAAACAGTGAAGTGGCCCAAATCGTCAACGGGCAGTATTTGTAGAATTTGCCAAATCTGATCGATCAAAGTGCGTTGGGCTCGACGAATAAATCCCCCAAGTGTTGCGGCCGTTGTGGCAGCACCTCTGCCGGTATGAGCGGGTGGTGAATCGTCGTTGCGCGCCCGTTTACTGAACTGCTGATGTCGTTGGCGTCGTTCATGCTGCCAAGCCCATTTCTTTTTTTGAAAGCATACCCACTCAACAATCTCTTTTCGGGTTGTACCAATGGGTGGTGGTGCGCCCAATGCTTGACGCCATGTTGATGCTTCTGCCATTTTCTCACCACCATCAGCAGCATCTTCCGAATCAGAAAGAACACGTTTTCGTTTTGTCACCATGGGACGTTTTGCACTGGGCCCACTACCACCATCTAACAAGTCTTCCATATCAGCGACCTCTATATCACCCTTTTTTTCATCATCATCATCATCAGCATCATCACCACCACCTCCATTCTCTTCATTCATTGGCGTCACATTGGGTAAGGATTTTGGTTTCTTTTGAAACATCTCATTAATGCGACGCTGTTTGAGAACATCATTCTTTTCCATAATTTTTTTGTGCAACCAATCCGGATGTTGAACACGCGGCACAGGATTTGAGAGACCCTGTAGTGCTGCTGGTATCGTTATAATTTTCTGTATTGTACCGCCAAGACGTTCGATATAATAATTCCAATCGAGCACATCACGTATATCGGCGTCACCCATGGTATTGTCCTTGAGCCATCGTCTCAGATGGAAACGTCGAACGGCAGGCTCAGATTGAAAGATTGCCAAGGGGATAGCACGCTCTGTAACAGGAGCACCCTCTGGCTTCTTGGAGATTATATATTTGCACGCTAGGCCGGCATCTTTGATCATTTGCTCACCCAAAAATTCAGCCAATCGCTTGGCAGTCGAAATCGAAGTACTCTTCTGATCTCCATATTCAGCCAATTTCTTCGACATGGACTTATTCTCGGCAATGAGTTCGAACAACTCCGAATCGGGCAAGTTCGAACCACGACTATAGAGTACATCAAGCCAATAGTCGGCGACTTTGGCAACAGAAGCGTAACACTCCTCCAGGGTGCTGCCACCCAAAAAGGCCTCAAAGACCGAACTCTGAAAATTCTTGATCAACTGCAATTCACCGCGACGTTTCACTTCAAAACCTTTCAACTCAGCTAGCGAGCCATCAAAATTGAATACAGCATAACGTTTTTTCAACTTTTTACCCTCCTCTTTGGCTGCCGGCAGCACCATCGCTAAATACGGACCGTCTACTTCGAAGAATATTGAATTTTCATCACGAATTCTATATTCAGGATGATGATTATTGGCATCAGAAGCGGCTTGCACCAGTTCATGATACTGATCGTTGGTGAAATGATCTTTGACCATAGTATTTAGGACCGCATTTGGATAGGATATATTGAATTTCTTCTTCTTCTCATGTGTAGTGTGCACTGTGAATTCTTGTGGGAAAGAACCGGGTAAAATACACCAAATACCATCTGTATCTAATTCCAGCGGTCGACCAACACGTTCGATAATTTCTCTTGCTTTGGTGATGATGTTTGCGCCCGTCAAACATACAATTCCCGCCATCGGCATCGAATGCCAGCGAGCACCACGTCGCATCACATAGCCGTAGAAGGAATTTAAAATACACTTGTGGGCTAATTGCAAAGAATCGTAAAGTACTTCGCGTCCCTTGGCAGCTTTTATTTCTGCCGCATCTCCAGACGCCACTGCTGTATTGACTGCAGCTTTTGCCACCTTCGTAAGACCCTTGTATTCGTAACGTCTGTCGCGAAAAGCACGTACGGTGTCCACATAGAAACTATTCTCCATTTGGCATATGGTGGAGCTGCGTGTTTCCAGCTTTGTTATTTTTGTTTTCTTGTACGCCTTGCGACAATAATCGGATAAACGTTTCTTCTCATAAGCCGCTTGATCTTCCTTGGACAACTCATGAAAGGCACGATTTGGACCGCCCGGAAATAAAGGAGGGAATTTTTCAGTCTCCAATTGTTGTTGTATACGCTGAAATTCATTACGTGACGCTGGCAGCATTTCACCACGCCACAACCAATCCATGGTACGCTTACACTTGGCACCCGGCTTATTGAAGTCACATGCTGCACAATCGGTTTCGCTAACGATCGCAGAAGGCTGCAGACGATTTGTCAGAATAATATTGGGGTACATAGCACCAACATCTAAATGATATATAACAGGTTGCTCCAAACGATTGGGTATATCGTGCAGACCTGCAATAAAATTGCCCATAAATGTGATTTCAAGACTTTTTACTGTATTACTGTAGGTGCAAACCTTGCAAAGCTTGTTGTATCTCATTCTGAACATCACTCAAATTGGTGACTTTCTCCAGTGGTACACCTTCTTCGACTTCGATTGCATGCTTCAGCACCTTGTCGACATTACTACTTAACTGATTCACCATAGACGGATCCAAGCGGAAACGACACGGTATATCTGCTCGAAATACACCCGATTCTAGTGCTTCCACATGACCGCCTACATACGTTTCAGAGTCCAAAACATGACCCTCATTGGAAAGCTTATTCAATTCACTTTGTTGTTTATTCGGATACACAATATTGGCATGATATGCTTGCACCATCAGAAGAGTTTCACAAAGTGTACCAGAGCCTTTGCGCAAAATCTCATCTGGTTCCATAGGAATAATTGTATTCAAGGCAAATATAAAGGGATGCACATACTTCATATACAGATAGTATGTGGCCACGGCATCTGAAACTGAATAATTGGATAGAACTTGTGGTTGTTCTACTGCCATTTTACACATTTCTTCAGGATCCAGCTCAACCGGATCGTATCGTAATTTGGCTTTGGCAACTGCCTTCAAGCCTTGTGAACCAACGGGCAAATACGAATCACGTTTTACCTAAAATAATTTATATTACTTTTAGTACATACTAAAAGTATGTATGTACATACATACATTTAGTACATACATACTTTTAGTTAATAGGAGCTCAAATTTCATACCCAACATAAACAATCCATATGAATAGCCGGTCGACTCAAGTAATTTCCATCTCTGAATTTGCTAAAACCAATTTCCTGTTTCATATCTAAATCATAGACAGCAGCACGCGTCTCTACAAAAGGCCAATCAAAGAAATCACCGTTGTACGTGACAATAATATGTGGACGCACTTCCATGATATGATCAAAGAATTTCTGCAGCAATTGCATTTCATTGGCTTCATTGAATACTATGAAATTACCCTCGAATTCAGGTTTTGGTGTGTACTCAAAATCATTCACATCACATGATATGATTTCACGATTTGTAATCAAATAACCCTGCCCATCGATCATATAGGAAATCATCATTACTTGATCTGATTGAGCATCGGGAAATTTTAATGGCAATTTTGTCGTCTCAATATCAAAGGCTAATACAACTGGTTCGGGTCGTTCAAGTATATCAGAACGCACTGTAATTATAGGCATCTCCATGCCGCCACTTCGACAACGAATATTATACCATAGACCACAAAATATTTTCAGATCAATTGAGACTCGTACGTGGTAAGGTACATCATGTTCACGAATATCCAGTATGCAATCCATATAATCGGGTTGCTTTTTCGCTTCACCATTGTCACCTGATGTCGTTGCTGCCAATGAAGATGACAGCATTTGCATATAAAATGTATTCGATTTTTCACGTTCCATATTCTTGCGAACAGCAGACATGATTTCGCGTCGTACCTTCGTCATGGCGGTTTGATTGAGAAACGACAGCTTTAGATATTGTTGCTGTAAGCCAGTCAAATGATTGGGCATATCAAGATCCTCCTTTGTAACATGTTCGATGTTTGCCAATTGACCAGAGTATTTGCGACTTAGAAAACGTGCTACCTCAAGGGATTGTTTTTCGTCGGGGCGTATAAGAAAATATGGTTTGTATGCTACAGTGCACTTGAAACGTGCACCATCCATTTTAATAAAGAATAAATCTAGTGCAGCTACCAAACGACGATCTTCATCAAGTACTTCTGTCTAAGATAGTGAAGATAGTGGGGATAACAATTAGCATACTACATTGCATGTTGCCAACTCACCGAATGCATATTGATGAGATATCCAGTTCGCTCCACATTATCCTTAACACGATCAAAACCATATTTCGAATCAATCTTATCATTCTCGCGTGACTGTCTATAGCCAGCTTCATTGAAGAAGTCATCACTAAATAAAACTCATACATATGAGATTTGTGCTTTAGTTCATAGCTGCTTAGTATATATTACCCTTCACCACGATTTTCTGGTATAAATTTTCCAGTGTTCTGCAATGTTTTTCCTTGTTCCATATTTCAATCAAGTTTGCACTAATTTTGCATTATTGAAATGCACTCAAATACGATTGAATTGCAATAATTTCCAAAAGTAAATACGAATTTGTCTTGTTTTGGCGGCAAAATAAGAAACATCTGATTGATGGCGTTGCCAACCTTATGTATATGAAGAACAATAATTTAGTCAAGATATCCACCTTGGTGGATTTAGTATGCACTGAGTATAAACTTGGCACCACTGTCGTGACAAGTTGACAACTCGCCGAGCTCCACGTCAAACATTTGCAATAACCCAAAGGGGCATATTTTCACATATTTTCATTAAAACGAATTTATTTATCTAATTAAAAATGGTCAGCCTTATTAATACGGTGGACACTGGTCATGAGGACATGATACACAATGCACTATTGGATTACTATGGTCTACACTTGGCGACTTGCTCATCTGATGGCTCAGTGAAAATATTTGATGTGAAAAATGGAAATCAACTTCTACTCGCTGACCTTAAAGGCCATCAGGGACCTGTGTGGCAAGTTTCCTGGGCGCATCCAAAATATGGTAATATTTTAGCATCATGTTCATACGATCGCAAAGTTATAATATGGAAGGAGGGTGCTGCCAATGACTGGACCAAAATGTAAGCACTTCTTATAATACAAATATATACAAAAAATGAGAGAGGGGGTAAGCGGTTTGTTGTAATCAGATGAGATCAGTGTCCCAATTTTAATTTTTAATATACATTAGTGTCTACTTCAACAAAATAAAATTAAAACAAATTAAAATACTCGTATGTAAATTACAAATAAATATTAATTATATTTCTTTTTTTTTACAGCCACGAATATAACAATCACGATTCATCAGTAAATTCAGTTGCTTTCGCACCGGCCGAATATGGACTAATACTGGCATGTGGCAGTTCGGATGGCTCCATATCAATACTTACATGTAACACAGAGTACGGCGTGTGGGAATCGAAGAAAATTACCAATGCACATACAATTGGCTGCAATGCTATTTCATGGTGTTCTGCTACTGTGCCTGAACCGGCATTCGATCAGCGTTCATCTGCACGCAATCCAGCAGTAAAACGTTTAGCTAGTGGTGGTTGCGATAATTGTGTG
Organism: Megamerina dolium; assembly: GCA_963854835.1. Taxonomy (NCBI): domain Eukaryota; kingdom Metazoa; phylum Arthropoda; class Insecta; order Diptera; family Megamerinidae; genus Megamerina; species Megamerina dolium. The sequence goes on along the minus strand of OY978526.1, from coordinate 19,352,834 downwards.
AAAATCTGGCGTGAAGATGGCGATCGCTGGGTAGAAGAAAATCGTTTAGAGGCACACTCAGATTGGGTACGCGATGTGGCATGGGCCCCATCCATTGGTTTGTCACGATCACAAATTGCCTCGGCCTCTCAAGATCGTCATGTCATCATATGGAGTAGTACCGATTTGACAACATGGTCACCGACCATATTGCATACGTTTGACGATGTGGTCTGGAGCGTCAGCTGGTCTATGACTGGTAATATACTTGCTGTTACCGGTGGAGATAATAAGGTTACATTATGGAAAGAGAACAACGAGAACCAATGGATATGTATTAATGATGACGCATCAGCAACGACAAATACACAACATGAACAGCGTACATTGTAATTTAATATACCGTGTATGTAAATGAAGTGTTATCTATTGCTTTGTTTAACACACAAAAACAAAAAATGTTCTTTACGACAATGTTGTGAAGCACGTTCGTTAAAATTATGATTTTTATTACGAAACAATATGCGATTAGAAATGAAAACTAGCTCTTAATTCAATTGAAAATAGTCGGTTTGTGTGTCGTACATGTTTTAAAGAGTTTGTGATAGCATTTTTGTTATTACACTTGCTATATAGTTCAAAGTGAAGAAAATAAAAAATTCCATTTTCGAAAAAGTTTGATGAATTTTTTTCTATTATTTATTTAGTGGAATTTGGAATATGTTCGTCATAAAAAAGAAAATAACCTTAGAGCAATAAAGATAATTGTTATGAAGACAATAAGTAATTTTTAAGGAAAATACCAATACAGATTATTTCCACTTTGGATTACGACAATTTCATTAAATATTTTAAAAGATTCTAGAATTAGACAACAACAAAATGGCTCTACCGGATTTCTTTATACTTCAGCTAGAAATATCAAGAATCGGTATCGAATTCCACATTAACGGGCTACAGCCGTCGCATGTGTAACAAATGCACAACATGCACTGACGCGAAATGAAATAAAATTACAAAATTGCTGTATAGAGGTAATCCATTATAGGGTTTTCTATTCGAAAATGAAATTCTTTTTTTTTATGGGAAAGTTAAAGAAAATTTTATTCAAAGTACTGTCCATCGCCTTCTACATATTTGGAACATCTTTTAGGCAATTTGGGGATACCACTCCAAAAAAGAAATGTTTTGCAATGATGAAAACTACTCAGTTACCCAATTTTCCAATTCTTCAGATATATTTTTGCATTTTAAGTGCATGTCCCATTGATATAAACAAATGGTAATCAGAAAAGTTGGTTCAATCCCGGGCTGAAGCATAACAAATTCAATATCGAAAAGGTTTTACTTTCGAACGGTACCCACCTGCCGGCAAGCAATTGGCAATTCTTTTGCAGTAACAATTTGCCATGGAAAAGCTTCTAAAAGAACTCTGTGACAAAGCTCAGACAAAGTAAGAACCGGCTAAAATATAAGTAGGTCTCTTCTAACACTGTCCAAAATTTAACGCTCACAACAGTAGTGGAAGAGAAGCTCGGCCAAAGAGCACTTCGGGGCTTATAAATGCCACATATTTATTTTTTTTTTATCAGAAAAAGCGTACGGTAGATGCGGCAAGAATTCCCAGCCAAGTGCTGTAGTTGTAGTTGTTGTTATTGTTGTTGTTATTGTTGTTGTAGCAGCAAGAATACGGAAACGCTTTGTTTTGTTCCCATACAAAGCATTTCAGTATTCTGATGAGATGAATGAACCTTGGTCGACCACCTGGTCGAGTGCTTTCGAGACGTAAACCCGTCCAGTCTTGAGAAGCCCCAGCCAAGTGATTTCATCATATACTGAATCTATTTGGCTTTGTGTGACGGGGCGTTTTCATGAAACAAAATTACCTTACCGTGACTTCAGACCCATTACGGTTGCTTTTCAATCAAAGCATATTTTAAATTGGTCATTTGCTGTCGATACCGAACAGTATTAATTGGATCACCAGGTTTTAATACCTCATGATAAACCACAACTTTCTAATCCCACCAAATACAGAGAATTCTCTTCTTTCCAAATCGACTCGGTTTTGCAATCGAAGTTAATCCTTAGTACATTTTGGATTCTCAAAACAAATAGATTTTTAATCACCACTAATAATGAGGCGCAAAAAGGATTTGTTAGATCCGGCGCAACTAAATTTCAGTGCTGTTTTTTTCGGTTTTCTTACTACCTTTCAATCAATTCGTGTGGCATCAATTTTTGTGACTTTTAAATATGAATTTCCCATAGCACGTAAACGTCTAGAAGTTGTTACTTGATCAACATTTGACATTTCTGTCATTTGGTTTAAAGTGTGATTTTCGTGCAATATTTCTTGCAATTCGCTGTTATCTATTATAACTTTCTGGTTATCTGTTATCTATTATAATGGCCTTCCACATTCTTCATTTCTCACATCCAAATCATTATTTCTGAATGGTTGAAACTATATTTTGCATGTTACTAATTATGAAGCTTGCTCACCATATACTTCTTCAAACATTCGTTGAGGTTCTGCCACGTATTTTTTCAAATGCTAACAAAGAACTAATGCTGTGTGCAAATCATATGTTGTATGCACAAAATTCGACATTTTTAACACGAAAAATTTTTATTCATACAACATAATTTGAAGGATCAAAATCCATTTATAATTGCCTCCATCACAATATGCCTAGTAGGCATCAGTGTATTTCCTCAAACCGACCACATTTTCGTGACAAAAAAACAATTTAACAATTACTTTTGATTTCAAAACAATTTCCGTTTTTCACTTTCAACTTCAAACTTTTAACAATATACGTACCGAATAAAGTTCAACTCAAACTATTTTAAGGACTTTGCGCATTGTTGAAAACAAATAGTGCTATTGCATTATATAGACATTAGAGTGGTGCAAAAAAATTAACTTGTATCGATTATTTAATTCCAAGTACAAAAAGATTGCTAAATATGCACCACGAATTATTTGAATAAAAGAATTTTATGAAGCCGAATCCCAAATTTTCGAAAGATGCAAATTGTTCCAAGTGTTAAAAATAAAAAGAAATCACTATGAACTTTGGCTGCATTAAAATTATTATTAATTTTTTATGGTACACAAATATGAACCACTCTAATAAAAATTCACTATTTTCCATGACAACAAGAATCAGAAGCACGTTCACATAAATGTAAATATTCAAAAGTTATACTTTCAAAAAGTTTTACTTGCAAAAATAAAGTTTGGCAAAAGTTAGTGTGCTTATTCATTATTATACCCTCCCTCTTCTAATTCGCCATTGTTTTCTTATATGAACTACCCTGTTTATTCACTTTATATTTTATAAATATGTATGCTTTATTAACATTGAAACGCAATTAAATAGAATTGTTTCGTTGACCTATTCAATTATCCTTCATATAGTATTATAATTGCATTATCAAACATTACATACAATATATTCGACTTATATTCGCATATATGTATTTATTACAATCTATGTTCGTTCGTATGGGGAGAATTCCTCAAGTATTCAAATGTCACTCATACGCCTCCTATCTTGAGCAAAGGGAAAATGAAACATAAAATAAACGTTTTCATGCTTGCAAAAACTTTTATTGATAATCACAATAGGTTAACACAGTTCAGCGTTCTGAAAATTATTGTCCACAAGCACTATTATTTGAATCGTCACCAAATCGACTCGTACTTACATATGCAATATGCCCATAGAGGTAACTTATGATTAAAATTCAAAACAGCAATAACAAATTCATCCGGACATACATTAACCCCAATTTATATTCACATTTGATGACTACTGTAGTGGACTTACACAATATATATATATGCATATACATATACAGAGTAAGTATTGTTCAGTACATACATGGATTGTCGCTTCTGCACAGCCAAGTACAAGGGGAAAATGAAAAAGGAGAAAAAAATTGCGAATTTTCAACATTTTTGCTTTTACTAAAATTGGTGGAAAGAGGTGGTGGTAGAAAATACCAAAACAAAGCATTTCTTACTTGACACTGGCTAATGGGTTCTTCTGTATACATACACATATTGATGAAATGTTAATGTTAGAGTTTGAGGCCACCTTGTACATTACGGCATTAGAATTTGAATGTGTTTTTGGTTTTATTGTTTTCTTAATAATATTTTTTTTTCTTTTTGCTTTCATTATATTTGAATTTTGTTGTGTATTCCTTTCATTTTTGATGATGTAATAAATTGCGTGCAAGTAAACCGTCATCAAATTCTACGCTACGAAAATGCGATACTACCGATGGTGTGCGCAAAATTCACGCAAATTGTAAAACTAATATTTAGTGAGTAATTCGGCAACAAAATTACTAAAATGTTGATGGACTTTCATTGTTATGTTGGCAAGTAGCTTTTGTTATTTTTTATTTGGATTACATATTTTAGATGTTTTTTTATTATCGCAATTTTTATATACATAGATCTGCATGTTTAAATACAGGAACTACAATATTTTCTTTTGTTTAACTTCGATTTATGGGAAGGGCATGGTATGATGTATTAAAAAAAAGTCTTGAAAAAAAACGGTTTCATTTCAAAATCACCTCTGTTTTTCATGTACCATATTTGGAGCTGATTTTTGTTTTGTTTTTGGTATTAATATAACAGAAACAGAATAAATAATTCGATTTGCATAATAAAAGAGGAAAAACATTATGAATTTAACTTACATACATGAATTTGAAGCGAGTTGAGAAAATAGAGGAGTTAAACAAGACAGCTCTTACAAGAAATTGTAATGCTAAAGTCCACTATATATTACATACATAAATTCTAAGTAACTCTGCATCAATATGATACTATAAGTAACGTCGTACATTTATTGAATAGGCATGTATAATGATGTAAGCCATTATTATCTCATTTGAGATGATGATGCATGGAAGAGGCAGAGACAGCGGCGCACATAGTGTGCCAGTGTCCTGCATTGGCAAGCAGGAGGTTGTCCACACTGGGTCGCCAATTTATTGATGAACTCGAAATGTGGAACATACCCCACAAAGAGATGCTTGAAATAACGCGTGATGTTATTATGAGGAAGGAAGTAGAAGAATTCTGCAACCGAACAAATAATTAACACACGATTTGAGGGACGAAAAGGGACCCATATAAGTGGTCTGATTCGGCTAATCTCTAAATTTTATAATAATCTCATTTGAGAAAATTTCTCAATATTTCCTTTAAACGAAATGAAGTCATTAAGTCCGTCTTTACATTTGAATGCTCTTAAACTTCATGTTAATTGTAATTTCGAAAGAAATGTGTTTAAAAAAGGGAATTTTCTTTCCTTTGATTTTTTCAAAATTCGCTCAAAGCATAAGCAAAAAATCGTTTGAAAATTCTTTTGATGAAAAACTGCTGCTCTGTGGATCTTATGGACAAAGGATTATATTATTGTACTTGAATGAACTGCGAAAAATCAAAAATTGCGCTCATTTATTTTAGGGAAAAATCTATAGCTGGCCATTTTTTGTTTACACATGTATGTTCCTTATCGTCTCCGTCGCCACACAACCACCTCGCTTCACTGCTATGTCGATACTGCCCGCTTCCTCTCGCTCGAACATCCTCCGGCCTTGAGACTCGATGCTTCTCGAGGCTCAACAGATTCTACTGGTAGGATATAAAGCCTCTGTACAGGGCGACTAATGGTGTTGTGACCAGTCCAAATGGATACATTGCGGACTAACCCGTCGCTGCCTGGATGTAATGCGGTCACTCGTCCCATTTTCCATAAAGTCGATGGTGTAGCTTCATTTTTAATGACCACCAAGTCGCCTATCTTCATATTTTGCCTAGCCTTCTGCCATTTGGGACGCTGTTGAAGCTCGTGGAGATAGCCAATTCATAACTACGCGTGAAACATTTTTCCACACCAGAGTCCATGCAATTGTGGGTTTTACCGGCGTGAAAGTGCTTCGAATCATCCAAGAACGTGAAAATGGACGAGAAAAGTTCTGACCTCCATATTCACTAACTGCCATCATTCGCGTATATAATTCGTCATTATTGGATCGATTAAAAATTGAAATCGTAGAAAAATGGCCGCAATTGAAGATGAAAACAAACCTTTATCATCATTTATCGTTAGTTGCGCAAGCAAGATTGTACCGAGTCAGGTTTAAAGTGCTTTCTCAGACAACGTATTCGCCAGACCTGGCTCCCAGCGACTTCTATATGTTTCAAAGCTAGAGAGATGGCTTATCGATTTTTCTAAAATGTGAAACCAGAAATTGAAGAGTATTTTGGAGAGCTTTCCAACGACCACGTTTTGAACAGCATAAAAAGTTTAAAACTCGGTTAAAGTTTAAAAATATTGGCTGTTGTATGTTGAAGAAATAAAACCGAATTTCGCTAAAAAAAAAATGTTTTCTTGTTTCGCTTATTCCAAATTTGTTGATCCACTAATATAAACGTTTATTCAAATTATCTCTATTATAAACAATATTATGAATTGATATTTTATTTTCGTATTTTATATGAATGTTCGTATTATGTATTTGCATGCAAATCGAAATACTATAAAATAGCCAAAATCAATTCTGATTGAATATCAAAGTGAATCATTTATTATACCACTAAAACTTAGAGTACAAAATATATATGTATATATGTTAGAGTGGGTCGAAGTGGTAATGCGAAACAAAAAAAACTGACAAAACATTTAGTAAAACAAGAAACTATAATTGAAACGGTTTAACACTTTTTACCCCTCGCACATTTATAAATAAGCATTAATTCATCCAAACAATTTTTTACTAATATTTTTGAGTGGACAGCAATACTTACATATATGTCAAAATGTTTGGGTTCAAAAAGTTGATCCATCCTAATGTATGTACTTGATTTGCTTAACAAATTCACAAATAAAATCAAAATGAAAGCCAAGAATGCGAAAAGTGATAAATTAAAAGTCAAAACGATTGCCATTCGCCAAAAGGTTAAATTCGCTTTTGCTTTTTGTTTTCTTTTCTATTTTTAGTACACACATATATACATATATACGAGTACACATATGTATATGTACAAGGATTTGTGCTGTATTAAAGAGGAAAAAAGAAAGAATTAATTTACTTTCTCACATTCAAGTGCAGTGCAAAAGGGGGATGGCTAATATTTGATGTTTGAATAATTGTGGTAACGATGGATGGATGGATGACTTTCATTTGAGTAGTGAGGTAGCAACACTTGCATTTTAAACAAAATTACACACATTAGTAATAGAAGTGCACATATTTAAATACGGTATATGTATACATGTTCAGTTACACATATGTAATAATTGTGAATACAAAATAGAGAAATGAAAAAATAAAGCAAAATTCCAATGACCACAATTAGTCGTGCATGCGTCTGTGTGTGTGTGTGTGTGTGTGTGTGTTTGTATGTTTACATTTATGACAAAAGCATGCATATATTTTGTGGCACAAAACAAACATACATAATTTTAAAGAGGAAGCAATTAAAGTGTCGAAATATGAAATTAAGAAACTTGAAATTGCATGTAAGTATACCATTTCCATGATTCCTGCAACAATATTTTATTATAAGTAGTAGCTACACAAGTATGTCGTGATGATGTGAAAATTATGATATGACGATAGTAGGTATGTACTATTCAACTCTGTAGTATAGAAGTATTATAGAAGTAGAGAAGTATAGGAACACATATACATTATACTTTCACATTTATATTCTACCAACATTTACTCTAGTTATTATTGCTTAACTTCTTTTGCAACAGTATACTATTATATATTCCTTGCTATTGGTATTATTTTATATTTAGTTTTAGTTTGGACTGCGTCAAATAATTAATCATCATCATCATCATCATCATCAATGTCGGCATCAACATTGTAATAGTAGTCAAATAAATATAATTACCAAAATATTTATAAATTTAATTATAAAGACTGTAATATTAATATGTATATTGCACGCTGATTTACTCCCATTCAAGGTATTACGCACTTTTTTATTTTATTTCTTCTTAAATGTCACTGATAAAATTTTCGTGTGAATTGAAAATAATGATTTTTATGATTTTTTCTGACATATACATATACTTTGGTATAAGTAATAGCACAGTTTTTACCTCACAACCTAAAATTGTCGAATATTTTTAATTGAACGTTAAGCGTTAAAATGCTTAATTAAACACAGCTGAGGGAAATGCGATCATGTAAATGTACATAGTAAATCGTACAACCATATGCAACAGCATTCATTCGACACAATTGAGAATATGTTTTAACTTTATGCATACACACACACACACACACACACACACACACATACACCCACACACAAACGGCTATTGTGACCAAATTAATATTTACGAGCATATAGTGTGCGTGAAAACAATTAATTTTATGCAAATATTTAAATGTTGAATTGACTAATTGAGGCTAGCAAAGTGTTTTGAACTTTTGGAATCTTATCAAAAATAGTAAGGTACCGATATTTCAAACAACAAAAAATCTATAAATATACTCATACATAATGGTGACCAATTAACGATAATCAAAGTAAATATATATAAATTGTTTGTTCATAAGAATAAAACATACAATAGAATACCTTATAAACTAAGAATATGTATGTACAAATGTATACTTACACTCATGATACAATAATGTATGGCCAAAAATTCCACCTTCATAAAATGTACCGAGTTGACGGATTAAAGGAAGCAACATTTTAGTATAATATTTTTTCTTAGACTTATTCGATTTCTTACTCCTTCATTATCGAATATATTTATTCCTAGAACATACAAATTCCATTTCAATTTTGAGAAAAATGCATTAAAAGTTTATTATTTCATAGCACAATTGTAAAAGGCCTCCTCATTTATTTAGCGATATTCCCAAAACTATTTATTGGATCAACCTGGAATTTCGAGAGTATTTTTAGAAGATTATGTTTTAAAAAATTTTAAATAAAATTCGACTATCTGACTATCTAACTCCTCTTAAATTTTGAAACAAAATGGTTAAGGTTACGATTAAGTCCCTCAACAAAATTGACAAATTATTTTAGACTTTTCAATGTTATGTATTGGATACCATTTCATTCTATAATATGCGTATGAAAATCTAAATTGAAAATTTTATTATTTTGCAAAACTTTTATATTAACATCATACCTACATACCGTATAAGTAACTGAGATGATGCAAGAGTAATAGAAATCTTTTAATTTTATATTAATATTTTAACAACTGGCAACTGTCTCTCAGTGGGAATGGAAATAAATATTTCCCGAAATTTTGCATCGTAATTTTGGGCTATAAATACTAGGAATATGCTATTAAGATTTCGATCAAATAATCTGATTAATTAAAAATCATATATTCGATTAATATTATGTATATGTGTATGAAATTAATCAATTTAAATTGTATGAAATTACTTAAAAAAAAAATAAATAAATAAATATGTGCACTTGTAAGCCCCGAAGGGCTCTTTCGCCGAGCCGAACTCACGACCTACATATCGGAAGGCCAATGCACTAACCACTGAACTGCGGCATCACACAACATCACAAATTACTCTAATAATCATTATTTTAATTAATCAAAAATTGGAATTATTGTATTAAACAGAGTTTTGATTAGTCAAAATAAATCGAAAATTTTGATTAAGCAATTGAAAAAATTTTGATTTGAACTAATATTATTTGAAGTAATAAAATATCCAAAATACTATTTTCAGTACAGAGTAAACAGGCAGCTCATCATGGCTATGAATAAAGGCTTTGAAAATTGTAATTCAAAATCAAATTTACAAAAAAAAGAAAAGTTATAAAGTTTTTTGATTATTTAAAACCCAAATTAATCGAATATTTTGTATTTTCATCAATTAAATTTTCAATTAGTCGAATAAATGGTAATCAAAATTTAAAAAAAAAAAAATCGCACAACCCCAAATTAGCTTATGATGAAATGACCTTTTGCGTCGGTATGTAACAATGGATGAAACCTGGATCCACCACTATACTCCAAACACGCAACTGTTAGCTGAGTAGGTTATGACATCCGCATTTTGGGATGCACACGAAATTTCATTCATGACAAAGGTTAGACCACCGTGTCTCAAGTCGGGCTGTTGTTTTTAACATACATACGAGGGCGGTCCCAGAACTACCCGACCTGATATATAGATGGCGGCAGTAGTTGGAACAAACTTGGTGAAAAGTGGCAACCTTAAAAAACATATGTGTTTAATTTCAAGGCGCCACGTTGTTTAGTATTTTTTTTTTTTTTGGAGCCCTCGAAATTTAACGACCTTAGTGAATTTGTAAACATGAAAAAAATTGGTCACCGTTATATAATTCAATATTTTTATTTAAAAGGTCTCAGTCCAACGAATATTAAAGCCGAACTATACTCTACTCTGGGGGAGTCTACTCGTTCGTTTACGACCATAAAATATTGGGTGGCAGAGTTTAAATGAGGTCGTACGAGCTGCCAAGACGAACATCGTAGTGGTCGACCAATTGAGATGACCACGCCAGAAACGGTTAAGAAAATCCACAAAATGGTATTGGATGATCGCTGGCTGAAGGTGCGTGAGCTGGGTAAAACTACAGGCATTTCAACAAGTCGTTTATTGACCGAAAATTTGGATATGGAAAAGCTGTGTGCAAGATGGGTGTCGCGTTTGCTCACAATAGAACAAAAACAACGTCGTGAAGATGTTTCTATAGAGTGTGTTCGAGTTTTTGCGTCGATTCTTAACCATGGATGAGACATGGGTCCACCACTTCACACCTGAGACAAAGGAGCAGTCAAAACAGTGGACTGAAGGCGGAGAATCGTGTCCAAAGAAGGCGAAGACAGTTCCATCTTCAGGCAAGGTTATGGTGTGTGTTTTTTGGGATGCACGTGGTATAATTTTTATTGATTATCTTCAAAAAGGAAAAACAATCAACGGCGAGTATTATGTTAATTTGTTGCAGCTAAGTCTTATTGTTAAGTGATGAAATTCAAGAAAAAAGGATGCATTTGGCGAAAAAGAAAGTGTTTTTTCATCAAGAGAATGCACCAGTTCACACATCCGCTATTGCGATGGCCAAAATAAATGAGTTAAAGCTCGAATTGCTTCAGCACGCACCTTATTCTCCAGATTTAGCTCCTTCGGATTATTTTCTATTTCTAAATTTGAAAAAATAGCTTGATTGTAGATGATTTGCAAACAATGAAGAGGTGGAATCTACGGTAGGTGGCTATTTTAATGATCTAGACAGTTCATACTATAAACAGGGTATCGAAGCTATAGAATATCGCTGGGAAAAGTGTATAGAGCTAAATGGAGATTATGTTGACAAATAAAGAAAAAGTTCTGCACCCGCCCACGTATTTACGTCTTCCTCAATCTCTTCACTGGCGCTATCTTCCATATTATACCAAGGTATGGAATAGAAATCCAACTTTTCGCATTTTGGCTACATGATTGTAATTATGAGAAATGACAACAAAATAATTCAACTATATCTAGCTTAGCAGCGGAAACTCCGGTTAGTGGCTTCGCAGTAATATTTTTCAAATGATGTCTCCTAAAAAACTTTGCAAAACAAATTGCTTGAATGTAAACTACATAGAGATACTTACTATCTAAGTTGTAGAAGCACTTTGTAGCACCAATAAAATTTTAAACGGTTTAAATATATGTGTTTTTGGCTATCATTCATAAACCCTGATTCAATATATTCCTATACATATACGCAGATGAACATAATATATTTTCACTTTCTGTAAATTATTCTAACTACTACTCATATTACTATTATTACCAGTATTATTACCGACATTTGAGTAGTTATATGTACCTATACCATATACATCCATATATGAATGTACATATGTATTGTATTTCACCTGCTGATTTTGATTGGTATTATTTTTCTTACATGCCTTCACAAACACTTTCATTCTCGTGTGTTTTTTGAAACTTTACCCTCTTTCATTTTCAAGCTGTACGTAAAGTAAACAACACTTATGATGAATATAACCTTACTTCTGTAGTAAATATTTTTTTTTTTTACAAGTAGAAATCACATCTACTAATTACAACGACTAGTCGTAATATGACTCCAACTCAATATATGGACAATGTCCAGTGGACATACATACAAGCAGTTACCGTGTCTTGATATCGTCACATGTTTTAGAGGGTTGTTGAAGGTGGCCTGCGAGTCTACCATCTACTAAAAAGTAAATATATGTTGTGTGCAAAAGTATAATTAGCGTCAAGCACACCAAAAAAAAAAAAACATATTTTTTCGGCTATAGTAAGTACTTATATACGAGTACATAAATAGTGGAGTGTATGTAAATGTAAAAAACAACTCCTTTTGTACCTATAATACCATTGTATATAGTTGTATTGTTCATGTTTTATGGCATTTTTTTTTTTTTTTTCTCTGTTGCTCATGCCATACTTAGGTCTAGCTCTACTACATGCTATAGGCTGACATAAGAAGCCATAGAATCCTAAATACATGTTGTACCATACGATAAAGCAAATGTTTGTGTAACAAAACACGTCTTCGTCATCAATATCCTCGCAAAACCGAACTAGCAAATGTGTCGACGAGAACGAGGTCGTGTTTCACAATCATGCGCTTCGGCATAGTAATGCATATATGTATAATACATTATGTATATGTGTTTGTAAGTCCTATAAGTCACTAGTTAATAGTTAGCATAGCAAAGTCGAAAGTACGTTAAAATCTTGTACTTACCTTCTTAGCTAACCTAACTGGTTTTGTTCTTCGTGTTTATATCACGATTTATTACCAACAATATGATGAGAATGTAGATTGTATCATATACATATATACATATGTATGTATGTATGTTCGTGCAATTGCGGAGGTAATGTCTATTCGAGGAGAGAACACGCTCAATAGAAAAGACCGAACTTAAAGTTTGAATTCGTTGGCAAATAATTCACTTGCATTTGAAACGTGAAAGCGAAAAGGTCGTTTTAAAACTTTATCACAGAAAACCGTACATCATCGTTTTGTTCTACAGAAAACGATTGTAATTTTAACAAACTATTCACAATTATATTAATGTGTGTTGTTGATCATTATTTTAAAAATATCAAAATCAATTTGAAAACCAGTTTTAAACATTTCCAATATACATTTGTTAGCATCTAATTAAAATCGGTGTATCAAATACACTTACATACTATACACATTTCACAATAACTATATGTGAGAAGAAGGCTCATCACCTTGAGTTGGACATACATACATACATATGTGATACATATGTAAATATATTTACAATTTTAATTGCTAATTAAGCGAAACACGGAGAATATTTGAAAAAAAAAATGCATATGATTTATTAGCTACCAATTCATTAATTTTACTACATCTAGTAAATCGAACCTAGAGTGTTGCTACAAGATCATAAAAAATCAAATAAAAAAAAAATCAAACAAACAAAAAAGCTTAAAAATTTCAATATACTAAATTGACTAAAATTGACTAGTGCAAATTGATTGTGAAAATTCGTAAACGTAGAAGAAAAATAAAAACAACAACAACAAAATGCAGCCATTAAAACGTTTTACACAATGCGGCAGTTTAACTATGCTATTCGGTGTCTTCATCGTCTTATTTGGTGTTAGCTCAACAGCATTAACCACATTTGGTAAAACTAGTAACAATCCACCACCAACACCTGGACCGATCAGTAAGTAATATATTTACATATATTCTATAGAAATTCATTCTCTAAAAAACATAAATAAATGCGAAATAGTAATTGAAACATTTTTACTGATAACCTAATGCTTTTGCTCTGCATGATACTGGGGGCCACTTGATAATAAAGAATTTGCGTACAATTATTTATGTTATTTAGAATATTGAGCAAAAATAAAAAATATTTTTTTGTTTTTTCTTGTTAAATTGATTCAACATCATCATGGCAACATATATATTCAATCGAAATGTTTGGAATATTTATATTTATCACACTACTATGCTACCTAATATCCAAATAGTATACATATTAATACAGAAAAAATACTATCCCACATACTTTCATAGCGTAATTGCTAACGAATTTCTCATAAATAACTGTCTGAATGCAATTCTCTTTGCAAAATCTAAATATATATATACGTTACATATTTACTATATTATGTATTAAATAGGCTATAATATGTACATCTAAACATTAGTAAACACATAAAAATGAATAATGAAACACAAGTACCTAGAACGAAATAAAATGAAGAAAAGACGAAATAATTATTATTTCACAAATACATTAGTTACCAACCAAGTCACATTTATTACTCAGCCAAAAATTGTAAGATATTCGTGACAAGGAATAATTTTATTAAATATCAACTTTCTTTTTTTTTCTTTTATTTTTTGCATATACTCATATATTTAGAAAAATTTATAAAACATTTATCATATTAATCAAAAAATAATATTATTTTAATATATAATCTATATATATTTCACTTTTAATATATGCATTTCTATATAAATATTATTTATATTCTAAATCTCTTCTGTTTATTAGTTAAAGGACGTGAATGTGGTTCGCACGAGGATTGTGTTACGATAGATAGATCGAGCTGTGTAAAGGATCCTAGTGATTATAGATTACGTTGTCTGTGCGGTGATGATTCTGCACCAATAAATGGACTCTGTCAAGATGTTTTAAAAGGTAAATAGATTCATTAATTTTGTAAGGTAAAATAATGGCGTTTTTTTTTTCTCTCTAAAAATATAATTTTTTCTGACCAGTTGAACAAAAATTTATATATTTTTATTTTTATTTTAAAAATTTCTTATAAATGTTACTCCTTTATTAAGTACATATATGTGATGTCTATTTAGATATTGAATGTTGGATCAATTGAGAGCAACATTCTTTTCGAGAAAGGAAAACGTCATAAGCTACATGTGTAATTATATATTGCGTATTAAGAGCGTGGGGGAGGTAAATTAGTATGGCGAAAAATGGTATAGCAAAGGAATTAATTATTGAAGATTTTGAGTATGATTTTAAATATTTTTTCCACGAAACCATAGATTTAAAATCAATTTCCACCGTTTTGTATGGGTTAAAATGTGAAGGATCGAAATTTATTTCAAACCAATTTTTTTTAGCTAAATATAGGTACTTAAAATCAAATTTTTGTTATTGCCATATGATTTGTTAGCATAAATTTTGACCTACCCTAATGTACGTGCACTAAGATGGGTAAAATTGTATGGATCGAAGTTTTGACAACCTGAATCAAAAGCCTCGATCATTTGAAATTTTTTTTTTTCTAAAATCAAAATAGAGGCAGCTACTTTTACCTTCTTAAAGGGTAGATGTAAGCAATAAATTCAGAGGAAATATTAGGAAGGAAAAACCAATGAAAATCCGTTATAGATTTCAATTACAAGTCTAGTTTGAAAATATGTTAATAAAAAATTTACTTAATTTTGTTATGAGTTTGTAACCGATACTTGTAACTTGTATTCTGGCAATTGCGCAACAAATAACAAAAAAAGATTCTCTAGAAATAACAACAACAAGAAAAACTAGTTTTTATTTATCAGTTTAATATTTCATTTCTGAATATCATTGCATAGATTCAACAATTTATTTATTTATAATTTTTTTTGTTTTTTTTTTTTGTCATAAACACATTTATCTTGAATTCAGGAAAGTATGATATTAACGACGTATTAATTGATAAATTTTCCGCCTTTTATACTGTTTATAACATAAATCAGCACATGTAAGGTGATATTACCTTTTGATTTTAAATGACGATTTGAAAATTACACCAACACAGAAGGCTTCCAATACGATTTCCTCAGAATAGTAAATCTTTGAATTTACTAGGTTATAGAAAAGTGATAATTCATATAGAATAGAATTTCCAACGATTTATTTAATAAGCAAAGAATTATGTTGAGGACTTGTAATTAGTTAAACGCATGGATTTTTAAACGAAAAAAAAAATTGTAAAAAATTACAATTAAGAATAATTGATTGTTAAATCGTTCGAAAATAGTTTTTTCTAAAAATTGTTAATTCATTTTTGTGTTCAAGTTTTCAATTAACATTTTTATATCTCATGCATAGAGCATAAATATACTAAAATGTGACTTTATTACATATTTGATAGACATCTCGCTTTTATTTTATGTATTTTTTTTATTATTTTGTCTACACCTATGTCTTTATTATTTTTTATTTGGCTTCATTTCATCACTAAAGGCATCTGTGTGTGTGTGTGTGTGTGTGTGAAATTCACTAACAAACACTTTCTAATTGTGAACAATGTAAATAAAAATACTATTTACAGGACACTACACACTTGAATATAGAAATGTTTGTTTTGCCAACATATTGCATAGTCTAATGAATGAAAATTAAACAAAAATGCATTACAAATCCACGTGCACATGCATACAATATACGAATATATATGTGTGTAAAATCAACAACAACAACAACAATAGCAATGGGATCAGCAAAAACAACCTCTTGACAAGTTGGCAACTTTGTTTGTAAATTCTTATATATTCTCATAGTTTTCATGCCTTCCTTTATTATGCCCTTCTGTGCGCACACACAAACACATACGCATACAATATCAAAAGCTAACATTTTCTAAGATTTTCAACAACTACAACTATGTAATTTTACATATAGTTTTTATTCCTCCTACTCTTCTTCTCTCATTTTACTAAGTTTCGTGACAAAGAGTATGTATGTAATACACATGCATACGTTGTTCATAGTGCAATCATAGCGCAACATTTTGTAGGCACAACATATTGTAATTTCATAGCTTTGTATAAATCCTTACAATTGTACTGTAAATAAATACATCAAATATAAGTAGTGTCGACAAAATAATAATAATTTTATTTTTAGCCACTTTCAGAGGACACGCATTTGAAAAAAAATGTTTACAACATTGTAATAATCTCTAAAATATGAGTGAAAACTATGTGAAATGTCAGTATTTTAAGTACACACCCTCTAACTCACTCTACTTTATTATTGCTATTTTTTTTTTTTTTTTGTAAATAAATGATTATGCCTTCAAAAGTGGCCTTCAGAAAAAACCTTGACGCACTTTAAAAATTATGATTCGTTGCAACAAAAAAAAAACATTTTTATATATTCATGGTACTTAGGATAGCTGAAATAATTGATATAAATCGCAAGAGAAGCGTAGATTTTTAAAAACTTATTCACTTTCTGCTTTCTAATATACTTAATGAAAGATTATAATCAGTTAGTTGCACGAAATATGTTGGTATTGGTATTGTTTGACCCACAAATATTAAATGATACACTTAATCATATTCAACACAACTGCTCACTAATAGTTGGATGACACTGTAAAATGATACGTATATTTACATATCCTATTAATGCGTAAAAATAAAATTGCGTGTATGTATGATAATTTGCCTTCTCATAATTAGACGGTGTAATTATTTTTAATTAATTCTTTTCTACGCACTTTCATTTTCACATTGCTGTTTGTCTCTTTTTGCAGGTTTACGACATAAATGCAACAGTAGCAATGAATGTGATGATGGCATGGTGTGTCAATATGAAAATGCTAATCGTACAACAGGAGTGTCTAAATTCATGTCCCCCAAATATAAGCTTTGTCTATGTGACACTGAAAATGGTTATGTTGAAGATACTATACATGATATTTGCAGTGGTGGTAAGTATAACAATTTGTTAAATGCGAATTAAACAACAACAACAAATTTCATCAAATGTTTTCAACCCATTAGAAATATATAAAATATTAATAAATGTATTTTTTTTTTGCAGCTTCTTTATTGGCAATTGCGAACATAGTTATGCCGGTGCTAACAAGTCTTGTTATCATTTTGCCTGTTGTCACATATCAAGGATATTTTTAGAAAGTGAATAACTATATTCTATGATTTATCGTACGTCATCGTTGGGCGATATTCACGAAGCAGGGTAATTGGTCCAGTAAAAATTATAAATGGGCAAATACGCTTTAAACAACAACAATACAATATACATTGACATTAATCTAGTTACAGGACCATTGAGTGGATTTGAATAGCACTTTTACCACACCATTTTAGTTTTTTCCATATGATAATTAATTTCAAAAATGTATTTTATGACATGATTAAATTGTTTTTGATGTATTTTTCAGCTTTCATTTGATTAATTTTTTTTTATTAGTTATCTCAACAAATACTATAGCTCGTGAATACTGCCTACATCAGAAATATTATTTTTATATTTTTTTCCGATATAATTTACTTACTAATATTAATTGAATTATTATTTTGTTTTTAGAGCTTTTGAAGTAGTAGTCTTATAACAGTGTTATAATTGCAATATCAGCATCACCAACGTCACTTACCAAGCGATAGCTTTTAAATAAGTAATACCTACTGTGTGAAATAATAGTGCCTCCTCTGGATCGTTAATTTAATTGTAGTGTTATAGTTTATTACACAATTTTTTAATATACAGTTCTATCTACATATAAGCATTGTATTGTATTGGAAAATATAAAAATGAAATGAAATAAAAATTTTTAAAATACCACCGTCAATTGAAATAGCTTTTTCGAACACAACACCAGCGTTAGTCAACAATTTTTGGTCGTATAAAAGTTGTAATTACTAATTTTTAAATGATAGCAAACTTTTTGAAGCACTCACATTAACTACAAAAATTATTATGCTAATGCGCTTGCACACAAAATCTTTTATTACAGCTTAATTTAATTATAAAATATCAACATAAATTATTATATCCATATCAATACATACATAGACAGGTACATACAATATGGATGTAATATTTGTGCAAATAAATTTATTATATTATTTTATTTTCATAGTAGTAAATACATGCATATACAATACATATAGTGATAATAATGTTATAAGAAATATGAAAGAGAATATTATACATACATACATACATAGCATACATACATACATATGTACTTATTTATATTGTTTTATCTCTCTTCTATATATATACATACTACATATCTATAATTAGTTACCATCTCAAAGAATACACTGTAATAAAATTAAATTATGAAATATCAAAATTGTAATTAAGAAGTGTTACATACACATACTCGTATATATGTTAATTATAAATGACAAAAATATATTAAAGAATCGTTTAATGCCTGTAAACATTTTCATACCTTACTTGAAATAAAAGTCCAAAACGCTAATTGCTCTTTTCTATTTTACAAGCATTGCTTGAAATGCATGGGAAGTGGGGAAAAAAAAGATACGTAATAAAGATTATATTTGATTTATTTTAGTAAACAAAGCCTTAGCAAGGCAAAGAATTTACAAAAAGCAGCGAGTCTTAGATGGCAACGTCGTTACATCTATGTTTATGCTTACGAAGGATTACAGCTTATATCATTACCACAGAAAGAAACTTGAAGAAGAAGAAGAAAGTGAACTATATTGTAGAAAATAATTTTGATAATATGGTACTCCTTCGTATTGGTAAACTTGTTTAAAAATGAGATGATTTAATGATCCTGATTCTTAAAGAAATAAGTGTTGTTTACAAGTCTTTCAAATAATGATAAATAAAAGGTCTAGTCGATTTTCACAAGCTCCTCTTGAGGCGATTTTTTCACCAGTAAAATCTTTCGCAATTGACAGGAACAGATAGTAATCACTTGGTGCCAGGTCCCGTCTATTAGGTGGTTGCATAAGAACCTCCCAACCAACCTCCCGGAGTTTCTGGCGAGTCACTATCGATGTGACTGTGACTGTGTGTTCCATCAGGACAACGCTCATCGTTCCCTATTGGCCAAAGCTGGCCGCTTCTGGGCGATTGCTTCCTTCAAATGCTCCAATTGTTGACAGTACAGGTCCAGCTCATAGTAGATGATTCCCTGCCAATCCCACCAAACACATAGCAAAACCTTCCTAATCGTCAATCCTAGCTTGGCCACCATTTGCGTCGGCTCACCGCGATTCGACCACGACCGTTTCCGCTTGACGTTGTCGTAAGTGACCCACTTTTCATCATCAGTAACCATCCGCTTCAGAAATGGATCGATTTTGTTGCGATTCAGCAGCGATTCGCAAATGAAAATTCCGTCCATGTGGTTTTTTTTTCGTTAACTCGTGTGGCACCCATAGATCGAGCTTCTTTTTGTATCCAGCCTTATTTAAATGATTCCAAACGGTATTTTGTGCAATGTTTAGCTCCTGGGCAATAGAAACAGTGCTTACATGACGGTCAGACTTGACGATTTCTATTATTTTATCGATATTTTCAAAAATTGGCCATCCAGAGCGTGGTGCATCTTTGACATCAAAATTACCGGAATGGAATCAACGGAACCAAAATTGCATCAGGACCATAAACACTATTCACATTTTCAGCCATCTGGCTTGCGTTTTCACCTTTATCGAAGAAAAACTGTAAAATATGGCGTATTTTCTCTTTACTGGTGTCCATCTTTGACGCGTGCTCAAACAATACTGAGTCAAGCAATCACAAAACTACCTGAAAAGTTTATTTAGTATGAAATCCTATCTTTCTAATGCCATCTAGTGTAACCTGATCGCGTTTATACAACGCAAGATACAGATTACTAAAGCCATCTATTGAAAAACTAATGGATTTCTTTTTACTACACCTTATATTAAGATTGCCTCAGCTGGGAATCGAACTCACGAAATCCAATTCGACGATCACATCCCAAAAAGAACAGAAATCTCAAATTTTACGTTTTCAACAGGTAATAATCAACACAGTGCTGATTTCATTTTGTTATTCGAAGGGTTTAATCCACAGCGATTTCGTTACTGAAATTCAGGGGGTATGCGGTCACCAAAGAATTTAGCAAAATCATCTCACTTTAAAAGTTGTTGACTAAAAAAAACACTCCATTCGTGACATAGGCAATTCTCCATGTTCGCCTAAAATGCCACCAAGGGATTATGTTCGATTCTGTAATTCAAAATCGGACATGAAGGTATAATTTTATGAAAAATATTTATACATACGGTATATAAATATTTCCTGATTTCGAAAGAAATCATTAACACGTTGATAAGAAAAATCACTCACATAACTAAGCGCTGTCTTTAACTCTCATTCTGCCAATCGTCCATATTCTGAGTTAGTTCAAAGATCCAGTCGTAAAATTTATGTGCCGTCTTTATAAAATGTCGCTTACGATAACAACAACCATCTCTATGCTTTCTACTTGAAACATTTTTCTATTACAACATCTGGATTTTTACCGATTGCAGAATGATTCTCCAACCGTCGATGTCCTTAGCTTTAAATATTTCTACCACTGACAGGTAATAAATCCTTATAACACCTTATTGGCGGAAGCTCGATAACACTCAGAGGAGTTGCTAAATTTTGCATTTAACTGCGTCAGTAGTATCAGCGTAAAGCTCATTCGGTATTCGCCAAAAGATCTTGCGTCAGACTTTTCGCTCGAAAAGTCCAATCAACCACTCATCCCATATAGAAGTGTACAGTCTACAGTGTACAGTCTACAGACATATGAAAGTGAAGGCAGAGTCTTTCAATGAAAATTAGCTAGTTGATAATGCAGGTTATGGATATGGTGTTTCATAGCGTTTAGTATCGAATAATTCAAAGTATCATACTAAAAGTGAAGTAAGGAAGTAATTCAAACTGTACTAACAAAATTGGTACTTGGATTATGCTACTCTGTCTGTTATCGATAGAAAATATTTTCTTCATAAAATTACTTTCATATTCGCTATATTTGCAATACATATTTGTATAGTTGTTGTAAAATATAGAATAAGGAAAATAATTTACAAAATAAACTCCTCAAATAACCACATAATTTAAGATGACCTTTCCGACAGTGCTGCTGATACGTGGCCACAGGGAGAATACTTTGAACGTGATGATTTCAATTTTAAAAATTTCATTCCCATCATATAGATTTTTTCATTTGCATCCTGCAGGGCATTTGTTAATTCGGAATTTTTCTCAACTGTTTCCTCCTGCGGCAAAAAAGAAAACAATAAAGCAAATTATAATTAATTCAATTTCATGAGGAGTAAAAAACTTACAAAAATTTTCGTACGATTACCAAGTAATAATTTAATATCATGCAATTCCCTTATCATAGCATTACGTTCCATTGTCTGATAGTCTCGCTGCATGCGACATTCATTTTGTAATTCTTCATTTTGTGTTTTCAATTCATACATTTCACTTAAAAGTTCATTTTGTTTACTGATTATTGTGCGTACAAGATTTTCCAAATTTTCAATTGTAATTTGTGCATCGGACAGTTGTTTTCGCAATACCCATACTTCAGCCTTTGATGCGGCTAATTCAGAAGCCGATACTTCAGAACTACCTATACTGTGTTCTCTGCAAAAATTATTGAACGATAAAATTATGTACACAGATATTGAGCATTTTACTTCTCATCTATGGCATCGATATTATTTTCGCTCTTCAAATGATCATCTCCTTTTTTTACTTCTACTCCTACTCCTCCACCGCCAACACCTGTAACCCTTAGCAAATTGGGACCAACAAGTTTTCGATTTTTTGACGTAACAAAATATTGACAAATGCATGCCATATTTTGATTCGGTCGATTAAAAATATATATTACTGTGATCGATCAGTTATTTGTGTATAATATTATTATTGTTATTTTTGTTGTTTACACTTTGACATACTTCTTTCTTTATTTTCTTTTTTCAGTTTTTTGACATAAACAACTATTAAACAATTTATTTTAAAACAAATTGTGAACGGAAATGAAACATGAAAAAGGTGTGAAATATAGAAAAATTATTTTTTCTTCAAAACCTTATGTAGTATTTATCAGAAATTAAAATAAAAAAAAAAGATCTAATTATTATTTAATAAGAACCAACCAACCATCTTAGTTGAATCCTTCTAATAAACATTTTTTTCCAAATTTGAAATTAGTATTTTACATAGAAAATTTCGGTTACGAAGTGCAAAAGTTATAAAATACATGTAAAAAGGCGCAATTAAAACGAAAATGTTAATCTGGTAATAAAATTTTAAAATTCTAAAGAGAAAATTCTTTTCAAACGATTAAATGATATTGGGACATTCATCTGGATAATAAAACCATTATTATTGCTACCGACATCTTCTAAAAAAAATATCTACTCTGAAGAAGGAAACTTTTTCCAACGCCTAGTTAATTTTGCAGAGTATTTAAAGACATTTGTCGATTTTCAGGTACTTTTAAGTTAAAGTAAAATGGTTCATATAAATTCTTTTTAGGAAAACTGAATATGGTAATCTATTAGGTGCTTAACTTAATTTCCTCCCGCGAATGTTAGAAGGAGATGTAAACAGTTTTAGTAATCATTAGTCATGCATCTTGTACTTCATTTTAAGTTTTGACATTTCTCGATCAAATTCAGTCACCATAAACAATTATTTGTGTAAAAAAAATTTTTTTTTGCTTTGTGAAAAATGGAACGCGATCAAATGTTTTTTCGAAATGTGCTTCTGCATTACTTTGATTTGAAAAAAAGTGTAGCAGAAGTTCATCGATTACTTGAAGAATATTATGGTGATCACGCCCCATCATATACAACATGTAAAGAGTGGTATAGACGATTCAGAAGTAATGATTTTGATGTCAATGACAAACCACGCTCAGAACAGCAGAAAAACATCCAAGAAGACGATGAATTGCAAGCATTATTGCATGAAACCTCAGCTCGAACGTTAGAAGAACTTGGAAACGGTCTAGGAGTTACTGAAGCTGCTGTTTCCCCACGTTTACACGCCATGGGAAAGGTCCAAAAGGAAGGAAAATGGGTACCACATGATTTGTCTGAAAGTACCATTCACAACCGTTTCAATATCGCGGTTTCCTTGCTTGTCAGACAGAAAAAGAAGAGTCTTCTCTGGCGTATTGTGACTGGCGATGAAAAGTGGATCTACTACGACAATCCCAAATGGAAGAAGTCATGGGTGGACCCAGGCAGCCATCAACATCACAGCCAAAACGGAACATCCACGGTCATAAGGTAATGCTCTGCATTTGGTGGGATCAGCAAGGAGTGTTGTACTACGAGCTGCTTAAACCGAATGAAACTGTTACTGCTGATGTCTACAAATGTCAATTAAACAAATTGAATGATTAGCTGTTGCGAAAAAGATCAGTAATAGCGAGTAACAGGTGCAAGGTTATTCTCCTTCGCGATAACGCTCGTCCACACATTGGAAAAATCGCCAAAGAAACACTGACGCAGCTCGAATGGGAAACACTTCCTCACCCAGCCTACTCACCAGACATAGCGCCCTCTGATTACCACTTGTTCAGAACGATGCAGCACAGCTTAAGTGGTACACGTTTCCGAAATGTTGAAGAAGTGCGAAAATGGGTGGAATAATGGATTGCTTCGAAACCGACATCGTTTTATCGAAATGGTATCGCTCATTTGCCAGAAAGATGGGAAAAAGTTGTAGAAAGTAATAGAAATTACTTTCAATGAAATAAATTGTATAAATTGTTTCCAATAAATAATTTTCTTAAGCCTTTTTGGGCGGAAATTAAGCAGAAAATATTAAACAAGTTCTGTCCTACATTTGACCAGACAGTGTCAACTTTCATCATTTGTTTGAGGTTAGTAACGATTCCCACATTTGAATTTAACGACACAATAGGAGTATAGAAATATTTATCTCGTCTGCTGATTAATATATTCTACATTTTTCGTGTGACTATGCTATCCTTGATTACTTCTTACAAAAACTTAATGACTTGGATCGTACAAACCAAAGGATTCTGGTTCGATTCAACCGATGTTCATGATGGCTTAACAAGGTGTAGGAGGCTTATTTTATGAATTTATTTTGTAGTCAGCTGCGACCTCTAGCTATGTAATTGTGATTAATATAACGGTATTAATACAAGCCTGTCAAAAATTATCAAACAAAATTTGTTTTTCTTATTTTTTCCAATTAATATTTTTCCTCTGAATTAATTATATATTTAGTTTTCATTTAATTGCAGAAGCATGTTGCAATTTTCATATACATATATTTGGATAATTATTAGTAATTCCTATATTAAAATCTCCTTCATTAATATAGTTATGATGAAAAAAGAAAATCCACAATTTGCCGGAAGTGTACTGCATGTCGAAACACGACAAGATTCATGTTATTGTTATTGAGTAGTATATATATGATATACTCTTAGTCATTTGTTTCAATATTTTAATAATAATATTGTACTTACATTTATAATACGATAATAATTTTATAACATGACTTAATGTCATGAACGATGCATGTGATTCAAAATTACTTTTTAGGCAACCGTAGAAAAAAAATAATCTAATTCCGTTCTTTTTACAATAACAATTACAGCACCTACATTCCAATGCAATTATTTTGTCAAAAAAAAAAAATCAAAATAAAAATAAAAATAGGAAAAATGAATACCATGAAATTTTCTAGAAACATGTGCAGTTAATCGAGCAAGTGTTGAAATGTCGTGATTGAGTTTATTTAACAATATACTTTATAACATACTTACATACATATGGCAGTACATAATTACACTTGTATCACAATATAAAGCAATGCAAAGAAGCCATTTTAGCTTTACCCCCTGCAATTTAATACAAAACATCATATAGGTCGAAACAAATTATTAAATAAATTATCAATGACGACATTGCTGGCCATCGTTCAATGGCATGACGTCATTACGTGTATATGTGTCTATGTATGTGTCGTACATTTTGGTTATGTACTTGCTCGTACCCTACAAATGTCCTCGTACTAGTAAGAAATCTGATAGTAATATAAAATAATTTATTGCTACTTGTTGTTGTTTTTTTTTTTGTTTGTCAACCTTAGCGTGAAGCTTGTATGTCAAAGAACATTTTAAGGATTTCCATAAAGCTCATACTTACAGCAGAAGGTAATCACAAAAGGTTAATTCTCAAATCATCATTATTACGTATCAGCAAGATGATAAAGCAAATGAAACAGAAAACAATAAATTTAATTTAAATTTAACTGATTTATTGACTTTAACTAGAATTGTACACGTTGCATATATATTATATACATATGTTTATACGATTAAATACTATTGATGATTAGAGTACATATGTACGAATAGTTGGTAATTGATGTTAATTGACTAATATTAAACGTATCATTTATATTAATTACATTATTTATTAATATATATAATAAATTTAAAATTTGTATTTTTTTTTTTTTCTTTCCTTCTCAGTAGCTTATTGGTGATTATTATAATTATTAGGTATATATAATATGTAAATACTATATTATAGGTATATATAAGTTGTAAATATGTTAAGTATATTGCTTTAGAAATTTGAGGTGAAAATTTAAAGTGAATACTTATCTAAGAATTAAGCAATAAAAATATAGACTTAATATATTTAGCAAAAAAGAAAAAATGTAATTAGAATTTTTAATACTTCTTATAATTTGCAAAGTTATTTATTTATGACACAATTGTTACATTTTTGTTTTCCTCAAAAGTATTGCCTTCTTACATAAATCGATTCATCGATACTTAAAATCTATTAAAATTGTTTATTTTTCCTATACTGGTATATATATATATATATATACATACATATACAAATGTAAATTCATAAATATATACGGACGCGACACTTCTTCACATAGACTATAAAGTAATCCTAAGGCATAAACATTTCAATGATTTTGTAGAACTAATTAAGTACTATATTTAGGCGAAATAAAGCAATACGGACGCTACAAAATCAATTGGCATATTTTGTCACGTCCGTGTCATCATATTGACTAATATCTCGAAATCAAGCATTCAAGGATGTTACATTTTTTCAACTAAATATACATAGTACTCATTTAGTTCTACAAATCACTTAAAATTTTATATCATATACTTCAATTTCCTATTTATTTTCCATAATTTATATGAATAAATGTCGCGTCCGTAACATGAGGAAATGCTCATATATAGTATTTATATGATCAGCTGGATACTATGCATTATGTTAAACTTTATTAGCTTTCCAAGTTTGTGGTATAGGACTTTTTTCTAAGGATGGCGCATTTTTGTGTTAATTTTTTTTTAGTATTCAAAAAGCTAGCTCTCCATAATCATTGCCAATTATTCAAATTTTTTCTACAGTTTCGTATTCGATTAACATAACATTCGATCTAATCGTTTCAATATGTTATCACCCACTAAATCGATTTTCTTGTATCAATCTACTATTCTATGATCCAATAAACCACTTGAAACAATCTCACCATCAACATGGTTAGCGAAGTAGTCATGAAGTGATTTAGTTTTCCATTTTTCAGACTACATTACAAATAACCTAATATCATATATGCAAGTATAATATTTTTATTCTAGCACAAAAATGTGTCGCTCTTTTTAAATATTCCATATATCAATTTATAATCTATTTTTCCTATTTCACTTTGTAGTCCAATTATTTATGTGTTATGTCCATTTTGTTCATAATTTAAAAATAAGCCTGTTTAATTGCTGCACTTGTTATTAAAACTGCTGATACAATTAATGCGAATGTTATGATTTTGAGAACACTTGGCCTTCCGGAAGAATCTGAAAAATAAAACAAAAATAATGTATTAAACATAATTTTGATCAGTATAAATATATTGTAACAAAAATAAATACTTTTCTTATTCGGCAATATACGTATGCAATTCTTATGTTCATCATCCGTATGATAACCAAATTTACATTGACAAACTGAATTACGACATTGAACATTTTCTGGTTCTTTTTCCACAAAACATTCACCAGCTCTTGCACAAGGTTCACCAATAGCTATTATGTTAAATACAAAAAAAAACATATATGATATTTAAAGAAATTAAATAATCTACACTACTATTAGGGTACATACCTTTTTTCTCATCACAACGACCATATTTGAAATGTTGTTCTGGTGTACATACGCATTTCTTTTCAATACATGTCGCCAATAATGGTTTGCATTGTTCCGTTTCTACACATTCCTCTTCGATTTCTTCGGCTAATTTAGAAAAAATACGAAAATATACATGAAATATTTTTATTAAGAGCATACTCGATCTAAGTCCATTAAAAAATACTCCATCAAATCATATCAATGTGATATCGACTAGAACCAAGTCTCTCAATTCTCAGCATATTATCAACATATTGAATGAAATTGCCGCTTTAAATGGGCAACACTTTAGATTACTTTCTTCTAAACTTAAGCTTCATACTCATAATTGCCAAAATATTTTTAATGAGGCACTACAATGAAGTGGTTTTTATTATAAATGGAGCGTTTGTTGAGGGACTCACGCAGATCATACAATATTTTTTAAACACAACATAATATATGAGCTCAAAAGTCGCGAGATTTTTAATGAAAGCATGCGTTTTCTAGGCAAAATTATATTTATCTCTCAACGTAGTTGTCTTCGAAATCAATACACTTAGTATAGCGAGTTTCCAGCATTCCAATGCTCTCTCTGTAGTACGAAACGTCCAAGCCTTCGAAACATGCCTCGGTTTTTGCGATGACTTCCTCCTTCTCTCCCTGAAAGTTTGGAAATAGATAATAGTCACTTGGGAGCCAAGTCTAGAGAATACGGTCGATGAGCCGCCTCGAATTGGTCCAATTTGGCCATCACGGTCAAAGTTGTGTGTGCCAGTGCATTACCATGATGGTACACAACTTTTTGCTTCTGCATATGAGGATGTTTTTTCTTTATTTCCTCATTCAGTTTGTCCAATAATACTGCGTAATACACTCCTGTGAATGGTCTTCCTTTGTGCAGATAATTGGTGTAGATTGTTCCATGTGCATCCAAAAAAATGGACGCCAAAATCTTCCCTGCCAAGCATTGGTCCTTTGGTCGCTTTTGTCGATTTCTGTGGCTTTCCAGCCACTCTTCAGACTGCCTATTCGACTCTAGGGTATGGTAATGGACAAAACGTTTCATCCATCATCACAAAACGTCGAAAATAATCTACTCGATTGAGCTGCAACAACGCCAAACCGACGTTTTTGGTCGACGATCAGCAAATGCGACATCTTCATCTCCAGAAGATCGAGCGAAATGTATCGCACCCATTCTTTTGGAATACCCATGACCTCAGCTACCTCGCGCAACAGCACATTTCGATCATTCAAATCGCTTCGATGCACTTGCTTGACGATTTACACTTTCGTAGCCTCTTTTGGTCTTACAAAGCGAAGTCTGGCTTCGGTGCTGATTCGATTTTGCAATCATTGCAATGATTGTTCGAAAGATTTTCCCATAAAAAACAATCTTTGACCAAAAAGCAAGACTCCTGTTTTTCCATTATTTTTATTACGGCAAAAGTAGCGTCAGTCAAATGACTTGTAGCATGTCAACGAATCATGATAATTTTCTAGTGGCGCTACCTATTTAAAAATCTCAGGACTTTTTGGACCATATAGTATGCCTCTATATATATACATACCTTCCTTTAAACAATCATCTTTAAAATGTACAAAACCTTTACGACATTGACACGATTTTTCTTTATCCTCACTATTGTGCGAATTTGGTTCTGCTTCACATGCTGCATTTTCAGATTTACAATCAACATCAGTTTCACATTTAGCACCGATTCCTATAAATCAATAAAGAATTGCTTTTAACTATATAGGCAACTTAAATAAATAGCGATTGTATTTTTCATACCTGCCACACAAGTATTATCCTTTTCAAAATACTTTTCTTTGCATACACAATAACGATTGGAACAAACCGAATTTACTACTGGACAACCATCATTATTTTCGCATTGTGCTCCCAAACCCTGTTTGTATAGGCACATTTGACGAATAGCATCATATTCAGCATATTCTTCACATGTACAACGTCTAGGAATATCTGAAGAACAAAATACTGCACCATAAGGACTACATTGGCTATTTGACGTACATGATAAGTGAAATGGAATTGCTATTATCAAGAAAAAAAAAAGAATTGAAAGTGAATATAGGAAATAATTAATTGTTCACAATGTATATTTGATATTTACGCTTTCTACAAGCTCGTAAACTACGTTCGTAAAAATAATTCTTTTGGCAAATACATTTCTTGGATATATCATCGAATGCGAATTCACATTCATCGGTGCTTTCCGCTATCTCGCCCAATTCTGAAAAGAATATTAACAATATGATCTATGGTATGATCAAATTCATAATTCAATTCCGTTACGTACCAGCAAAACATTTTTCATTTTTGTGATAATATCCTTGCTTGCAAAGGCACACACTATTCGAGCATACTGAATGAGGAAGTCCAGAACATGGCTTACCAATCTCTGTACAAGAACTTCCATCTATAATATATCAATATGATCGAAAAGTTCAAAATACACACCTACATATAATATTGCAGGCATACTCACATCGTCTATCTTCAACATCATCGTCAGTATTTGAAAGAGTTGACAATGTCTTGTCCTCTTCGTCTTGTCTAAATGCAGTCGAACGACGCCGATGATACGATAACCGTCGACTGCTGGTACTGGTCGAAGCTGTGGCTGTTCTAACATTTTTAAATTGCGGTGTCAATGATTTCAATTCGAAAGCTTCGATGCTTGTTTGCACAGCAATTTCACGAGATCTCTGATTACGTTCGGTATCCGTTTCGGTTTCTGTATCCGTTAATGTATTACGTCCATTGACTAATATATATTCTTTGTTGCGTTCTTTACTATTTTCCGATTTGGAGGATTTCGATTGTGTAGGAGAATTCACTTCGGATATTGTTGATTTGCTTGTTTGACGTTTTGCCGCCGCAGTTATTGCCGTTGATGATGATTCACTCTTAATTTCATCAACAATTTGACACTTGAAATTCTCACACTTAACATTCGATCCTAACTCATCACAGTCATTATCAACGACGCAGGCATCGTCGATTTCTGTGAAGATTAATATAAATAATTGTATTTTTGTATGCATTATTATTCAGGCTATATAACTCACCCATTGATTTTCGTCGACATATGTTTCCATTTCTGTGATAATATCCATTTGCACAGGCACAAATTTGTTTTTGGCATGAAACTGATTGACGATCATAACCAAAATAACAATCTAAATCCTAAAAGAAAAAAAGAAAAATGTTTACAATTTTCAAAAATAATATTCTTGTATTACTGTAGTTATATATATATACCGTTTCACAAGAATGATTTAGACCATTTAAAGGCCTACATCGTCCTCGAACATATGTGTGTCCATCGGCACAATCGCAGACCCCCTTTTTACAATTGGCTCCCGATGGCATAAGATTGCATTGAGCTGTATCTTCGCATGTGTCACCAAACAGCGACGTCTTCAGACATTTTGTAAAATCTCCAGAGAATACAGTATCAAATGTCGGACACTCACACAATCCAATTGAACTTGAACATATTGCTCCATTAGCGGTACAATCGTCATTTGATTCACATGGCCAAAAGACAGCACAACTATCTGAAAGTGAGAAATTGAAATTAACACATTAATATTCCATCTTTTAATATCTTTCAATATGTGGATTAAATTTGAAAAATTCCCCCGATAAAGCTCAATTTCCAATTGGCTACAGTTTCTTAGGCTCTTTTTTTTTTTTTTTACATGAAACTACTCGTATAAATGTTATGAACTTGTATGCACCTTCTGTAATTTCGAACCTATCATAAAGATTAAATTTAATTTTCCTTTAATCAGGCAATAAACACAATAACTAGCCATTCGAACAAATTAAGGGGAATAGCTCGTCAATCATGCATAGTAATTGGCATTCATAAAAATTCGATATGATGTGTATATCAGTGTACATATTGCAGATATCCGAATGCAGGTACATATAAATGCATGTACACTAAAGTGGTCCTTAGCTACATATACTATAGTATATTTTATGACTTGCTTTTGAAACTATATTTTCTATTTTCCTTTATTAATTTTTTTTTTTAATTGATCATTGATCCATTGACACATTTTCATGCAAAAATATTGAAATTAAGATGTACCTCTTGCTTATGTGAATTTTATTATGTTATAGAAAAAATTCTTCAAGAACAATTTATTCGAAATGACTTCCAGCACGACTTGAGACGATCTGGCCACTCATCGATCGCGAGACGCACTTCATGCATAGGGAAATTGTCCACTGCACATATAAGGGCTCGCTTCAACGGCTCAATATTTGGGTGTCGAGTAGAGCAAGCCATGCCCTCTAATACGGACCACAACTTGTAATGCACCGGTTTAAGGTCTGGACTACCAGCTGGCCAATCATCCCTTGAAATGAAGTCGGGAATCTTGTTTTTTAGCCACAGATGAGTCGTTCTTGGCTTGTGACGCGGGATGACGGCCTCTTTGGATCCTAGGGATGATTTGGGATAAACAGAATTTGTCTGTGAGCGTACCGGCTGCGTAACGCTTTCAATATTCGCTTGAGTTTTCCCTCCAGTGCGGCCGTGAGGAGATGTCCAGTATGTCGCGCTGTACGCTTGTACGCGCTGAGTCCTAACTCTTCATGGACATGGATTTTTGCAAAAATTGCATTTCCCGCGACAAGATTTTCGGTTTTCGCAACGGTTTTCGGTCGATTCATTTCTTCACGGTTTTGATCGCTTTCGCAGTTCTCACAATGCGCAGACGGTCGGATCTTTCACGGTCTCGTACTCCACCAGTATCCTCAAACAACTTCACAGCCCGATACACATGATTGCGAGTGATTCTAAGCGATCGCAACGTCCGAAAGATATCGCGTATTCCCATGTTGCATTTTAGTAGGCCAATACGATTTTCGATGTCGCCCCATTCCATGAATGTAAACAATTGATGCCAAAAACTTTTTACGTGGCAATGAAGAATAAACCTCAACTGTCAAATCGCAGTATTGCATTCGTAATGAATGCGTTTAAAAGAATCTTAAACAAAAAATGTAGTTTTATAAAATTTCAATACAATGCGGAAATTTATAAAATTTGGGCCTTTTTTAATGGAAAATTTCTCAAGAATCATTACCACATTGCATTTTGAAATTAAATTTAAGAGGCACGTCTTAAATACTAATTATTTTTTGCATGCAATTTTAGTGAAGCACAAATACTTGCCTGAATTACAAAGTCATTAGGTAGGGGCGAATCTAATAGTTTCAATTATGTGAAACACTTTATAATTCTAAACAACAATTTAATTGATAGTGGCAACACTAGTCAATAGTGATTCAAATAATGAATTATTCTAATTTCAATTGTTAAACAATATATACTATAGGTACTCGACTACAATATAAAGGTAATAAAGAAAAATATTATCTTTATTTAAACAAAATTTGTACAATTTCATTAACAGGTGTTCGACTTTATTAGTTATATATTACTAAATGAACACACACACACATCGATAAAATTTCATGCCTGAATGTGTTTATCTACATGTATGTACCCATAATAAATAATTGAATAGTCATATCGAAGTATTGTTTGGAGTGAACTAATATACAATTAAAATTTGTAAGAATTTCCGTGGAAAGCTTACAAAATGCTTACAAATCTAATAATTTCACAAGTAATGCTATGCGAACAGAAAATTTTCTTCGTATTCGATTAAAATTTAGTGTTAATCTTTGAATAAACATCAAAGTGATTGTTATCCTTTCTTTTGTAGACCATTAATTCAATTTTGTATGTGCAAAAAAAATACATTTATTTTCATTGTACTCAATAAAAAATAAAATCCATTCAAGTCAGCGAAATAATGAAGAAATATGTTTACACTTTCATTAAAATAAAAGTATATGGAGAGCGTAATTCTTTTTAAAATGTTCTATAAATTTCCGACAAAATGGTGTAAATTAAAGCAAATAGCAAATAAGAAATATGGCTTCCTCTAACACTTTTGCAAATGTATACTTATGACATTAACATACGAGGGCGGTCCCAGAACTACCCGACCTGACATATAGATGGCGGCAATAGTTTGAAGAAAATTACTTTGGTGAAAAGTGGCAGCATTATAAAATTATGTTTTAATTATGTTCAAAGCGCCACGTGGTTTGTTATGGAGCCATCGAAAGTTAACGACCTTAGTGAATTTATAAACGTGGAAAAAATTGGTCATCGTTTGGTACATTTGAAAGGTCTCAGACCAACGAATATTAAAGCCGAACTAGATTCTACTCTGGGGGAGTCTGCTCATTCGTTTACGACCATAAAATTTTGGGTGGCAGAGTTTAAGCGAGGTCATACGAGCTGCTAAGACAAACACCGTAGTGACCGACCAATTGAAATGGACACGCCAGAAACGGTTAAGAAAATCCACAATATGGTATTGGATAATCGTCGGCTGAAGATGCGTGAGCTAAGTGAAATTACAGGCATTTCAAAAAGTGCTATATATTGACCGAAAATTTGGAGATGAAAAAAATGTGTGCAAGATGGGTCCCGCCTTTGCTCGCAATAGAACAAAAACAACGTAGTGAAGATGTTTCTATAGAGTGTCTAGAAACAGGCCAAAGTAGGCGAAGACAGTTCCATCTGTAGGCAAGGTTATGGCGTCTGTTTTTTTGGGATGCACGTGGGATAATTTTTATTGATTATCTTCAAAAAGGGAGTATTATGCTAATTTGTTATAGCGTTTAAGTGATGAAATTAAAGAAGAAGGCTGCATTTGGCGAAAAGGAAAGTGTTGTTTCATCAAGACAATGCACCAGTTCACACATCCGCCATTGCGATGGCCAAAACCAATGAGTTAAGGGGTTATATACCTTTAACAATTATATTACTTTTAACAATTTTTCTGCAAAATTTCATAGAGATCAGGGCAATAGAACCTAAGATACAGCCGTTCATAGCGCGCGGTGTCCATAACTACCTAATGACCACCTAAAACTTTAAACGCGATTATCTCGGAATCGCATTTTTGAGAAAAGGTCACTGCGGTGAGCACGATATCTCGGTAACCACTACATCGATCGATTTGAAATTTTGGCGGATTGTTTGTATATACAATAGCTAGTTTGTGAACGAAGGAATTTTATTTTCTAAAAATTTTTCTATTTTTTTTGGGTAAAAAACTAAATTATTCGACCTCGAAAAATCGACTTTTTTGAAAAAAATATCACTGTAACTGTAAAAATTTTTTTTTCGTAAAATCCTTCGTTCACGAACTAGGTAACACTATATACTAACGTAATTTTTCTTTTTTTTTCAGTTGAGCCGTTTCCTTGTTTTCATGCTCACCGTTAGCCACTACTGAAAAAAGGAGTTCTGCGGCAAGGACTATAACTTCCACAATTATTAAAAATTTCACTCGAAATTTTATATGAATTTACTTAAGGACACGTACGTTAATAAAATTTGTATTGTATTTGAAAAAAACAATGGTAACATGCTTAAAAAAAATAAATAAAAACCCTGTATTTCTCTGGAGAAAAAGGTATATAACCCCTTAAAGCTCGAATTGCTTCAACACGCACCTTATTCGCCAGATTTAGCTCCTTCGGATTATTTTCTATTTTCAAATTTGGAAAAATGGCTTGATGGTAGAAGATTTGCAAATACTGAAGAGGTGGAGTCTGCGGTAGAAGGCTATTTTAATGAGCTAGACTATAAACAGGATATCAAAGCTATAGAATATCGCTGGGTAAAGTGTATAGAGCTAAAAGAAGATTATGTTGAGAAATAAAGAAAAATTTTCCCAAATTTGTTGTTTTCTTTGTTAGGTAAAGTAGTTGTGGGACCACCCCCGTATGTATAATCATTATTGTATGCGAACCCAGTGGGTGCAATATTCATAAAAGAAGGAATATTTTTCACAGGATCATTTTTGTTTATACTACAATTATTTCGAAGACTTTCACAGCTATTTCGCATGCATTTTCCAAGTCAAAGACTTTTGAACGATGGGTAAACCTACTGAAAGTGTTTTACAAACATATTTATTTTGTT
The DNA here is from genome assembly GCA_963854835.1 of Megamerina dolium. NCBI lineage: Eukaryota > Metazoa > Arthropoda > Insecta > Diptera > Megamerinidae > Megamerina > Megamerina dolium. The sequence goes on along the minus strand of OY978526.1, from coordinate 19,316,747 downwards.
GGGCTTGGGCCACTTTGAGTTGGCAATAAGTTTCGAATATATTACTTCAATTGATTGGAATAAAGTAAGTAACTAAAATAAATAAAATTTCATTATTAGCTCAAAAGAAAATTATATATATATATATATATATATATATATATATATATATATATATATATATATATATATATATATATATATATATATATATATATATATATATATATGTGACACTTAAAGCCCCAAAGGGCTCACTGGCCGAGCTTCTCTTCCATTACTGTTGTGCGTCTTAAATTTGGACAGTATTAGAAGGGACCTACTTATTTTAGCCGGTTCCGAACGGCAGAACACTTGTGACATCACTTTTTTTTAGCTTTGTCACAGAATTCTTTAAGAAGCTTTTTCATGGCAAGTTGTTACTGTCGGAAGAATTGCCAATTGCTTGCCGATAGGTGGGTACCATTCGAAAGAAAAATCTTATCGATATTAAATTTGTTACGCATCAGCCGGGGATTGAACCACGACCTACAGATCAGAAGGCGAACACACTAACCACTGAGATACGGCACCCAAAAGAAAATTATTTAACTCAAAAAGTATGTCAAAAAGATTAATTCGATGATAAAACACATAATTTATTTTTCTCTTTGCTTATATAATGATATCATAAAAAAGAACACAAAATTTATGTTAATTTTTTAACAATTATTTTTTCAAATTTAAATATCAATATGTCAGTTTTTATGTTTATATGTATTCTATTGTAATTTATTACATGTATTGAAGTCGTTTAAATAATCGTCTATTTTTTCATTCGTAGTTTTAAACTGTTGAGCTTTTCGTTAATGGTCTTTTTCGTGTGGTAGTAGTTTTCCTTTATTTTCAGTCATACGTCTGTCACTCCTACATGTTAATACATATACAGATACGAGTATGAATATATTTTATATAAATATATACATGCTTGTCGGTTGGCATGTTTCACATATGTATATGTATATAGTATAGATTTTCATATATTTATATGACATTGATTTATTTTCTATGAAACTCTAATATTATCTATATACGCATATATGTATCTACAGGAGTTTTTATTAATTTGTATCCATGTATTTGTTCTATTTTGTTTTGTATTTGAGATGTACAACCTTGAGTATTATTCTTTTAAAGTACATGGTATGACAAGAAACAAAAAAAAATTAAATAAATATTCAAAGTGACCTAGTGAAGGTTGTAGCTACGATAGAATATGACATAAAGCTATATTTAAAAAGTTTTTGACACTCATATTTTCGATTAACTATTAACTTTGTTCTCAGATCAATTGTGTCATTATACTCTGTCATATTTGTCATAGAATACCCAATTTTATGATGATTTTTATCCAATACTGATACTAACATAGAAAAATATACACGATGCAATATTATGAAATATTTCATAATTTCGAAAATTTCTAGAAATTTTGCAAAACATGTATTTATTTTGTATTCATATTTTACAAACTCGCATATATGTACGTACGTATATGTGTGTATTTATATGTACCAATATACATACATATGTATATATAAAAATATATTCACGTGATAGAACACTACAGAAAATCGTTATGTATACACATTCAGGTATGTTTATAGGTAGAAATAAACAAAAAAAAATGAAATGAAAACAAAAAGGAAATAAAAAAATAAAAAAAATTGGACAAATATAATTCAAAGTCATTGGTCAAGGAAAGTATATGACCTTGATTAAGTTTGCAATGAAATATAATAAAATATAGGTATGTACATTAATGGTAGTGCGAACAACGTTGTTATATTGTATGGTAGTTGGAACATTAGAACATACATACATATATACATACTTACCTACTTATTGTGATATTCTAATATTCACACATTAATTATATTTTCTTACTAACTATTTACATAGTCTAATTTTAAGTACCCACACATACATACACGCACACTGAGAGAGAAAAGGTGTACAAGAAAATGTATACATACAATTGGTTGTTTTATAAACAAATCTAAATCACTATATATGGTAGCTATATACTTATTTATGTGTACAATTGTATATATCACAAGCAATAGTACGCTTTTTAGAATAGAATACCTTTCACAATGATTATAAATATGACCGCAAATATAAAACGATTTATTCTCATATTTTTCTTTTTCTTTTAGCGATATAATCCTGACAATTGATTAGCTTCGGAATTTAAACAATAACTAAAGTTAAAAAGACATCAAGTTTTACCAGGTAGGTACTAGTTAATGAGTTAATTTTCAACTTCAAGATAATCTTATCAGACATCAGACACCCGTTGCCATTTATAATCAAATTTCTTTGATACAATTTGAGTAGTTATTAAGGCAAAATCAATTATCGCGTATATATACTACATATATATATATGTATTTGTATTACCAAATAATTTGTATAATTTGTAATTTCTTATCGATAACGTATCCAAAACACCTGTGTGTATATAAAGTCTCTATAGGGAACACCTGTTGGCTATATTTCCGATAACTAAGACGTATGGCAATAAAAAAACCACTTTGTACATACATATATGGTCGTTTTTTGGGGAGATAAATTTTGCTTGTTCTAATGTATAAAATTTTACTGAAGAATGATTTCGATCATGTAGAGTCGTCGTTAAAAACGTCTCCCTAGAGGGTCGCTGAATCTAAAGAGGGACAACTTCTCTAAACAGAGCACAATGGGATATTTGATAACCAACCAATAATAATAATTTTTTTTCAAATTAAGCCTGTTGTGACCATTTACTTGATATCAAATTTTCCTATTTTTTTTTTGTTGTTAAAAGTAAACTGTAAAAAATTTGCCTTTTTTGTCTTTAAAAATATAAATTTTTGTATAAAGTGTAAGCGTACTAGATACAAATGTATACCAGTGCTTAATTTAAAAAAAAAAATCTCCTTACAGTCGGCTGGGGCCGACCAAACTATACCCTGCATATGTAGATTTATATATAAAAAGTTTACTCGAATATCCAACTTTTCTTTTATTTCCACTTTTCGAGAAACAATTTTTGCATATACTACTAATTTACACCCGAAATATGGTTGACTTTGACGAAGTAAAAGGATTTTAAGATAATTCCGAGGCTTAGTATGGGAGCTATATAAAAAGTGGGCGTGGCTTACCACTTTCTAGTAAATCCAATTAATTTTTCCACACCTTAAATTTGGTGTCCTACGTTGAATAGTTTCTAAGTTATGGTGGTTAACATTTTTGTTTAATTTCCTCAACTTTGTATGGGAGCCCCAATAAGAAGTGGGCGTGGTACGCTGATTTTTTGCCATTTTTCCAACTACCATATTAACCTAAGTGTTAATTATGATTGTTCTAGACAGAAGGATGCAGAAGTTACAGCTGTTTCAATTTAAAATTTGTATGGGGGCTACGATAAACAGTTGGCGTGGTGCGCCCATTTCCTGTGAGTTTAATTGCTTGTACAATACTAATCCATACCTTAAATCTCGTTGTCCTAGGCTAAATGGTTTGTAAGCTATGGAGCTTACAATTTTAGTTTAATTCCCTCGACTTTGTATGGGAGACCCAAAAAGGAGTGGGCGTGGCACATTGATTTTCTGCCATATCATTTCCGACTACCGTGTTAATCTAAGTGTCAATTATGGTTATTCTAGACAGAAGATTGTAGAAGTTACAGCTGTTTCAATTTAAAAGAAGTACAGACACTTTGTATGGGAGCTACGCTAGAAAGTAGGCGTGGCTCATCCACTTTTGGTGAGGTTATATAGTAGTATAATATAAGTCTATGTGCCAAATATTGTTGTCCCAGGTCGTATATTATGTGAGTTATAGCAAGTTAAAGATTTTGAAAATTTCGAGGTTAGTCGCTTTGAATGCTTGGTGTGGGCGTGGTTATTGACCGATCATGCCCAATATCAATCCCCTCCGTACCCTTGGATCATAGGTTACTTCTGCCAAATTTCATCGAAATAGCTCAATATTTACTCAAGTTATCGTGCGAACCAGCCAGGTGACAGACAGACGGACGGACGGACGGACGGACATCGTTAAATCGAAAATTTAATCGACGCTGATCACGAATATATATCTATGTCTATATCTCCGGAGATTCCTTCACGGACGGACGGACGGACGGACGGACGGACGGACGGACGGACGGACATCGTTAAATCGAAAATTTAATCGACGCTGATCACGAATATATATCTATGTCTATATCTCCGGAGATTCCTTCAAGTGGACACAAACATCTGACCGAAATGAATATACCATGCATATTGCATTATGCAGGGTATAAAAATCTCCTTACAGTCGGCTGGGGCCGACCAAATTATACCCTGCATATGTAGAGGTATATATAAAAAGTTTGCTCGTATATCCATCCTTTTCTTCCACT